>CM067306.1:34000851-35200851 GCA_034231615.1 Meghimatium bilineatum
GAGGGCGTCTGTGTCGGCCAAGTCATCAGGTCGAAATAATTACTACCGAACGCATCTGTACATCCGAACAATTCAGAAAGCAATAGAGAACTATCTAATATATTTTCTCTGCTTGTTCTGTAAGTCGTCGCACAATTGAATGACGGTCGGTTTTCGAACTATGGCATGTTTGGCTGCTAGATATGCAGTAATATTGCTTGCTAGATATGCAGTAATATTGCTTGCTAGATATGCAGTAATATTGCTACATCTCAGAATGTTGATAACTCCTTCACTACACCTTCGTGTTGGTCTTTCTCTGCATCCTGTTGTTTCAATTTTTATTTTGTGCACTCTTACCGCTGGACAATAAGAATTGATTCTTATTACATAGCAGAACCAATGCAGTCTGTTTTTTTTTCTTTATGTGACTACGGACGTTGTTCCAAGTTCTAATAATCTCTTCGTTCCTAACATGGTTTCTTCATGTTCTGTTGGCTGCTGTTTTTTTTAGACATTTCACACGTAGTAAGCTTTCTCTCTTGTTCTTTAGTTAGTGTCCATGTCTGCAGTGATAAAACAATGTTGGTATGAAGATTGAATGTATGATATGCATTGTGGTTTCTATTGGGTCTGATGTGAATTACACACTACTGAACGTAAATGCTATCAATAAATTCACTGCAGCCAAAAAAATACTAACTTGATGGCTGCACAACATGTTGACTTCATGACATGTTGGTTTGATGGCTACATCCTGAATATGATATATGATATATTATATATGATATATTATTGTTCTTCTTGTTCTGACTTCGTTCTCAAACTCCTACATATTAGCAGGATGTAGCTCAGAGACCGGAATGCGCTGTGTCATGGTTTACAGCATTGCTGCCATATCTGCGCCTTTCGGCCTGAAACATCCGGCTTCAGCATGGCTTTGAGTCACTTGTCCTATATGGGATGGGATAGCGAACTCCATCCCATAACCTCCTTAACTGCCTTTTACGACATGCGTGAAAGGTAAACATTATTTCTATTCGTTGCTCCCCCTTTCGGCCCCGGCAACACACGGGGATATACTATACTATATACATCATGTTCAAGATATTGTAAAAGAGACGAAATTAAAGATGCTCTTGAAACACTGTAGAAAGAAATTGCTCTTCAAGCAAACAAACATATGATGAAAAGTTCATTACATAAACATAATGGATACACTGTGATTCTTCTGTAGATTGTATGCGTCTCCTTCAGCGTCCAATCTCAACGCCGGATCTCTCCTGTTGCGGGACCATAGTCCTACAAGATTGCCAGCAAGATGTAGCCTACAAAATGGAAATACGTTCTATTGCGGTTTTATTTGTGCCAATGGCCCAACACATACACCATTGGCGAGGTAAGACTGTAATCATTGAAAAGAAACCTTACGATTTTTATTATTCAGTTTATGTATTCAGAAATACATAATGGCTGTCACACAGTCTCTTCGTGAAGCTTACATGTAACTTGAAGAACATTGCTGCTGGAGATTTTATTTGAAGAAATACAACTCTGTTGAATATCTTACTTGACCAAACACAACTCTGTTGCAGATGTTACGTGAAGGAACAACTCGACTGAAGATCAACTTGAATGAACAAATATGATGAAGATCTTACCTGAAAGAACAACGCTGTTGAAGATCTTACTTAGGGAACAATTCTGTTGAAGATCTTACTTAGGGAACAATTCTGTTGAAGAGCTTACTTAGGGAACAATTCTGTTGAAGATCTTACTTAGGGAACAATTCTATTGAAGATCTTACTTAGGGAACAATTCTGTTGAAGATCGCACGAAGGAACCCATATTGACGACTTTACTTCAAGCTAAAGTTGAGTATACATGACCAAGAGGTAAGAAGTAGTAAATGTGGGAGTGAATAGTCATGGGATGGACAGAAGGAATCTAGAAGAGTAAACCATGAGTGACAAGAGACAGGGGTTGTTTGAAGCCCCCTTCAACCAATGTCTTCTTCTTCTTTCCTTCCTCTTTTACCCATTACGAGTGTCTTGAGATATACAGTGTTCATGTTCTCGCTTTTTAGGCAGCTTCAGATAATGTTATTAGGTGTTCGTGTAATGTCTCTTTGATGTTGTCGATCCATCGTACTCTAGGTCTACCCCTGTCTCTTCTCTTTGCTTCTCCTCTCTTCATATATAATTTATGAACTAATGAATCACAAGGCATTCTTTCCAGATGACCGAACCATTGTTTAGCAGCCAAGGTAATGTCCATAAATTAAATAAATATTTTATTATAAATGTTTTATGTCCTATATATTCTACCTTGTCGATAACTCTCAAGTATGCATCGACACCACCTATTCCTTGTTTAATTGTGGCTAAAATGTTTAATTTAATGTTCAACCCTGCCCACACTAAGAACTAAAGGTGCCGCGTTAGCGCAGTGGTTAGCGCACTGGCTTCGAGTGGTCCTGGGTTCATTCCTCAGTTGAGGCGGAAATGTTTTTCAGATCGCAACGGCTCCCAGGTCGACCCAGCCTTAAATGGGTACTGAATTAATCCGGGAAGTAAAGACTTCGAGGGAGAGGAGATGACTACCACCCTTATTTGCAGAGCCTCTGAAATGTGAGATCGCTAACATCTCACACCCCTACGGCATTAATAAATGCTATGGGTTACTTTACCTAAAAATAATGTAGAAAATAATGTAGAAAATAATGTAGAAAATTATGTAGAAAATTATGTAGAAAATAATGTAGAAAATAATGTAGAAAATAATCTTGATTCTTGATTCTTGATTAGAAACTGGCTTCACAGCACGCGGGACATTCCCATAAGTGCTCCGCCCTCCGCTCCAGCAGCCATCCCAGTATATGTAGACTCATAGTTCCAGTCAGGTGTTGATTGTGTGATCTTCGGGACTTTCCAAAAAATTTACTTTTCCTCCCCTTCACCTCTGAATACTCCCATTTCTAACATTCTCTGTATGTGTACGTTCTCGACCTCATTGACATCATCTGCATCTTGAAATGAATTTATTACTGCCTTTATTAAATCTGCTTTATCTCTTCTCAGCAATGTGCCGTCTATCGTCGCATTGCCTGCCAGTAAGTCGGCTCTCTCGTTTCCTCTGACCCCAGCATGACCAGGGCAGAATATCCATGTAATGCTTTGGACAACTGAGTTGTTCAATAAGTCCCAGCATTCTTTTCTTAGCATGAACTTTTCTATATTGCGCAAAATGCTTTGAGAGTCTGTGAGTATTACCTAGTGTGTTGATGTATCAGTTATCACCCAATTAAGAGCTGCTGTAACTCCCTCTATCTCCATCATCATGCTCGATGTGACAGTAGAATATGCTGAAGATTTCTCAACCAACTTCACGCCATTTCTGTAGGCAACAAAACCCCAACCGCTTTTATTTGTGTTTCTGCTAACAGATCCATCTGTGTATATAATTATGTCTTGTGGTTTCGAGTGTAGTTGGGCGAGTTCTTGCACTGCATCATGAGCCCTGACTACCGTCCATTTTCAACACGCTTTATCTAGTTGTATTATTACTTTAGTCAGTGATTTCTTCTCAGTGTCTACCTCCACCCATTCACTGCCCTTTCCTATTTCTTCTAATTCACATACTATTCGCAGTGTGTCTTCAGCCTCTGCCATCCATGATCTGCCACGCTTAATACGTTTTCCCTTTGACTCATCTAGACGATGGTGTAATGGGTGGTGGTTGTATTCTGTCACTTTAAGGTACGGCTTAACTTGTGCTACTTGATGTCGCACTCTAATGCTGGGGAGATCAAGCAGAAATCTCATAGCAGAGATGGGTGTATCTCTAGTACACCCCAGTTAAGCTCTCATTGCCTCATTTTGAACTTTTTCCAATCTATCGACTTGTGTCTGTGACAAAGTTAGTAGGCCGAGTCCATAATCTATTACAGATAGCACCACCACTTGCAGGAGCAGAAAAAGTACCCATTGCTGCATGTCGAAGGTCGCCATAACCTTGATAACACTGATCCCTGTTTTAGCCTCCTGAATCATATTTCTGACGTGCTTGTTGAAGGAGAGAATTCTATCAAAGATTATCTCAAGATATTTAAGGTCCTGTTCTCTTTCAATGAATGAGCCCATGCAAATAACAGCTGGCAGTGTGTCATTAACCAGATTATTATTTAAGGAGTACCAGACGAACTTTGCTTTCTAGGAATTGATCACAGCGTTGTATGCTCTGCATCATATCGACAATTGATCTAGTCCATTTTGTACACTGTCAGCACTATCTGTCCTGTTCCTGCCCATGTTGTATAGTAGGATATCGTTAGCTTATGTTAGAACTCTACAATTGCTGGGAGTTTGCAATTGAGCAATTCTCAATGTATACACATTAAACAGTACTGGGGACAGAGAAGATCCTTGTGGCAGACCAGGTGCTATTGTTCTGATCTCAGATGTCCAGGATCCACACATCAGAGCGACTTTTATACAGATTAGCACATTTGCTATCCAGCGTATGATCCAGGGATGGATATCTTGTTCCCTTAGCATGTCGATGAGATGGGTGTAGCTAACTCTATTGTATGCATCTTCCAGGTCTATCGCTGCAACTGCAGATTCTTCTTTGTTCTGAAAACCTTTATAAACTTCATATGCAAGAACTGCTGCATTTGTGAATGTGTCTCGTCTAGGTCTGTATGCCCTTAGGTTATTTGGGAGAACGCCTGGTAGAAAATAATGTAGAAAATTACGAAGAAAATCTACATTGTCTATGACATTCTATGGCACACCTTTAGAACAATGTTGCAATTCAAACAATTTAATTGGTGTAAAGGCAGTACAGTTGACGTTAACTTTTATCAAACTTCCACCTTCCATCTTCTGAACAATTGCCAAGCTTTTGAGACCCCCTCTCCCAAACTCTGATTGTTGACGTGATGAATGAACACTCTCCAACCTTAGACGCTGGTAAGGCAAACGTGGTCGTTACAATTTAATCTACCTGACGCCCGTGCTTTTATGGAGTCCGAAAGGTGAACAAAGAATAACAACACTATTTACCTTCCATGTATGTCGTAAGAGATAACTACGGAAGTGATGCTATGGAGTTAACTGTTTCATTTCATATAGAGTTAAAGTGACGAATATACCAAACTAAAGTCTGATGTGCCCGGCGCGAATATCGCAACACAGCTGTAAATCACGATACAACACAATTTGTTCTCTGAATTGCAGGAATGTTCCCACTAACGCAGAAGAAGTAGCATAGTTACGGTATAAAAAAAAAGTAAAGTAACCCATAGCATTTATTAATGCCGTAGCGGCGTGAGATGTTAGCGATCTCACATTTCAGAGGCTCTGAAAACTAGGGCGGTAGCCATCTCCTCTCACTCTTTACTTCCCGGATTAATCTGGTACCCATTTAAGGATTAGTCGACCCGGGAGCCGTTGCGATTGAAAAACATTTCTGCCTTAACTAGGGAATGAACCCAGGACCACTCACATGCAAAGCCAGTGCGCTACGCGGCCAATGTAGCTACGGTATATAGTAACAGGAAATTTGTATAACTATTTTAGAAGTATATAGTAACGTAAAATTTCGTAGAACTATTTTAGAAGATCTATATTATAGAGAAGTATTTTGTAGTACTATTTTACAAGTATATAGTAAAAGGTATTTTGTAAAACTATTATAAAAGTATATAGTAAAAGCAATTTTGTATAATTAATTTAGAATTATTTAGTAACATATATAGCAGGAAGTGAACATGAACTACAAAGACTAATAGATCAAGTCGATAAATCAAGTAAAGAATATGGACTTGATATAAATATTTCGAAAAGCCATGATAATCAGCATAGTCACAGAATAACAAGCGCTAAACATAAACATACACGGAGAAAAAGTGCAACAAGAAGAACACTATCAATATCTTGGACACATAATCACAAATGATGGTAGATGCGAAACAGAAGTTAAAAGGTGAATAGGAATGGCTAAAAGTACCTTCAATGAAATGGGAAAAATATTAATATCTAAACAAATTACAAACAAGTTAAAAATGAGAATTATAAAATGCTACATCTATTCTATATTAATGTATGGCTCAGAAACTTGGACAGTAAATGAACAATTAGAAGACAAAATTGATGTATTTGAGATGTGGGTATATAGAAGAAAAAGGAGAACATCATGGAAAGAGAAGAAAATAAATAAATAGGCTCTAATAACACTTACTATGAAGAAATACTTATTAAGGGAAATAAATATCAGGCACGTAAAATATTTTGGACACATTAAAAGACATAATACCTTGTTGAAGATCTTACCTGCGGGTAAAGTTGAAGAAAAGTGATCAAGTGGTAGGCAGAGATACAAGTGGGAGAGTAACATCACAAGCTGGACAGGTTACAGTCTAGCAGAGTGCACCACTAATTCAAGGGATAGGGATGTTGGATGTCTGTTGCAGTCAACCTTTGTTGCGGATACGGCACATGATGATGATAGTAACATGAGTTGTATATATCTATTTTAGAAGTGCTATATTATATAGAGTTATTTTGAAGAACTATTTTAGAAATATATACTAACATGTATTTTATAAAACTATTTTAGATATGTATAGTAATAGGAATTTTGTATAAATATTTTAGAAGTTTTATATTATATAGAAGTATTTTGTAGAATTTTGTAATTATAAAAAAATATTTTCTTTTATATTAGAAATATGTATAGAATTTTAGCAGGATCCATTACAAGATATTCAGATATCAATAACTATTGGTGGAAGACCACCTTCTAACTTGCGTTATGTCGGTGATATCGATCTCTTGGCTGGTTTAGAATCTGAACTCCAGGAACTCACCCAGTGCCGAATTTGCCTATAAGCTAAACAAGCTATAGCTTAAGGCCACCACTTTTTGGGGGAAATCAAATTTTTTTTTTAAATTTCACTATCTATATATTCTCAATCGTTAAAGGGCCCAATATCTCAATTAGCCGAGGATCCCATATCTCAAATAGCTTAGGGCCCTATGAAGTCTAAATCCGGCTCTGAACTCACCTGAAAGTTGAAAGACATTTAGTCGAAAATCAGGCATGGAAATTAGCATTGATAAAAGCAAAATATTGGTGACTAGTGAAACCAAGCAAGATCCTACAAATATCCAGTTATTCTGTCACAAACTTGAAGTAGTTACCATATGCAAATATCTTTGGTTGCAAAAATGCGCTAATAGTAACACAGAAATGAGATTAAGCTAAAACTATATATGGCCATGACTACCATTGCAATGTTGAATATGATATAGAAAAATAAGATCAGTATTACAGTAAAGATCAATCTATTCAGATCGATAGTGCTAAATATACTTTTATACGGATGTGAAAGCTGGACACTCAATACAGATACAAATAGAAGGATTCAAGATTTTGAATACAAGCGCTAACGACATTTGTTTAGAATTAGCAATATATAACACACGGCAAATATATTTGTCCTGCAGCAATTAAACAAATGTGCATGTTATCAAGAACCAATTTTGGCAGTGGTGAAATGGCGAAAACGTATTGGTGTGGACATGTAACAAAACACGATTTGCTTTCTAAAATTATTTTGCAAAGGACAGTCGAGAGCAGAAGGAGAAGAGGATAGGTGAGAAAATCATGGATTGATAGCATCAAGGAATGGTCTGGACAAGATTTTTGTATATTTTTTCTGAATGGCTGAGGAAAGAAGTGTACCGGAGATTTTTTGTACCGATGAATCCAGTGAGGCACCCTTACGACCCTGTCAGGGTATAGGTCTTATTATTATTATTATTATTATTATTTATTATTATTATTATTATTATATTATTATTATTATTATTATTATTATTATTATTATTATTATTATTATTATTATTATATTATTATTATTATTATTATTATTAATTATTATTATTATTATTATTATTATTTATTATTATTTATTATTATTTATTATTATTATTATTATTATTACTATTGAATTTTATAGAAATACATGCACTCCTGTCCACATACATTCATGCACACGCATGGTGTTCGATCTGAGTTTGGCTAAGAGTCAGAATTGCCAGTGCATATTCCACCACAGCCAACACCAAACCATGGAATAAAAGAAATAACCTCTGCTCACACTGCGCAGCAGATCGTAAGACTGGATAGAATCCATAATGCAGCAATGCGTATCATACTGGGATGCACAAGAAACACATCGACAAGAGCTATGCGATACCTACTGACTGTCCAACAGCTGAGCACAGATTACAGTATTGCCGTGCACGGGCGTGCCTTCAAATATATGCAGATACACATACTGACACATGAATTCACATCAAAACACGTTCTCACAGACAAATTGACATGAACACAGAATGACAGGTATTAATCAAACACTATTATCTATTTTTTTCTCATTTTAGCTTCCTCGGGAAATCTATTCCTTCTGCTAAATACATTGCTGATATCGTCAGTACAATAGCAAAATACAGGATGTCTATGTGAGGTTGCCATGGATACACTCTTACACGATTCTGTAGTTATAAACAACATGGCCGTCAATGACATACCCTGGTTCGCACTTCTACACATTAGTAGTAACATATTTCTACAAATTAAATATAAAATACATACGTTACAGCTCACTCAATTTAATTATTATACTGTGTTGGTCTATAACTAGTTACTTCTGATACTACATCTATTGTAGCGAATGTTATTATTACTACATCGCTAGAAACAGCATACAAAAAAAAAACGGTGTCACATGTGCCGCTAATGTAATTAACTTTCTTTTCATCACATATGGTAACACTTTCACCAGTTCAAGTTGCTACACTAACAGATTGCTTTTGTCAATCTTTTCAATGGTTTTCCGTCTCATACTTCGCTCTTATAAGGGTCCTCCCCAATCATTTATTTATTTTTTAATTTATCCTGCCTTTTCACAGATAATTCTCATGACTGTCATTCTGTTCACGTTAAGAATAAAGTGGGTCAAAATACACCCCCATATTACTCCGCGACAACAGGTGATTTTTAAACCGCTGATTACTGTCGAATACTGATGTGTTTGGCCAATGGCGCAAATAAATCGACAACATAACGCATTTCCATTCTCTGGACTACATCCTGCTGGAAGTCTAGTAGACCCATTGTCCTACTACAAGAGAGATCGAGTGGGAGTTTGAGAATAAACGCTGAAGAAGAAGAAGAAACAGCTGATGACATGTAACAACAAAATTATTTAAAACATTTAAATAACAATTATAAACAATATTAAAACAACATTTTTTTTTAAATGTTTAAAAAACGAAATTTAAAAACAATATTATTGGGCACTTAACAATCGATTAAGGCACTCTGCGTGCAACAATCAATCAGAAGCACTGAACCACTTCATTCTTAGAGTGAAAAGAGTTTAGACATCTGACCTCTGTTGTGTGTAAGTACCTGCTTCTTCTAGTGCAAATGTTCCGAAAGTGCTCTATATGAACTGCAAGGGTCGTATCCACTTGTACGGGGTCCATGTCAGCGAGAATAAAAATGGAGGGTGTACGAGATGTATTCTTATAAATAAAGGTATGAATAAAAAGTTTACACGTTCTTTTTTTTTTATAAAGATAAGTAACAAAACTTTCAGAGGCTGTCTGACAAAGTGGGGAGTGCCGCAGTAACAAAACTGTCAGAGGCTGCTGACGAAGTGGGCAGCGCCGCAGGAACAAAACTATCAGAGGCTGTCTGACAAAGTGGGGAGTGCCGCAGTAACAAAACTGTCAGAGGCTGTCTGACAAAGTGGGGAGTGCCGCAGTAACAAAACTGTCAGAGGCTGTCTGACAAAGTGGGGAGTGCCGCAGTAACAAAACAAATAAGCGAAAATAATGCTACAAAAACTTTCACAAATAATGTTACCTAATAAATGTAACATTATCAACTTAATATATTCTTTTTTTTTTACAATTGTCCACTGATTTAAAAAAAACCCGCTCAAAGTGAGCAGCAGTATGTTAGCTGTGAAAAAACACACTTGAAGTTAATATGTGTACAGAAATTCGATATTAGGCAGGTCTATTGAACGCAAACAAATAAAATCAGCGAGTGGTCTACTGGGTAGAACGTTTGGGATTCACTGGTATAATGGCTTATTTAGGATGCTGACAATATTATATGCCCATTGACGACGTGGTAGATATACTTTCTCTTTTGCTTTGCTTTTTCAAACAAAATTAACGTGGTAGACATACTTTTTTCTTTTCTTTGCTTGTTCTGACAAGATTAAAGAGTTAGAAATACTTTTTATTTTCTTTGCTTGTTCTGACAAGATTAAAGAGTTAGAAATACTTTTTATTTTCTTTGCTTGTTCTGACAAGATTAAAGAGTTAGATATACTTTCTCTTTTCTTTGCTTGTTCTGACAATATTAAAGAGTTAGATATACTTTCTCTTTTCTTTGCCTGTTCAAACAAGATTAATGTAGTAGACATACTTTCTTTTTTCCCTTGCCTGCATGAAGGTTAACGTGGTACACAAACGTTCTCTTTTCTTTGGTTGTATGAAGATTACCATCAATGACATTAACTGTTTATTTTTAACATTGTTTGTGACTACCAAGTAACAATGGTTGCGACTACCAAGCGTTAATTTTTGTGACAAGTGACACTGCAACTATCACGATAACAATGTTTGTGACTATAAAGATAAAAAACTTTGTGACTACCACGTAGCAATGTGTGTAACTACCAAGTAAGGATGTTTGTGACCATCAAGTGGCAATGTTTGTGACCACCAGGTGACAATGTTTGTGACCACCAAGTGAGAATGTTTGTGACCACTAAGTGACAATGTTTGTGACCACCAAGTGACAATGTTTGCGACCACCAAGTAAGGATGTTTGTGACTATCAAGTGACAATGTTTGTGACCACCAAGTGACAATGTTTGTGACCACCAAGTGACAATGTTTGTGACCACCAAGTGACAATGTTTGTGACCACCAAGTGACAATGTTTGTGACCATCAAGTGACAATGTTTGTGACCACCAAGTGACAATGTTTGTGACCACCAAGTAAGGATGTTTGTGACCACCAAGTGACAATGTTTGTGACCACCAAGTAAGGATGTTTGTGACCACCAAGTGACAATGTTTGTGACTACCAAGATGGCTAGTAATAACTCGAACAAGTTGTCATTATACTTATCGTGATATCAGAGCAGGACATAACCAACTTGGAATCCCGCATATGCCCAAAGTTCAATATTGACAACATATTTGTGTGTGCATGTGACCAGACACCTCAGACAGCAGACATCGTGCTTCAAGAATGTTTTGAGTATGAAAAGATTGCTCAGAATCAACAGTAGAATAAAAACTCGACGGACAACTGTGCAAGTTACAAATGGCAATCAAGTTTACAGGGAAAAAAATGCAAGTATAGTTATCTACTAGACATATTCTAGCTATCGTCTAGGTATATTCTAGACATCTTCTATGTATATTCTAGCCATCTTCTAGGTATATTCTAGCCATCTTCTAGGTATATTCTAGCCATCTTCTAGGTATATTCTAGCTATCTTCTAGGTATATTCTAGCCATCTTCTAGGTATATTCTAGCCATCTTCTAGGTATATTCTAGCCATCTTCTAGGTATATTCTAGCCATCTTCTAGGTATATTCTAGCCATCTTCTAGGTATATTCTAGCCATCTTCTAGGTATATTCTAGCCATCTTCTAGGTATATTCTAGCTATCTTCTAGGTATATTCTAGCCATCTTCTAGGTATATTCTAGCCATCTTCTAGGTATATTCTAGCCATCTTCTAGGTATATTCTTGCTATCTTCTAGGTATATTCTAGCTATCTTCTAGGTATATTCTAGCTGTCTTCTAAACATATTTTAGCAATTTTCTAGGTATATTCTAGCCATCTTCTAGGTATATTCTAGCCATCTTCTAGGTATATTCTAGCTATCTTCTAGGTATATTCTAGCCATCTTCTAGGTATATTCTAGCTTTCTTGGTATATTCTAGCAATCTTCTAGGTATATTCTAGCCATCTTCTAGGTATATTCTAGTTATCCTCTAGGTATGTTCTTGCTATCTTCTAAGTATATTATAGCTATATTCTAGGTATATTCTTACCATCATCTAGGTATATTCTAGCTATCTTCTACATATATTTTTTCTAGGCATATTCTAGATATCTACTAGGCACATTCTAGGTATCTTAAATGTATCTTCCAGGTAAATTCTAGGTACCTTCTAAATACATTTAGGTATCTTCTAGCACATTATATGTATCTTTTAGACAAATTCTATGTATCTTCCATCTATACACATATTAGGTATATTTTAGGAACATTTTATGTATTTTCTATGCACATTCTAGTAATCGTCTAGGCAAATTATATGTATCTTCTAATCATATTCTATATATACTCTAAGTATCTTCTAGGCGCATTGTAGGTATCTTCTATGCACATTATAGAGATCTTCTGTGTACATTTTCTTTCTCTTAAATCCTTCTCTTAAATAATCCGGAATGCTGATCTCACACATCGTCACTCGTCTAGGCTGATGCTAAAGATCATGTATCGCTGTAATATACTTGTTGTCACCAGCCAGTGAGAATCACGGAAAAGTTGGATGTACCAAGCAATGTGACGCTGCGTGATCTCCAAGCGCAAACCTTCCTAGATAAATACTTTTTTCTATGAGAGTTGGTTCACAACGAGAAATTCTAGCCATCTTTGCTAACATTCACCTCATTCAGTGCCTCCTTTGTGTCCATGTATCTACAAGTCTATGAACTAACTCATACTAACTGTTTACCTTACTACTTCTGTGTCAATATATGTTTCATCTTGTGCAATATTCTATAAGCTCAGCTAATCGACGTCGAGATAGGGATTATTTCGTCTAGAAAAGGCTGGAAGTTAAGTCTAGTCGGAACATCCTTTATACAAATTAGGATCATAATCGTGTCCAATCTTTTCTCCGGAATCCTCGCTTGTGAAGATCTCAAACCGCTACACTTATCTTCCCTATTAATTTTTTCACTGTCTTTATTTTGTATCGCAAGGTAATGAAAAATATATGAAAAATGTACGAAAAATATATGAAAAATGTACGAAAAATATATGAAAAATATATAAAAAGTAGTACCAATCAAGATAATGATGCTGTTTCGGATCTTCGCACAGGAGTGTTCTGGAGAATAACTTGGATTTCCTAGCAAGAATAGATGCTGAATTCGGAAATACCCTGCCAGAAGGATCACCAACAAACAATATTATATGCAACCCGCTAAAGTGTAATATGTCTACACATCAAGTTTTTGATGCAAGTGTAAAACATAATCAGCCTTACCAACAACCATATCTATGCAACCCGTTAAAGTGTAAAATACTAGACACTAAAGGAAAATTAGATAGATAGACAGACATATAGACAGGCGGACATAAAGGCGTACGAATCGACGGATGGATGGATGAATGAATCGATGGATGGATGGATGGATAGACGGATGGATGGATGTATAGTATTGTTTTTATCGTTCCAAAATATTGAGCATTCTTGTAGTTCTGTTAGACTAAGAAAGATAATTATACAAATCTACATTTATTCTATGTTCATATATTGCTCAAAAACATGGATAATTGAACACTTTACAAGAGGACAGAAGGATACAAAAATATAATCATTCGCCTAAGGTGTGTTTCCCAACTTTGTCATGAGAATTTCTATATCCATTATGTGACAAATCGCTAAGGAAAGGGCTTACTCACCTTTCTGCTCTACTTCTTCAGTGTTGATTCTCAAACTCCCGCTGAATTTCTCTTAGATAGATTTCGAACAGGATGTAGTCCAGAAAATGGAGTGCGCTGTGTGTGTCGCCGTTCTATTTGCGCCAATGGACCAACACATTTGTATTTAGTAGTACCTTTTGGATAATTTCTAGTACTATTCTGATCATATTCTGATATTCTAAGAAAATGGGTATGAATACACCGTCCCACCTCCCCCCACCCCAACTGTCTCTTATCTGCGGGATTGACTTAAATAAGTGAAATTTATAATTCGTTGGTTTGTTTCTATTATTTTGTATGATTTTGAGAGTTGGACAGTCACTGCAGACATGTAGGTACGGGTACACACCTTAGACCAGACATTCACTGCAGACATGTAGATACGGGTACAAACATTTGAGCGGAAATTCACTGCAGACATGTAGATACGGGTACAAACATTTGAGAGGAAATTCACTGCAGACATGTAGAGACGGGTACACACATTTGAGCGGACATTCACTGTAGACATGTAAAGGCGGGTACAACCATTTGAGCGGACATTCACTGCACACATGTAGATACGGGTACAAACATTTGAGCGGACATTCACTGCAGATATGTAGACACGGGTACAAACATTTGAGCGGACATTCACTGCACACATGTAGATATGTAATTACACATGTAATCTTGCATAGTTTAGACATGTAATCATGCATAGTTTAGAAATGTAATCTTGCATAGTTTAGACATGTAATCGTGCATAGTTTAGACAGGTAATCTTGCATAATTTAGACATGTAATCTTGCATAGTTTAGACATGTAATCTTGCATAGTTTAGACATGTAATCTTGCATGGTTTAGACATGTAATCTTGCATAGTATAGACATGTAATCTTGCATAGTTTAGACATGTAATCTTGCATAATTTAGACATGTAATCTTGCATAGTTTAGACATGTAATCTTGCATAGTTTAGACATGTAATCTTGCATAGTTTAGACATATAATCTTGCCACAGATTAGACATGTAATCTTGCATAGTTTAGACGTGTAATCTTGCCACAGTTTAGACATGTAATCTTGCATAGTTTGAACCTGTTACAACATTTGTGTCATCGGCATGCACGCAGATGAGTACCTTGACCTCAGAATCCATGCTCACCAAGATTTGTTCCCAGCACTCTCTATTGAGTGTAATGACTTTGACTGCCTCTTGAAAGACCATATGAATAGGTATTCGTTACCAGGAATGTTTGGTCGCAGATCTGTTTAAACAGTATCCTTCGCACGACCCATCCGCTATTTATCTCTTTTGAGCCTGCTAACCTTCACACAAGGGAGCTCACTGTGTAGTGGGTGGTCTGTCAGAACTCACTCTGAGGTATGCACGGGCACGCCCACATATCAATTCTATGAGATATGCTCAGAATACCATGGACAAATCTCATAGCCACACGGGATGTGTCCCTTGTGCAACCAAGGATGATTCGCATAGCTTCATTTTGAATTCTCTCCAGCCTCTCAATCTGTGAGTGACTGGCAGTGATAGTGGCGCCTGCATATTCAATGACAGAGAGGACAAGAGCCGCATATAAGATTACGAGCTGTAATTGTTTAGTGTCAGCCGCTGCCATCAGTCTCAGATCTTAAAGTATCCCGAAACGTATTCCCCAATTCCCGTATACGTTGATCAACGTATTCCCGAAAACTCGTACTAAGATCAAATCGCACGCCCAGATATTGTAAGGGTGAGGTCCTGATTACATCGTACCCTCTCATCTCCACCGTCGGTGTCGCAGACCTTACGATGTGATTGGTAGAAAAGAACCATGTCACTGCAGCCTTCTCTTGGTTGATCAGTGCCTCTAAATCATCACACCAGGAGGCGATACGATCTAGCTCATTCTGCTGTGATCCGCGATAGTTTCTGTTCTATTCGTTCCCTGTATGTATATCAGGATATCATCTTCAAAAGAAAGTATTCTACTTCGTCCATCGAGCTGCTGCTGTGTGATTGCCACGGTGTAGATATTGAATAATACGGATGAGAGGGGAGATCCCTGTGGAAGCCTTGGACGTGTTTTATGGGCTTAGATGTTCAACAGCTGTACCATTGATCAACTGTCCTCTCGATATCCATCTGATATCCATCTGACGACGAAAAGGTCAACATTAAAGAGCAAGAGAATGTTTATGAGGAACTCTGTTATACGCGTACTCCAAGCCAATCACGACAGCAAACGTTTCCAGACCTGCATGAAAGCCCTCGAATACGTCGCAGGTGAAAACAGTGACATTGCTCCATGTTTCTTTCTGACGTCTGCAGTCTCCGAACTTGCACGTAAAAATACAGCTCTCTTCCAGGTCTCGAGCGAGGTGATGTGCAATAATTATCTTCTCAATAAGTTTGCCTGTGGTGTTCTGCATCATTATGAATCGGTAGCCTTTGATCTGGGCGTGGTTTTTATTGGGCTTCTTTAGTAGCAAAAGGTGGCTATGCAGCCGTTCTTCATTGATAGTACCATTTGTGATGGTACCGTTAAACTCATCAACTAGATCGTTTATGTCACTCTTCTTAAGGATGGCGAAGTCCTTATATCGTATACATACCACCAGGGCCTGGGACAGTGTTCACCGACCACGTAAGAGTGGCCTGGAAGGTCTCTGCAGTGATGTGCATGCTCTCATTCCACTAACCCCCTGTGCATAAACCACACATCGTGGTGATAATTCTCCACCTCAATATAGGTTGTTGTGGTGCGTCTGTTGAAGGCTCAAGGAAGGCCTTTCCTTTATTTTCGTCTGATTTCTGCCATGTCAGATCAGTGGATTGAAATTCAGGTATGCCGACTATTTGAACAGTTCCGTTCATGCTCTGTTGAAAACGCCAGAACGTCTTAAGAGGTTTGTCTGAACTGATCTGCTTGCAGAATTCATTCCACCTTTCTTCTTTGGCTTGCTGAGCGCATGTCTTGAAGAGTAACATGGTGTCATGAACGGTCTGTTTCAATGCCGTTACGTTACTGGATGGTACGCAGTTACCAACGGCGGTTACCAACGTCCTCGAGGTCTTCCCCTTGCCTGTTGGAAATGTCGTTTCCCCACTGTATTCCTCTGGCATTGAAGTCACCGCAAAAAAAACTATGTGCTTTCCATCTTGCTCGAGTAAACTTTCCAACGTCGTTTAGTCTATATTTCCATTGCGAGAATGCACGTTTAAGATGACCGTAAGTACCAGCACTTGTATCGTGACAGCGTAAACGTGCATCTAGGTCCAGTTCCACCAATTTCTAGGTCCAGTTCCACCGATACATGTCCAACACGGAAGCCCTTATACTGCTACATACCAGGATTGCCTGACCAAGGTGAATCCGATTGTAGAAGGCTGTAAATCCCATTGCTGAAATCGTACATGCCCCAAGGTTAGTATCTTGCAAAGCTATTATGTCGGCGCTGTATATAATCTTATCTAGAGTGGCCTTACGTTGGATGACTCTGGAGCAGTTCCAGTACATGATGCGCATGTAACTGCAGCCCAGCATGTCAAACTTCAGTTGTTACCTTCTTGCCCCCGCTCTATTTTTCTTCTTTTTCCCGTGTCTACGTCGGGGTAAAGCTTGGTGGTTGTCTATATTTTCTATATCAACCATAATATCAGTTGAAATATCATGAGAAAACATTACCTATGCGGATCTCGGCCAATGCACGAAGCTCTGTAGCACTTCCAAGAATTAATGTGTCATGTTAAATTTACATTACAATACATTACATTTACATTACATCGCAGCAGCTCAACAGCGGAGAGCAGCTAAAAAGTCACGGATAGACCAAGATCCATCTACTGTCGTCATTCCATGTCCGAAATGACCAAGAACATTTACAGCTCGAATAGGGCCCATTAGCCATCTACGAACTCATAATAAAGGACATAACTAAAATTGAATTGTCAAACGTGGATGTAACAAATGGTCAGCATCGCCTATGATGGACGAACATCACAAAACATTACAATACAGTATACAAATACAATACAATACAATTTTCTAATACACTAGAATATAGAAATGCACCATAATACATAAGTCGATATGACTTTTTGTCTTACACTTCTTGCATGTACAAATGAATATAAGTATACACAACCAGACTGTCAGTGGATATTCGACAAGGTAGAGAGTGCCACAGTAACAATACAAAGAAGCGAGAACACATATGTTAATGGCTTAATGTTATTGTTAACTAATATAACTAACAAATAGTAAAACTAATGTCGATGACAAATAAAAATAAAACAAACCAGTTTTTGTTCTTTTGTGCTTTGTTATTTCTCATTGAGATTAGTTTTACTTTTTTGTTAGTTATGTTAATTACTAGTAACTATAATACATTAACATAGTTGTTATGTTAGTTATTTGTAACTAGAATACATTTACATAGTTGTTATGTTAGTTACTTGTAACTAGAATACATTTACATAGTTGTTATGTTAGTTACTTGTAACTAGAATACATTTACATAGTTGTTATGTTAGTTACGTGTAACTAGAATACATTTACATAGTTGTTATGTTAGTTACTTGTAACTAGAATACATTTACATAGTTGTTATGTTAGTTACTTGTAACTAGAATGCATTTACATAGTTGTTATGTTAGTTACTTGTAACTAGAATACATTTACATAGTTGTTATGTTAGTTACGTGTAACTAGAATACATTTACATAGTTGTTATGTTAGTTACTTGTAACTACAATACATTTACATAGTTGTTATGTTAGTTACGTGTAACTAGAATACATTTACATAGTTGTTATGTTAGTTACTTGTAACTAGAATACATTGACATAGTTGTTATGAATAATAGAATGTGGAAAAATCAGATTAAAGTTAAATAAAAAATACATAGACAGAATCAGAGAGTTAACGTGTCCCGATTTACCTACACTATCCGCATCATTGACGATATAAATCGCTGGATGACTGTGTGCTGATCTGTGCAATGCTAAACATCTACCACCGTGGCGGGTTATGGGTTTTAATGATTATGAAACTGCAAAGATCGATTGTATTTCAGGAAGTAGGAAGAGTAAAAGAAAGTAAAAGTAAAAGAAAGTGATTCTATGAGCTGAGAGACGATGATTTAAACTAGTAAGCTAACTATGAAACATCTGTGTTTTCTTAACCTTCTCTCCAGTGATACTATTCAACATAAAAATACTAAATAAATGCAATGATAAAATGTACATAGACGTACTAACTTTTCAGAATGAATAAATATTCCTTCACGCCGAAGATTGTTGAAGAAAGTATCACAATATTTGTACACGTATTAACTTTTAATACAAGTAAACTATATTCCTTAGAAATGTTCCAGTCACATTCAAAATTTTAGCTTCATCTAGCCAGATGAACATTTTGTCACGCATATTACTACCGCTAATAGTTCTCGCCGCGCCACCATGCCCTCGATATCGCCTCATCACATTAGATTCAAGTCTCGCCAGATTCGAGATACCAGAAATTCCTAATGCATTTACAGCAATCCGCAGCCGTGGTCTTATATCTAATGATTACGCTTGGTTCGTCACAGCAACAGAAATTGTACCCAAGAAACATAGTAAAAGGATGAAAGGTGTAACATAGTAAAACGATGAAAGGTGTAACATAGTAAAACGATGAAAGGTGTAATAGTAAAACGATGAAAGGTGTAACATAGTAAAACGATGAAAGGTGTAACAGTAAAACGATGAAAGGTGTAACATAGTAAAACGATGAAAGGTGTAAAAGATGTGCAGAAAGTAAAAGAATAAATGGTGTAGCAGCCATGGAGATAGTGAAACAATGAAAGGTGTAACATAATAAAACGATGAAAGGTATAACCGCCATGGTGTAAAATCTGGCGTAAGAGGTTCCTTCCTTTAGATAAGTAGTTCTAGAAAACTAATATTTCGAATGTTGAAAAATTGTTTCGTGATGTGTAGAACTTAGAGTTTGCGAAGAGGGAAAAATTGTTTCGTGGTGTGTAGAATTTAGGGTTTGCGAAGAGGGAAAAACGTTACAGAGCATGTAGAAAAACAGGTACAAACAGAGCGCGTTAGATAGAAACACAGATATAAACAGAATGTGCTAGATACAGTAACAAACAAATATACAAATAGAGTGTGCTAGATATAAACACAGGTACAAGCAGAGCGCGCTAGATACAGAGTTACAAACAAACGTACAAACAGAGCATGCTAGATACAAACAGAGCTACAAACACGAGTGCAAACCGAGTGTGCACAGTACAAACACAGGTACAAGAGAGCGTGCTAGATACAAACACAGGTACAAAAAAGCGCTTCTGTATTGGAGAGAGTGGTTGTAGCCACTATATTCGAGAAAACGCATGTAGCCATTATATTAGAGAAAGTGGATGCAGCTACTATAAGAAATACAGCTCATGTAGCTATTGTATTAGAGAAAGTGGATGTAGCTACTGTGTTAGAGAAAGTGGATGTAGCTGCAACATTAGAGAAAAATATTTGTAGTTACTGTATTGCAGAAAGTAAAAAATAAAAAAAAGTAAAGTAACCCATAGCATTAGAGCAACATTAGATAAAGTGGATGTATTTACTATATTAGAGAAAGTGGATGTAGCTACTATATTACTGAAAAAAGGTGTAGCTACTGTATTACAGAAAGTAAAAAAAAAGAAAAAAAAAGAAAAGGAAAGTAACCCATAGCACTTATTAATGCCGTAGGGGTGCGAGATGTTAGCGATCTCACATTTCAGAGGCTCTGCAAATGAGGGCGGTAGCCATCTCCTCTCCTCTACTTCCCGGATTAATCCGGGAATGAACCCAGGACCACTCATATGCGAAGTCAGTGCGCTAACCACTGAGCTACGCGGCTCCCCACATAAAGTGGATGCAGCTAAATATTAGATAAATTGGATGTAAGTAATATATTTATGAAGGAGGATATAGCTAATATATTAGAAAAATTGGGTGTAGCTACTACATTATAGAAAATAGATGTAGCTACCATATTACAGAAAGTTTATGTAGCTACTGCATTTGAGACTGTAGATGTAGCTACTATATTAGAGAATGTGGATGTAGCTACTATATTAGAGAATGTGGATGTAGCTATTATATTAGAGAAAGTGGTTTGGATTACCGTCTCGATAGTTGGGGCATATACAGTAGAGACAATATGCACACAAAGGTATTTTTACAAGACCTTTCCCAGAATTGTTCTGCGTGTTGATTCCAAACAGTGTCACTTATCTTGGCACATCAGACATGTTATTGATTTTCATTGGCTGGCGAAACACATTATACTAAAAATGACCAATACTCAGTCGCATTAGCCAAGATAAGTGACTCTTTTTGGGAGCAGCTCACAAAACGTTATTCTGGATAAAAGCTCGGTTTCTCTACAACACACGCCCACAGCAACCACATTATTGATCGCTCCAGTAATAGCATTTGGAAACACAACTAATCCGTCATATTCCCCCATTCAAAGATAGCGAAAGTTAATCAAGTATACAAATGAGTTCCTTTAACACTTACGTCAAGTCTAGAGGTATTCTTTTATATTTAGGTAGAGTTTGTATATACAATAATTTTCATGAAATACAGGTATTACATGATAATCTTGTCTTGGATACCTGATAGATACATGACGAGTTGTGTAGGCAATCATGTTTCTCCACAACGTTGAGAGTTTGAGTCTTCTTAATCAAATGATCGTGTCAAATAATTAACAATTAAATTATCAATTGATAAGTTCAGTTGGAGACATAGTTTGTGTGTCACAGTAACAACCTATACAGAAATGTATATTTGTCGTCCCCTGCCTCTTCTCCCCAAATGTCTTAGCCTATGATCTGAGTACAAAGCAAACGTCTTAACCAATGACCATCTCAGGACAAAGCAAACGTCTTAACCAATGACCATGTGCGGTAAGGAAGACCTCTCTAAATAATTAATTCGTTACGTTATTGATTATTGTCGTGGTTTCTGTCTATCAATATTTATCAACTTAGACTCGCCTTGGCCATTTTGGGAAGGCGACTCCAAGCAGATAAATATTGACGAAGTGAAGCACGAGAATAATTTTTTTAAAGTAACGAATGAAGGCCTAATTAATTCTGTGCAGAAGTCTTCTACTACAACAGTCTTGCTTAAACCATGACTTTTGCCAATAGATGGTCTACGAGCTGAAGCAAAACAAGATTTCATATGTGATATAATTGGTTATTGTCGTGATTTTCGTTGGACACGATGTATGTAGTGTTGATAGCTGTAGTCTAGTTGATAGTGAGCTTGCTTACCATCACCAGGGTACAGGTGCCAGGTTCGAAGCCACGTCCGGACAAAAATATCAGTCGTTATTTTTTTCGCCTGATACGATCGCTCCTCCAGTCGAACCCGCTGTAAATCGCTAGAGAAGGTAACACTTCTTACAACTGACGGGAATTGAACCAGGTCTGTTCTAGCCCCACCAAAAGCAACACAAGTAAACAGGTTTTCCGTACTTGACCAACCATATCCTAGATGTGCAACCACATGTGCTAGAGAAGGTAAACACAGCAATGAAAAGAAATGGTTACCCCACTTAAAAGTTGCTGCGTTTTATTACATGAAGAGTTACCTTCATCCCCAACGACTGGTTGCTGTCGTGGAGTCTACATTAACCTGTATTATATATATATATATATATTATGTGTCTCAGACCAACGAAATGCATGGAAATAATCGAAAACATGACGTCTAAAGGCTTGTTTTAATTCTACTCGCAGATCGTCTATCGCTTTAATTGACGTGGAACACGATTCATAACTTGGCCAGGGAAACCCCTTTCTTCAACAGAAAGATTTCAAGTGAGGACTGTTCCTATTGCATTGATAATGAGTGTGATAATTATTTGAAATATTGACACTTGATGAATTGATTGAGAAGACCCTCAACCCTCAGCGTTGTGGAGAAACATGATTGCCTACACCGCTCGTCTTGTATCTACCAGGAATCCAAGACAAGACCTGTATTTCATGAAAATAACTAAGAATATATTTTACAGGAGAAGCTTCAATTTAAAGAGAGAGGGGTATACCTTCAATCCTCCCCCCACCTCCTAAACACACACACACACACACACACATACATACACACCCAGTTCGTAGAAAAGTCTCCTTCGTTTAGACATAAATACTCACTGCAGCAAAACTTAAATTCAACAGGCAAAACTTGGAATAGGGTAATGACGTAGTAATAATAACTGCATACACGCACAATATCGCACACAAATTGATGTTTCAACCAAAATACCTTTATCAAGAATACATTCACAACAAAAACGAGGAGTAAGAACGGTACCGTTAGGGTTCACATGACAGAGTTAAATAGAACTATTCCCCGGGAGAGTTAAAATTAGAAGTTCACGTGAAACACCAAAAAAAAGAAAACAGTAATACCACAGCCAAAAGTCGGTGAAACATGAAAACAGAAAAATGATGGAATAACATGATATTATCCATACGACTGAAAGGCATTGATTCCATAGAGTTCAATCGTGTTAAATATATATATATATATATATATATATATATATATATATATATATATATATATATATATATATATATATATGTAGCGGATCTCAGGTGCCTGACGGGTCCGGTCACCGGTCATCTGAGTAGCACAACTTACTGGCCGTCTCCTGAACATCATTTGTACCCTGATGGCCCGTGCCATTGAAGTGATCAGCAACAAGAGTATCAGTCTGGTCTTTATTGAAACACTGTGATATTATAGTTTGTGGGAATAATTATCATTGGTTCACGAATGTATACATATCTCCAATTGACTCGCATTATGGCATTATCGAGCTAAATTATGTAACGCACATGCAAAAAGAATAACGTAAATAGGTGTAACCAGGGTCATGGCAGAAAATGTGTCCTCTCTGGAATGATCGTAAAATCATTAAAAAAATCTGACTGGAAATTTGAGTCTGCGACCTGTAGGATATCTGTTGAAAAGGATAGCGAGAACTTATTGTAATGTGCTACAAACCCTTAGCAGCCATAAATTACCAGACCTGATGGAAATCATACTAGAAATGAGCATCCAAAGAAGGGTAGTACTATACAATGGATACTAATCCACTTTGCATACCAGGGAATGAAGAGGCAGATATGCTGACCTAATATGGAGCAACACGGGAACAAAAAGACCAAAACAATCACCTACCACGAAAAGAGGACCTTCATCAAAGCTATGAGGAAAGTCAATCACCAAATAGTCAACCATCACTAATCTCGACAGAGTTGAGCAAGTTATCATCTTCCGCATCAGGACAGGATACAACATACTAAATAGCCACTTAAATATACTAATGATGGTTCCATCACTTCTGTGTCTATATGGATATCCTGGTACATTTCCTGCAAGAATGCTTTCACTAAACCTGTTAAGGAAGGAACACTGGCCCCTCAGAGATGGATATCCACAGATAGCTGTATGGGAGCTCTGAGGAGCTTTCAAATACATAAACATTTATTAAGAAAACCAGACTCCCCGTGTAGAAATGTTAAACTTTGAACGAGAAGAAGACGAAGAAATTGGAATGTCCCGTGTATCATTATGTTGGTATATCACGAATCAATTATCAAGATTCTTCTAAATTCCGCTACAATGTTGCTTAGAAATCTGAGAAAAATTGCAAGGTTTACTAGACAAAATAAGAAATGAAGAAATTAGGGGGGAAAATGTGTATAATATCACGTATTGAATACATTGAAAGACAGCAGGGAAAATGGTTCGTTCACTTTATGAGAATAAACCCAAACCAAATACTAATAAGAGCATATAACAAAAGAATATCCTCAGATAAAACCAAAGATAGACCAAGACAGCGGTGAAAAGAAAACATCAAGATAACATTGAGGAACATGGATTCAATTCAAATAGGGTGACCCCTCTGGACCTGGAACGATAACTGAGACTCCCAACTCTATGCATAACAGCATAGAGCTGGGGAAAGATAATAGACAATTTCCGAGAACCAGTTGTACCATATTTGTCAAGGGTTTACAGTATATTTGTGTTTAAACTTGACCTAATTAGAGTACATTAACAGGTAACCATTTTTGACCTTGTTTACGTGAAATTAACGAAACGCATCTGCTCTTCAATGTAAATCTCTTAGAACACCTGGTAAGGACGATAACAGAATGACTATGT
Organism: Meghimatium bilineatum; assembly: GCA_034231615.1. Classification (NCBI taxonomy): domain Eukaryota; kingdom Metazoa; phylum Mollusca; class Gastropoda; order Stylommatophora; family Philomycidae; genus Meghimatium; species Meghimatium bilineatum. Next base: position 34,025,882 of record CM067306.1, read on the forward strand.
CCCTGACACATAGGGCGCAGTGTGAGGACAGCATGAAGTGTTTCTCATGGAACACGAACAGGAGTGGGCACAATACAGTCCTAGGACCATAACTGATTAATCAAGTCATTTTTACTGGCCATCGGGCTGGTTTAAGATACTGTTCGTATTTGCTCTGAGCTCAAAAAATGGAAAACCATAAAATATCTACTTCCGTGACATCCGCTAGTAAGTAGACCTCTGCACAGAATTAAATAGGACTTCATTCGTAACGTTTTTACTATTGTCGTGTTTTCGTTGGTCACTATTTATATACTTGAAGTCGCATGTCAAAAATAGCCAAGATCGACAAACGATCAAAATGGACCTTTCAGGTCATGTTTACATTTTCTTTTGAAAGGTCTTATAATCAGTCCAAGGTCACCCTACTTCACTAGAACTTCTTAAAATACATTAAACTTATTGGTATTAGAGGTTGTGCATAAACTACTCACCAGTTTAATGCTCATTTCATTTTATAAGCAAACCGTAATGAATTAGGGTTGGATTATGAATGATGAATTATGAAATTCTGTCCATGCTGAATTATGTCCCAAAAAAAATAAACCAGCTGGAATAAAATTTTAGCATGAAAGTTACGAAAAAAACTATGATTTTTTTTCATATTATTTTATAAAATTGTGAGTAATTCAAACAATTTAATTGGTATATTTAAAACTGTTTCTTACGTCATTTTTCGTCAACACCTCTTTCCCCAACCATTTTTCAGTAAAGTTTGAACTTTTTCAGACACCCACCTAGTTGTTGACTTAATTAATGAACACCCCCTTATTCAAGTAAGATCTGGCCAACCAGATTCACGTAATTTATGGAAACCCCCCTTGTCTCACGCTAGATCTGCGCAGTCAGGTCCCCCATCTACCAAAAAAAGTCGTTGACATCTGGTCCTTGCTAATAGTGGAAATACGGTAATAATGTTTTAATAATCACTAAAACAAAAAAAAGAAAACTAGCAATTTGTGGTTTTAAATACAGTTAGGCTTACAATTAGTCACACCCGTCAGATGCTATTTGATTGATCTACTCTGTTCATTTTTTATTTACATTTTTTTTCATATTTCACTTCGGTTGTTCGGTTGGACACGTTTTTGTGTGTTGTAATAATTTCCATCTGTCGTTTTTTTATGTTTTGTGAGTATCTTGATAAAGACCTTTAGGTTGAAATGTTTTGTGTATTGTAATGTGTATGTTTTCTTCTTTGCTCATTATAACCCTCTAGTTTTAGTGATATTCCGTCGTGTCTTAGTTGAACATTTGTCAAAAATCTGTGTTTTACGTAAGTACAATTGTTGTTACGTTTCACGCAGTTTTTACGTATATTGACTATCGTATAGAGTTTTAAATGACAGTGATAAATTAAAGAAAACACAACTTACTTGTTAAAGATGATGATGACATTATCAACCTCTAAATTCCTACGAATATGTAAACTCATTACTCAAAACGTAAACAAGAAAAGCAGTTATTCAACAAAAACCTATCGTTTAACACTTACTTTTCGTAAAACTAACACTATCGTTCAAAAATTCCATTTCCCTATGGAGAAATCTCGAATTGGCAGCTATTGCTATCTGGCAAGTAATCCCAAAATTAGAAACATGCTCTATCTATCCTTTAGCTCAGGCCAGATAAAATAAAATTGCAGCCAAATACAAAACTGTGTACTATGCTTTGCCTTCCATACTTTAACCGAGTTTTCTTGCCTCTAAAAAATAAATACACACATAAGACATAAAAGATAAGCCAAATTTTCTGCATTATCTCACTATAAATTGAGAAGTCATGGGCAGGTTTCTCTCTGTTTGTAAAAAAAAGTGTTCGCTGAAAGTTGAAGCCGTTAATGAGGATGTGTCATTTTAACGTTAATTTAAGATTTGCACTTGCAGATGCAAAAACAAATCCGGGTTAATTTCCCGCCTGACACGACTGCTTCTGCAGTCGGTCCAGCTGTAAATGGGTACCTGATGCATGAGTTATGGAAGGTAAACACAGCAAGGATGGGAAATGGGAACCTCTTCTAGTAGTTTCTGCGGCTTAGTACTTGAAGAGTTATCACCATTCTCCGACGGCAGGTTGCTGCTATGAACCTACCTATTTGCACATCTAGTTCCTGGGTGGGAATAATGGAGACAACCTTGAAATACTGGTTACGCTTGGCCAATCATCAATATAAGTCATGTTTGCTCATTGGAAAATTGCATTCTGAAATGATTCATTTGAGATTTTCTGTGATTTTCATTGGCTACTATAAGCTGTTCGCCTTGTGTTCAAGAGGTCACGGGTTCGAATCCGGTTCGTGTCGTCTTGTTTATAAGGTGGATTGTTTTCGGAGATCCCTGTGGATTATCACTTGAAGCTACGGAGTTACGTGCTATGAGTGATACTCTCGGCAGGCGACGTGCCGCTTCCTTGAGAGTGACGGAGTACATATAGGAAACCGAGTACAGTGAAGTCAATCCTCTACGACTTTTGAACTTTTTTTTAAAAAGATACTTTGTGTAAACTGACAATGACAATCTCAGAAAAAGTCAAATTACTCACTTTAAAATGCTTTTTACAATTAGCCCAAAGATTGTATACTCCTGATTGTTCACCGGTTAAGCAGGTGTGCTCAAGAGGTCACGGGTTAAGCAGGTGTGCTCAAGAGGTCACGGGTTAAGCAGGTGTGCTCAAGGGGTCAAGGGTTATAATTCGATTCGTGACGTATGTGCACAAATAGTATTTTCCTGAGATCCCATGAGACTGTCGATTGGAGATACGGAGTTACGTGCTATTAGTTATTATTTTCATAGGCGTTGTGCTGCTGATAAATTTATAGGGACTGAGTAAACACATGAGGTGAGTTTGAGACCAATAAGATTTTTTATTCAATAAGATCTATCATTATTCAATGCGGTATATCATCCAATGAGGCAAGGCTATCATCAATAAGGTATATCATCATCCAATGAGGTCTAGCATTATCCAATGATACCTATCATCCAATGAGGTCTGTCATCCAATTGAGTTCTATCATCCAATGTGGTGTATCATCAATGATGCAGGACTATCATCATTCAGTGAAGTTTATAATGATTCAATGAGATATATCAACCAATGAGATCATCATTATTCAATGAGGTCTATCATCAATGAGGTAATCAGTATTCAATGAGGGTATATCACCAATGCGGTCATCATTATTTAGTGAGGTACATCTTTATCCAATGATTAATATCGCTATCAAACGAATATATCATTCAATGAGGTTTATCATCATTTAGTAAAGTATATCATCCTACCTGCTGTGAACATTAAAACTTGCAACACCGATTTCATCAGAGAAATACCCTAGAATTAACTAATGTGAGTCGAGTAGCTAGGTTTCCGCGCTGTGTTCACGGTCAGGTTGGGGAATCTGAATTGACGCCGTGACCTCTGGATACCCGCGTTTCTCATCGCAAATGAGAATATTCTCAGGGAATGTGATATTTAAAAATATGTAGAAATAGATATATGCAATCATCCTGACCGTGTATTTATTTATTAGTGAGTGTTTTGTCCATACCTCTCCCACCACATGTTATCTTACTATTCCGTCAACATATTACTATATATTATTTAATCGCCAGTACGTGGTGGCCCCGATATCCGGTTCCCGATATCTGGTACCTGAGATCCGGTCCTCGATCCGTACCCGGTAACCGGCTCCGATGTCCGTCCTATTCCGCTCAATATCCGACCCCGTTCGGCTCGATCGATATATCGCCGACCCGGACCGTTTTGCCGATGAATGAGCGATATTCCGCGTCGAGACGGGATATCCTTCGTCGACGCAGGGAGTTTTTTCCTTCTTTGAATCATCTGACGCGGGATAACCCGCGCCCCGCATCATATTATGTTTTGCTGGTTCCCTACTACGAATGCGGTCTATCAATCATCCAATCCGGTCTTTTATCCGATGACGTCCATATATGTTTCCTCTAATTCTCCACATATTTTTTTAGCAACATTGATATACTTACCTCATCGATATACCGAAGTGTGAATACCCACAGCATAAACTATTTTGTCAATCATGTATCTACGTTTCCATCAGTGGTAAACTATCCGAGATTTCAATTGTCCATTCCTTATGCTGTATGCATACATTACAATTGCGGTTGTTACTAAGATTACCTTTTTTTGTCTCTCAGCTCGCATCATGGGTTCATCCACCATAGCGCTTTTTCTGCTTCTGTTGCAGTTTCTACATGACTAAGGATTAGCGTTTAATCAGCAAGTGAAATGTATCTTTCTGAATGTGGAGATACACAGTAATGGATTTACAAAGTTATAGATGTATAAAGTAATGGATTTACAAAGTTATAGATGTATAAAGTAATGGATTTACAAAGTTATAGATGTATAAAGTAATGGATTTACAAAGTTATAGATGTATAAAGTAATGGATTTACAAGGTATCGCTTTACGCGATAAACAGTTCTCAATGTTTACAAGAACAATCTCCTTCTGAATGTTACTAACAGGAAGTAATTCCCCCCTCACCCTTTCCCCAAACCTCCCCCCAAAATTTCACATCTGCACACTGTTCTTGTATACGTTAGAGCACTGTCGCCATTTCCCTGTGCGCTGCGCATGCGTGTACAATAACTACCGCTGAAATATTGACGAATTCTTGATAAGCTGGGAGAGACGCATCCGATCTATCTGCAACAGGCCTCGACACTGGACAAAGTAAATGCAAAATATTCTTTGAAACAGAAAACTGTCCAGCATGTGACACCGCACAAATCAACAGGATGGGTCAAAGTTATCAACATACAATTCTATCACAATAACGCATCACTAACTATCATATTACTTCAAATTAACAAATCACTAACTATCATATTTCCTCACATTAAAACATCACTAACTATCATATTTTCACACATTAAAACATCACTAACTATCATATTTCCTTACATTAACACATCACTAACTATCATATTTCCTCACATTAAAACATCACTAACTATCATATTTCCTCACATTAAAACATCACTAACTATCATATTTCCTCACATTAAAACATCACTAACTATCATATTTCCTCACATTAAGACATCACTAACTATCATATTTCCTTACATTAACACATCACTAACCACCGTGTTCTCTCACATTAACACATCACTAACCACCGTGTTCTCTCACATTAACACATCACTAACCACCGTGTTCTCTCACATTAACACATCACTAACCACCGTGTTCTCTCACATTAACACATCACTAACTACCGTGTTCTCTCACATTAACACATCACTAACTACCGTGTTCTCTCACATTAACACATCACTAACTATTATATTTCCTCACATTAAAACATCACTAACTATCATATTTCCTCACATTAACACACCACTAACTATCATATTTCCTCACAAAAACACATTACGAACTGCCGTATTCTCTCACAATGATAATGATGAATGATGATTTTTTAGTTATGGCTAGCGCTGAATTCTGCTTACAGTATGAAAGAGATGCGCCATTTATCGACCACAATCTCTCTTCCTAATCCAACAGTGTTTCAGTGGCACGATAAGTAAAGACGATTGAAGATGTACTAGGATGCAGAGGATTACTAGAGTGTTCTATGTTTCTCACAAAGCCATCTACGTTCGAATGTTCCATCACAACAGCACATCACTAACTGGATGTTCCTTCACATAACACTTCACTAACTATCATATTCCCTCACAATAACACTTCACTAACTATCATATTCCCTCACAATAACACATCACTATCATGTTCCCTCACAATAACACATCACTATCATGTTCCCTCACAATAACACATCACTAGATCCCGTGTTACTAAGGCTAACAATAGACAACCGAATGGATGGCCTGAATCTCGACCAGCCAAATTCCAGCATGAGGTTCCCAGAAGCTTCGTTGTGATAGTAGGTAGATTATTTAATGTCTACATCTTGTGATGAAGTACACTATTATCATAGGTAATGTGATAGTAGGTAGATTATTTAATGTCTACATCTTGTGATGAAGTACACTATTATCATAGGTAATCCAATATGGAAACTACTGAATATATTTATATTGCCCTAACAAATCTACAGCCAAAAAATGTAAAGTTGATGGCTAAGTCCTGAATAGGATACGCTACCAAGTCGAATATGGTTACATTTGAGCTTTTGACTGAAAAATTGATAGAGTTTGTGGTTCAGGTATAATTTTGCCATGGTTAAAGAACACGTTTAAATGGGTTTAAATAACGTTAAATGTTAACGTTTAAAAAAAATCCCAAGTTCAATAAAAGGAGAATTTTCATAAGTAAAATGCACTTCTAATGGTGAGGCATGCCACTTTCAACCGCGGACATTAGCCCAATTTAGTTATATCAGAGTTTTATAATCACCAAAGTATAGTGGAGGTCGAAGTTCTGCTAATTTACTCAAACGAACCGAGCAGTGTGAAAACTTATTTAGTCCAGTCACCCCGACCTCCGTACTGTAGTGTTTTTATCTAATTGAATGTTATCTGTGCACTTGGTTAAATTTGGTCTTTAATAGTATTTGTGGATACCATGAACAGTTGCAGCATTTTTTGCTGTAATAGTATTTGTGGAAACTATGAACCGGTGTACCATGATCTAACTACGAGTGACTGGCGTATGCAGTTGAAATAGCATTGCATCTTCACAGCGATACATCCAGTATCTTATCTCACTGCAAACTCATTTAACGCCCTTCCCCAACTCAACATTATGACTTTCCATAGCTCTACAACTCCACTAACTCACATATACCCCAAAGGCGCCACTTTTAAATACCCACTTTACAACGTTATTACCTCCCTTACATCTAAGTGACACATAATTACTTTTCCTTTGCTCAACACGAGTCTACATCTACTCTCAATGAAACACATCTTTTCCGACATGACAATCATGTGTCAATTACTACCCATAAATCCTACAAGTCGCTATGATTTATTGTAGTATCGCACGACTCACTTCCATTTTTAACCCTCTACGTCGGTCTCGATACATGCCCGTTGATCACCGTCTAATTGTGGTACCAGATCAACATTCTTCCACACAGAATGCAGCTTTGAAAGAGGTTAGAATCGATAATAGAAAGTTGTAAGATGTATTCGTTATCCTTCAGTTTGTTATAACTGTGTTTCAGAACATCTAAACAGTAGTTTATTCCTCATCCCTACCAAAAATATTTTAGTTGAAAAAGTAAAGAAGATATTTTTTGTTCAAATATTTAGGGAATAATATTTCAATTGCTGCAATGTAGTTACTGTATAAAATACCGTTTTCTTGAAATTAATGTTTGTCAGCATCCCCCCCCCCTTCTCCACTAGTCATCAACGGTCAAAGTTTTAGATTTTCCGTCACGAATTTTTGGCGTAATTTATAATCTATGGACAGCTTATCGACAATATATGGACATCCCCTATCTAGTCTAAGCTGGACATTATAGGCTGTTGAGATTTCGTGACTGTCTATCTCGTAATATAACTGTAAGCAGAGTAAAAACATATCCAGATTTTGTTTTCTCCATCCTCCAGGAACGCCAAGCAATAGAGCTTTTATTGCCTGACTGTTTTAGGGGCCAGAATTAATAGCAACATTGTTAGCTGCTATGCCTGCCGTTGGAGTCGACAAAGAAGATTTTTGGGGAGGGTGTTGGCTGACGTATGACCTTAAGAGTCAAAGTTACTCAAAGGGCATGATGGAGTTGAAATCGTCAGATATCTCAACCAACTAACTAAATAAGCCACAACTCATACTCTTCTCTGGACTACATCCTGCTAATCTTCAGGAGTTAGATTGCGACTGCTAAAGAAAAAAAAATGGTGACTGGCGTCCTTTCTCGAAGTGAAATTTTACTTTCAATTCTAGAATGATGTTTCTCTTTGCAATTTTGTTCAACCGGGTGATCTTCAAAGATGTTTGATATCCCAAATGACATGGTTTTTTTTAGTGGGGATATTGGAGTGCAACCCAAGACGTGATCAGGCGTCTACTCTCAAGGGGAGTTTACCAAGACTCTCTTAAATACTTGAGCCATTTTACAGAATACAAACTTATTATTTGAGTCCAGTCAGTCACGGCATGGGTCGCCAGCAGGTTTCTTCACAGCAGACAATTTCGATCTCTAATTCGTTGGTCAAACAATTATGTTGATAGAACGTTTGAACGAGTGTAGCAAGGTTCTGGTTAGCCTGAGTGCTATCCCTGAATGAAGCGAGAATGATCCTTTGGATAATCACTCAGTTAATAAATCAAGGGATATGTCGAGTTGTGGAGGCGATCACGCTACTCCACAATTCTCTGTCTCTTGTGCTGTTATAATCACAGTTGGTGATATTCTCTCGCGCCACAGTGACAACTCGTTCAGCACCTTCTCCCTTTGTCTTATTTTGTCTCGTTCCCCTTGATATTTCCGATGCTATAAACAAACATGCAGATTATAAAGAACAACTTTTGGCAGTGGTTAAACGACGTAAATGTGTTTGGTTTGGAAATGTAACGAGACACGAATCATTCTAAAATTGTTTTGCAAGGAACAGTCCTGGGTCAAAGGAGAAAATGGATAAAAAGAAAATCCTGGATCTACGATATCAAGAAATGGTCTGGGCATGATTTTACTACAATCGCCCGAATGGCTGATGAGATTGGCTGAATGCAGGACTGTTTGTGCTGATGTCTCCAGTGTAGCACTACTTCGAACTTAAGAGTTATGTGTCAATATTATTATCACATGCCCGAATATTTTGACGGTCTACTTCTAATGTTCGAGATAATTATGTCTACTTCTGATGTTCGAGATAATTCTGTCTACTTCTAATGCTCGAGATAATTCTGTCTACTTCTAATGTTCGCTGTAATTCTGTCTATTTCTAATGTTTGAGATAATTCTGTCTACTTCTGATGTTCGAGATAATTCTGTCTACTTCTGATGTTCGAGATAATTCTGTCTACTTCTAATGTTCGAGATAATTCTGTCTACTTCTAATGTTCGAGATAATTCTGTCTACTTCTAATGTTCGCTGTAATTCTGTCTACTTCTGATGTTTGAGATAATTCTGTCTACTTCTGATGTTCGAGATAATTCTGTCTACTTCTAATGTTTGCTGTAATTTTGTCTACTTCTATTGTTCGCTATAATTTTGTCTACTTCTAATATTCGCTGTAATTCCGTTTACTTTTAATGTTTGCTGTAATTCTGACTGCCTACTTTTAATGTTTGCTGTAATTCTGACTGTCTACTTCTAATGTTCGCTGTAATTTTGTCTACTTCTAATGTTTGCTGTAATTCTGACTGTCTACTTCTAATGTTCGCTGTAATTTTGTCTACTTCTAATGTTTGCTGTAATTCTGACTGTATACTTTTAATGTTTGCTGTAACTGTTCCTTATAGTTCAGTATCTCTGAGGACTTCTACATTAGTTGTCTTAACTGTTCATGGAGTTTCTGTGGACAAGATTCTTCTTAAACAAACAATTAAATCAAAACGTGAGCTTATTTTTTGGGTAGCATATCCTATTTAGGACGTGGCTATCAACCCAGCATTTTGGCTGTTATGATTTTCTAGGCAATATAAATCCGTTCAGTAGTTTGCCATTACTTTCTGAACGGTTCAGATGCACAATTACCAGTGGAGGGGGATCCAACGTGAGCTTATACTTAACTGAAATCCACCGGCAACACAACAAATCTAAAAAAATTCGCTGTAGATATAGACTCTCAGTCGCGATATATCACATTCAAATATACACTGATATGAATAGAAAATTGCAGAACTACGTGAGAGCGTGTTTTAGCTTATCAACCTGACAAGAAAAAGTTGACAAAAACAGATGAAACATTATATCAGGATGCTGATGATGACATGAAACAAGAATCAGTTACAATCAACGCTTTTACCCAAAAATACTCTTCAGTGCACAGAATACAAGCATGAGTCACGCGAAGTCTCGTACTCTGAGATAAAACCACTTAGTTATGTGTGAGAGATGGTCAGCGTGAGTTATTGAAATCGATGACCAGTTTGAATGTAAAATATCTTTATGGTGGACGAGGTAACGAATGATTGAGACAAAATGGCTGCTGAGACTTGGCAGTATACACGTGTTTATACGCAGATTTTATTGCCAGTTTCGCGTATATGTGTGTTTTTGTTTATCATCCGGTGCCGTGCCGACTGCAGTTTGAGAAAGTATCTCTGTAATTTTAGTATCTCTTCTCGAGATTACTGTTGACTTATTTGCATGTCCACGATGTCAAACTATCTAATATTTTCTCACTTTGTAGGTCTCGATCTCTCTCTTGTCTTCTATTTTGCATGTTGTAACTGTGTTCCCCAGACCTCCGTATCTCTTAGAGTGTAAAAGAAAAGCCAAACATTTTCCCTTTTGGAATTTTAAAAATATACCCCGTCTAACATTTGTCTTTTTTTTTTTTTTTTTTTTTCTTTCCAATCGTTCCCAGCTGTCCATGATACACACAATTGTTCTATAGAATAATTTATGTTTATAAGTCTGTATAACAATTATCTCGGAGGTATTGTTGAGAGAAATACGAGAACAGAGAACTCCATTATTTGTTACATGCATGCGTCTTCTTGTTTACCTTCTGCATTAGATCCAGTGGTTCTCGGGCTAGTGCCCTTTGGTCCAATATCATATAGTGATGTATACATGAATCTTTCAGTTGTTTCTTTGTTCAGTATAATGTGTTCCATTTGTCTGGTCTTGGAGCAAGAAGACTTCCTGATGTCTGGATGTGTTTGTCAGTTGTTGCTGTGTGCCATATATTGTGTTCCATTTGTCTGGTCTTGGAGCAAGAAGACTTCCTGATGTCTGGATGTGTTTGTCAGTTGTTACTGTGTTCCATATATTGTGTTCCATTTGTCTGGTCTTGGAGCAAGAAGACTTCCTGATGTCTGCATGTGTTTGTCAGTTGTTGCTGTGTTCCATATATTGTGTTTCATTTGTCTGGTCTTGGAGCAAGAAGACTTCCTGATGTCTGGATGTGTTTGTCAGTTGTTGCTGTGTTCCATATATTGTGTTTCATTTGTCTGGTCTTGGAGCAAGAAGACTTTCTGATGTCTGCATGTGTTTGTCAGTTGTTGCTGTGTTCCATATATTGTGTTTCATTTGTCTGGTCTTGGAGCAAGAAGATTTCTTGATGTCTTCTAGTGATTTATATTTGTAAATGTGATAGTCAACAGTTTCATGCAGATTGATATAACAACAGTTTCATGCAGATTGATATAACGACAGTTTCATGCAGATTGATATAACAACAGTTTCATGCAGATTGATATAACAACAGTTTCATGCAGATTGATATAACGACAGTTTCATGCAGATTGATATAACAACAGTTTCATGCAGATTGATATAACAACAGTTTCATGCAGATTGATATAACGACAGTTTCATGCAGATTGATATAACAACAGTTTCATGCAGATTGATATAACAACAGTTTCATGCAGATTGATATAACAACAGTTTCATGCAGATTGATATAACGACAGTTTCATGCAGATTGATATAACAACAGTTTCATGTAGATTGATATAACGACAGTTTCATACAGATTGATATAACGACAGTTTCATGCAGATTGATATAACAACAGTTTCATGCAGATTGATATAACGACAGTTTCATGCAGATTGATATAACAACAGTTTCATGCAGATTGATATAACGACAGTTTCATGCAGATTGATATAACAACAGTTTCATGCAGATTGATATAACAACAGTTTCATACAGATTGATATAACGACAGTTTCATACAGATTGATATAACGACAGTTTCATGCATATTGATATAACGACAGTTTCATACAGATTGATATAACAACAGTTTCATACAGATTGATATAACAACAGTTTCATACATTTTGATATAACAACAATTTCATACAGATTGATATAATGACAGTTTCATGCAGATTGATATAACAACAGTTTCATGCAGATTAATTAACAAAAAATATTAATTTAGCAAACAAGATTTGAACAATCTCCTTTAAGCTGGCACCTATTCGCCTCGCAAACTGTAGACGTGGACTATGTTATGTGCCATGACATGATAATGAGGACCGTCTGTTATATTCACTTATAAAATTCAGTTTGTTTGTTTGTTTTGCGTTCGCTCCATTGTAACCAGCACGGATATCCGTGCGATTTTCGCCGGGAGCGTGATTACGTTGTGCCACCGTTATGCGCCTTGTAGGCCTAGCTTATCCGATTTCGGCATGCCTTGACAATTCGGGTGAGCTACCCTAGCATGTGACAGCCTCCATATCTGTCTCCAGGCATGCGTGTATGTGGTGACTCTTCGCCCAGAGGATTTTTGCTTTTGTCTGTCTCGCACGAGATGTTCCACTGTCTATGAACTTGCGTCGTGTAATTGGACGTACTGTGCCTCTGCCCATCGGGTACTGAACTGTTTATCATCCGTGGGCCTGGTTCCTTAAGGGGAAGAACTCAACAGAAGAGTTGGACCCTGGCTCTTTTATAAAATTCAGTTAAAGCTATAACCTTGCTTATTAATGAGTATGTGGCTTGTTTGTTAGTTGGTGGCTTTGTCTGTCTAGAGTCAGACACGCTGATAGGTGGCTGATACTCCATCCTTGCTTGTGAATGAGTAGGTGGCTGATACTCCATATTCTGTGCCTAAATATATGTGGACAAGCTCTATTGGTATTTCGTTTGACTTCATTCTCATAAGGTGACCGAACCATTTTACTTGCTGTCTTTTGATATGTTCAATACGTGATATTATATCTACTCTTTTCCTAATTTCTTTATTTCTTATTTTATCCAGTTTAGTAACCATTGCAGCTTTCCTCAGACACGTTATTTCACATGTAACGACTTTACTCTTCTACGATACTATTAAAAACTATGTGTTAAAATGTGTTTTTAATAAAGTTCAGTATGTCCAAACATCGATTTGTGTATTCTGTATGCTTCTAGTGGTTAACAAAACTTCATTACCGTCATCAATTTTCGCAAGTCGAATTAAAATTCGCTGCATTTGTTACACATTATCGACAATGTGCGCATGGAACAAGAGCTCCTTTATTCAAAACTTCTTTCAAAATTGTCTGATTAAAACAAACCAATACACACTAAACGTTAAATGTGTGGTTCCTTTCTTCACACTTAATGTTATCTTCTATATTTCTTCATGTCTAAATAATAATAAAGACCCTTTATTCGAAACGCCTGCACGATACACGTTACAACACAATCCAGCGTCAAGTGTGGCATGTATGCAAATACATCACGTGTATCAATTCTTACAATCACTACACACAGACACAGACGGGTTTGTTACCTTCTGCACTATTACTACTTCCAGAAGACACTGTTGGAAATCGGAGAAAAGCATCTTCTCCTATCGTGGCCTTCTGATAAATGAACACTGTCTGCTCTATTTCTGTTTGCCGCGATAACATCCAGGATGGAGTCTGCTTTCTCCAGAGCCGTGTGTTTCAAAACATACCTGGATGAAAACTGTTAATACAAATGTGTCGCAACGGTAAAACACCTACTTCATAGAATGTTGCGTTTATAAAAGCAACATACCAGCTGTGTTAGTGAGTTAGTCTGGAGATCCCATCTTGATTATACTCTTACAAGTATTATAAGGCAAATAAACAGAGACGTTTTACGTTGCGTTGATAATGCTACTAATTTTTTGAGTGATATCTACAATTTCAATGACAGAAAACCTTTAAACATTAATTTCTTGTATAAGATACGCTTCAGAATTTTGTTTTAATTATCAATCATTCAATCGATAAATCAATCAATCGATTAATCAATCGATTGATCGACCTGGCAAGAGGTCGCGGGGTCGATCCTGGGTAGTAACATCATGTTTACAAATAACGTTTTTTTCTGAGATCCCTGTGAATTATCGTTTGAAGCGACGAGTTATTAGCTATGAGTGGTATAGCATCAGGAAGTGTGCCACTCCGTTGATAGGGGTGGAGCATATATGGCGAAACTCAAGTACAATGAAGTCAATCATCTAAACCCCATGAACCCTTTTTGAAATCCCATGAACCCTCATAAGAGCATAGACCGTGTAAACATTTTCTCCAGTATTACGTATCTTTACATTTCCTCTCTGTGATTTCCTCTATGGTCTCTTTCAAGTAAATGAAAATAAGTCTGAGAACTTTCACCGTCTCTTTACTCCAACGTGTCTATGTGTCATCATTTTCCTTGTGATTTAAATGTCAAGTATTTTGCACTTTATTTTTTCGTGTCTAGTCCATCTTTATTTTCTACATATTACCTAGTCCACTATAACCTTATAGATATAATTCCAGTCCTTTTTTACTTCCCACATATGATTCAGTCCATTTGTACTTTTTAGATGTGATTACAGTCTATTATTACTGCTTAGATGTCGACCTATTGGACGCTCTTGTAAAAGGTGGATAGATAGTGTATTAGAGACACTCGGAAATATAACAGCAGAAGAGGCAAATAAAAGGGCAATGACCGTACAATCACTCTCCCCTCAACACTGAAAGGTACATGAGGACAGAAATAGGAAGAAGAAGAAGAAAAAGAAGAAGAAGACTGCTTAGATATGGTTGCAGTCCATTCCATATGATTCCAGAGCATTGTTACTTCTTGATATGATTTGTAGTATTATAAATATACTAATATATTCATGGTTTTAATTGCACTTTGTATACGTGTAATTAAAGTAAATATTTATATGGAAATGAAAAAAAATCACATAAAGAACAAAACTAAGTATATTTCAATCAAATTTTACATCAGTGCTGTTGTATGTTGTATGCTGTATGCTGTATGTTGTATGGCTGAAAAGCATGGGGTAAAAGTAAAATTAACCAATATCGTGTTTTAATGTCATAGAGATGTGAATCACAGGATGTGATGAGAATGTGAATCATACAGAGGTATCTCCTTACTAATGAGATTGTGAATCATACAGATGTATCTTCTTATTAATGAGAATGTGAATCATACAGAGGTATCTCCTTACTAATGAGATTGTGAATCATACAGAGGTATCTTCTTACTAATGAAAATCTGAATCATACATAGGAATTCTTTTATCATGTGATGAGATTGTGAATCATACAAAAGTATTTCCGTACTAATGAGAATGTGAATCATACAGAGGTATCGCATTACTAAGTCCTACAGGAAAAATATTAGAAATACGACTAAGATACATCACAGACCAACATTTGTGCTCCTCCCAAATTTGGATTCAGGAGAGGAATAAGTTTTACAGATGCTCCTTTTTTCATTGAGACAACTAAGTAAAAAGCATTATAAAAAGTTCCAGAATTAAACACAATATTTATAGACCCGGAAAAAGAATTTGATAGAGTCAATATAAATGCATTACAGGAAACACTAGAAAACTATGGAATCAAAAGTCAGCTACTTGTGTCATGTGACGTATTCTCTCCAGAATGTTGTCTTCGCAATCAAAACCATGAACCCTTCTCTATCGTGGGCTATGCGGCTTGCATTTTCCAACGACATATTCATGTTATCTTTAATGTCGTCAGTCTATCATCTTCTTGGTCCGCTCTTACTCCTCCTCCGGATGCTCTCCCTCTATTATTTATATTTCTAAACAGCTGTGTTCATATGAACAAACAAATGTAGTTTTCTTTTTTTGCTATTGTCTTTAGTAGCCAGCACTCTAGTATCTGCAATGTGTCTATAATGTCTGATGTTCTCTTTTTTTTCCTTCCAAGATATTCTAAGTATATTTCTGTAGCATATCATCTCAAAGGCGTTCGTCTTTTTTTGCCGCTGTTTTACTTAGGGTCCATGTTTCACAGCCGTATGTTGCAACAAAAAATAAAAGTTCTTAGCATTAGCAAAAGGCCTTTACCAGAACTGCCAAAGCTCAGTAAAAACAACCGAAGGAATTTCTATCTTTCGAAACAAAATCAGAGGGTAAAACAATGATCTTTGCTCTCACCTATACTTTTTAACATATACACGAACCAAATAACAAAAAGAACTCAAAATCAAGAAAGTAAACAGTACAGAAATAAGAGAAAAATCTGAAGAGGAATTAAATAGCAAAACCACAAACAAAATTTTATTTGCTGATGATCAAAATCTTATTTACGAAGATAAATAGCAGTTATAAAATCGTATCAACTCGCAACAACATGCATTAAGTCTAACATAAAATAAACACGCAGAAAACAGATGCAATAAAAATCAGCAATTCACTAAATCCAGTGAATATAATGATAAACAAAACTAAAGTGAAACAAATCTCTGAATTTAAATACCTGAGAGGTATATTCACAGACAACGGATAATTAGACAGAGAGATTGAGACAAGATGCCAGAAAGCAAACTTAATGACATACCAGCTATCTCCATTACTGTTCAACCCAAAGATCAAGATGGAAGTCAAGAGACAGATGATAAACAATATATTTATGCCAACACTTTGCTCTCAATGTCAGACATGGGCGCTGACAGCAGGCAAAGCACAGAAAACATGTGAGATGGAATACCTGAGAAAAGCCGCAAGTGTGACAAAATAAGAAATGATGAAGTCAGGAAAAAAACCGGGATACAACCATGCACAGAATACATCGAGAAACAACATTTAAAATGGTTTGGACACTTTATAAGAATGAACCATAACCACCTACTGACAAAAACATATAACATGAGAAGATCCGAACACAAGACCAGAGGAAGGCCTAGAAGAAGATTGATAGATAACACCAAGACAAGACTGAACAAATATTAATTAAACACAGCCAAGGCGACACATCTGGCCTTGGATAGGCAACTAAAGCTCCCAGTCACCACCCCTACGTTTAACGGCAAGTGTGGATATTCTGACCATCATCTACCTGGGAATAGAAAATATGTACTCACTGCGCTAAACTGAAATTCAACAGGTAAAGCGTGAGACGAGGTAATGGAGCTTTGCTAATAACATGAAACACACATAGGCACATACACAAATCGACGTTTCAACCAGAAGGCCTTTATCACGGATAACATAGACATATAAATAAAAAACGATAAGTAGGGAAGACACAACTTCCGTTCACATGTCTAGAGAAATGGCCGGAAGGAAAGAAATTAGGTCAGAGGTTACACAAACTGAAATCTACAAAAACAGACAATATACAAACACAAACCCAAATAAATGTGAAAACGAGACAGATAAATGACGGAACGACACGATATCATGTGTATGCCAATCGCTCATTAATTTCCAAAGGCTTCAGACTGCAAAATCGTATATATATAGCGGTTCTCAAGCGCGAGACTAGTCCGGTTGTCGGAGAAGCACACATTGATGGCCGTCAACTACTTCAGTGGCACAGGCTGCGGAGCGCCCGGGATATTCAAGTGACGGTCACCACAGCGTACTTCTCCGACGACGACCGGACCCGTCTCGCGCTTGAGAACCGCTATATATACGAATTTGTCACTCTGACGCCTTTCGGAATGAATGAGCACCTGACATTAATGAGTTTTCCGTTATTAATCGTACGCAATTTCTGGGGTTCTCAAACACACAACAAACAAACAAAAGTATTCTTGCCTGTTGTGTAACATCTGAACAGAAGATAATTAGAAACAAATAATAAAAAAACAAAGACGAATGGAGGATAGAAAGATTAGAAATGGTTTAGTATCATGAGAAGAGGTGTAGAATGGCGTAAACAGGCATCAATGTTTCCTAGATGAATGAAACTTTTGTTCATGAACATACTAGCGCCTGTCTCGATTGTGTGATACTGTTTCTAGATGATACATCTCGCGGTGCCAGACATTCTAAACTTAGAAACTACGTCTGCGTGTGTTTTTAATCACTCTTGGATATTCAATACTGAACTGTTCTAGTCTAAAGATAGATTTAAACTATTATGTAGTCGTATTTGAGGGACGCTGATGTGTTTGGGAGTGTTGTAAACAAAGGGTTAATGTCTCATGGGGCAAGTGTTAAACCAGAATCGACCAATAGATCCAGTAAACAGAAAAAATGGAGACAGACAGCAGACACAGTTAGAAATCTAATATATAGACATATCATAGAGACACGCAATGAAGTTATACAAAAGACAGACAATATAGACATCTGAAGAAACAGACATGACAGACATACAATATCGTTAGCCAAAAGAGACCTACAAGAGAAACAGATACTGGATTCACGCACTAGAAATATAACAGTACAGACAACATAGACAGACTATAGTAATATACATGTCAGAGAGACAATAAGGACACGGTGAAAAATATATTGCAGACAGATAATTGAAACAGATAAAAAATGGAGAGAGATACACAAAACTGACACGGAACAGAAAATGATATTGTAAATTAACTGAGGGAATTATTGTTGTTATTATTGTGACTATTTTAATTAGTGTTGGCATTACTGTTATTATTACTGTTATTATTGTCAGTATTAGTATTATTACTGGTACTATTGTTATTATTTGTATATTATTAATATTAAGTGGACATGTTTTCTAGGATCATAATGTATTTTTGACGAAATTTTGAAGAAAATAAATAGACAATAGACAGGGAACCAGTATATTATGCAGAGAACTAGTAAAGCATACATAGAACATATAAAAATAGACAAAGAACCAATAAAGTAGACAGAGGCAGTAAAGTAGACAGAGTCAGTAAAGTTGACAGAAAACCAGTAAATCAGGCAAAGAACCAGCAAAGTAGGCAGAGAACCAGCACAGTAAGCAGAGACCCAGTAAAGTAGGCAGTGAACTAGTAAAGTAGGCAGAGAGCAAGTAAAGTATGAAGAGAACCAGCAAAGTAGGCAGAGAACCAGTAAAGTAGGCAGAGAGTCAGTAAAGAAGGCAGATAACCAGCACGTAGGCAGAGAACCAGCAACGTTGGCAGTGAACCAGCAGGTAAGCATATAACAAGTAAAGTAGGCAGAAAGCCAGCAAAGTATGTAGAGAACCAGTAAAGTAGGCAGATAGCCAATAAAGCAGGCAGTGAACCAGTAAAGTAGGCAGTGAGCCAGTAAAGTATGAAGAGAACCAGCAAAGTAGGCAGAGAACCAGTAAAGTAGGCAGAGAACCAGTAAAGGAGGCAGAGAACCAGTACAGTAGGCAAAAAGTCAGTAAAGTAGGCAGAAAATCAGTAAACTAGACAGAGAACCAGAAATGTATGCAAAGAATCAGTAAACTAGGCAGAGAATCAGAAAAGTAGGAAGAGAACCAGTAAAGTTTTTAGATATGGCAAAGATAGGCCACAGTACCAGAAGCACTACAATAACGCTCAATGTTATTTTTTTTAAAAGACTTTTCTTCCGAAGCAGTAAATTATTCTGCATCAGTTATTGAAGAAAATATGCCGACAGGAAACCATACCCATAAAATGGAATAAGGGACGTAATTAACTTTCACGGGCAGGAAATGTTTCATAATACAGCAATTTGTGAGCTATAACACTTGTGACAGTAGCTGACAAATTTCTGCCAAAAATAATGTTTCTAAATCCATTAAGAAAGCTTTAGACTTAATATTCAGAGATGAACATACATGTTATTGAGAATGTCAAATTTTGCATAGTTGAAATAGCCGCACAAAGTAATCAAAAACTGAAGAGAACGGTAGATAACTCTAGAACTGAACTTAACTGAAAATAAAATCGAGAGTGTAAACTTCGCGATGACTTATAAATTACTAACAATAAATCAGTCAAATCAATCAGTGAATTGTCGTGATGTATGGTGGAGGCGGGCATGCTTTTCCACAACTTTTTTCTATTATGTTGTTAATAAGTTCTGTTGGTAACATTCTCCCATGCTACAATGACAATCCATCCAACATATTATCTTTGTTTCTTCTCTCTGTGATAGCTTCGATAATTCTAAATGTTCAAATTGTGCATTTTTTCTATCACATTTTCCCTAAACACTGTAACATTGTAAATAAAACCAGAAACATATATATAAATTGTATTAATGATTTGACGTCTTCTTCCTCCGCGTTCGTTCTCATACTCCAGCAGATTATCAGAACATTTGCCAGACAACGCAGTGCGGGAAAAATTTGTGAAATTAAATTCACGAACTAGGATATGTGAAAATTAGTAAACTAAAACAGACGCGTTGCCGAAGTCGAAAGTGTTGGGTGAATAGCGCAAAATAAAAGCATAATAAGCTACCTCCGTTGTCTGGTATACTGCTAGAAATGAAGTAGGATAACTGTCCTACATACAATACGAGAAATATATCAGGGGTTTAACAAATTGCTTTTTAAAAAGACTGACGTTACTCAGGGATGTTTATTGTTTCCATTGTTCTTCTTGATGGTTGCAGACTTGATGACGTGAAAAATAACACAGCGAAGGAAAGTTTAACAATGGATAATTAATAAACAGCTGTGATATGTTTGTGTCTTGGCATCATTTTGGCATCCGATGGCCGGTTGAGGTAAAGAGCAGAATAGTACACGACAAATCATTATTTCAAACAATGAAAAATATTTTATGTAATGGAGTACCATTAAAGCACATACGACAATTTCTGGGCTAGAATGTTATATGTAGCGTATTATTGTCAGGGCCGTAGATATGGTTTCTCCAACGATAGAGTACTATCTCTAAACAAGAAATGTCGTCCCACCCTTTCGTGTGTACTTACCTTGTTTTGATAAGTAATGTAATACCTCTTATCGGAGAGGTTTTTTAAGAGAGGTTTTTTACCTATCATTAGTTAATTCAAATTACAAAAACTAATGTTCCGATTTGCTATAGGGGTAGGGGTAAACCCCCCCCCCCCAACCTCCGCCCCCGTATAGCCCCCGTATATAGTCAGCTAAATGTGAAGTAACTGACAATAACGGTAACTGCGAGCTAGATGCTACTAAGATGAGGTTTCTAAGAAAAATTATCAGGATAATATGAACGGCTAAGAAAAATTATCAGGATAATATGAACGGCTAAGAAAAATTATCAGGATAATATGAACGGCTAAGAAAAATTATCAGGATAATATGAACAGCTAAGAAAAATTATCAGGATAATATGAACGGCTAAAACAATTATCAGGATAATATGAACGGCTAAGAAAAATGTTCAGGATAATATGAACGGCTAAGAAAATTTATCAGGATAATATGAACGGCTAAGAAAAATTATCAGGATAATATGAACGGCTAAGAAAAATTATCAGGATAATATGAACGGTTAAGAAAGCGCATATAGAAGTTATCAGGGATACTGGAGTAAAAAAGACAAATTATAGCAAAATAGCCGTAGACCCGTGGGGGTGGTGAGAGGAACCGAAATATAATCAAATAATAGCTATACTGTTTACCTTTCTTGCATGTCGCACGAGGCGATTAAGAAGGTTCTGGGATGAAATTGGTTGTTACACTCGATATAGGGTCAAATTAACTTAGAAACAATGTTGAAATCTGGTATGTCAGGCCGAAAGACGCAGATATCGTAGCAAAGATATAAACCATGACACAACGTATGCCGTCCTCTCTATTACCTTCCAGTAAACTGCACTAATTCGAGAGTAAACCCAGAAAACGATTATAACTATTCTATCTGCATGTCTGAACCATTCAATTCCTCAACTTTTGTTATCAAGAAGTTAACCTTTTATATCCGTTAAGCCACTAAAACAGCAATTTTAAGCAGACCCCTTTATGTCTGCAAGTAGCTAAAATCTCCATTTTATAGGTACTTCTAAATACATTACACGTTCGAGACAACCGGAGATTTGACTTTTAGCTCAGGATGCAACTGTCTTCTTTCCATGCATGTCGCAGGAGGTGACTAAGGAAAGTTTGGGAATATGCTGAGTACCTGCCACCTGTGAAAAAAACATCATTGTTACATCGTGTTTCAATTTCTTACGTTTGTCTTCAATCAAATAATCTCCATGGATGACTAAGAGATGTATGCCAGCAGAATTTCACCTTATCAATAGCAGACTCTATGTGACGGGTAAAGTTAGATGTTTCATCACCGGCTATATCTAAGTCAAGACATCTGAGATAAGAATGATGAGATAGTTGGTCCAGAAGTGTATGAGTGGGATGTGGTAGGACGTAGAAATCCTGGGATATTGTCGCACTGATAGTTGGTCCAGAAGTGTATGAGTGGGATGTGGTAGGACGTAGAAATCCTGGGATATTGTCGCACTGATAGTTGGTCCAGAAGTGTATGAGTGGGATGTGGCAGGACGTAGAAATCCTGGGATATTATCGCACTGAAATGCATTCCTTCGGGAACTAAAACATGCATTCATAAACCCCTCTTAGAAATCCATGTCTTTGAGACCTTATATGAGTCAGGGTGTCACTGCAGTTACCCAACAGAGAGGAATGTGTTCTTTTGTCAGAAAGATTGTGGGCTACCAAAAACTACCTGCGTGCAGCTAAATGTATCATTTTATCTTTATCATCAAATACATTACGGCAGGAACACTCTTACAAACAAGTTCAAGAGTCTATACAAAACATGATCGTCAAAATAATAATGTTTACTACCGTCACCGATTTTAATCTATAATGAATATGTACAACAAAAAATGTCATAGTACACATTTTGTATTATTTGCCATATGTCTGTGTTATTTGTTAATCATATACTGTTAACCTATTACCTAATATTTCTTGCTGATCAAGCGAATAATCAATGCAAACATTCATTTTTGTAAGAAAAACAAACCGTTATTTTTGTTTCTGCAAACATGTTCCACGAGAAAATAAGTTTTGGCTTACACAGCGAGACCTATATTTAATGCATGTAGGTTTTCTGGGATTTTTTGTTTGTTGTTGTTTTTTTGGTCTTTTTTTGTTTGTTTGTGTATGCACAAATTAAAGCAGGTTGCTCTTAACGTTTTCATTACCGCACTCTCACCATAAACGTACTCTTCGTTGCATTAGAACCCCCTTTAAACTTCATTTTAACAGAAGCCGTATAACAATACTAAATGTTACTTTAATAACAACAGAACTCATATAAATTTAATTATTAATGCAACATAATTGGTATTAATTTCAGTTTCACTACAACATAATTGGTATTAATTTCAGTTTCACTACAACATAACTCCTATAAATTGCCATTGTGATGCATGCGGACTGCTGCGTTGTCTGTTCACACAGTCGTTCAAACATGATTTATCTATTGGGCAAAAAGTCGATGGTGAAGGCAAGAGCTAGAGGGCAGCGTTTAGTGCTTGAGGACAGCAATATCAGGAAGATATGCCGAAGGCAATGCTCATGGTTGTGTTGCAGTAAAAATTAAATTTATAGAATTTACGTTATAGTAAATAAGAAATGTATATGGCTTACGTTGCAGTAAAAAGTGAATTGTATAGGACTTACGTTATCTTAAGTTATCTTCAAGAAACACTTGGCATGAAGTCAATTTGTATCAGAAGTCAAACAATGTGTGTGGGAACTCAGACTTCTTAAGTTACCCATCTAATTGAGCGGGTGATTTCAATTGGTGCTCTGGAAAGAGCTTGTTCTCGTGCCATGTGAGTTAAAAAGTGCTCGCGAACTCTAACGGTTTCATGTGGGCGGTGTTTGTCCCCTGGAAAGGTGAGAACCCCTGCTATAGAGGATTAAAACGACCCAGAAGCTATGCTGAAGTAGGATGTATCAGGCCGAAAGTAACAATATTTCTGCTATGCTGTCAAACATTTCACAATGCATTCTATTCACTGAAACTACAGCCTGCTAATCTTCAGGGGTTTGAGAAAGAACACGAAAGAAGATTGTTTTTTTTTAATTAAAAAAGAACACAACATTTGAGTATTATTTTAGCAAGGTAAGATGACAACAACAACATAATTTTTTTTAAATCGCTATAATGTTAAAGGATAACGTTCATCATTACGTGATTAAGAAGCTGGCTTAGGCGACCATGCATCATCTGCTGAGAAATGAAATCCAGTATAACCGCAGTCTATATTTCTGTGAGTCTACAAACCCAATCAACGCCTGCTAAATTTCTACCATTCCCCAATGCTCTTTTAGTTTCATGTTTCTGACAAATGTATTGATTCTGTCTGGGATCGTGGAAGTTGGGCAGACAGAAATAAGTTCATTTATATTTCGTTTCACGAAGGTAAGCGCAAAGCAACTCTGTCGAAACGTTTTCAAAACCTTCATAATGTGTTTCCCTTAGTGTTGTGTTATTTTATTGTGGTTCTGTGTCAAGGAAATCTTCCGTAAAGTATTTGGATTTTTGTGTGTCTACATGGATCTTCAGAAAATGTTGGCATCATTGAACATAATTAACTATAACGGTTCTCCATAAAATATTTCAACAATTAAGATGATTGATTAGGAATACCTTTGATAGTTATATTAATTTGTTTCAAAGTGAATTTTTAAAAATCTCCTAACAAAAACAACTGTAGAACTTTTAAATCAACTGTCTGCCAACAATAAAGGTGTGCTGCAGTGTATCACTGCACACTGTGGAATAGCAGGAAATGAAGGAGCTAACAGTCTGGCAAAAGCAGGTGCAAAAAGGAACAATTCCAGCACAGAATATCACTCACTGAAGCAAAAACCCTCATTAAAGGAAAATACAAACATACATGGAGTCAGAGAACAGGCAGTAACTTTCCACAGGACCCTATTCTAAAGCTAAGCAGGTCACATCAAATCACAATTTTTAGACTTCGCACAGGACACTGCAGACTACAAGCACATCTCTACAAAATTAATGCTGTCCAAACTGACCAATGCTCATGTCAAAAGGGTCCCCAGACTCCAGAACATATTCTGTAGACATGCCCACTCTGATGACGTGAGAACTAAAATATGGCCCCAAGAGACAGATCTGAAGGTAAAGCTGTGGGGCAACCGTGAGGACCTCCGGCTGACGACTGAATTCGTGGAGGCGGCCCAACTGCTGTATAGAAGTATGAGCATAGGAAACTGATCACAGAAGAAGAAGAAGTATTTATTTCATGAAATGTGAAAAAAGTTGGTGGGTTTTTTTTGTGGTGGCAAAATGGTGTACTCTTTTGACGTTAATAAGAAAGAAGACTGTCCTTGAATTCTTGACAGTCTGCTGACACGAGTCGGAGGAGGTGAAAAATTAACACGTTCTTGTTGACGTCATAACTCATTCCAGCCGGTGAGACTTATACATGTCAGTAAACCTAATGTCTTCTGGCCGAAAAGACTCCTATAAGTCATACTCCAATGACATTCATGTTTTTTTGTGTATTTATATCAACATAAGAATGCTTCCAATCGAAAGTGTAATATGACCACATTACTTCTTGCATGATTTTTATGTGTATTGATATCAATTTTGTTAAGTTATTGATAAGTTTTGATAATGGGGGTATGTGACGTCATTTTTCCTTATATGTTTTAAATATTTTTTCCAATTTACTTATTTTCGTAAAATAATAACTATTTTATTTACTTTGGTCTCATTTATTATGAAATCCAACCTGGCAAATGCTTCTAGCATCGTGTTTGCAAATTTATGCCATTTTGTAAAAAGAATTAGGCATATTTTCATTTGAGTTTCGTGTAAAGTTAAGTCTACTGTTTTTGATAGATGTCGAAATTCTTTCTAAATAATACATTTTTGACGCACTATGCATATATATTTTACATTATTGTGTTCATAATTGGATTATCTACAGAAATGATACAGTTTGAGTGGAATTTATTGATTCAAAAATGCGGTAAGGTCAAATATATTATCTAAAATAAAATTTATGTGTCATTTACATATTTTCTTTTCTGTCTAAAATAATTTTTATATATTAACCAAATTTTTTTTTTTTTAAAATGATCTTGTGATAATCACATTCTCTGTCCATTTCTGTTTCGAAATATATATATTACATTATAATGTAAATATATTTAGAAGTACTATTTCTTGTTTCCGTGATGCATGTGCACACACAAAAATCTAACAAAATTTAATTACGTTTAAACGCTAAAAATATTCCGGCCAGAATCAGTCTTAATGAGCAGGCACAAGCTTTATATAGAGTGTCTATAACGTCGCTATGCACACATGTCACACAGATCCGCACTAAAAGTTCACATGACGTAGTGACATGTATATAAGTGCGCAATGTCTTGGTAGACACCCGGTATAAGGAACGGTTTTTTTCCTTATGTTATTGTCAAATGTAAGGATTTAATATTTCAAGATGAAGTTTCCTAGAAATGTGTGCAATAATTTGTGAGACATAAATTGTTTTCTCGTAGGAACGAATTTTGAAACGTACTCTAACATCTAAGTAAATCACAGAAAAACTACACATTAGAATTATAAAGAGTGACGTCTACTCTACATTAATATATGGCTGAAAAATAGGGATAATGAACAAACAACAAGAAGACAGAATTAATTATTTTGTAATGTGCATATATAGATGAATAGGGGGAACGTCACGGAAAGAAAAGAAAAAGATTCTGATAACAATGTCTATCTATCTATCTATCTATCTATCTATCTATCTCTATCTATCTATCTATCTATCTATCTGTTATGTCAGTCAGTCAGTCAGTCCTGTCCTGTCCTGTCTGTCTGTCTGTCTGTCGGTCGGCCTGCCTATCTATCTATCTATCTATCTATCTATCTATCTATCTATCTATCTATCTATCTATCTATCTATCTATCTATCTATCTATCTATCTATCTATCTATCTATCTATCTATCTATCTATCTATCTATCTATCTATCTATCTATCTATCTATCTATCTATCTATCTATCTATCTATCTATCTATCTATCTATCTATCTATCTATCTATCTATCTATCTATCTATCTATCTATCTATCTATCTATCTATCTATCTATCTATCTATCTATCTATCTATCTATCTATCTATCTATCTCTATCTATCTATCTATCTATCTATCTATCTATCTATCTATCTATCTATCTATCTATCTATCTATCTATCTATCTATCTATCTATCTATCTATATATCTATCTATATATCTATCTATCTATCTATCTATCTATCTATCTATCTATCTATCTATCTATCTATCTATGCGCTGTACCCCGTGTTTGCATTGCGGCGTCAGCGGTGGAATAGTTCTCTAAAGATGGCCTTCTTGTGCGCTGTTTGTAAGCTTGTTCCTGTGGCTTCTTTTATAGCTGTCGTCTGCTGGATTAATTCTTTGCATGCAAAACAAAATGATGTTATTAAATAAAGAAAGATAATCTGTTTAACCTGTTGACATTTCCAACACTTGTTATAATGAAAATTACATTGGTACTTTCCTGCTTTCCCAAAACAGCGTTGGACATTGCAGCTATCTTTTAGTGACTTGTTGTTGTTGTTTTTTTTGCACATTCTCTGATGACGTAATATGACGTGGTTTTTTTTTTTTTAATTTTATTCTACTAACAAAGTGTAGTGAGACTTTACAAATACTCTGTACAACAATTTCTCCATCTGAGCTTCCAACTGGAACAACTCTCAATATAAAGTAATACTGCTGTGAAACGGAACAACAATAGTATTTACGTAGAACACAGGTTTTTGAAGTTTCACTTGAACACAACAGACGGACTGTCACTAATGGAGTATGAGGTGTAAACAAGAAAAAAATTCAAATGACAATACACAAGACATTTTCAACGTTTCGAACTGGTAGGTTTTTCTTAAGAATATATAAAACAAATAATAAAAAACAATGAAAACAGTAAAAACAATGTTACCACCACAGAGGCAATATATACATTATTGATATGGTGTGTCACAGTAAGTCACTAAGGTCATCTGTGGGACCATGCTGTTCACGGTGAGAACCACTGTTTAAGAGAGTAAAAGGTAAAAAAAAAAGGATAAAAAAATTAAACAGCGCGAACATACAAGTAACCAGCAGGGTAAACAATAATCCGTGTGTTACTGATACTTGTTGGGCTCGAATTATTCATTTATTTTAAGACTTGGAATGTCTGAACGAAAATTGGTTCGTTGTTACCACTTGTAACAAATGCGTATTTCTTCTTTGTTTCTTTTTTGCTGTGGTTAGGGCATGTTATGATTTTGAAGTCAGGTATGCGATCAAAGGTAAAATTTGTTCTTACCTTTTTTCCCCATAACTCTTCTGTCCGACACATCATGCTTAAACATTATTCCCTTCTCCAGTCTGATCCTGACACCCGTGCCGCATTCCAGGACTTACGTCTGATAGTCTATAGACGCGACAAAAATCTTAAGGATATCTTAGTCCATAGCCACCTTAAGTCTTCTGTTCCCGATTTGCGACCGCTTGTGTAACAATCTTCATGCGATCAAGCATAGAACACCTACTCATGTTACCACATACTTTAACGGTGATGGCCATCATGGTGCTCTTGATATTCAGGTCAATGCCATCAGATCCTGCACCACCAATGATAGATCTAGGTATGCTCTAGAAAATCGTCTTATTTTTTGTTTGATTTTATCACTGCCTTATAACCATAAACAATAGTGAAAGCCGCGGTTCTGGTAATCCAGTCGTCACTACCTCCAGAGTGTGTTGCAGTGCACATTTACCTACGACAACCACATTTTATAACAACATCGAGAAAAATACTTTCCACACTTTTGGAAAAACATTAAGTTGGCCGTACTTAGTTATTTTGAGAAAGTAAACTTGATAAAGTCAGACAACTTGTAACTTGCAAGTCTATGCCTTCAGTTCAATTTGTTTTTGTTACCTGATTTTAACTTCGGAAGGTTGGGGGGGGGGGGGGGGTAGAGAGAGAGAGAGAGAGAGAGAGAGAGCTCTAGTTAAATTTTAATGAACTTTCCTTTTCAAAAGTGATAATTTTTCCAAGTTCACAAAAATAGGCCAGACATATTCAGACACACACCCGTGACTGAATAATCGATAATATAGGAACTGCAGGATCAGAAAACACTAGACTTTAATAGTGACTCATTGTACTTTTACTCTGGTTGTTATTGTCTGTCGACACAAATATACACAACAAGATTATCATCTTACTGTTGGTTAGATCTTAATAATAATAATAATAATAATAATAATAATAATAATTAATAATAATTAATAATAATTAATAATAATAATAATAATAATAATAATAATAATAATAATAATAATAAATAATAATAATAATAATAATAATAATAATAATAATAATAATAATAATAATAATAATAATAATAATAATAATAATAAATAATAATAAATAATAATAATAATAATAAATAATAATAAATAATAATAATAATAATAATAATAATAATAATAATAATAAATAATAATAATAATAATAATAATAATAATAATAATAATAATAATAATAATAATAATAATAATAATAATAATAATAATAATAATAATAATAAATAATAATAATAATAATAATAATAATAATAATAATAATAATAATAATAATAAATAATAATAATAATAATAATAATAATAATAATAATAATAATAATAATAATAATAATAATAATAATAATAATAATAATAATAATAATAATAAGACACATAACTCGTCCTGGTCGTAGGTGTGCCACACTGGAGACATCAGCACACAAGGCTCTCAAAACATCTCTATTTTGAGTCGTTCGGAGATGTGTATAAAATTAACTCATACATCATTCCCTGATGTTAGCAATCCAAGATCTCCTCTGTCCGTCTCTTCTTCTTCCACCACTCTCGACTGTTCCTTGCAAAAAAATAATTTCTAACGTGAGACGTGTCTCGTTACATGTCCATACAAACCAAGTTTACGCCTTTTCACGATTTCCAAAATTCGTTCTTGATATCCGGAAAGTTTGTTTATTTTCTGCCGAACACATATATTTGGCATGTGTCCTATACAACTAATTCTTAGCACACGTCTGTAGCACACGTCTGTAGCAAATGTTGTTTTCAAAAACCTTAATCCTTCTTTCGGTGTCCAACTTTCACATCCATATAAAAGATAGTAAATACTTCAAATTTGTGACCGTTTAACCGGATATTATTGGAATCTTGCTTGACTTCACTAGTCACCAATGTCGTGCTTCTATCAATGCTAATTCCCACGCGATATTTCCCTCAAACATCTTCCAATTTTGAGGTGAATGTCTGGAATTAAAATTCAGATCCAGCCAAGAGATCCATATCATCGACATAGCGCAAGTTACAAAGTGATCTACCGACAATAGTTACTGATGTTTGGAGATCCTGTGCTGCCTCCGCCGTATATACTCAAGATGCGTGTTAAAATGTGCTGGGGAAAGTATGCCACCCTGTCGCACTCCTATATCCGTCTTAATAAATTCATCAATACCATTATTTTCAAAAATGTCTATGTATGGAATATCTGGTTAAACGGTCAAAAGCTTGAAGAAATTACCACTTTCAAATATCTCAGTTCCAAAATATGTGATGATGGAACTCGGGAAACCAGATTAAGCTAAGACTCGAGATGGCGGTGGCTGCTAGTGCAAGATTGAATATGATTTGGATAAGATAAGTATTACAGTAAAGCTCAATCTATTTAGATAACAAGTGCTAAGTATACTCGACTATGGATGTAAAATGTTGACACTCAATGCAGACACAGAAAGAAGGATATCGGCTTTTAAAAACAAGTGCTACAGACGTATGTTATGAATTAGTACAAGACAAATATATTTGTCCGGCAACAACGAAACAAATGTGCAAGTTTTCAAGAGACAATTGTGGAAGTGATGAAACGGCATAAACTTGCTTAATTTGGGCATGTAATGATACACTACTCGCTTTCTAAAATTATTTTGCAAGGAACAGTCGAGAGAGATAAAGAAAGAAAGAGGGACCAGAACATTAAGGAATCGTCTGGGAGCGATTTGTTTACCGAATAGCTGAAGATAGGGTATATGTCTGAAGATAGAGATGTGTGGATATGTTATCTGTGCTAATGTTTCCAGTGTGTCACCTACTTAAATATCCAGAAAAAGAAATCGAATCCACATGTTCACCAACTGAAATCTTCTGCTTCAACTATTCTGAAGAAGTACAGGATCTAAACTTTAGAAATAAT
This sequence comes from Meghimatium bilineatum, assembly GCA_034231615.1. Classification (NCBI taxonomy): domain Eukaryota; kingdom Metazoa; phylum Mollusca; class Gastropoda; order Stylommatophora; family Philomycidae; genus Meghimatium; species Meghimatium bilineatum. The sequence goes on from CM067306.1 coordinate 34,056,996, forward strand.
TAAAAACACAAGAAGCCAATGACAACAGGTGGTGTTTACTACTGAATGGTCTGTCCTATAAGCCCTTGACATCGACAAACTCCCAGACCTGAAGGAAACCATTCGACAAGTGAGCGTTCAAAGAAGGGTAGTACTACAGTGGATACCATCCCATTGTGGTATACCGGGAAATGAAGAGGCATATAGGCTGGCAAAGTTGGAGCAACACAGGTTCAAAGGACCAAGAAATCACCTAACAAGAAAAGAGAACCCTCATCAAAGCTATCAGGAAAATCGACCACCCAAAAGACAACTATCGCTATCTCGACGAGCTGAGCATGTTTTTATCTTTCGTCTCAGAACAGGACACAACATAAACATCCACTTAAATAGACTAAGACATGGTCCCACACCTCTGTGTTCCTGTGGGCAAACAACACAGACAGCTGAACATATCCTTGAAGACTGCAATACACTAAACCAGTTAAGGGAATAACACTGGCCTACAGAGATGGATATCCACAGAAAGATGTATGGGAGCACTGAGGATCTTTCAAATGTTATGTTATGTTATGTTCCTCCAGGGCCATAGGCGGCGCATAGGGCAGAAACCATAGCTTTCCATTTCTGTCTTTGTGTTGCCAGGTCTTTCAATTGTTGCGTGTTGTTTAGGATCATTGACATGCCTTCTCTATTAATGGTTCTTCGTAGAGTTTCTCTAGGTCTCCCTCTTCTTCTTACTCCAGGTGGCACCCAATATAGTGATTGCTGGGGAATTCTTAGGCTGTTCATTCTGAGAACATGGCCGATGTAAGTCCAACGCCTTTGTCTAATGAAGGAAGATATATAGGTTTGTTTGCTTTCCTCTCTTATAGTAGTGTTAGATTTAAAGTCACTCCACTTAACGTTCAGAATGGTACGTAGGCATTTGTTTTCAAAGGAGTCGAGTCTTTTATCTGTGGCTTTTGTGGCTTTCCAACTTTCGCACCCATATGATAGAATAGGGATGATGTTGGAGTTAAATAACTTGAGTTTTGTGGTGTTTCTTAGTGTGTTTGACGTCCATATGTTGCGTAGTCTATTGAAAGCACCCGCTGCAAGGGCAATACGGTGTAAAATTTCTTTTGATGAGTCTCCATCCAATGCTAGATTGGTGCCTAAATATGTAAAATTGTTGACTTTTAATAATGGAACATTTTGAATTTCTATGTTGTCGTTGGATCTCGTAAAATCTAGTATATGAGTTTTTGATGTGTTGATTTTCAACCCTATCTGATTTGAGTAGTGTTGGAGATTGTCAAGCTTAGATTGAGCATCTGTGTGGTTTGCGCTCAAAAGGGCTAGGTCATCTGCGTAGTCAAGATCTTCGAGAACGGTATTATTAATCCATTTTATTCCTGTCAGCTCATTTTCAGTGCTCATCTTTCAAATACAACAGCATTTATTAAGTGCTCATCTTTCAAATACAGCAGCATTTATTAAGAAAACAGGACTTGCTGTGTAGACATGTCAAACTTCAAACGAGAAGAAGAAGACACTCCTACAACAGTGGCGGGTTTTGGGACTTTATTATTATTATTATTATTATTATTATTATGATTATTATTATTATTATTATTATTATTATGATTATTATTATTATTGTTATGTTTGCGTCGCAGTTATGTTATTTCAGTCTCTGCAACGAATCGTTGTGTCACAGATGATCAAAATGTCTTTGTGGAATCAATGAAATTATGATACAAAGCACATTCTTGTGGTATCAATGAAATTATGATACAAAGCACATTCTTGTGGTATCAATGAAATTATGATACAAATCACATTCTTGTGGTATCAATGAAATTATGATACAAAGCACATTCTTGTGGTATCAATGAAATTATGATACACAGCACATTCTTGTGGTATCAATATATTATATCAATTTTCTATCCATATTTTAAGGTTAAAAATCTGTTCTCTGGTACTTTTTTTTAACAGTTTGTTTTCCTGCTAACAATTCTTCTGGTTTAGCTGGTATTCTGTTAATAATGATCTTTAGCTAGAATGAGTGACTAGACTTAATAGTTCTGTAATTCTTGCACAGTTTCAGGTTGCCTTTCTTGTACATTTTCTAGATCATGTTTGTCTAGTCTATATTTGCTGAAAGATGGTTGTCATAACAGTCCTATCCTGCATGTTGTAGGTGTTCCGTTAGAATATTATCCACCTCTAATTATTAATTTTCCTTCAATGATCTTGGGGCTGTGGACACTTCCTCAATAAATATTTCTGCATTTCCTAGTTCTATGTTCTAATTAAACAACATACCTTTGATCTTACTATTGCTTAGATCTTAATATCGTCCAGATCTTACTATTGCTTAGATCTTAATATCGTCCAGATCTTACTATTGCTTAGATCTTAATATCGTCCAGATCTTACTATTGCTTAGATCTTAATATCGTCCAGATCTTACTATTGCTTAGATCTTAATATCGTCCAGATCTTACTATTGCTTAGATCTTAATATCGTCCAGATCTTATTATTGCTTAGATCTTAATATCGTCCAGATCTTACTATTGCTTAGATCTTAATATCGTCCAGATCTTACTAGATTTTGCTTAGATCTTAATATCGTCCAGATCTTACTAGATTTTGACTAGATTTTACTAGATTATATCTTACTATTTACTAAATCAAATCTTACTATTGACTATATCTTAATATTGACTAGATTGTACTATTGATATATCTTACTATTGCCTAGATCTTACTATTGTCTAAATCTTACTATTGTCTAGATCTTACTATTGACTAGATCTTACTATTGTCTAGATCTTACTAGTGTCTAGATCTTACTATTGTCTAGATCTTACTATTGTCTAGATCTTACTATTGACTAGATCTTACTATTGACTAGATCTTACTATTGACTAGATCTTACATTGCCTAGATCTTACTATTGACTAGATCTTACTACTGACTAAATATAGCTTGAAGTTACGGAGTTACGTTCTGTGGGTAGTACTCTTAGCAGGAGATGCGTCCTTAACTGAATGTGATATAGTACATATTGTCAACCCTAGTACAATTAAGTCAATCTTCTACGGTTTTATTTTCAACCAGTCAATATTCACATATTTTATTACATAGAGATGAAGCGAGCAGTTTTCGTGTTTGCTAACACTGTTAGCCAACTACAGAATTTCAATAATTCTTCTTAAATGCCCCAGAGGTCGAACGTGTTCTTTTTCTTCTTCTTTCGTTCACTTGAAACATGTCTATATCTGTAATTCTGTCTCCTTAATAACACTCACTGTCTCTTGGGAGAGGTAGGTTGCCCGATCTTCAGTAGAGTAGCACTGTCTGAAACCTGCTTGCTGTGATACCAGAAGGTTTTCACTTTCAAGGTACCACTGCATCCTAAGATTGATAATGCGTTCCATTGTTTTGCATAGACAGCTTGTGAGGCTGATGGGCCTGTAGTTGGAGACTGTGTTGCCATCTTTTCCTGATTTGAGGAGTGGTATCCTTATTGCTTCTCTCCACGCCTGTGGTACATTACCTGTGGACCAGCTTGTGTTAAAGATCTGCAGTAGCTTTGCTCTTGCTGCAATGCCCTGGTTTCTAATCATTTCATTGGACACTCAATCAGCTCCAGGGGACTTTTTCATTTTCAATTTGGATATTGCATGCTCCAGTTCTCTCATTGTTATTGGTGCCTCCATGACTTCAGATATATGTTCGCCTTGTCCAATGTTTTGCTGGTTCTCTCGAACCTCCTGTTGTTTGTCTGGGCTGACTTTGATGTTATTGTCTTTTGCAAAGGAATCTGCAAAGTAATCAGCTGCATGTTTACCTGTTAGAATGTTTCTATCTTTATAAAGTGTGATCCTGGTATTTCTCCCTGTACCTTCATCATTTAGTTGTTTTACAAGTTTCCATAATTTCCTAGTATCTCTTTTTAGGTTCAGCGACTCTGTTTTTTCTTTCCAGCTGCTCCGTCTGGCTTGTAACTTAGCTCTTTGAGATTTAGCCTTTGTTTGCTGATATTTGTTGTGATGTTCTTGGATAGGTCTGTTCTCGGCCTGCTGTCTAGATGTTTCCATCTCATTTTGCAGCTTTTCCAGTTCATCATTCCAGTAGGGTTTGTAGTTTTGCGTGCCCCCCTGGGTATGGTTTTACTAGCAGCATGTAGTATACATCTATTAAATTCACTCTCTGCTCTATTGATGTCTTTGTCCAAGTTCATGTCCTTAGCTAGAACACTGGTTAAATGCTGGTACATATTCCAGTTTGCCCTCTTATAGTTCCACCTGGTGAGCGTGCTGCTGTCCTTGGTAAATTCATTGTGGATTTCCAGAAATACTGGTCTGTGGTCACTACCCCCAAGCTGCTTTCCAACGACACGTGTGATGTTCCATTCCAGGCCTGGTGAGTGGAATGCCAGATGTGGTGTAGAGGTGGTGTGTCATGCTCTCGAGTAGAAGGTTGGTGAGTCTGCTGGCTGGTTAATAAGGATGAGATTATTTTCATCCTGCCAGCTCTCAAGTTCCTCACCTCTCTTGTCGATATGATCTTAGCCCCAGCTCTGAGAGTGGCTGTTGAAGTCACCACACACCATAAGTCTCTCTTTATCTGGAATTGTGTCTAGTGCCAATGGTTTATCATTTGGGCAGTAGTAGTTCAGGAGATGAAATTCTGCACTGTTTGTTTTTAGGTGGAGCATCTGGTATTCTGCCCCTTCCATATATACTTCCAGCTGACATGCGCTGATATTGTTTTTGACCAGTGTCAGAATTCCACCCTTTAGCCTGTCCTTTCGGTCAGATCGGTAGCACTGGTAGCCTCTAATTTTGAAGGCTATTTCGCTACTGAGGTGTGTTTCTTTAATACAGCATACATTAACTTGTTCTTCACTGAGGACATTTTCAAGTTCCAATTTTTTGCTGTATCCATCTCTTTTACTGTTGACACCCTCGGCATTCCAGTGCATTATTTTTATTGGTCGTTTGTTTGTTTGGCCAGTAGCTCTATTCCCTTGCCTCCTGGCTCCTCGAGGCAATTGAGAAGGACTTTCAGTAACTGAGGTTGGGCCCTTTCGAGGTATAGGGCCCGGCACCGTCCCTGCCTGAACGTCCGCCACAGGGCAGGCACTATAACTTTTTATAGATACAGACATGTTTCCATTGTGTTTTGTGCGTGGCATCCTGATTATCTGTGCGCCTTTTGGCTGGATGCCTCCGTCTTCAGCACTCTGTTTACTTGGGCAGGACTATGGTCCTGCTCGAATGGGACTGCCCGACCAGTCTTAGTTTCCAGCCCCTGATGGCTGAACTAAGCATCATCACCACTGCACGGTGCTGGCCTTGATGGGGTCGAACATGTTAATTGAGCATATTTCAATTTTCACAACAGGCGCTCAAACAACAAAACACTATCATCTTGGCTTGCTATGCACATAATAACAGGCGCTCAAACAACATAACACTATCATCTTGGCTTGCGATGCACATACACTGAAAATAGTATATGCATACATATAAGAAGAAATACATGAAGTTTTATCTTCGAGCCCGACGCCATGTTGTTGCCATGGGACCTACCTTTACCTACAGAAATAATGCAGCAAAATATGAACAAATCTGGTAAACAAAATGTGTTAACATACTTTCCAGAATGTTTCATCTCACAAAACAATAATATAGCTTTATATTACATACATTACCTGATTTTTAGCGGCTTTAAGTAGTCGTTAGAAATCAATTTGTAGCCAAATCTGCGAGCACTGTTATAGAAATCAGAATTGACATGTCAAATGACATGTTTTATTGAAATTATTTACTATTTTATTTATCCTACTTGGCAAAATAAGACAATCCTTACTTGACTTTTTTTTTAATTTCAAAATAATTATGTGATTTGGAATTTTTGTTTAATCTCATGACATTTTTTAATTGTTTATTCCCTTTTGTTATTATAAATAATTCGATATTTTTAATCCATGTATTTGTTTTTTATAATACGGTTAAAAATAATTCGTGTGTGGTATTTTTTTAGCCACTTTGTCTGTATTTAGAATAATTCTGAAAATAACTCCACCTTTTGTCATCGACGATATCTCGGTCTTCGTTTTCATTTGTTTTTTTCCTCTTTATTCACTTTCTCTTGACTACTGAGTCTTACTTCTTGTCCTGTCTTCTATCATGATCTTCTGTTATCTAATTAATAAATACATCGACCAATCAATCACTTATTAAATCATACAATCAATCACTTATTCAATCATACAATCAAACATTCATTTACTCATACCATCAATCATTTATTTAATCATACAATCATTTATTCAATCAATGAATAAATCATTTTTTCAATCATAAAATAACTCATTTATTAAATTCTACAAATAATAATATATTAAATCCTAAAACAAATTATTTATTCAATGAAACATTCAAACGTTTGTTCAATCATACAATCAATCTTTTATTCAATAATACAATCAATTATTTATTCAATAATACAATTAATCATTTATTTAACATACAATCAATCATGTATTCATGAAAGAGGTCTCTTCTCAATGGATTGAACACCGCTCAGAGTTGAAGATGAAATGCATCTCTGGAGAAATCCATCGTTGCACTCATGAAAACAATAACTCTGCAGTTTGTAATTCCTTCTCATCAAAACAAATAGAAACACAACATAACGCAACACGCTCAACCCACACACATCCGTCTCCTACACAATTTCCTATTCCACAAACAACACTACCTCAATATAACTTCATGCCTCATTACCCACTCAATCAACCCACAGTTTCCATCCTCATATAATATCTTTGCTATATAAATAATTCCAGCTTAAGGGCAAATATTTTTCTTGACATTTCTAGAGGTCAAAGTGCGTAGCTGGACCAGATTTATTGTGAAATTACTAGTCCTCATTGAAAACAATGAATACGCATGTCAGAAAGTTTAACACTCGTTCATTTATTTTTACATTAATGTATATTCCGCGAGGACCTGTGTACCGAAAGTAAACAAGCCTAAAGCAGTTTCGTTATTGAGTATTGGCGTTATTTTCATTGGTCACTTTTTATATATTTGGAAGTCACATGCCAAAATAATCTACGGCCGACCAACGAAATCACGGAAATAATCAAAAATCAGATGAAATCTTTACTTTCTGTACTCAGGTCTTTTAATACAGCGGCAAAGAGGATCAACGCCTTCGAGCTGAAATGCTACAGGAAGATACTTAGAATATCATGGAAGGATAAAATTAGAAACTCAGATATTATAAACACACTGAATATTCCAGAGTGTTGGTTACTAAACACAATAACAAAAAGAAAACTACGCCTGTTTGGTCATATAAAGAGACATAACTGTTTAGAAAGACAAATAATGGAGGGAAGAGTACCTGGGAAGAGGAGAAGGGGCAGACAAGAAGACGATGGACTGACGACATTAAAGATAACATGAATACATCGCTAGAAAATGCAAGCCACATCGCCCAAGACAGAGAGAGGTTCAGAGAGTTCATTGGGAAGATAACGTTCTGGAAGGAATACGTCACATGACACTCATGTCTTTACTGGAGCCCAGTCACGATTCAGCCCATATTTCTGGAAGATCGATAATATGTACTCACTGCTACTAAACTGAAATCGAACAGGCAAAGCATAGAATAGGGAAATGAAGTGTCACTAAATCACTGGAAACACAGAATAACACGCAAAAATCAACAAATCAATTGACTATAAAAGATATCTTGTGAGCTTGATTAGAAGTGGCATTCTTACTTTATTGTGATTGTGTTCTTGATAAAGGTCCTTTGGTCGAAGCGTCTGTTTTTTGTGTTATGTATCAGAAAGACCCAAAAGGCATAGAAGATTGACATCATTGTATTGATTCACCCCATATGTACGCCGTCCCTCTCAACAAAGCACCACGCAGCCTGCCGAAAACACTTCTCACACATGTAACTCCGTAGTTTCAAACGATAATGCACGATATTTTTTTATATATAATTTACTTTATAAACACGACTTCACTGGTAGGATTTGAATTTACAACCTCCTGAGCGCATAGCGAACGGTTTAACTACACCATGGAGATCCCCGCTGGTATGTGTGTTTCCAGTGATTAGTTAAACTTAATTAAACTGTTCCTCCGCCGAATACGGATGTGATGGGCTATTGGCGCAAATAAAACGGCAACACAACACATTTCCATTCTCTGCACTACATCCTAACTGGACATCTTGTAGGACCATTGTCGTGTTACAAGAGAAATCCAGTGGGAGTTTGAGAATGAACGCTGAAGAAGACGAAAACTGTTCCAAGCTTGACCAGATTTCTGACGCTGAAAGTCTCTGGCTTGGATGTTGGTGATTTCCATAAATTACGCCAAAATGTTGGGGGAGCGAATGGGTCTGAAAAGGTTTGACAGTTTTTGACAAGGTGAGAAAGGATCTTACAAAATTTGATGTCAACAACAGGTATATTAAACACCAATTAATTTGAATGAATTTGAAAATTAAAATGTATAAAAATATGATAAATTTAAGTAATTTTTGCTCACTTTTTCTTTTATATATTTTTTTTATGGAGGAGGATACACAATTTACATAACTAAACAGGGTGGATGAGTCCTTGAGTTCTTTACAAGTTGATGACATAAGGTAGGGGATTGGGGTGGGGGGGTAAAATATTTCTACAAAAAGTGTTGACAGTATTTGTGGTCATTCACTTTCAACCCAGAATGATTGTATTCAACTCGCCAACTTACGATTCAACCCAGAATTATTGTATTCAACTCGCCAATTTACGATTCAACCCAGAATGATTGTATTCAACTCGCCAATTTACGATTCGACCCAGAATGATTGTATTCAACTCGTCAATTTACGATCCAACCCAGAATTATTGTATTCAACTCGCCAACTTACGATTCAACCCAGAATTATAGTATTCAACTCGCCAATTTACGATTCAACCCAGAATGATTGTATTCAACTCGCCAATTTACGATTCAACCCAGAATGCCTTGAATTCTTTTTCTTCTTCTTCAGCGTTCATTCTCAAACTCCCACTGGATCTCTCTTATAGCAGGACAATGGTCCAACTAGATTTCCAGCAGGATGTAGTCCAGACAATGGAAATGCGTTGTGTCACCGTTTTATTTGCGCCAATGGTCCGACACATCCGTCTTCGGCGGCCATTTTGAAATCAAATAATCAATTTATAATTCAACGCATAATGCCTTGAATTCAAATCATCATTTTACAATTCAGGTACACACAAAACAGTAGTTTCCACTGGAGTCAGGTGGACAATCCCTGCCCGGATTAAAGATACGATTAGAGATGGCCTTGGTTGCTACGTCAAGACTAAATCTAATATGGAAAAACAGCATCAGTGTTGAAGTGAATGACAAAATATTTAACTCACTAGTGTTGTCTGTTATGATGTAAGGTTGTGAGTGTATGACACTCACTGCAGACAAAGAGACCCCGATACCAGTACAAATTTTATAGAAAATGTGTGTATTTCAAACAGAGATCACTTAAGAAATATAACAGTGAATCTCGCATGTTTACAAGAAATATAACAGTGAATCGCGCATGTTTACAAGAATCATTACTTTCAATATAATAATAGTAAAAATAATAGAACCCATAATCCGTCAGGGTGTTAAGAGTGTCACACTGAGATATTTGATGCAGAAAAATCTACACGCATGTCTATCCTCTGCCATCCTAATTAATTTGGTAACTTCAGACCCTGTGCGGTTCTTAATATTATTCAGCCATATCTTCCTCTGATTACCTCATCTTCTTTCACCGTCCACAGTACCTTGAAGCACATCTCTTGTCTTCCAGGAATGTGTCATTACATGTCCGTACCACAGGATTTTATGAAGTTTCACGATAGTTCTTGTTGACCCACATTCAATAGTAAAATACCGAGACTTGCATGATTTTATACATCTATGTTATCATGATTCCTTCTATAAAAAACGATAATTCTGGGAACGGTTGAGGGTAGAAGAAGCAGAGAACACTAACGAAAATCTGGGGCCGAATGAACATGTCAACATTGTTCACTAATTATTCAAATTGCTGAATGTACCAATCACGTAACGACTCTTCGTATAAATCTAATATATCTCACCTCCTTCTATATGGCTATATCCATGCATAAATTCTAGCGTTATACTGAGAGTATACCATGATACAGTTGTGTACTGTTCTTCATATAAAGAATATATCTGGATTTTCGTATGTGGTCGGCTTAGGTACTATTACAACTTTGTGAGATTAAACTATTGATGGAGGATTGCAATGAATTTTTTGACGAGTTCACCTCCGCTAAATATTTGGAACATTTTTTGCTAGAACTGTTGCAGGATTCATATTATGACTAATCCGGGTAATGAGTTAGTTAGTTAGTCGTTGGATCATCGTCATTGCACTCCGGACAAGTCCATAGGTGCTCAGATCTTTCCTTGAGTGTATCCGCCATTACACGTTGACTGGACTACATGAGTAATGAGACTGGGTAATGAGTGGTAGTGCCTACATAATATAAGATGTGGCGTCCGATTTGGAATACCCGCAACCACACATACGGAACAGTCTGCACAACACATGCTTATGATGATGATAGTGATGATGAAGATGATGATGATGATGGTGATGATAATAATAATATGATAATGATGGTGGAATGATAATTATAATCAGAGCGATGGTGCTGGTGGTGTTTACGTTGAGGATGATGGTAATGATAACAGTAGCAATGACGATTCTGGTAGTGGGGGGTGATCGCTTTGTTGATAATGATAATGACGATCATAATGAAAATGATGATGCTGACGATGGTTATAAAGATGATGGCGATGAATGATGATAATGGCGATAACAGCACTAAATAAATCAACCATTTTCTCCTGTAATATCACCCAGATGTATGTAATCACTGGAGACCAATTTACCCAATAAATAATTGACATTATCTGCCCCAAAATGTGAGCGCACATCACGTCTACACTTTCAACCAGTGCATCGTTTTCATCGTATTACCACTTCAAAGTTATACCTTGTACAAGTCATCCAAGTAAACAGAATCCAGAATAAAGAATTCGGTATATCAGATACAGATAATATTAATAGACCTAACACTTCTAACTTATCTGTCAGCGATAGCATTTTTAACATCTTTGATCAAAGCATCGTGCAGGTAGGTGTTAGGAAATGTAGTTCAGACGTACAAAACAACAACAACATCGAAGATTACATCCCACTACATATTTTTATTTCTCTTGCGTAGTTACTCGCAGTTCGCGATGTAAAATCAGCTCCATGCAACATTTTCTTTAGCAGATAGTTTCAGACATAGAATCAGTTTCAGACAACATTTTACTTCTCTTTAGAACATAATTTTAGACGTAAAATCAGCTTCAGTCAACACATTTGTCTCTTTAGCAGATAGTTTCAGACATAAAATCAGCTTCAGTCAACATTTTTATGTCTCTTTAGCAGATAGTTTCAGAAGTAAAATCAGCTCCATGCAACATATTTGTTTTTCTTTAGTAGATAGTTTCAGACATAGAATCAGTTTCAGACAACATTTTACTTCTCTTTAGAACATAGGTTTATACGTAAAATCAGCGTCAGTCGACATTTTCCTTTCTCTTTAGTGGATGGTTTCAGACGTAAAATCAGTGAGTCAACATTTTTACTTCTCTTTAATAGAAGGTGGTACTGCTAGTAGAACATAATGGAAAATAATACTCACGTGTAAAACAGGTAATGAAGTCCTACTGAATGATGACTAAAACACTACACACTATCACTAACGGATGTAAATATGGTACATATAACCAAAAAAAACACAGAATATAATCTACAGATGACAATACACAGGACAAAGTCGACGTTTCGGACCAATAGGCCTTTTTCAAGATACGGACAAATCATACAAACATAAAAAAAACCACAAGTAAAAATGAATGCGTATCCGAGTGAAATGTGGTGCTAAGATAGATACCGGAAGCATACGAACAGGAAGTACACAAAGACGATAATACAGGTGGAACGAGAGGAACAAAACGATGACGTAACAAAGACCAATACGACCGAGAACTAAGCGAAAGAGTGGTCGGAATTGAGTCCAAATGGCTTGATGGTACCCAACTCGAAAATGAGACGATTTTCGAGGGCGTACCTAGATCTATCATCGGTGGTGCAGGATCTGATGGCAGTGACCTGAATGTCAAGGACACTACGGTGGCCATCGCCATTGACTATGTGGCCAATCACTTCAATGGCGATGGCCACCGTAGTGTCCTTGACATTCAGGTCACTGCCATCAGATCCTGCACCACCGATGATAGATCTAGGTACGCCCTCGAAAATCGTCTCATTTTCGAGTTGGGTACCATTAAGCCATTTGGACTCAATTCCGACCACTCTTTCGCTTAGTTCTCGGTCGTATTGGTCTTTGTTACGTCATCGTTTTGTTCCTCTCGTTCCACCTGTATTATCGTCTTTGTGTACTTCATGTTCGTATGCTTCCGGTATCTATCTTAGCACCACATTTCACTCGGATACGCATTCATTTTTACTTGTGGTTTTTTTAATGTTTGTATGTTATGTCCGTATCTTGAAAAAGGCCTATTGGTCCGAAACGTCGACTTTGTCCTGTGTATTGTCATCTGTAGATTATATTCTGTGGTTTTTTTTGGTTATATGTACCATATTTACATCCGTTAGTGATAGTGTGTAGTACTTCTCTTTAGTAGATATATATATAGTTTCAGGATTAAAATTAGCTTCAGTCAACATTTTCATTTTTCTTTAGTAATTAGTTTCAGATATAAAATCAGCACTATGCAATTTGTTGATTTAAGGGCTGCTTGGACGAACAAATTAAAAAAGCAGTCTATTAGCCATATTTATCTATCCAGTGTCTTTTCAACTAATGATGTTGGGCGTCATTGAGAGTTGAAGTTTTGTACCTGTGGACATCTTTGCTGCGCATGCCATGGTCAGGCCGTAGTTCTTAACAATCTCTCTGATCGATATCTATCTGGTCAATGACACACTGTCAGCTGTCAGTTGCAAGGGCTCATTCATTGAAAGAGAACAGGACCTCAAATATCTTGGGATAATCTGTGATAGTAGTCTATCATTCAACAAACACGTCACAAATATGATTCAGAAGAGGAATCAGTGTTATCAAGGTTATGGCGACCTTCGACATGCATCAATGGGTACTTTTTCTGCTTCTGCAAGTGGTGGTGCTATCTGTAATAGATTATGACCTCGGACTACTAACTTTGTCACAGACACAAGTCGATAGATTGGAACATGTCAAAAATGAGGCAGTGAGAACGATACTGAAGTATACTAGAGATACACCCATGTCTGCTATGAGATTTCTGCTTGATCTCCCCAGCATTAGAGTGCAACATCAGGTAGCACTAGTTAAGTCGTACCTTAAAGTGACAGAAATACAATAACCCCCCCCCCCCCCCAATTACACCAACGTCTAGATGAGTCAAAAGGAAAACGAATCAAGCGTGGCAGATCATGGATGGCAGAGGCTGAAAACACACTGCGAAGAGTATGTGAATTGGAAGAAATAGGAAAGGGCAGTAAACGGATGGAGGTAGAGAAGAAATCACTGCCTAAAGTAATAATACAACTAGATACAGCGTGTCCAAAATGAACGGGTGTCAGGGCTCAAGATACAGCCCATGAACTCGCCCAACTACACTCGACATAATTATATATGCAGTTGGCTCCGTTATCAGAAACACAAATAAAAGCGGTTGGGATTTTGTTGCCTACAGAAACTGGGAGAAGTTGGTTGAGAAATCTTCAGCATATTCCACTGTTGCATCGAGCATGAGGATGGAGATAGAGTTACAGCAGCACTTAATTGGTTGATAACTGATACATCAACTCACTCAGTAATACTCGCAGACTCTCAAAGCATGCTGCGCAAGATAGAAAAGTTCATGCTAAGAAAAGAATGGTGGGATTTATTGAACAACTCAGTTGTCCAGAGCATTACATCGATATACTGCCCTGGTCATGCTGAGGTCAGAAGAAACGAGAGATCCGACTTACTGGCAGGCAATGCGGCGATAGACAGCACATTGCTGAGAAGAGATAAAGCAGATTTAATCAAGGCAGTAATAAATTCATTTCAATATGAAGACGATGTCAATGAGGCTGAGAACGTACACAGGCAAATAATGTTAGATAAGGGAGTATATAGAGGGGAGGGGAGGAAAAGTAAATTTTTTGGAAAGTCTCGAAGATCACACAATCAACCCCTACCGGGACTCTGAGTCTACATAAATGGGAATAGCTGCTGGAACGGAAGACGGAGCACTTATGGGAATGCCCCATGTGCTGTGAAGCCAGTTTCTAATCAAGAATCAATTTCTGAATGAATCTTTTCATCCCGGCGAAGGCGGATTCGTCGGGCCATTGGCTCAAATAAAACAGCGACATAACGCATTTCTATCCTTTTTCTGCATCCTACTGGAAATCTATAGTGGATCATGGTCCTGCTACAAGAGAGAGCCAGCAGGAGTTTGAGAATGAACGCTGAAGAAGAAGAATCTTCCCATGTTGTTCTTGGTCTTCCTCTTGCTTTGTAGCCGTTCTGTCTGATGTTGTATGCCTCCTTGAACTTAATAACACTGCTACCTCCCGCCATTAACCATTAACCAACCTATTAGTCCCAACACGCTTAAATATGGATTTCAGCGCAGTGAAAGTCTTCCCGTTTCATACACTACTGACAATGTTTCTGAAAAGCATAAAACACGCAGACAGAATTCATAATTCTGTGGTAGAGATGTTCTTTGACCTCATCACAAACTCACCTTGCTAGAATTTGCTCAATGTTCGAAGCGCAGGCAAGTTGACACTACAAATTGTAATGATAATGCAAATGAATATTCACTTGTTGACGTTAAATTCATAATTATTTGAAAAAAACATGGCCCTATATAACCGTGTTTATCAATCCATTGTTGTCAGGTCCCAGTGTTGCCAGATGGTTGTAACTGTGTATGGCCAAATTATTGAATAAAAATGGTCAACTTTCACAACTGTCATCATTATTAAGTGCCGTCTCCGCAACAAAGGTTGGCTGCAACGTACCTTCAACATCCCCTGTCTCTTGTTTTGGTAGTGCACTCTACCAGAATGTAGCCTGTCCATCTAGCGATACTACTCTCCCAATTGTGTCTCTGCCTACCTATTACTTGCCTCATATCGACTTTACCCTCAAGAAGGTGTCATGTCTTTTAATAGTTAGTTTGTTAGTTTGTTCCATTCGTGCCACAGGCGACACATAGAGCAGAGATTTTGATTCTCCATGTTTTGCGGTCCACTCCATATACTTTTAGTTCTTGTATGGTCGTGTAACCTATTATTTCTTCTTCTTTAAGTTTGGTGTTTTTAGGGTAATTTGGGGTTTTCCTCTTTTTCTTTCTTATCCTTCAGGTGTCCATATTAGGACTTGTTGGTTCAATCTGTTTTTCATCTAGTTTAATAACGTGTCCCAGTTATGTTCATCTGCGTTTTCTTTGAAACATATTTGAAACATATTCTTGGGGTGTTTTATTTCTTAGGTCGCTATTTGTGACGAAATTGCTTCTTTATTTGATTTTAAATTGATTTTTTATTTGGATGTGTTATTCTGGAGGCCAATCTAATCTGCAAGTGTGCATAGTTTGTTGGTTTTATATTGTGTTTTTTTGGTGAGTAGAGTTCAAGATTGCATCTGCAAAAAGGTCGGAAAAGGTGTTGTTCCAAGCCATCTGATGTCCGCATTTCCATCTTGAACTTTTTTAATCATTATCCAATCGATGACGACCCCAAACAGCATTGGCGATAATACACAGCCTTGTTTTACTCTAGCGTCGACATTGAACCATTCTGAATTTCCTGAATCTATTCTAACACAACAAGGTGCTTCCTGGTTGAGGGATTTTATGATGTTTATATATTTTGGTTGAGATCCATACATCTTAAAGATTTCCCAAAGTGCGGGACGATTTATGCTGTCGAAAGCCTTTTGGAAGTCTGCAAAGTTTAATTTCTTTAAATATATCCAAAATATTTTATTTGTTTGATCTTTATTTCCTTTAATAATCCTTTCTTCGTGCGAAGTGTTGTTAGAACCTCTTGTCCGTTTTTTTCTCTTTCCACCAAGTTCTACCTATTCTTCCTTACCTTTGTGTCAACATCTCAAAGGCATCAATTCTGTCTTCTCATTGTTTGTTTATTGTCCATGTTTCTGAGCCATAGATCAATATAGAATAGATGTTTCATTATATAATTCTCATTTTTAGTTGATTTATTAAGATGTTAATATTTTCCTCATGTCATTGAAAGTAATTTTAATCATTCCTATTCCCCTTTTAATTTCTGTTTCACATCTGCCATAATTTGTGATTATGTTTTTAAAATATTGATAATGGTTATCATGGTACTTTTTGTGCGGATAGTATTAGGTATGTTGATTATCCTCTCCGCACATTGTTTATATCCATAAGTGCTAATATATTGGCTTCAATATCTCAGGGTATAATAGCTGATGGTTTCGGTTCTATGTTGAATCACTGTTTTTTGTTTTTTTTGTTGATGAAATCTTTGCCAGATTTTCTCTGCGGGCCACGCCTATCCTCACTCCCTATTCGCACAATCTCGATATTGACCCATCCTATTTATCTCAAAATCCTCTGATAATGCCAACTCACGACGAGTAATGAGTTTGTCTGCTCATTCTATAGGCTTACTATCTGTTATGGTGGCGAGGCTAGCTAATTGGTCGGCTCGTTCGTTTCCTTCCACGCCCGAATGTTCGGGGACAAAGATAAGCGTGATTTTACGCAATGAAGCTTACATTTTAGTTATATCTAATGTCTACACCCATTCCCTACGCATATCCCCTGTTTTGACTTTCTGAATCATATTCTTTGAATCACTTAGTATGCATACATGGGAATAGGCTTGCGATTTCAGCCAGGTAAGTACCTACGTTATGGCAAATACTTCCATTGTTAGACTGCTTGTTGTTGAGGCAAAGGTTCCACTGTCTTCGTGTACTGTTCTCCTTGTGATCTGGCAGTAAAGGCATGTGGGCATCGCCAGTGGCGAGTGACCGACTGTCCGTGTAAATAACAACAAATTGATTTTTGAATTTTTATTTCTAGTCCAATTTATTTACTTGATTTATCGGCTTGATCTATTAGTCTTCGTAGTTTCTGTTAACTTTCTGCTAAAAGAACAGCATCATCTGCATATCTCAGATTGTGTATTATTAACCCATTGATATGAGACCTGACATATCTTCTATATCTTTACAAATATTCTCTATGTGGACATTAAATAGGCTGAGTGGTAAAATACATCCTTGTCTTACTCCTCTTTTTATTTGTATATAAGGTGAGCAGCTATTTTCACACCTTATTCGTGCAGTTTTTTCCCAAGATATATATTTCTAATCAAACTGATGTCATTTCCATCTATTTCTTGACAGCATTCAATTGATTTTTCATGTTGGACTTTGTCAACTGATGTAGTTTATGAAGTAAGTATAGATACTCTTTTGGAATTCAATATATGTATCTATCAATAGCCAGATACTAAGTATAGCTTCTCTGATTCCTGTGTTTTTTCATAAAACCGAATTGTTCTTTACCGACTTCAATGTTTATCTTGTTTTTAATTCTTTCATGTATTATCTTGATTAGTATGTTGGTTACGTGGCTCATCAAACTTATTTCTCTATATTCTGTAGAATCCACAGCCTTGTAAGTCTTATGTAGTGGTATAAATATTGATGATTTTAGGTCTTTAGGTATGTGGTCTATTTCATATATGTTATTGCAAAGTTCTGTGATAGTTTCCACACCAAATTCATCTAGATTTTTTATTGTGTCTACTGTCGTAGTCTGCAACCTTTCCACGTCTTATTGTTTTTACTGTTTTGTATCGTTTTATTCGTTTTCTACTTCTGCTTTCCGTATTGATGTTCCATTAATGTTCTGCATTGTAGATTTTTAGTTCCGTTTGTTATCAAAGATATATGTCATATAATATGTCCATCTTGTAATGACTTTTGTTTTATCAAATATATTTTTTCCACACTTATCATTAATGCAGCAGCAACTCTTGTTTATATGATTTTTTTTATTGTGATATGTCTTATTTCCTTATGCATTTCTATTGTCTTCTGTTGTATTGAATGCTCTATTTTTTTTCCATTTTGAAAGAACAATATCTAGAAATAAAATGCAGAGAAATAGAGATGTCACTGCATAAAAGAAGATAACTGTATAAACTGCTCGAACATTCTAATTTTATAGAACTCTACATCTCTGTAAAATGTATTACCTATTTCAATTATCAACATTTATTAGTTTTAAAATGACATATATATGTAATTGCTAACTTACTATTAGTGTTTGTTAATGTTATTTCGAGAGTCTGAGCTTTCTCTAGACCAGAGCGCATTGGGGTGGGGTCGGGGAGGGGTACGTAAATGTTTTGTGCATAGTAAAATTATACATTTTACTTTTTACTATGAAGTGACAAGTACATTTAAGTAGGAAGCCAGAGGACAATTTTAAAAATTCTTGAGACTAACGGGAATTGAACCAGTCCGTTCTACGGCACCAAATCGGCTAGCAAAACGCGTGTGCAATTGTTGCTAGGCGATTTGGTGCCGTAGAACGGACTGGTTCAATTCCCGTTAGTCTCAAGAATTTTTATGAAGTGACACAATTTTCAGCTCAATTATTGTCCCAACAATTATTGTCCCGTGGGAAATGAAACGTGGGCGTAGACTTCAAGCATAGGCGTGGATTGAAACATGGACGTGGGGTCGAACCATAGGCGTGGCGTTTAAACGTGTGCATACAGTTGAAAGATAGTTGTGGGGTTGAAGAATGAACGTGAATTGAAACATTTGCGTAGAGTTCAAACATGGGCGTGGGCTTGGAACAAGAACGCTGAAGCTAAAAATGGACGGGGAGATGAAACATGGGCGTGCAAGTTAAAAATGCAGTAACCATAAATTACTGTACTTAATTAGGATGTGACTGCTCAAAACGCGCATATATCTCATTCGAACTGTAAACCCGTATACACTATCTTACCGTTCTATGGGCTATATTATTCTAATCTAGAGATGTTTGAGAATGGACACGGGCAAAGAACAAATGCAATCATTAATTGCGTGTATGTTACCGTAAATTAGAAAGTAAAGCAAGGTATAGCGACACTGGTGCATGCCATGTGTGTTACCGGATTCTGAAAGGGGGAACAATGTATAGCGATACTCTTACCTGCCTTGTGTGTTACCGGATTCTGAAAGGGGAAACAAGGTATAACGATACTCTAAACTGACATGTATGTTTACCGGGGCGCAGAAGAGGAAGCAAGGTATAGTTATACTGTTACCTGCTATGAATGTCATAAGAGGTGGCTAAGGAAGTTATGTAGTGGAGTTATCTGCCCTCTCCCATACAGGTTCAAATCCATGATTCCCAGAATCCGTGATGAAATCGCACGTGCATTTTTACAGGCGCGGATATCGTAGCTATGATGTAAACCATGAGCAACCGCATTTCGTTCTCTGGATTATATCCTGCTACACTGTAGGAGTTTGAGAACAAACGCAGAACAACAAGAAGAATCAGCCTATATCCCAGCCTTCTCATTATTTTCATATGGTCTTCTTTTCGCTTTATACCTTTATACCCCTTTATGCCTTGCAGCGTCAGGGGTAAAAGTGTTCTCCGGAGACGGCCTTTTTGTGTGCTTCATATATGTTTGTTTTCGATGAATCTTTTATTTCTGTGATCCATCTTTTGTGATCCATCCGTCTGCCCCTGATCTTATATATATCGTGTCTGTATAACAGTGTGTTTTTAGGAGCACTGTCTGATGATACTCTGGACGCATGTGAGAATCACTTAATCTGTTCCTTTCCGATGTATTCTTGGATTAGTATTGTGTTTTTTTAGTATTCTGATGTTTTCATTTCTGATTTTGTCTCTTATTGTTATTCCGTAAATTCTACGCAGACAAGTCATTTCTGTTATCACTAGTTTTCTTTTGTCTTTTATATTGCTAGCATCTTTGCAACATTTTTGCATTTTGTAAACCTTCTCATTGTTGTTTGTTAAATTGGGGGATTGCAGCCTGTGGCAGAGGCACGACCCTTTCAACATAAGACCGGTGTCTATGCCGATTATATTAGGGCGACCTCTAATCTTCTCTACAGAGAAAGAGAGAGAGAGGGATCTTAACAATTCCCCTTCTACGGTAATAGTTTAACGTTTCCTCCTTGATTTCCCAAAAATTTTCTACGTCTGCATAAAATTATTGAGTTCTTAAAACTTCTGTTGAAATTTGTTTTGTTGACACTTCCTTGATTAGAATTTAACACAATCAGACTTCCACAAGGCCTCAGAGGGCTGGTATCAGGCTTCGGTTGAAGAGTGCGTGTTAAGAGAGATTGACATCTTGTTTTAAGACGAAGCAACTCCCGCTTGGGCGGTTGTTTGTCTTCAATTTGTATCCACATTTGTTAGGTAACAAATTTTAATCGCAACACAAAATTATGCGCCAATTTTGTGTTTACAGGTGTGCTGTCCCATTTCGTTAACGAGAAGAACAGCGGTAGAGAAATTGCATGGTAACTCTAACGGAAATTATGCAAGAATAGAATGTCCAAGTATCCGGTGTTTCGATGGGTAGAGCATGAAATTTATCTATAGTTGTGCAAGCGCGTTGCCTCGGCCTGAAAATAAATCAAAGAATGGCAATAACTTTTACCTTCCATGCAAGTCGCAAGAGGCACCTAATGAGGGTATGACGTGTAGTTGGCTGGCACATCCCATACAGGGTCAAAGGAACTCAAAAACTGCACCGAAATTGGATGTGTCAGGTCGAAACGTGCAGATATCGCAGCAAAGATGTAAAAGGGGACAATAAAGCATTACGTTTTCTGGACCACATCCTGTTAATTTAAAGCATTATGTTCTCCGGACCACATCCTGGTACTTTAGAGCATTACTTTTTCTGGACCACATCATGTTAATTTAAATCATTATGTTCTCTGGACCACATCCTGTTAATTTAAATCATTATGTTCTCTGAACCACATCCTGTTAATTTAAAGCATTATGTTCTCCTGACCACATCCTGCTAATTTATAGGAATTAGAGAACGAATGCAAAAGCAGAAGAGGACCTATGGTTGTGTATGTTGATTAAGATGACTCCCCATTAGGTCAGTGGTAGACACGAAAATGTGGCACGCGAAACAAATGCGGTGCGATTAGCAACTTTTTGTGGCCCTCCAAGTGATTTATATGCGGGACTCAGAGCTAAGAAAATATTACTTGGACTGACAAATGGACTGAAATATAAAATGGTTTTCGACCCCAAAGTCATACGGAAAAAAAATGCAATACTGTCCTTCATCGCAAAATGATTTCCTACCTTTGTTATAGACAGACCGACTATAAGACTTGCAGGAAGAGAAACATTTCCCATAAAGTCAATTACATTAATGATCTTGTCCCTCCTTTGGAGCCAAAGGAGAGAATTGCATAAAAATGTGTGAATTTCACGTTCTATAGTCTGTACTTTGTAACGGAGATAGGTAGTGGAGAGTTGTGAGAAATGGACCGCCATTTTTCATTTGTCACCAAAAGCAGTATAACTGTATAAATAGTAATATGTCTGAGATGTTATTTATATCTGTAAGTGAAGTATCCATTTTATTTTTCAAATATATTCTTCAAAGAATGATTAAACATTGAAAACTTTTTTTATAAAATATACATTTGAAATAATGATTCCATAGTGGGGTAAAATGGACCACATATGGCGAGAAATGAAACTAATTTCATGCGTGAAACTTAAGGGGAGAAATGGACAATACGTAGGAGAAATAATCCATGAAATCGATCAATAATATTGTATATTATCAAAGAATATCTTTAAATGTAGATAGCTTTCTGTTATTTTTGTACCCTTGCAGCAAATAGGCTGTGGTAAAATTGCTTTTATTTGACTCATTTTAACAGTCCCTATATCTTCTACAGTAGGCCAAAAAAACGTATCAAACATTTTCAAACTTTTCTTAAAAAGCTTACAAAACAACAGCACAAACACAGACATGCACAGTACACAACACAGCAACAACACCTGCACAAGCACCAAAACATTAAACAGAGAAAACCTTGAAGAGAGAACCAGCAGAGCCACGATTGTCATAAAACAAAGTCTTCGCTTAACATTCTACAACTGAACATCTGTGGTATAGGAAACAACAAAACTAGAGCTCGCTAATTTATTACATACTCATAAGATACATGTGGCCCTCTTACATGAGACTATACACACAGATACTGACCCATATCTGTCAGGATATACCAGCTATGCCTGTAAGTGTACCAACTGCCGTGGCATAATTACTTACATCAGGAATGACATTCAGGGACATATCACCCAATTAACAGCTAATCCCACAGACATGCAGAAGGTGACCATCTGGCACACTAAAGAAAATACACAATCTACAACATATACAGCCCACCTCAGACAACATGCAATTTACTGGAAATCCATACAACACAATTTCTCAAAACAATGCTTGCTGGTGACTTTAATGGTCACTTACCCCCTTGGGGTTACCAGAACCACAATAAGACAGGAAGATATATAGAATAACTCTGTGAAACAACAAACCTGTCTGTCCTTCAAGATGCAAAGTCTGTACCAACACTTTTGCACAGGAGCCATCTATCTCTCAGTCGACCTGACTTGACTATCTGTTCATCTGATATAATAGACTCTTGCTCTAGAGAAATACTTGATGACATTGGAAGTGACCACAGACCAATCCTCACAACCATAACTACACCCAACAAAGCATATTTCAAACAGAAAACTCGCTGGAATTTGACACAGCAGATTGGAAACTATTCCAAGAAACATCTGATTTCCTGCTATGTAAAATCAAAAGCAATAACATAGAAACATTTATTGCTGAAGTAACAAAAGCTATCCTCAATTCAGCATCACAAAACACCCCAAGGGGCAGTAGGAAATCATACAAACCATTCTACAACAAAGAAATGCAAGGTAGAATCCACGATAGAAAAGAAAGCAAGAGAAGCCCTTGAGATCTCACCTTCACTAGAAGCAAAAATCCTGTACAATAAAACATGTGCCAAAGTAAAACTAATAGTGAAGAAGGCCAAACATGATAAATGGGCAAAAACATGCGCAAATTTAAATATAAGGAAAAATGACAGAAAAGCTTGGGCGCTGATCAATAATTTTTCTGGGAAAATGAGAAGAACAAACGATAAACCTGTGATAGATGGAAACAGAACAATCACCACAAATCAGAAAAAGGCAGAAATTTTAACCACTTTTTTGCCAGTGCGAACAGCGTAGGGAAGCTGTCCGAGGCTGACAAGAAGCGTCTGTACCTACTGAAGCAGCAAGAAAAAGTCCAAACTTCTAGCTCAACCATATTTGATGATGACTTCAGTATGCAGGAACTCCATCAAGGGCTGAAGAAACTAAAGTCAAGAAAGTCTCCTGGACAAGATAAAATTTATAATAAAATGTTAACACACATGAGCACATCAGGGAAAGAAGTACTCCTTAAAATAATACATATTACCTGGAGAAATGAAAAACTGTCTAAATACTGGAGAAATACTCACATCTTTCCCATCCTGAAAGTAGCAAACCTCCATATGAACCCAAAAGCTACCACCCCATATCCCTAACATCATGTCTTGGGAAATTGACAGAAAGAATGGTTAACGTACGACTTTACTGGTTACAAGAGAACTCAAACATCCTCTGCCATGAACAGGCTGGCTTCAGAAAAGGAAGTTGCACAGAAGACCAACTATTTAGGTTGACACAGAAAATCCAAGACGGATTCCAGGAAAACAAACACACTGCAGCCATATTCTTTGACTTACAACAGGCTTATGATCGAGTATAATCGAGTAAAGGGTCTTTTGATGAAGATGATTGAGATGGGAATTAGTGAAAAGCTATATAACTGGATAAAATACTTCTTCATTGCCAGAACAATCCAGACAAAGCTAAATGATACAATTTCATCTAAAGAAGTTCTAGAGGAAGGTTACCACATGGTTCTGCTTTGAGCTGCACCCTCTTTCTCATTTACATCAATGCCCTTACCAAACATATCAAAGCTGAAAGAGCCCTCTATGTTGATGACATAACAATATGGCAGAGCCATGAGAATGTTGAAAGTGCTGCCAAAAGACTAAATGTAGATTTAAAAAGACTACATGAATACTGTCAAACATGGAAGCTAAAAATAAACTGTGAGAAAACTATCTATACCATCTTTACCAAGAGTCATAAGGTAGCCAAAGAAAATATCAGTCTATGGTTGGATACACAGAAATTGCCAAGAGAAGAACACTCCACATATCTTGGAATCATGCTTGATCGGCAGCTCACCCTCAAGAAGCATGTAGAAAATGTCAAAAATAAAGCACTTACACGAATACAACTACTGAAAAGGCTCACTGGCACATCTTGGGGATCAGACAAGGATACCCTTAGAGGACTATATCTTGGTTACATACGTTCTGCTTTAGAATACAACAGTGCACTCCTCACAACATGTTCCAAGACAAATGTAGAATCTCTAGATAGAGTGCAGAACAATGCCCTACGTCTTACTAGTGGAGCAATGGGATCTACACCAACGGCTGCATGTGAAATACATACAAATGTAGAACCCCTTGAGATGCGGAGAGATATGGTTGCAATGGAGGCTTATGAAAGAAACAAAAGAATGAACAAAGATCACCCAAATAAACAACTTGTAGAAAACTGGGAACCAAATCACAGAATAAAACAAAAGTCAGTCCTGAGCCATGTCAATGAAATAAAAGACAGTTACCACCTTCCAGACAAGAGACAAAAACTGCAAAGAGTAGAAAAATGTTTACCACCACATAAGGCTTTAAATTGCCAGAAATTAAAACACAGTTAAGAGATAATGCAATGAAAAGTTCCGACCCAGGAAGTCTTATGAAAGCAACACAGACAACAGTAGACACCTACCCAGAACAATGGATTCATGTCTACACTGATGGGTCTGCTTTCAAAACCATCATCAAAGCAGGTTATGGTATCTATATAGAATATCCAGACAAACATCTGATGAGTTGTTTGATGCCTGTGGGGAGATATGTTCTAACTATGAAGCTGAAATAACAGCACTAGAAGTTGCCTTGTACCACCTGAAGACAAAATTTGATGCCTTCCCATCAAAATCCAAAACATAGTTATTTTTACAGATTCTATGTCGGCTCTTCAAGCACTAGAATGTGATGGACATTGTAAACCTGAGCTAGCGGAAATATATCTCCATGCCAACGAGCTGCTTATATCTTACGAAGTCGGCATTTTTATGCGGTGGATTCCAGGCCACTCAAACACACCTGGCAATGACAACAGGCAGAAATACTCGCAAAGACTAGCACAACAAGAACAGCCTTATACAGAAACAACCATACACACAGTTAAAATAATGTTGAAATCTGTGAACAAAGAGAATTGGATGAACAGATGGGCCAGGGGAAATACTGGGAGGGAAATCTTTAAATATATGACCAGCCCAAATCCTAAAGACCATATCAATCTACTGGAAAGAAAAGACCAGAGTATCTTATTTCGACTGCGCACACAACATGTACAGCTTAACAATCACCTGAACACAATACAACCACAACACACTCCAGGGTGCCGACTATTCACTCATCCCTATGAAACTGTTGACCACCACCTTTTTAATGCCCAGCGCTGGATGATGTCAGGAAAATGTTTCTCCTTCCAGGGCCAGATAAATGGAACACATTATATAACAGCTCACAAACACATGCATATATCACACAATGGCATTCGGTCAAAGGGCATGAGCTCATGGACCGCTGGATCAGCAACCAACCAACCAGCCAAGTATCGGTCAAGAGCTGTGGTATCCCAGGAATGCTACGATGATCGGTCAACAGTTATAGCTTCCCAGCAATGTTCGTGCTTACAAATAACTCTTAACGTGACATGGCAAATAACATAACAAATACTTCTATCTAGATACCCATGATTTATTCAGTTTTCCTTCTTTATAATCCTCTTCTCCGTTCATTGAGCTTAGCTGCCACATATGCGCTTTACAGCCTGGCACGTTTCTGTGTGATTTCTGAGTCACTTTAGTCATATAAATTGTAAGACAACTCCCCCACAAAAATATCTTAGTCGTCTTTTCCTTCACGTATTTCAACATTATTTGCTCCCTTTAGCCCCGGTAACATACAGTTGCTTTTGATTCTTCTCTAGAATCGATTAAAAAATATCGGAAAATACGAGCACATTACATCTTTCTCGCTCTCTGCCGCTCTATACATCAATCAATCGTTATTTTATCTTTATTTTCACCATCTAACATGTTACAATCCTGCAGAATGAACGACCCCCACCGCTAAATCCACCCCCTTTTCCTCTACCCTCATCACCTCCACAACCGATATTGTTATAGTGCTTTTATCTTTCTATTGTGTCGTTTTTGTGTGGCAATTGCTGCATTACCATATTTTCTCTTGATCTGCAATACTGCTATTACTCGTGAAATAATCCCTTGTTGCAGGCTTTCAACAAGTGTTCTCAGTGAGGATTATTTCCCAGTGTATCTGATGTCTTCATATTCCATTATTAATCTATCAAGGTCTTTGTTGCTATATTGAATATTTATTTAACTTTTCCCACTGGACAAAAGGATACAGTAGCGATACTGTTCGTATTTCCTGATATTAAAAACATACAATATTTACTTATATTTAAGAATGATCAAAATTCGGATGGACTAGACCAGGGATTCTCAAAGTGGGAGAAATTGCTCCTCCTGGAGACCATATTTCAAGTTAGAATTAAAATATCATAAGGTGTCTTTAATATGTTGGAGGAGGTGAAAAGAGTGGATGGAGATAGAGCTTTCGAGTGAAAATGAAACAATCAAGAATGGTGGCAATATTAAAGATATACAACGCGGTGTAGTTTTGTTTTACAACAGACCGTTTCGACTCAAATATCTTCGTAATTTCTGTGTTCACAATTTTAACGGCTATTTCCCTTTAAAGCCAGATATTTATTCCATATATCTTTGAAACTCAAGATTTGTATGATATACTGCGTGTATTTACATTTGTAAAAAAAAATTTGGAAAAACAATTAGAGTAAATAAAAATAAAATCGCGTGCATTTTTACAAGGTATATTTTTCTTATTTAGTTTCACTTGAGTGAGTTTTGTCAAATGTAACATTTAGTACTGATACCAATTTTGTTTATTTATGTTTTTTTAAATAAATATACTCATTTACCTCTAAAAAAACACATGATAGTGAAAATAGTATCACACCCATAACATACATTTTTTATACAAATTTTCCACCTTAATTTCCACATTATATGCATCATCAGCAAGTGTCGTCTCAATAGCGAAGATTGACTGCAAAGGACCTCCAATATACCGTGGCTCTCGCCGTGGTGGTGCACTCTGCTAGTCTGTAATCTGTCCACCAAGTTATTTTTCTCTCCCTCTTGTATCCCTGCCCTCTTGCTAGTTTCCCCTGGATTTCATCCGAAAGTAAGGTCTTCAAGAACATATCATTTCTTTTACTGTACCCAAAATGAATTTATTTGTTTGATACTTATTTCTTTAATAACTCTTTCCTCCTACGAAGTGTTGTTAGGACCTCTTTGTTCGTTTACTTCTCTTTCCACAAAGTTCTCCCTATTACTCTATATATCCACATCTGAAAGGTATCAATTATGTCTTCTTGTTTGTTCATTGTCCATGTTTCTGATCCATACATTACTGTAGAATTGATGTAACATTTTATAATACTAATTTTTATTACGATTTTTTTTTTAGGTGTTAATATTTTCCTCATATCATTTAAAGTATTTTTACCCATTACTATTTTCCTTTTAACTTCTATTTCACATCTACTATCATTTGTGATTATGTATCTAAGATACTGATAATGTTCTACTTGTTGTAGTTGCTCTCCATGTGATTTTATTTTATTTTGTTTAACATTAACAAAACAAAACCTTCACACTTTCTGAGACTGTTTATAAAATAAACTGTTTATTACTTGCATATGACTGGATTTATATCTTCACAGTGTACATAATTATATATGTTTCTTGATTTTTATCTTCACCTTGTATTTGATTTTATATATTTATGGATATTTTCTTCACCTTGTTCTTGATGGTAAATGATTCTTGATAGTTCTTTTCTCCTTGTACTTGATTATATATGTTTCTTGATATTTCTCTATTATATATGTTTCTTGATATTTCTCTATTATATATGTTTCTTGATATTTCTCTTCATCTTGTACTTGATTTTATTTTTCTTGATTTTTATTTTGACCTTATACTAAATGTTTCTTATTTCATTTGTTTTTCTCCACACTTAATACTTGATTCTATATAAGTTTCTTAATTTTTGTCTTCACTTTAATACTTGATTTTATCTGCTTCTTGGTCTTTCTCTTCACCTTGTACTTGATTTTTATATGTAGCATGATCTTTCTCTTAACTTTAATACTTGACATTATATGTCTCTTGATTTTTCCTTTTTGCTTTAACATTACATGTTTCTTGATTTTTTTTCTCTTCAGGTTAATACTTGAATTTATATGTTTCTTTCTGTGTCGAAATAATAGGAATAAATCATAACATCAAGTGTACATGGTACAGGAGGAGTGGTCCATCGCAATAATCTTGACATGAGGATGAACCAGTCAATATAACACAGGCGAATATATTCTCTACGAAAGAGGACAGCCGGTCTACATTTGAGAAAGGAGAAAACCGGTGTCCATAATATGTATAATATGTATTAACATATTTTTTTTAATGTACGACCGGTTTATATAATTTTAAAAAAAATGAGAACTGGCTTATATACTTTTTTGCCAAATGGAGAAACAGTTTAAAGAATCTTCACCAAATGGATAATGAGCATATAAAATCTTAGCGAAAAAAAAGACCCTTTGATATACTCTTCACAAATTGGAGAACCGGCTTATATATGTTTCACAAATTGTATAACAGGCTTATATAATCTTTACCTAATTTAGAAATAATATCTTGAGGATAGAAAACCCTACAGTAAATTCCATCAAGAACATTGACACCGATCTTCGTTCTCGCATGTGTTCGAACAGACATTTCATGAAATTGTTTTTGACAATGAAATATGATCATGGTATACTGCGATACACTTGTCGACGGGACATTTCGTTTCGTTCCAGCATGCACCTGCAGTACCGTTGAAGAACCAAGATGTCATTTATCATTGCCATGAAGATATACTTGTCTAACATACATGTAATCTCTACTTCTCTCCCCCCGAGTGATACAGAAAGTGTAGCAACACATATTTACACAGTTACCTGTGTTGTATTTTGTCAGAGGCAACTTTAGACAATGAGCGTGTATGTATTTATCTATCTATTTTATCCAGGTTATGTTATCCATGTTATGTTATCCATGTTATGTTATCCATCCATCCATCCATCTATCTATCTATCTATCTATCCATCCATCCATCCATCCATCCATCCATCCATCCATCCATCCATCCATCCATCCATCCATCCATCCATCCATCCATCCATCTATCTATCTATCTATCTATCTATCTATCTATCTATCTATCTATCTATCTCTGTCTACCCGAGCTCTCCAGTTGTAGCGGAGTGATGCTTCTCTGTGTAATTCTTGCATGTCGCTGAGACCCATATTTACCCTCTTCGATGGTTGTTCTGCGAAGAGTTTGATTCTTGATTAGGAACAAGCGTCACAGCGCTGGGGGCATTCCCATATATGCCCTGCTTGCCATTCTGTCAGCCATCTAAAAATGTATAAGCCAGGGCCAGGCCTAACAATTGAGGGGCCCAGTGCGAAACGGATTGCGTGGGGCCCAGTCTGGGTAGGGAAAAGGATAATAAAATAAATTCTAATATGAATTTATGGGCATATGAAGTGCGGGGTCCACTGCGGCCGCATATGTTGCAATGGTCTAAGACCGGCCCTGGTATAAGCTCAGTGTCCCAGTCAGTTGCTGATTACGCGTTCTTCTGATCTTTCCGGAGAGGGAGCATTTTCTCCCATCGCCTCTAGTCCCTCCCATTTCTACCATTTTTCTGAATATGTACATTGTCTCGTTCGACCTCCTCCCCGTCTTCTCGTAGAGTATCCATGACTGCTCTAATGAATTCTATCCTGTCTCTTATCTCGGTGCCGTTCAACAAAGTTTTACCAGCCACCACATCTGCTCTTTTTTTTCCCTCTGACTCCAGCGTGAGCTAGACAGTAGATACATGTAATGCCCTGCTCATTTTTGAGCAGAGTGACCCGTTTTCTGATCATACACTTTTCTATCTTGCGCAGCATGCTTTGAGAGTCCGATAGAATCACTGTCTGTTAGTAGTTGCATCGACAGCCACGTGAAAGCTGCTGCCACCGTTTCTATTTTTATTCTCCCACTCGATGTTATAGTTGGGTACGCAGCTGACTTGTCAGCTAATTTCTTGCCATTTTGGTAGGCCACGAAACCCCAACCACATCAGTCTGTTTCTTGTGTTACTGAGCCATCTGTGTAAATTATTGTATCGTTTGGCTTCGAGTGCTGCAGTATTAGTTCTTGGATTATTTCCTCTGTTCTGATGGCAGCCCAGTCGCGGCACACTTTTCCCATCTGTATCACAATTATTGTCAATAACTTTCTCTCTTTGCCAAATGGCATCCATTCATATCATCTTCCCACTTTCTCTAGCTCACAAACTCTGTGTAGGGTATCTTCTGCTTCTGCCATCAAAGACCTTCCTCTCTTGATGCACTTTCCTTTTGTGTTGTCTAGAGATTAGTGTAAAAAGGGATGTTCATTATTTGCAACCTTGAAGTATTCTTTAACCTGAGCTATTCTATGTCTTGCTTTGGTGATAGGTAGGTCTAGCAGAAATATCATGGTCACGATAGGTGTATCTATTGCACATTATAGGACAGTTGACATGGCCTCGTGTTTAACTCACTCCAATCTATCCAACTGTGTTTGCGACAGTGTAGGTAAACCTAAAACATAGTCGAACACAGATAATACCACTGCCTGCATCATCTGAGAAAG
The DNA here is from genome assembly GCA_034231615.1 of Meghimatium bilineatum. NCBI lineage: Eukaryota > Metazoa > Mollusca > Gastropoda > Stylommatophora > Philomycidae > Meghimatium > Meghimatium bilineatum. The sequence goes on from CM067306.1 coordinate 34,088,291, forward strand.
GATTCGCTGCAGCATCTCTCCAGATGTCATAAATTTGACTGCAGTGACACCCTTCCCAGGTTTCTGAATGACATTGTCCATATGTTTTGCAAAAGATAGACTTCTATCAAAAGTGATGTCTAGATATTATAGTCAGCTCCCAGTCAATATTGATGCCCATGTAGATGGCTGCTGGTACTGTGTCTGTGATCATGGTGTTGTTCAGCGAGAACCAGGCGATCTTTGCCTATGTGATATTGATGACTGCCTTATAGTCAGTGTACCAGAGCGACAAATGTTCTAGATTACTCTGGACGCCATCAATCATGACTCTTCTGTTTCTGCCATGATTGTACAGCAAAACGTCGTCCACATATGTTAGTATCCTGCCGGGTCCAGCCTCCTGAAGCCGCGCTATTTTGTATGTGTAGTCGTTAAAGAGTACAGGTGATAGTGGCGTGACCTGTGGCAATCCGAGTGCTATCATTCTCATTTCTGATGTCCAGGATCGAAATCTCAAAGCCACAGGTTTGGACATTAACATCATTGCTTTCCGTGGCATTACCCACAATTCGATGCTAATTTCGCTTAACAAATGTGACAGCTGGCTAAAGTTGACTCTGTTTCAAGCATGTTCTAGGTCGATCTTCTGCGAATAGTCTCTCTTTGTCTTTCTCTTTATTTTGTCATATAGTACCCATTTCTAATGCGTGTAGTGGCTGTCTGTTTTGAGTCACTCTAAGTATGTGTCCGAAGTACGTCCATCGTTTTCTTTTTAATTGTTGAAGAAATATATTGTTGTTTGGTGTCGTTTCTTGCTTGTTTGAGTTCTTCCCATCCAATATTTCGAAGACAATTTCTAAATGTTTTCTAAGGCAATTATTTTCAAATAAATTTAATTTCTTCTCCAGCGATCCTGTTATCTTTCAACTTTCGCAACCATATGTTAATATGGATATTACACTGAAGTTGAGCAGTCGTAGTTTGATGTATTTACTTATTGTTTTTAATTCCAGATTAGATGCTTGAATGCACTTAATGTCAACGTAATTATATATAAAACATAACAACATTAGTAGCATATCCTATTCAAGACGTTGCTATGAACCCATCGTCTTTAAGCTGTTGTGTTTTTAATTATATATATATATATATATATATATACATGTGTAAATATTTAGCTGAACTTTCTCGTGGTGAGCAAATAACAAGTACGAACATTCAGCAATGAATATTATTTTTGAAAACAAATGGAACAAACGTTTGTTAACAATTTGCTATATAATAGACACGACAAACACATTTGTCCGGCAACAAATAAATAAATGTGCAGGTTATCGATAACCACTTTTAGCAGTGTTGAAACGGCGTAAACGTGTTTGATGTTGATATGTAACGAGACATAACTCGCTATCTAAAACTATTTTACAAAGAACAGTCTGAGGGCAAATCGTCAATGAGGAAGGAAATGTTATCCTGAATTTATATCAAATAATGTTCTAGGCATGATATTTTTTACACTTCTACGATTTGATGAGGATAGGAGGATAGAGTTGTTTGAAGAGCTTTTGCTGATGATGTGTCGTCTCAAGTGTGGGACCCCTACAACCCTGAAGCTTATTGGTCTTATTATTATTGTTATATTATATTTGCAGTTGTAATTTATTAATGCTTTGAACAGACATAATTGGTGAGATCTGACCTCTGCCCTATGCGCTAACTTCAGTGTTAAAGAAAAATTAATTAATTAATCTTTTAATGTTGATTTATTGTAGTACCACATATTCTAATGTCAACAGTAACGGTAATTGCTGTGAAGAAATCAGAAGAGGTCTGGCTATAGCGTTTAACAAGCTGATACAAATGAAAAACATGGCTTAGCTACTGCAAAACAACAAAACTAACATTCCTACGAGCTTGTATTTTCCCTGTGGCAATATATTGGTGTGAATCATATAAAATCACCAACAAAGTGGAAATAAATTTCAGCATTTGAAACAAAATGTTATAGAACATCCTCATAACACCATGGACCAAAGGATCATCAATGTAGCCATTCTAGGAAAAAATGACTGGAAAAGAACACTGGCTAAACTGCGTGGTTCTTTCCAGAAAATAACAATATTTTGGCCATATCAAACGGCGTGACAGCCTAGAGAAAACCATAATGGAGGAGATGGTGCAAAGGAAACGAACAAGAAGCAGACCAAGAAAAAGATGGACGCAAGATATCAAAGACCACCTGAACATGACAGTAATAGAAGCATGAAGATTAGCTCCAGATAGACAGAAGTTTCGAAACTCTGTGTTGATTGCTACATCCTGTTCAGAATATGCTACCTGATGATGAGTACCACATGAAGCTATTGGGCGGATTAATGTGTATATTTAACATCTTGTGCAATCGGAAGTGTTAACTTGAATGCCTTTAAATTCTGATCCTGACCATTAACAACCTGCCAGTCATTCAAGAATATTCTAACATCGGTATCCCTATCTATCTATTCATCCATCCGTGATTCTAGCTATCTACCAATATATATATATATATGCCTATCTATTTCCCAGCATATCTACCTACCTACCACATATCTACCTACCACCTATCTACCTACCACCTATCTACCTACCACCTATCTACCTACCACCTATCTACCTACCACCTATCTACCTACCACCTATCTACCTATCACCTATCTACCTACCACCTATCTACCTACCACCTATCTACTTACCACCTATCTACCTACTGGTATATCTATCTACGGTATGTTCCTTCAGCGTCGAATACAATCCATTGGCCAGAAACCATTACTCTCTAGATGCGATGCTACTGTGTGTAATTCGTGCATGTTGTTGAGACCCATAGTCATACCCTCTTTGATGGTTGTTCCGCGAATAGTCCCTATTGGTCTTCCTCTTTTTCTCTTGCAATCTAGTTTATATATAGGAACTTAGCCGTCAACCGTAGACGATGATGACAAGAGTTTCAGACGTGAGCTGTTGCATACCAGTTGCATACGTGCTGTGTTATACCAGTTGCATACGTGCTGTTATACCAGTTGCATACGTGATGTTATACCAGTTGCATACGTGCTGTGTTATACCAGTTGCATAAGTGTTGTGTTATACGAGTCTGTCGTCTTAGGATACGACTAAGAAGACAGATTGCGGCAAAGAAACACTAACAATATTTGAGACACATATGATCAAAGTAAGACAGCTGTGTTTGTGTTCTTCTGTTACTTCGGGCCCACCTTTTCTCTGTGTCTCTGGATGTTGACTATACGAATAAGTTTTCTGGTACTGCTGCGCCATATTGGATGGTTCTAGGCCACTGATTCCCATGATTTAAAATCAATCTTCCAGCTTTTTAAAATACTTTGGGCGAGTACTTAAAGCGTTTTATCTGTCCGCGGTCAGTCGTTTTCTCCTAACTCAAGATTTTCAGGAGGTGACATCCATGTTGAAACTCTTTAGAACACTTTTGGAGAGACATTGATGTGTTTCTTCTGTCCACCGACCAGCCATTTTTCATTAAGGAACTCACCATACCCAAGTAATTACAATATGAGGGAATTGTTGGGGAAAAAAGACAGAGCAGTGTGGTTGAGAACTAGAATAAATTCAGACCAGCAATAGAGAGATATCAGAATCATTCAGATGTTACCACCACCAGTATTCTTGACCCCCAACCATTCAGTTTTATGTAAACCCAGGTTTCAAGGACGTCTATAACTTCCATACTCTATATTTATATGTATATATATCTGTTGGCATTCTCTTCAAATATTCTGAAACGTGTTTCTGGAAGAGGAACTAACTTTGATCTGTAAAAAATATATGAATGTGTTAGTTCTAATACAGTTTGCTGATTGAAGGTACTTAACTTTGAACTGTATCTATTCTCAAATTTAAATACATATGGGCGGAGTGTTGTGATGTTTGGAAAATATTGCAGCTTCGCTGCGAAGGAAATTTGGATGAGGTGTATTTGTGGGCGTTATTATAATTATAGAAACCTGTTCAGGTGAGACATTCACATTTGCATTGGCGCAAAGAGCACAGAAATCATAATGAAAACATCTTCTTATTTCGTTCTCAAACTCCGGTATATTAGCAGGATGCAGTACATAGAACGGAATGCAGTGTGTCACTGTTTACAGCTTAGCTGCGATATCTTCGCCTTCCGTCTGACACAACTGACTTCAACATGGCTTTAGGATCACTTTACCCTATACAACATGGGATAGCCAACCCAACATCCCAACTTCCTTAGTTGCTTTTTACGACATGCGTGACAGGTAACAGTGTCGCCTTCTTTGTTCCCCTTTTACGCATGTCAACACAGGCAACGGTGTCTTTCGTGAATAACATAATCCTGATGACTTATCTGGAATAATTGTTTTAAGTAACCCATTAGACTTTTCCCGTGAATCTATCTATCCATATATCTATCCATCTATCCATCCATCCGTCCGTCCATCCGTCTGTCCGTCCGCCCGCCCCCCCCCCCAAACCCGTTTGGAACTAAAAGTAGAAATGTATCTCCTGGCAGGGAATTAGTTAGTTAGTTAGTTAGTTAGTTAGTTATTCCTCTAGGGTCAAAGACGGCACATAGGGCGGATGTCATAGATTTATATGTCTCTCGTTTCATTGCAATTTGCTTTAGATCTTCATTGTTTCTGATGCCGATGGTGAAACGTTCCCGTGTAATAGTTTTACGTAAAGTTTCTTTTGGTCTTCCTCGTTTTCTCTCGCCTTTTGGTGACCACATCAAAGCTTGACAGGGGAGTCTGGCAGGCAATAAAAGTAACAATTATGTACCCCTTGGGTTTAAATCGTCATCATCGTCATTATAACATTATTGATAACCATCATCACTACATACAACAGAGTGACCCATAAACATGTTAAATTCGGATATATCATATCGAAATCTGCATATATCGTTGCTAAGATGGAAACAATAATATCCCCTTATTACACCATTTAAGATTTTCTATGATCCAAATATGATTACTGAATATTTCAAGAGTATTAGATTCAGATTAAAGTATCATTACTGAATATTTCAAGAGTATTAGATTCAGATTAAAGTATCATTACTGAATATTTCAAGAGTATCAGATTCAGATTAAAGTATTATTACTGAATATTTCAAGAGTATTAGATTCAGATTAAAGTATCATTACTGAATATTTCAAGAGTATCAGATTCAGATTAAAGTATCATTACTGAATATTTCAAGAGTATTAGATTCAGATTAAAGTATCATTATTGAATATTTCAAGAGTATTAGATTCAGATATGCAGAATATGTAACAAAATTGTAGGAAAAGTTGTGTATTAACTATTCTATGTGCGTGGTACCAATTTTTCTATAATGTAATTTTTGGAGAGAGAAGAATATATAATTTTACACTAACTGAAATCAGAAATAAACAAAAGTGATATCAATACTAAATATTTGATTTTATAAAACTTACAAAAGTGAAATTAAATCACAAAAATACACCTTGTAAAAAATTTTTTAAATATTTGTTTACATAATTTATTGTAAAAAGTTGCATTGTTACATTTAAATACAAGAAAAATAGCATACAAATCCAGCATGATCTTGGACGTTGCAAGTTTACATAAAGACACATCTACGTTTTAACGAATTCTGTCTTCTGTATCCCATTATTCACATCAGCTGACGTTATAGACAGAAAACGGTAGAAGACTTCATATTTTTCCCGGTGCTCCTACGCTTCAGTCCACCCCAGAATTTGGACGAGATGACAGGACACGAAAATTGTTATGAATTGACTAAATATATAGACAATAACAATACAGGAGAATGAGAAGGTGTTACACCTAAACAACAGATTATGGATGTGGCAAAGTTCCAATATAAACACGTCTACTGCAGCGAAGAAAATGCCTTCAACTTAACACATTGTGATGGATTCCTTGTTTCTTGATTGTTTATTATGTCTTCTGGCTTAAGGTGTTTGTTTTCAACGTACTCCCTCGACTGCGCGTTTATGTATTGTGTTTGGAAGCAATGTGTCCACTGCGTCACCATGGCGTACATCAAAATATTATGATGTCATTGCTACGAATGTTATATTTTTGCCACGTAGCCATGGCAAATATCAACAGATATTGTTATTAGGTCATTAGTCTAATAGTAACCATGGCAGATATCAAATTGTTATTAGGTCATTAGTCTAATAGTAACCATGGCAGATATCAAATTGTTATTAGGTCATTAGTCTAATAGTAACCATGGCAGATATCAAATTGTTATTAGGTCATTAGTCTAATAGTAATCATGGCAGATATCAAATTGTTATTAGGTCATTAGTCTAATAGTAACCATGGCAGATATCAAATTGTTATTAGGTCATTAGTCTAATAGTAACCATGGCAGATATCAAATTGTTATTAGGTCATTAGTCGAATATATGAAAATGAGGAAAGTTCAATGGGTACAACTGAATGACCAGAGCCGTGACAACCAATATTCTAAATGGTTTAATTGTTTATACAGGAATATCGAGCAGTTTTCTCTTACTTTCTATCAGCAGTGGGGTGGTTCCTTTGATCTATTTTCCATATACAGGGGACTTCAGCTTTTGAATTAGTGCAGTGCCTATAAACGAAACCATATACTCTGAGTGGGTATGGATCATCCACTGTGCATATTTCCTCTGACGAGGCGCTTCGCAACCAGCGATCTATTCTGTGTAGGAAGATCACTCCATTACCACCCTTCGTGTCTCTAGGTCCCAGACATAATTTATTCTGTATGAGCGTGTTGGGCAACGGCAACAGTGAAACAATGCAAGACAAACTAGATCGACGTTTCAAACATAAGGTATATCTCAAGAAAATACAAACCGTGAACAAATACATTTAATGGTAAAATAACAAGTATATTAGACTACAGATCTCTTTTAGTATATACTATTCTTGACAAAGACATTACGGTTGATACATCGATTTAGTCTGACTTGTATACACTTATCTATATTTCTTGTGTCGGTTAGTCTGATAGTCTGTGAAGAATGAAGGTCAATCCCTTGTGCTCTGCGTACCTTATTGGTTAAAGAATTTTACCGTAGCCTCAGTTATCATGGATCTACTAAGTAAATGATGTAACGCTGGCACAATCATTTAGTTGAAAGAAAATGTGTATCCAACTGTTCAGTCTTGAGACAAGATATTCAACTATCTAGTTTGACTCGGGGTTGTCACATGGTTGACATTTTATTTTGCATCACATCATTTGTTTAAAATATAGCCAAATTTCTCATTTATAAATACATTCATTTAAAAATTGTAGTCTTCAAGAATGCTACTTTTCGATAAATTTGTATTAATCAAGTATTATATTCTTTCCAGAACGTTGTCTTCGTCGTGGATACTCTGAAAGCTTCTGTTCCGGGCAAGCAGGCCTGTATTGGCCAGAGCATATGCATGCAATCTTTGATGTCGCTTGTCCATCGTCTTCTTGGTCTTCCTCTTCTCTTCCCCGGCATTCTGCTCTATATAATAAGCCTTTCAATACTAGTATGTTGCTTTAAGTATCCAAAATATTGTAGCTTCCTTTCTATGATGGTATTTAGAAGCCACCCTTAATTTAGTTTCAGTAATTTCAAAACTTCAATGTTCTTCTTTTTCTCTGTCCAAGATATTCGTATGATCTTTTTGTAACACTTCTTTTCAAGTGAAGCTATTTTTTTGTGATATTATCTTGCTTAAAGTCCAAGTCTCCCATCCATATGTAGCTATTTGGGAAAACGCATTATCTTATAAGGGTTTACTTAAGTGTCGTTTAGTTTGTATTGCCTCTCTCTCTCTCTCTCTCTCTCTCTCTCTCTCTAATTATCAACATTCATTTCTCAATAACAAATAAGTTATTTCAACTTGATTTGGCTCTATACCAAAATAAGGGACTACATATTTTTCATAATGTGAGGCTAAAGACAGCGACATATAATAAAAATTGGATAATAAACTTGTGTTCTTCGTGTTTTTATTGATTATTTCATTGGCGTTAAATACTAAAGATAAACCCGGTGTTTATTAAATTTCCACCAATTCAACCTGCTTTTAAACATCGCAGTTCTAGCTAAGCCTTCTCGCACTTTAGTAGGTTAAGATCATAGTACCCCCCGAGTAGATCTTTGCAAATCTGGGAGCACTCCTTACAACAGTAGTGACGAATTTATCGGTCGAACCACTATTATGGCAGTCATTTCGTAACTAGGAATACAGCGGGGGCGTGACGTTACAAATTAGTAAAAAATATTGGATGGTCGCAGATTTTTAAAAAAGTTTAAATTGTAGACCCTTATTTTGGTATAGTACCATTTAATTGTATTTCTGTTAATGTTTTTTCTAGACATGAACGCAATGGGGATACTTAAAATTTGTTTGCAAAGTAAAATTATATATCTTAATTTTTAGTTAGTTAGGTAGTTAGTCGTCGGATCAGCATCACTGCAAACTGGACACGTCCATAGTTGCTTCGATCTCTCCCTGAGTGTATCCGCCATTACACTTCTGGTGACAGTACCGGTACTATGCTGGTTGACCATCATTCTTCTGCGCCCTCCAAAATGTTCACTTCTAGCAACACCGCATTTCAAACCCTGACCTTTAATCATGTCCATTGAAAAGGAATCATCATCCACATTAGTCTCACTCTCGCGTGTTATATCTCTTAAGGCGTTCAAAACGTCAGCTCGATCACTTGCTTCATGGTCCTGTGCCACAATCACGCATGGCACCAGTTGATCTGCTCTTTCATTGCCTCGAATATCCACATGTCCTGGAACGAAAATTAATGTAACTATTTTCAAACTGACCTTTCTCAAGGCCTGAATCCACTGTTCGCGAACGAGACCAATTGTACCTTTCTAATCATACTCATAGAATCACTCACGATGCAGGCCTGCGTTACCTTCTGTAAGCCTACCCACTCAAATAACATGGTCACAGTCATAAACTCCATGGTCAAGCTATACTCGTAGTCTTAAATTTTACAATGTAGTATCTGAATTTTCAGTTAAATTATTGCCGTAACTATTGTCTAGTGTTCTTTATTACCATGAAAATGTATTTTTTTTTGTTTGTTTGTTTTTCATATATCAAAATACAGTATTTTGATATAAGATATGTATCACTATAGCAATAAATTTTCCACTTGTTATCTATATCTTGACCAAAGTATTATCAAACACTCGTATGAAACAAGCACTCGTCTATCTACATTTATTTGTCTCTATATGTTCTATCAGCGCTGAATACGGTGAATAAAGCAGAAACCATTGCTCTCCAGTTCGAGCGAGTTGCTTGCTGTTGAGACACATAGTCATACGCTTTTTGCTGGCTGTTCTGCGGAGAATCTCTATTGTTCTTCCACTGTTTCTGAATTCATATGGTGCCCATTTTAATGCTTGTAGTGGTAGTCTCGTCATCAATTATAAGTACCGATATGTCTATCCTTTTTTTTTCTTATTGTGGAAACGTATTCTTGTTTGGTGTCTTCTCTTACTTGACTGTTTGATTGAATTCTCATTACCCAATATTCAAGTGTTTTCTAAACCATTTAGTTTCTAAAGATTTTAATATTTTCTCCAGCACTTTTTTATTTTCAAGATATATATATATATATATATATATATATATACAGAAATATAATCTATATACAGAAATATAATATACAGTGTTTATAGATTAGTTAATATCCACACAATTATTAGCCAAACTTAAAGTGGAAAATACGGGACAGTAGATGTTTTCAAAAATGGCCAAAATAAATTTTATGACCAGTAATCTTGAAAAATAGTTATATGGCAACCCTGGTTTACTGTCCAACTATGTTTTCATCGTCCTCAAAGCTTTAATATAATTTTTATTTCATTCGATAACCAAAACAGGTGTCAAAATCCAAAGTGCTCCATTTGGTGCTTTCAAAACAACAAAGTGTTTCGCTGTTCATATTTTCCAGCTCACATTTTTCAGCTATACTTCCTTTCCAAAACCATTTCTATCTTCCTTCCATTTTCTATAGTTTTTTCCCCCTTTGTGTAGCTGTTTCCATCTACCTGTCAATGAGATTGCCACACCTGCTTCCACTTCATTTACCTGACAATTCCATTTTTTTCTCTTCTTCTTCATTTCTTGTACTGCTTTGGAAGCATTTCAATCAAGCGGCAATGTGAAGCTTGGCGCCATTTTATGTGAAACATTTGTAGCCGAGGAAATAAATTACAGCAAGTTGCAGATGCATGGTGATTAGAAGCATCGCTGTTTATCATGTTAGTAGGGGTATTATCAACGCAGTTATATGGAACTGAGTCGTATGTATAGAAGAGAATCATGGACAATTAGCAGAATAGTAAGAAGAAGCAACGAAACTAGACAGGAGAGAAACGACATTTAAGCATTTAGTTTATGTAGGGACCAGAGTCATGGTTCTCCTAGGATGTTATAATAAAGTAGTTTATGTAAGACTCTACTCCTACATACATGGGACATATGATGGGACTAGTCCCATCTCCCATCTCCCAGGATGTCATAATGAAGATTACAAAATTAGTTTATGTTGGCCAGAGTCAGGGCTCTCCCAGGATGTCATAATGAAGAGATAAAACATTTAGTTTATGTGGGGCCAGAGTCAGGGCTCTCCCAGGATGTCATAATGAAGAGATAAAACATTTAGTTTATGTGGGGCCAGAGTCAGGGCTCTCCCAGGATGTCATAATGAAGAGATAAAACATTTAGTTTATGTGGGGCCAGAGTCAGGGTTCTCCCAGGATGTCATAATGAAGAGATAAAACATTTAGTTTATATGGGGCCAGAGTCAGGGCTCTCCCAGGATGTCATAATGAAGAGATAAAACATTTATTTTATGTGGGGCCAGAGTCAGGGTTCTCCCAGGATGTCATAATAAAGAGATACAGCATGAGTGACGGCGATATCCAATACCGGAAATGCGAAGGCTGGGGTAACATAAAACAGATATCAAGAAAGACGGAAATAGGTGTGTGTATTTCCAATATGTATAAATAAAATAAACTAGCAACGTGTTTATTTGTCGGTTGCTTGCTTTTTGTGCCCTGATAAATAACACATAAACATGATTTTGATGTTCTTAGACTTGGTAGCGTATTTTATTCTGCACGTAGCCATCAACCAAACTTTTTTTCTGCATTGATTTTCTAGACAATATAAATACGTCAGTAGTTTGCCATTGCTTTAAATAATAACGAAGTAATTAATATTGTAAATAATAATTTTTATAATACATATACTAACAGGGAGCAACAAAAAACTTAATCGTTTATCATGAAAATAAATACAGTTTTCATAAATTACTTTGTTGAAAATAGTTATATAACAAAAAAATGTTTTAAAATGCTTAATTTCAGCAAACTATTTTTTAAATCTATCCACTATTGCTTAACGCATACATAAAAAACTATCCACTATTGTTTAACATCAATATAACACAAATGTAGCTTTCATTATTTCTATTCTAGTACAACCTTATTATATTACTCTGAAGATTGCATTTATTTTAGCAACTTTTTACTACTTTTTTAAGCGACTATGAAAATATTGATCAGACATGTCTCTGAAGTTATATTGCACAAACTTAATAGTTAATTTGCTTTTTCCTTTGTCCAGTGAGCCTGTGTAGAGATGAAGAGTTGATCTATATATGCATTGTGAGGAAAGATAGAAAATAAGAATCGAGTAACTTATAACAATCCTGAATGACAATCATTACTTTGAAAGCTTTCACAACACTTTGTCCGTGCTTGATGTGACATTTGGAAAAGATTTATGCACCTGTAGCCTCAGAACCACGATATCCGAACACTTGTTGCAGACCTTCCAATCGTATGATCAAGAACCACGACCGCCGAAAACTTGTTGAAGACCTGCGGAAAGCATGATGCAGAACCAAGATATAAATGTTCCAGTGTAGGGAAACAACGCTAAACAGGATGTAAGTGGCTGATGTAACACAGGGCAAATATCAAGATAAACAAAATAAGATGGACGTTTTACCAAAATAAAACATAAAACAACCTAACAACGAAATACAGAGACAGACGACGTTTTGATTAAAAAGGGTTCATCAGGGCAAACGAAGGACAACAATACAACGAATCTTTATGGAGACAAACGTGGTTATGATAGGGAGGAAATAACAGGAAAGATAATGAATAGATAGTGGAGGAAGCAAAGATGGAGCAGCATACAGGGAGGAAGAGGGTAAGAGGAGAGGATGGGAAAGTGCACAGACGTAGGTGAGGAGTGAAAATAGATACGGTGTGGTAGCAAGTAAAATTAGATAAATAGGGATAAATTAAGATACTTACCTCAAAAGCGGCCACAGACAATGAGTATTAGCACACAATCAGTGTGGGAGAGCAAATGAGGAGGGTACGAGATATCAGATGAAAGAGAGAGAGAGAGAGAGAGAGAGAGAAAGATGGAGACAAAGAGACCAATATTGCAGACGAGAAAAAAAACAAACAAGAAAAAAAAAAAAAGACGTCACATAGCATATATGAAGTGGAGAGAAATTATTGGTAGGAGCGTATAATGGCGTAGAGAAAATAAATGATGATATATGCAAGTTAGATGGTAAAAAACGGGGAAGATAGCCGAACGCTTGTTTCAAACCTGCCCAACGTATGATACAGAACCAAGATAGCCGAACGCTTGTTTCAAACCTGCCCAACGTAGGATGACAAACGAAGAAACAATGGATTTTCTCACGTCTCTTTTCATGGAGACAACGTTATGATTGAGTAATTTAATCGTTAAATGCGTCAATAATCTAATATTAAAAATCAGAATATTGTGCTACCAATAGCATAGTTCTTAACTACCCAGCTAACAACACAGTACCTCACTGATCATTTGTAAGAGACTTTTCTCATTGATCAATGCGCTGCTGTTTTTAAGTTCAATTAACCATACTATAAGAGAACATCATATGTACATAATTATCATTGGCTGAGAATTTTCAATATTGCACCTCACTCCATCTTCCTTTCTCTGCATTTTGTTTTATGGCAAAGATAGGGTTACCGAAACGTTGAATTTGTCTATTTATTTATCTATTTATTTATTTATTTAAATTAATAACACTTCATATTACCAATATCTGTTCGAATCACGTATATTTAGTTGTACATGAAATTCTCCCTATTCTTCTATTTATCCACATCTCAAAAGCATTTTGTGTCCTCCTAGCTGTTTGCTCATTATAATAATATAGTGTAGATAGTACTTTTAGATCGGCTAGCGGGCCACTCAAATTAACATAGAGGACATGATATAGCCCTCGGGCCTTATTTTTCCACCTAATCTTATACTAATTTAGTCGTCCCCATTTTTATTACCTACATTATTTCCCACATCTTCTGTGCGGGTATTTCGAAGCCGTTACTTCTGAAAATTTGCGTAATATCTGTGGCGACCTATAAAACGGTACAAGGTCTAGGCATCATACACAGGCACCAGAGATATTTCTGTTAGAGTTATAACCGTTACTTAATGGGGCTGTAGCATTGTTACAGATTAACGGTTTTCTTCTGTGAAATTAGTGTCTGCATGCACGTCCGACTGTCGATCTGTCTCTTTCTGCCTGTCTATCCGTTTCTTTGTCTGTATGTATGTCTGCTTATGTATCTATTCATCTAAATGGATATATCAATCGATATATTATCTATCCATCAATGTATGTATCTATTATCTAATATAACTACCGAATCTATCTTTCAAGTCTATCTATATCTAATTTATCTATTCTATCTATCTTTATGTCAGTTAATCAGTCTGTATATCTATCTATCTATCTATCTATCTATCTATCTATCTATCTATCTATCTATCTATCTATCTATCTATCTATCTATCTATCTATCTATCTATCTATCTATCTATCTATCTATCTATCTATCTATCTATCTATCTATCTAACTATCTATCTATCTATCTATCTATCTATCTATCTATCTATCTATCTATCTATCTATCTATCTATCTATCTATCTATCTATCTATCTATCTATCTATCTATCTATCTATCTATCTATAGATCTATCTATCCATCTATCTATCTATCCATCTATCTATCTATCCATCTATCTATCTATCCATCTATATATCTATCCATCTATATATCTATGTTTTATTCATTATCATGTACTTATCTACGTATGTCTCACTATATCTACCTGCGAGGATACAATATTTCCAGTGAAATAAACCAATAAATACACACATCATAAATTATGAAATTGTTTCCATTACAAGATGGGAGCGATGGATTGTTAGTATTATTTGTGCAGTGATACAGAATTGGTTTTGTTATTTATTATCTAGAGCCGCGAAGTAGTACGATTTTAGCTGCATATGCCAAGTTAAAAATTGTGAGTGTTGTGTTACCTATCTGTTGTTATCAATGTAATCAGTAATGTTTAACGGTGAGTGTATCCGCCATTACACTTCTGCTGACAGTACCGGTCCTATGCTGGTTGACCATCATTCTTCTGTGCCCTCCAAAATGTTCACCTCTAGCAACACCGCATTTCAATTCCTGATCTTTAATCCTAGCCATTGAAAAGGAATCATCATCCACATTAGTCTCACTCTCGCGTGTTATATCTCTAAAGGAGTTTAAAACGTCAGCGCGATCCATTACCCCATCGCCCTGTGCCACAATCGCACACGATTCCAGTTGATCCGCTCTTTCATTGCCTCGAACGCCCACATGTCCCGGCATGAAAATAAATGTAACCGCTTTCAAGCTCGCATTTCTCAAGGCCTCAATCCACTGTTCGCGAACGAGACCCACTTGTACCTACTTAATCATACTCATAGAGTCACTCAAGATGCAGACCTGCGTTACCTTCTGTGTGCGTAGCCACTCAAATGCCTTGGTCACCGCCACAGTTTCCATGGGCATACTACTCGTAGTGACCGCAAAGGCACCACTTTCCTGCTTGATAGTTTTACCTGCGCAATGAGCTGTAAAGGCCCAAGCAATGCGAACATGCCTAATTACAGATCCATCAGTGTATATAATCACATCCTCCTCTTTGGTATTCTCACTGATTAAAGCCTGCACTTCTTTCTCCACAGCTGTGGGACACCATTCTCTGCATTCCCTGCTAAGTGATATTACTACTCTCAAACAGATAGAATCCATAATGCAGCAATTCGTATCATACTGGGATGCACAAGAGATACACCGACAAGAGCTATGCGATACCTACTTGACTGTCCAACAGCTAAGCACAGATTACAGTATTGCCGTGCACGGGCGTACCTTCAAATATATTTGCAGATAAGGAACAACCGTTGTACTCCGAAATACAGAATGTTAGAGGCAGCAGAATCAAAAGAGGAAGGTCGTGGATAGGACGTGCTGAGGATGTTATACAAAGCCTGTGCAGATTGCAGGATGTGGCAGCAGATGCAGAATGGCTAAGTCTACCTACAGATTTCAAAACTTGTTTGAGAGTAGTAATATCACTTAGCACTAAATGCAGAGAATAGTGTCCCACAGCTGTGGAGAAAGAATTGCAGGCTTTGGTCAGTGAGAATACCGAATAGGGGGATGTGATTATATACACTGATAGATCTGTGATTAGATATGATTGCAGTGCTTGGGCTTTCACAGCTCAGTGCGCAGGTAAAACGATCAGGGAGGAGAGTGGTGCATTTACATATGAGTAGTATGACCGTGGAGACTATATCAGTGACCTGGGCATTTGAGTGGGTATGCACACAGAAGGTAAGGCAGGTCTGCATCTTGAGTGACTATGAGTATGATTAATAGTGTACAAGTGGGTCTCATTCGCGAACAGAGGATTCAGGCCTTGAGAAAGGTCAGTTTGAAAGAAGTTACATTAATTTTCGTGCCAGGATATGTGGATGTTCGAGACAATGAAAGAGCAAATCAACTGGTGCCATGCGTGATTGTGGCACAGGACGATGGAGCAAGTGATCGAGCTGACGTTTTGAACTCCTTAAGAGATATAGCACGCAAGAGTGAGACTAATGTGGATGATGATTCCTTTTCAATGACCAGGATTACAGATCAGGGTTTGAAATGTGGTGTTGCTAGAAGTGAACATTTTGCAGGGCGCAGAAGAATGATGGTCAACCAGCATAATACCGGTACTGTCACCAGAAGTGTAATGGCGGATACACTCAAGGAGAGATCGGAGCATCTATGGACGTGTCCAGTTTACAGTGATGATGATCCAACGACTACGTAACTAACTGACTAACTACTATTAGAACAACAATTATTAGGATAACTACTATTAGAATATCAACCATTAGACTAACTACTATTAGAACAACAATTATTAGGATAACTACTATTAGAATATCAACCATTAGACTAACTACTATTAGAATATCAACCATTAGACTAACTACTATTAGAACAACAATTATTAGGATAACTACTATTAGAATATCAACCATTAGACTAACTACTATTAGAATATCAACCATTAGACTAACTACTATTAGAATATCAACCATTAGACTAACTACTATTAGAATATCAACCATTAGACTAACTACTATTAGAATATCAACCATTAGACTAACTACTATTAGAATATCAACCATTAGACTAACTACTATTATAATATCAACCATTAGACTAACTACTATTAGACTAAGAACTATTATACTAACTGCTGTTAGAATATCTACTATTAGACCAACCACTGTTATACAATCTACTATTAGACTATCTACTATTAGATTATCTACTATTAGATTATCTACTATTAGACTAACTACAGTTAGATTAACTAAAATTAGTTAATAAAAAAGGAATAGAAAATAAGAAATGATATAAGTAGGCGTCATTATATCTACATGTAATTTACATGGGATTCGTTGTTGCAAGTTAGCTGGTCTGTAATTTACATGGGATTCGTTGTTGCAAGTTAGCTGGTCTGTAATTTACATGGGATTCGTTGTTGCAAGTTAGCTGGTCTGGTGCACTACTGGTAATACTTTCAAACTTTCCGCATGCCTCTCAAGATATATATATATATATATATATATATATATATATATATATATATATATATATATATATATATATATATATATATATGCACACACACACACACGTACATGTTATATACTCACCAGGATGCAGGCACCGAAACATCTCAACATGCTAGTTCTAAACACGAAACTTAAATCCAATCCAGGTTTACAGATTTTTTGTGGTTTGAAAGATAAAGATGAAATGCGACATTTTCTCGTTAGCAGCACAGTCCTAGTTTTTTTTTTATACAATCTAATCTCTGCTTGAGAACGTTACTCACCCTTCGTGCTGGGTACGTGCTATTTATAGATTCGACAAAATTGTAATAGGAGTTATATTTTAGTTATATTTGTTGTGATTATGCAAACACACGTACCCACATGTACGCACACACGCACAGATGCCCAGAAATATATACACAAATCAGATACATATACATATACTTATTGGATAAGTATACACATTCCAGGAAACATGATGATAATGACAAAGATGATTATGACCAGAGCAACGATAATGGTGATAATAGCGAAGACGACGGTGATTATAATAATAATACTAACGACGACAACGTTGGTGATGTTAATAACGACGACAATAACGATGATGACGACGATGAATATGATGATAACGATAATAACGATTACGACGATAATGATGACGATGATGAGATGATAAAGATGATGATCATGATGACGATGGTGGTGACGATGACAATGAAGATGATATTGCCGACGATCGCGATTACGATGATGATGATGATGATGATGATGATGACACTCACGATGATGACGATAATGATGATGACGATTATGATGATAATTATGATGACAGTGATGATTAGATGATGATGATGACTATGGCGGTTATGATGATGATGATGTATATTATGACCACCATGATGATGATTGTGATGATAATCTTGACGAAGATTATGATGACGATGATGACGATAAAGACTGCGATGATGACGACGACGAGGGTGATGATGATGATCATGACGACGAGAATGATGATGATTACGATTTCGGTGAAGATGATGACTACGATGATGATGATAATGATTATGAAAAAAAACGATGACGAAAAGGATTATGATGATGGTGATGATGATGTTTACGACGACGATGATGATGATGACACTAATGATTATGATGATAAAACTGATAAGGATCTTATAGGTGTTACAACCCCGAGGAGGTACGAATTTGCCACTTTTGTTTCCCAACGGCAGTCAGTGGAATTTCACCGTTAGCTCAAGTTGGGTGTTTCTCTGACATTTTTCTCAAGTCCCAGATGGGTGTAGCTTTAGGTGTAATGTTCTGATCTAGGTAGTCCTCCATTCCGGAGGGTGCTTTCCCGTCGTTTTCTTTAAATTTCTGCAGATAGAAAGGACCAATAGACCAGTCATGGGTTTTCGGCAGAATTCATAACAGCGAAGATCATAGTATGCAGCAGCATGCAATCTCAGATCTTTCCACCTTAGTCGCATCGTGTGTGACAGGGTTACTAATCTTAACTCACATGTCGGGACTGAGTAACAAACGGGCGAACACTAAGGGTAATCAAGATATACAATTTTGGTTACAGAAGACTCTATTTTGGAAATGCGAGGATTGGGTTAACACAAGGTAAATATAAAATTAACGGAAATAGGTATAAGTGTAATCAATATTATAAACAAAACATTCTAAAAACGAAACAGCGACGGATGACGATTCGACTAAGAAGCCTTCATCATGACGGGAGACAGCAGATACTACGGGTGATGTGCAAATGTTACCGCGTTGCTATCGTGCGGACACAGGGTCAGCAATAATCAAGTTCCTAAAAGTACCTGCTCGTGGTGCACTTTGAAAACAGAAATACAGCGGCTCGTGTTGTGTTCCTGGCCAACACAATCAGCGATGATGTCTGTAGAATGGAAGCTGCAGATGAAATGAAAATCAACTGCAACAAAACAAGAAATATCTGTGAAACTTCTGCACAAACACATACAGTGGAACTATCGTTATAGTTAGTTAGTTAGTCGTTGGATCATCGTCATTGCACTCCGGACAAGTCCATAGGTGCTCAAATCTTTCCTTGAGTGTATGTGCCATTACACGTTGACTGACAGTCCCAGTACGTTGTTGATTGACCATCATTCTTTTTCACCCACGAAAACTCTCCTTTCTAGCGACACCACATTTCAAACCAAGTTCCTTTATTCTAATCATGGAACAAGAGTCATCGTCACTTGTACAGTCATTTGTTCGTGCGTTTTCACGTAGGGCATTCAAAATGTCTTTCCGATCCATCGCTCCACCAACAGCCGTAGTAGCAGCGTGTGCGTCCAACCTATCTGCTCTTTCATTACCCCGGACTCCCGCGTGTCCCGGCACAAAAATAAAAGTCACTGTACGCACACAGGAATTATTCACTGCATCCAGTCACTGTTCTCGAACGTACCCCGTCTGAACTTTCACAATCATGTTCATGGAGTCACTGAGTATACAGGCATGCTCGCAGACAGTCTGTGAGCAGACCCATTGCAAAGCTTTGGTCACCGCCAGAATCTCCATTGTCAAGCTGCTTGTCGTCTGAACAAATGCACCACTTTCCTCTCTAATAGTCTCCCCCCACCTTTGAGTCGTGAAAGCCCAGGAACTCCTGATGTGTCTCTCAACCGACCCATCTGTATATATAACTGTATCACCTTCCCTGGAATTCTCACTGATCAGAGCGAACACCTCCGACTCGACCACTGTCGGACACCATTCCCTGCACTCTCTATTGAGTGTTATTACTCCTTCGAAGGCTGTTGGGTAATCCGAGGGTGCCAGACTCCATTCGGCACCATGTAGTACATCCTCCAATCTGCAGACACTCTGTATAACGTCCTCTGTGCGCCCCATCCACGACTTTCCTCTCTTTAGTCGACTGCCTTTCACTTTGATAATTTCTGGGTGTAGAGGGTGCTCTTTATCAGCGGTGATTTTTAGGTAGTCCCGCGCCCTGCACATTTGTATTCTTTGCTCCGCAGTTGGGCAATCAAGTAGGTATCGCATAGCCCGTGCCGAAGTATCTCTCGTGCACCCCAAAATGATTCGCATTGCTTCATTTTGGATTCTATCCAATCTTTCTGTTTGAGTTTCGCTCAGTGTCAGAATTGCCAGTGCGTACTCTACTACCACAGAAATAGCAGTCTCTGTTCGCATTGAGCAGCAGCCATAACTTTCATCGCCGCAAGACCTTTATAAGCCTTTACAATGATGTGGTCAACATGATCTTTGAAACTCAGACTTCGGTCCAACATGACCCCCAAGTATTTCATTGTGATGGTTCTCTCGAGGACATCCCCTCTCAAAGTAACCAATAGCGTGGACGTGTTCACTATGTGATTGTTATACAGTGACGCAAGACACTGTGGCTTGGTCAGCCACAACGCAGATGCATTAGAGTGGTGGCAAATGTGGATGGCCAGATATGGTAGATATTGTCACGAATATCTCACGAGTCATGCGCAAATTTCCATACATGTAATGATATATTATTGAATACAATAGGAGGGTAGCTCAGCGCCAAAGGGCAGTATCGCGTACGAATAGAATAGAGAAACACTACATTGAAAAAGAATGAAAGTATTATTCAGCTGGAGAACACACTTCTAATCTCCGATGCTCCTAAATATGAGTAGAAACTCATACTTGGATGAGAGGTTCATGATGGCGGTAAATGATACCTAGGATAAGAGAGTGAATGAATCGGGGCCCAACTCTATTGTAGGTCAATTGTGATGAAAAAACATGTAGTTTTCCATATACCAGAATCATGCTCACAGATAAGAAAGGGTTTAGTACCCGATAGGCACTGAACAATAGGTATAATTACGCGAGACTAAGTTCACTGACAGCGGAAAACCTCGTGCGAGATAGACGTAGTCGACCAGTGCCTAAATCCCTGATTACTGCCTCATCGGAGACTGCCAACCAGGGATATGTTGTTGTTTTTTGGCCTGCAAAGTCTAAGGACACAGTGGGGTATACATCGTCAGGACCTAGACTCTATACACATTTGTCGCCTGGCGACAGATAAGAAGGTTGTCACCGGCTAGGAAAGTCAACGCAAAATAAAGACATACCAAAATCGGATGTACTTGGATGGAAAGAGAAAAATAACACAGGTTACTGTACTGTGAGATTGGCCACAAACCGTAAATTCAGCTCATTCAGACTAAATTCCTGTTATTATACTAGTAATATAGTTTGCTACCTTTTCGGGCCCGTGTGTTGGTGGGCCCGTGTGTTTGCGGGCTCGTGTTGCTGCGGACTTGTGTGTTTGCGGGCTCGTGTGTTGGTGGGCCCGTGTGTTTGCGGGCTCGTGTTGCTGCGGACATGTGTGTTTGCGGGCTCGTGTGTTTGCGGGCTCGTGTGTTGGCGAACCCGTGTGTTTGCAGCCCGGGAAGAAAACAAAGAATAGCAAAACTGTTTCCTGTCATGCATGTTGTTGGAGGCAACTAATGAGGTTTTGGAGTGGAGTTAGCTGTCCCATCCTATAGTGGTCAAAGTGACCCTGAAACCATGCTGAAGTCGGATGTGTCAGGCTTAAATTCGCAGATATTGCAGCTAAGTTGTAAACTGTGGCCTTTGTTTCCCAGAATCTCCTGACTATCAATCTATCTATATAACTAATATATCTATCCATCTTAGGTCTATCTGGATTAGATAGTCCATCTAATGCAGCACAGAAACTCAGATATTGTAAACACATTGAAGATGCCAGAGTTTTGGTTACTAAACACAATAGCAAAATGAAAACTACATCTGTTTTGTCATATAAAGAGACACAACTGTTTAGAAAGACAAGTAATGGGGGCAGAGCACCTGGGTGGAAAAGAAAGGGCAGACCAAGAAGACGATGGACTGTCGACATTAAAGATAACATGAATACGTCGTTGGAAAATGCAAGTGGAGTCCCAAGACAGAGAAGGGTTCAGGGAGTTCACTGGGACGACAATGTTCTGGAGAGAATACATCACATGACATAACATATAATCATATATATTTCCTTCAGCGCCAAATACAGTGCATAGGGCAGAAACCAGATCTCCCGGTTCGAGCGATGTGATGCTATGAACTGCATCCTGCATGATTTTCAGAACGCAAGCAGAAAAAAGCTTATATATTTCTGGACCAGCTGAAATATTGTCTTTGCTAAAACGTTCTTCAAACTCACAAACAACATTGTGTAACTACATGAAACAAATGTTCACAATCTCTTTCAAAACAAACAAATGCGTGGTACGCAACAGATACACGTGACGTGTACACAAAGGGAAGCCATTTGTGACTATGGAAACCTCATTGTAAAATCCTATTTATAGTACATATTCTATAGACATTAATTACACTTCTATTCATATTCGATAGCAAGTATCTGCTGAAATATTGTATCTGTTTATGTGTGTGTGTGTGTGTGTGTGTGGGTGCGTGCGGATATGTTTGTGTGTGCGCGCGCGCGTGCGCGTGTGTGTGTGAGTGTGCGTATGCAAGCTCATGTATGTGTATTGTCAGGGACGTAGATACGTCTTCAGTGGGGGGGAGGGGTTGCTGGGGATTAATTAAAATAATAATTCGCCTGTCTTGCCCGTCTTGTGTGTAATCCCATTTGTTTTCATGAGAAATAGGAAGTATTTTTGTGTAAAATTGTTAAGGGGGCGGAAGTTTGGGACCCCTGTTTTGGCTACATTCCTAATACTAAAAGTCACTTTCAGATTACTTCTGGGGGTGGAGTGTTTGAACACACCAAATCTTCCTTATCTATGAGCTTATATATTTGAACACACCAAATCTCCCTTATCTGCGAGCTTGTATGCGTAAGTGTCTATAGTAAATTTCCGTACGTTTTGTAAGGAGATAATTATTGGAACTCCTTTCACAAACGAGGTAAGTGTCAATGACATTTTCTCTCAAATCATAAATTTCATGTTCAAAGATGGCGTATGTGTTCACATATAGGCATATTTAATCATATGTTCCTCCTGAAAGCAAGGGTAAACTACAGAACTATTGTGCCAAGATTTTCTATATGGACATTTCGAAATTTTCGTTTGGAATTTGCGAGTGTTAACTAGTTCGTTGCGACATGTTAGATCATAAACAAACTGTGCGAGCATCAAATCACCAAAGCCGCCATTGTGACAATATATTAACATCAATAGTATAGTCATAGATAAATAAAAATCAACTAAAAAAATCAACTAAAAATATCAACTTTCAAGAAAGCTGACTTTTAAACACCATATTAAAAAGAAAGTTGGGATTTATTTTCGGCCATGTGAAGAGATACTGTGGCATGGAAGGAGTGTTGCTGGATGGGGGCGATAGAAGGCAGTAGAGACAGAGGTCGATCAAGACGTCGTTGAACAAGAGATAATTCAGAGATGCATGCACATGCTCTAGAGGACGCGGGACAACTTGCCAGAAACCGCGGCGTTTTCAGGAGATTCATAAGAAAGACTACGTTCTGGAAGGAATACGTCACATGACAACAACATGTTCAAACTCTGAGCCTTGTAATATTTTTCTTTTAATTTACTTTTTTAAATAAATTTATCCTAACGTAAACCACAAATACTTACTTGTTACTAATCTGTTGGATAATAGAGACGTCCCTATTCATTTATCTCAGGTAAACCAGCTCTTTGATGTAGTCTCTGAGACCCAGGTGCAATAGGCGTGGCATATAATGAGAAACATTGAATGTTTCTGACATTTAGTAACAAAATCTAAATTCTAAGTAATAATAACTGTACTCATTATCCCCAACCATTCCTTTTCTTTGCCTGTAGCGTGCTTATATCTGAAGCTTTGTTTCTTCTAAAAACTTGCCTATTTTGTAACTAGTACAGAGGTCTGTAGAATTTGTCCTCTACTATTGTTTCTCTGGGCCAGTGTGTTTGCTTCAACATTTCACATTCCGGGCATTCCTGAAGAGTATGCCTGCTGTCTGAGGTGTTTGTCCACCTGTAAACATGGCTGTGTTGTCAATATTGTAAACAAAAATTGAATTTTTATATACCGCCCTGTGTTGCTGGGGCCCGAAAGGGGAGCAAAGAATAGCAACACTGTTTACCTTCCACGCATGTCGTAAAAGGCATCTAAGGAAGTTATGGGATGGAGTTGGCTGTCCCATCCCATATAGGGTCAGTGACCTGAAGCCATGCTGAAGTCGGATGTGTCAGTCCTAAATGCGCAGATATCGCAGCAATGTTGTAAACCTTGACACAACGCATTCCGATCTTCGGACTACATCCTGCTAATCTGCAGGAGTTTGAAACGAACGCAGAAGAAGAAGAAGAAGGAGAATATTATATACATGCGGCTGTGGATTTGGTTGTGTCCTGTTCTAGGGCGCAGAATGACAATCTGGTTTGGTCTGTTCATAATAAGGTAGTCATCTTTTGGTCTCCATGGCTTGTTAATCATAAGTGGTCAAATCCCCTTACATATATGTGGAGCCACATACATTCATGTGCAAATATATATATATATATATATAATACACAGATGGAGTAATCGGCTAATTCAACAAAACAGTATATATATATATATACATATATCCTTTGGAGAATGTTGTCCTCAGTGCCACTATGTAAGCCTCACGGTTATGTTCTAGCTGCCCAGCTTCTTCCAGTGCAATGTTCAGAAGGTTTTCGATGTCATTTGTCCATCGTAGTTTTGGTCTGCCTCTTGCTCTCTTTCCCAGAACTTTCCCTTCCATGATTTATCTTTCCACACCATTTTCCCAGTTTTTTTATGTGTCTGAAATATGTAAGTTTGCGCTTTTTGATAGTTTTGAGAAGCCAGTCTTTTTCTATGGTCAGATCTGTGTGGACATCTGCGGCAACCCTTTTTTTCTATCCGTGATATTCTTATGGTCTTTCTGTATCATGTCATTTCGAATGAAGATAATTTCTTTTCCATTGACGATATCATTGCCCACGTCTCACAACCGTATGCAGCCACTGGAAATATGCAGCTTCTTAGTAGTTATAACTTTGTTTTTATGTTTGCTACTTGCCATAGATTTTTCATCTGCGATGTTTTACGCCATGCCGTCGCTAATCTATTTGTTATTTCTGCCTCGCAATCTCCTGTGATGTTGATGGTTGCCCCTAGATATTTGCAATCTCCTGTGATGTTGATGGTTGCCCCTAGATATTTGCAATCTCCTGTGATGTTGATGGTTGCCCCTAGATATTTGCAATCTCCTGTGATGTTGATGGTTGCCCCTAGATATTTGCAATCTCCTGTGATGTTGATGGTTGCCCCTAGATATTAAAAGTTGTTTAAATATTATAGTTTCTCTTTGTCAATGATTATTTTTGGTGTAGTTTCACCTAAATATATGCATTAATTTTGTCTTTTTTTGCACTAAAGAAAATGTATTGTGCCTCGCTATGATGTTTGACGGACATAATCACTTGTTCTAAACCTGTAGGACTCCTTGATATTAGTGTGGTATTACCTGAATATCTAATTTCTAGGATTTTGTGTCCTTTGATATTAAGGGGTTGAAAATATTCATAACATGGGTCTTCTCGTACATTTCGCATGATGTTTTCTGCATAAATGTTGAACAGTTGTTGTGAGAGGGATGCATCCATGTCTGACTCCTTTTTTGGAACTCCAACCAGTCAGATGTTTCCCCGTCGAGACGTACATAAGCATGTTGAAAGCATGTTAATGAGAGATATGAGATGGTGTGAGAAGCCCATGTTTCCCATTATGTTCCATCATTTCTGGCGTGTTACGCAGTCAAACTCTGAGTAGTCAATGAAACAGGCATATATGTCTACATTAATCTTGTCATTTCTCTATTATATTGCTTATGTTGGAGATGTGATCCCTGGTGTTTCTGTTCTATCTAAACCATGCATGAACTATATGTTTTTCTTGTCGGCATCTTGTCGGCATGACTGATCAGGGCAATTGTTCTATAATTCGTGCAGCGTTTCAAATTGCCCATCTTTGTCAGAACATATGCTGATCTTTTCCAAATTTTTGGCCATATTTCACTTTTCCAGATCTTAACACATACGGCATGGTTGACTATGACACTGGGTTCTTCTCCTGCTTGTATCAATTCGTCGTATCCTGGTGACTTGTTAGTTTTTAAGTTCTTAATTTTCGTACTTCTTCTATGATGGGGTCTGACTCAAGTTCTGTGTTTCTATTTGTGTTTGGGTCTGTGTCTATGTTTGGATCTTCCTACATTTTCCTACTGTATTCGGCCATTCAGAAAGCAATGGCGAACCACTGAACGTATTTATATTGCCTGAAAAATCACCACAACCAAAAAATGTTGGGTTGATAGCTACGTCCTGAACAGGACATGCTACCAATTATAAAATCCGCCCACCTGTTTAGATTTTTTGTGTTAAAGTGTTTCCTGGCATGTCTTCAATTGTTCGAGTAGCCGGTTGAAAATTTTCTGTCAGAGTTTTGCCTCTGTAAACATTATTCTGAAGTTCCAATGTTCGTGGAGCTGCTCAATTTCTTTATACTTGTTGTATTTTATATACTTGATATAGTTTTTCTTGTCCTGTCTAATTTTTCTCCTGATTTCTTTACTTTATTTTAGTTTATGAATTAGGACAGAAAAATTAAAGAGGAGAAATCCTGCTAACATTCTGCCTAGAAAGCAACTTAGCAATTGCCAATACCATGTTCAAACAACACCCTAGACAACTATACATCTGGACCTGACCAGATTACAAGACAAGAAACCAAATAGACTTCAGTACTATACACCACTGATGAAGATAAAGTCTACTGTCCTGTAAGACTTATCATGGAGCAGATTGCGGTTCCGACCACGAGCTAATAGTAGCAGATTAGACTCAAGAGGTTAGCGAAAAGCGCCAGACCCATTGGTATATATATATATATATTGTATGCGTGTATCTTATCTATCTATCTATCTATCTATCTATCTATCTATCTATCTATCTATCTATCTATCTATCTATCTAATCTATCTAATCTATCTATCTATCTATCTATCTATCTATCTATCTATCTATCTAATCTATCTAATCTATCTAATCTATCTATCTATCTATCTATCTATCTATCTATCTATCTATCTAGTCTATCTAGTCTATCTAGTCTATCTAGTCTATCTAGTCTATCTAGTCTATCTAGTCTATCTAGTCTATCTAATCTATCTAATCTATCTAGTCTATCTAGTCTATCTATCTAGTCTATCTAGTCTATCTATCTATCTATCTATCTATCTATCTATCTATCTATCTATCTATCTATCTATCTATCTATCTATCTATCTATCTATCTATCTATCTATCTATCTATCTATCTATCTATCTATCTATCTATCTATCTATCTATCTATCTATCTATCTATCTATCTATCTATCTATCTATCTAGTCTATCTAGTCTATCTAGTCTATCTAGTCTATCTAATCTATCTAATCTATCTAATCTATCTAGTCTATCTAGTCTATCTAGTCTATCTATCTAGTCTATCTAGTCTATCTAGTCTATCTATCTATCTATCTATCTATCTATCTATCTATCTATCTATCTATCTATCTATCTATCTATCTATCTATCTATCTATCTATCTATCTATCTATCTATCTATCTATCTATCTATCTATCTATCTATCTATCTATCTATCTATCTATCTATCTATCTATCTATCTATCTATCTATCTATCTATCTATCTATCTATCTATCTATCTATCTATCTATCTATCTATCTATCTATCTATCTATCTATCTATCTATCTATCTATCTATCTATCTATCTATCTATCTATCTATCTATCTATCTATCTATCTATCTATCTATCTATCTATCTATCTATCTATCTATCTATCTATCTATCTATAAACCCGTAATCCGTCAGGGTTGTAGGCGTACCACAGTGATGAATAAACACAGAGTCCTTCAGCAATTACGGAACATACAGACATCAATGCGAACGAGTCAGGAAAAATCGTGTCTTCCCAGTCCTTAATGTTGTCTGTCCATGCTTTCATTTGTCTTTCTCTGCTTCTCCCAGCTTATATTGATTCCTGCAGATGCGTGTATATGTATGTATCTGCGTATACGCGTATATATGTGAGTCTTGGAAAGACCAATATATGTTTACAGTGGTAATTCAATGTCCGAACTGTCCAAGGACATTTACAGCTATAATAGGGCTCATTGGCCATCTACGAACTCATATTCAAGGACATAACTCTAATTGAATTTTCAAAAGTGGATGTAACAAATGATCATCATCACTTGTGATGGACGAACAACACACGTGTATGTACGTATATGTGTATGTACGTTTGCTCGAGTACCTCTGTTATTCATCGCACATGTCGATCAAATATGTAAATTATCAGTTTCAGACGGATAGAAAAACACAATCTCAGTGAATTTTTTTAATTTTCTTCTTTTATTTGCAGATAATCAAGAAATCGTAACTTCTTCAGAAGTTCTTACAACAAAATATCAAGACACCCTGTTACAAGATGTAACTCAATAATGATAAAAATAGAGATTTCGTTTCTGGCAAGAGAATAAACGTCTACACGCAACGTCGTGGACACCCACTAACAAATGAGATAGCAGCCATCAAATACTTAGTGTGAAGATTATTTGCAGATGGAAGAATGACGTTTCAAAGGACTATAGTGTGAAAGTAAATCAAGTAAATTATACTAAAATACAGTAAAGCGGAAGAAAATAGAGCAAAACAGTAAATTATACTAAAATACAGTAAAGCGGAAGAAAATAGAGCAAAACAGTAAATTATACTAAAATACAGTAAAGCGGAAGAAAATAGAGCAAAACAGTAAATTATACTAAAATACAGTAAAGCGGAATAAAATTGAGCAAAACAGTAAATTATACTAAAATACAGTAAAGCGGAAGAAAATAGAGCAAAACAGTAAATTATACTAAAATACAGTAAAGCGGAAGAAAATAGAGCAAAACAGTAAATTAAGTAAGATAAAGTAAAGTAAATTAATTGAAGTGAAGTGAAGAAAAAAGTAAAGTGAAGTAAAAGTTAAATTAATTAAAGTAGCTTAAAGGTAACCGAAGAAGGGGAATCACTATGCACCAACTATGGAACAATTGCACTGATCAATCACGCCAGCAAAAAAACTGTTTGGTATCCTCATGAAAAGACTAAAACATAAGCTAGAAGGAGTTAAATGAAGCATAAGCAGATTTCAGACAGGAAAGAGGCACCAGAGACCATATTTTAAATATGCGTAACATCATAGAGAAATGTAGAGAGTTTAATGTCGACAACTCGACAACTACACATACTTTATTGACTACACCAAAGCATTAGATTGTGTAAAACATCAAAAACTTTGGAATATCACGAAGTACATGCGTTTCCCACTACACATAATCCACCTCATAAATACATTATATCAAGACCAGCAAGCAGCCGTGAGAGTAAATAGTGAAAGATCTGCTTGGCTCAGCGTGGAAAAAGGAGTCAGACAAGGATGTGTTCTATCACCACATCTCTTCAACATTTATGCAGAGAACATAATGAGTAATGTAAGAAATGACTAGCACAGAAATAACTTCGCCCCGCTCAACATCGGAGGTAACGAGTCTCAGAACTAAGATATGCTGATGATACAACAGTATGGCACACAGTCAAGCAGGTCTCCAACACCTCATAAACTCCATTAAAGAACATAGTGGAAAAACAACACCTATTTCTGAATGGAAACAAGACCAAGATTATGACTAGCGACAAAATCACTAGCAAGTTCTCAATCAGTATCAACAACAGCGAATTAGAAAGTCAACAGTTTTGAATATATTGTTTCTCTTACTAACAGTAACGGTGATTGCCTATGAGGAAGTCAGAAGGAGGTTGGCTATGACGTCAAAGGTTCTCATGCAAATGAAAAACATATGGCTGAGCTGCTGCAAAACAAAAAAAAACTAACATTCATTAGAGTTTGCAGATTCCCAGTGGCAAAGAGAGTGTGAATCCTGGACAATCACCAACGAAGTGAAAAATAAAATATATAAATAACCAAATGGTCGGAGGGTGTCCGACAAAGTGGAGGATGTCGCAGCAAACAAAGTAACAAATAGTAATGCAAAATTAGATAAACAGGTTACTGGGAATACTTAACTATGAACAAATTTAGATGAAAAGGTATATAAAAACATGCAATAAAACACAATAAGACAATTTTCTACGTTGCGGTCCTATTGGGACCTTTTTCAAGAAACACAAAAAAATACACCAAGTGATTTTGTAGTTTATTATATATAGTTTCTTTTATTCAGTCTTCATTTTTTGACCACTTCATTAGACAGGCAGGTTTGGAGAACATAGTCACAACAGGCAAAATTGAAGGCAACAGAGACAGAGAGCGACTACATGAGAAAATATTAGACCGTTTGACAACATGGCACGGCAAGGAAACAACAACGACCTTGATACATAATACTGGGGACAGAGAGCTGTGGAGAGCCATGGCCGCCTACGCCAGCCGGCATGGCACCTGATGATGATGATCTTATAGGCCTTCTATAAATGACATCGCATTGTTTACTTTTCGCTGTAATCAGAGCTTGTAGGACCCAATCGTCAATATAAGATCTATTGGACCATTGCAAAACAGCCTTCTAAAAATGACATATGGCTTTTCTCGTGACTTTCACTTATAATCTATCTATACGTTGTGGTCCTAGTTTGCCTTGCGGCGTCAGGGGTAGAAGCGTTCTCTGGAGATGGCCTTCTTGTGCGCTGTTTATAAGCTTGATCTCAAGGCCTCTTTGATTTTTATGATCCATCTTTTATATGGTCTTCCTCTTGCTTTGTAACCGTGATGGCTATGTGTTATGGTCGTCTGTGACATGCTGTCTGTTGGTTGTCTGGAAGCGTGTGAAAGCACTCGATCTGTTGTCTCCTTATGCATAACAATACTGGTTTTATTAGCATCTGTCCGATGTTATCGTTTCTAATTCTGTCTCTTAATGACACACCGAGTATTCTTCGTAGAAACGTCGTTTTTGCTGTGATTATTTTTCTTTTGTCTTGTGCTATCAATGTCCAGGTTTGGCACTAGTAGCACAGTGATGGGATTCATTAGCTGTTCACACAAAATGACCAATTAAATTCACGACAATTCTCAAATAATTTATTTTAGAAGGATGTTTTCAAATGAGACAGCATGTCTTATATTGATGATTGACCACATTTGACCCTCCGATTTGAAAACGTTCATCGCAGCACAGTGGGATGTCGTTATATAGCTTGGTCCGGACCGACCACACACACACACACACACACATATATATATATATATATATATATATATATATATATATATATATATATATATATATATATATATATATATATATATATATATATATATATATATATATATATATATATATATATATATATATATATATATATAATAACAGAAATTCGCTATATACAGTCCAAAAGAAATATCGAATATATATAATTGGGAATTTTGAAGTGCTGTTAAATAGGAAATTGTGGTGTAAAAGAATGCAATATATAGAGTTTCCAGTGTATTGTTAACACAAAAATGATTAAAGTTCCCTTACTACAGAGGTTCTCAACCTTTTTTATAACAAAAATGTTTAAAATTCCATTACTACAGAGGTTCTCAACCTTTTTAGACGATGAGCACCACCTACATGTAATTATTAGTGTTTGCAAGCACTTTTTAACTCGCATGACCAAAACAAATGTCTTTACGAGAGCACCAAGGTACTCACAAGTACATATCATTACGAGAGCACCAAGGTACTCGAGAGCACATGCCTTAACCTTAACGAGAGCACGAAGGTATACACGAGCACACGTCTTTACCAAAGTTACTCGGAAGCACTTGTCTTTACCAGAGCGACAAGGATCTCCCGAGCACATTTCATTACCAGAGCACCGAGATATGCGTGACATGTATTTACGAGAGCACAAAAGTGCTCTGTTTACAGTGAGCACTAAACAGCACCAGTCACTGTTTAGCTTCCATGTGACAGTAAATGGCGTGGTAGGTTGTAGTGTGGAGTTAGCTGTCCTAATCCCATATAGGGTCAAAGTGAACAAGAAGCGATGCTGAACTCGGATATGTCAGACCAAAATGCGTTGATATCGCAGTAAAACTGTAAACCATGGCACAGCGCCTTCCGTTCTAGGGATTACATCCTGCTAATCTCCAGGAGTATGATAACTAACGCAGAAGAATTATACCACTGTAAAACAAAGGAACTCGCTGCCATGTTTATGTTTATAGTCGCCTCTTGCTGTGACGCTAAAAAAACCTCGTAGCCTCTACTTGCGTCAAGTATTTCCTGAAGAGATACAGTTTCAAGCAAAGGACGCTGCAGGTTGCCAATTATCATGAATTTATATGCCAAATCTGAGTGCTCTTCATAACCTGAATATTCCACTTGGCAATGTATCCGAGGATTGTGTTCATACCCCAGGCTAGTTTGAAGCTACGGAACGAATAGTGTCACATATGTATTATAGTTACAAACGCTGCTACTGATAGATTGAAAGGCTGTTGTTGAAACACTTGATAGAAGGAAATATCAATCACAAATATCTCAAATGATTATATAAATTTCATGAGGCAGGTTGTCTCAAATTACAATGTTTTGGGAGCCTTTTTGTGTGATTTTGTTTTGTTTTGTTATTTTGTTATTTTATTGTTGTTTTGTGTGTGTGTGTGTGTGTTGTTTTTGTTGGTTTTTTTTGTGCTGAAAGGGACGAAATACATATGGGGAAATATGAGTACACTAAAGTCGAACAGATATGCTATTTCAACTGTAAAGCTTCAAGCACTAATGTATTAGTCAAACATGATTTCACACCCTTTTCAAGTTTGTGTATTATGTCAATTCCTGTAATGTGACAATCTATTGGTATTCACTGGATTGCAGGCTTCTCCTGAAACACTGGGTCAGCTTTTCATATGGGTCTACTAGTAAAGTGATTCTCAACGCCGTCCATGTAAGTCCCCTCCCCACCCGATTAGTAACTTCAGGGCTAGGAGGGGGGGGGGGGGCACGGAGAAAAGTTGCATAATTCCACAGTACTGTATAATAGGGGGAGAGATTTGATCGAAATCACCGTTCGTTGCACAAGGCATTGTTTTTTTAATAGCCAGAATGAATAAAGGGTCTGCTGTCAGCATTCACGATAGATAATAAATCCCAGACGGTTCTTCGGCGTAATATCGACCTGACAACAAATACCAGATCTTCGTGCAGATGTCTCATACTTAAAAAAAAACATGTGAACATAAACACCAAAACTGCACTATATAAAACGAACATTATACCATAACTATGCTGTCAATGTCAGGCGTGGACACGAACGAAAAGGTCAAAAGAAAACTAGTCATAACAAAAGATGACCAGTCTACGAAGAATTATCGGTGTATGAAACAGAATCAGAAATGAAAACATTAGAAGACTAACAAACACAATGCAAATCCTGGATTACATCAGACGTCCAGAGTATCATCAGATAGTGATCCGTAAAAAGCGTTACTATACAGACACGATGAATACAAAGTCAGGGGCAGACCTTACAAATGATGATTTACAGAAATAAAAGAATCAATGAAAAGAAACGTATATAAAGCACATAAAAAGGCTGTCTATAGAGAACTCTTCTACCCCTGACTCTGCGTGGCACACAGGGGTATAAAGCGAGAATTAAAAAAGGAAGAATAAATAGCAGTCTACTTTCTTCATCTTATCCCACCCAGCATTTCAACAGAGAAGTCCAAACAGGTAAATGCATAAACTCAGCGGAGGTGGGGTTTTTTTTAAACCTATCAACAGAATTACTTATGTGAACTACTCTGTTTCGCATCACTATGAGAGGCTACTTCGTTGACTATCGACACGTGAGTGGCCTCTCGTAATGACACGCAATAAGGTAGTTCAGTATTTATGTCGATAGGTAAAAGTAACGGAATTTTGCTAAGAGGATGTTTACAATGATCTGTTAGAATTTCTGCTGTAAAAGAACGTAGCTGATTTCACTATGTCGATTGTTCCATTGGTTATTGTACATATGGTTTTGTATCGCCTGCCAATGAAAACCACGAAATCACTCATGGGTCAGCTAACTGATATGACTTGTAAGATTCTTTTTTTGGAAAGTGCTAGAACTTACACTGGTAGTGAGTTACCAGTGAACATTCCATGTCAAGTCATGTGAATCTAAAGAAATGTGCAGCCTTCCTGGCAAAATGTATGAGTACATCCTGGCCAATAAAAAAAAGTGTAGGGTAAAAAAGAATTTATGAGTTAATCATTCATAAGCCGGTTCTTTCATTTTTATCTCCTTCAAGCTATTACCTTATCTTCTATGGATAAAATCTCCAAATTATTTCTAAATAAATGTCTACACGAATTCATAAACTTTATCACAATAATAAAACAATAATTTGGCAATTAGGGCTTCACATTTGATTTTTACACATCCAGCGAGATCAATCTAGCTGACACATTTACAACCAGTAGGCTGAAGCTTTACGCCCTCTAACATCATAGCCACTTTATAAATACGTTTAAATAGATAATAATCGGTTATTTATTCCACCAGTTTACATGCGGTTAGGCATAGCTATTATCTCTTTAGAAGGAATACAGGTAAAAGCATCCTTAAATAAATATATCGAGATACGAGGATTAATGAAAGGAGGTCTACGTTACGCCAACATGGCGCTACGTTTTCTTTCTCTCGTTAAAGATCTCACTAAAAGAAGTTAAAATAGACCACATTACACGGGAAGAATTTACACAAAATAGATATACATGGCGTTGTACAGTAAAATATAAAACATCAGCATCCTGTGATAGGAGGAGACAGCTCAACAGAGGAGAGTAGCTAGAAAGTCACGGGTAGTCCAAAAACCATCTACAGTTGTCGGTGAATGCTCAAAATGTAAAATGTCCACATACTTTTTCGGCCACAATAGCCATCTACGAACACATAGTCAAGGACATATTTCTGACAGAATTTCAAAAGTCGACGTAACAAATGGTCATCATAATCACGTGATGGACCAACAATAGCA
The DNA here is from genome assembly GCA_034231615.1 of Meghimatium bilineatum. Classification (NCBI taxonomy): domain Eukaryota; kingdom Metazoa; phylum Mollusca; class Gastropoda; order Stylommatophora; family Philomycidae; genus Meghimatium; species Meghimatium bilineatum. The sequence continues at coordinate 34,123,514 of CM067306.1, forward strand.
AATCAAGCAAAACTTAAAGTAGCTCTTTTGTGAGACTTCAACAAATCCTTATTCCTGAAAAGTGCTGCTCGCTGACTTCAAACAACGTCACTTCGCCCATGTGTTGTCGGGTCCGAAAGAGGAGCAAAGAATAGCAACACTTATTACCTTCCATACATGTCGTACGAGGCGACTAAAGAGGTTATGGGATGGAGTTGGCTGTCCCATTCCATATAGGGTCAATGACCCAAAGCCATGCTGAAGTCGGATGTATCAGGCCGAAAGGCGCAGAAATCGCAACAATGCTGTAAACTATGACACAATGCATTCCGTTCTCCTGACTACATCCTGCTAATCTGCAGGAGTTTGAGAACGAACGCAGAAGAAGAAGAAGAACAAACAACGTCACTTATAGTGGCTGATTCGACTTCTATCTGTGGTTTTAATTGGATGGCAATAAAAGTATACATAAAGTGAGCAATCGAAAATGCATGACTTAAGTAAAATGCGATCGAAGACTGGCGTGTCGGGCCATGATGTAAATTAAAAACCAGGACAAAAAGCATTTCCTTTTTTGCATTACATCCTGCTGGAAATCTAGTAGGAGCACCATTCTGCTTCAAGAGAGATCTAGTGGACATCTAGTAGGAACACTGACCTGCTACAAGAGAGATCCAATGAAAATCTAGTAGGAGCATCAACTTGCTACAAGATAGATCCAGCTGGAAATCTAGTAGTAGCACCATTCTGCTTCAAAAGAGATCCAGTGGACGTCTAGTAGGAGCACCATTCTGCTTCAAGAGAGAACAAGTGGGAATTTGAAAATGAACGCAGAAAAGAAATAAGCGAGCCCGTTTGGAATTAGCCCGCGTAACAATCCTGGTGAAGAACTTCGATTTTCTTCTCCTGCTTTCGTTCTCAAATTCCTGAAGATTTGCAGGATGTAGTCCGGATCAGTGAATGCGTTGTATCATGGTTTAACAGCTTACATCACACATACGACTTTAGTATACATTCCGGATCACTTTGACTGGACTGAGACACCAAATCCACCACAGAACCTTCCTTAGTTTCCTCCTACGACATACATGGCAAGTAACAGTGTTGCTATTATTTGCTCCCCTATCGGGCCCTTCACTTAACCGAACGATTTGAACTTTAGTTACTGTTGTTCTAGTTTTATTTCATCTTCCAACGTTACATCGCATTAGTCAGACCACTAGGTGCACCGATGTCACATCGCACTAGTCAGACCACTAGGTGCACCGATGTCACATCGCATTAGTCAGACCACTAGGTGCACCGATGTCACATCGTACTAGTCAGACCACTAGGTGCACCGATGTCACATCGCATTAGTCAGACCACTAGGTGCACCGATGTCACATCGCATTAGTCAGACCACTAGGTGCACCGATGTCACATCGCATTAGTCAGACCACTAGGTGCACCGATGTCACATCGCATTAGTCAGACCACTAGGTGCTCCGATGTCACATCGCACTAGTCAGACCACTAGGTGCACCGATGTCACATCGCACTAGTCAGACCACTAGGTGCACCGATGTCACATCTCACTTTTCAGACCACTAGGTGCACCGATGTCACATCGTACTATTCAGACCACTAGGTGCACCGATGTCACATCTCACTAGTCAGACCACTAGGTGCACCGATGTCACATCGTACTATTCAGACCACTAGGTGCACCGATGTCATATCTCACTAGTCAGACCACTAGGTGCACCGATGTCACATCTCACTATTCAGACCACTAGGTGCACCGATGTCACATCGTACTATTCAGACCACTAGGTGCACCGATGTCACATCGTACTAGTCAGACCACTAGGTGCACCGATGTCACATCGCACTAGTCAGACCACTAGGTGCACCGATGTCACATCTCACTAGTCAGACCACTAGGTGCACCGATGTCACATCGCACTAGTCAGACCACTAGGTGCACCGATGTCACATCGTACTAGTCAGACCACTAGGTGCACCGATGTCACATCGCATTAGTCAGACCACTAGGTGCACCGATGTCACATCGCATTAGTCAGACCACTAGGTGCTCCGATGTCACATCGCACTAGTCAGACCACTAGGTGCACCGATGTCACATCGCACTAGTCAGACCACTAGGTGCACCGATGTCACATCTCACTATTCAGACCACTAGGTGCACCGATGTCACATCGTACTATTCAGACCACTAGGTGCACCGATGTCACATCTCACTAGTCAGACCACTAGGTGCACCGATGTCACATCGTACTATTCAGACCACTAGGTGCACCGATGTCACATCTCACTAGTCAGACCACTAGGTGCACCGATGTCACATCTCACTATTCAGACCACTAGGTGCACCGATGTCACATCGTACTATTCAGACCACTAGGTGCACCGATGTCACATCGTACTAGTCAGACCACTAGGTGCACCGATGTCACATCGCACTAGTCAGACCACTAGGTGCACCGATGTCACATCTCACTAGTCAGACCACTAGGTGCACCGATGTCACATCGCACTAGTCAGACCACTAGGTGCACCGATGTCACATCGTACTAGTCAGACCACTAGGTGCACCGATGTCACATCTCACTAGTCAGACCACTAGGTGCACCGATGTCACATCTCACTAGTCAGACCACTAGGTGCACCGATGTCACATCGCACTAGTCAGACCACTAGGTGCACCGATGTCACATCGTACTAGTCAGACCACTAGGTGCTCCGATGTCACATCTCACTAGTCAGACCACTAGGTGCACCGATGTCACATCGTACTAGTCAGACCACTAGGTGCACCGATGTCACATCGTACTAGTCAGACCACTATGTGCACCGATGTCACAGTGCATCGATGTCAACCCTGACATCGCAGTGCAACAGTCCTGCCCATGCAGTCTCTTGTGCTGAAGTCGGAGATACCAGGATGAGAGGCGCTCCAGAAAATATGGTATCACAGAACACAACTAGATAACATGTCTTCACAACAAAAAACTATGGCTACTGAGTTTGACCATATATGTGATGGGTCTGTCAAATCCACCCTATAGTTACCTTAGTCGCCTCTTACAACATACATGGAAAATAAACAACGTTGTTATTCTATGACCCCCTTTCCGGACTTCGGCAACACCCTGATGATTTCAAGCAATACTAGCCAATTATCAAAGAAAGCGCATATTTGCAGATATAACGTCGCGGCCAGAATGGAATTTACTCTATGACAAATATAATCCAGATGGTTTAACCACTATACCACATGCAACCACCTCCACCTTCGACAGCACATCTCAACTTTTACTCGAGATACGTTTCATACCAAATTATATAAATCACTCTATGGTTTAAATCATAAATGTCTATGCCCACGTCCTTCTATCAGTCGATTAATAGCTGCGCCATATTCACCCCAACCGTATTTAAAAGCAGCCATAAAACCCATCACGGCCGTAAGGATACTACATTGGAAGCATCTACATAAACAGTCTTCCAGCTTCTTCTACCTACAGCGAGGCAGAGAAGAGTAACAGAAATTGTGACGTGTCCATTCCTTGATGTTGTATGTCTTTTAATGTTGTCTGTATTTGATGTTGCATGTCGTTGATGCTGTCTGTATTTCGTGTTATATTTTTTTGATGTTGTCTGTATTTGATGTTATATTTCTTTGATGTCTGTATTTGATGTTGCCTATTTTTTATATTGCCTGTCGTTGATGCTGACTGTATTTGGTGTTATATTTCTTTGATGTTGTCCGTATTTGATTTTGTTTTTGTTTTTTATGTTACCTGTATTTGGTGTTGTCTTTCTTTGATGTTTTCTGTTTTTTTATATTGTCTGTTATTGATGATATGTGTCTTCCTCTTATAACTTCACCCTCGCTTGTTCCCTGAAACAGGGTTTTCTTCTCTGTTGCCAATTCCACGATTATACTTTTCTCGAAATCAAACCAGTCTGCTCATTCATTGCCACGAACGTCAGCCAATCCACAGCTGTAGATCAATGTAAGATGTTTTAAGAAACTTAAAAATTTTTAAGGCTAACGGGAATTGAACCAGTCCGTTCAACGGCACCAAATTGCCTAGCAACTATTGAACACGCGCTCTTCCAATAGTTCTTCGTTCAATAGTTGCTAGGCGATTTGGTGCCGTTGAACGGACTGGTTCAATTCCCGTTAACCTTAAAAAATTTTTAAAAATTGTCCTCTGGCTTCCTACTTATATTTACTTTTAAAAAACTTACAATTTACAGAGGATTGACTTTATTTAGCTTTTCAAATAGGAACGCCGACACTGTAAACAAAGCATCGGGTTGCCTGCAGCGAGTACAAATCAAAACAATAAATCAGTAGCTCGAACACTAATTCAATGGGCCTCCGAAAGTATACATTTACTTCAAACCATTCTCATTCCCCACACCCTGTCCTGAACGCAAGGTAGATTTATTTACCAGTATTGCTATTATTCCAATGAAATCCTACTCAGAGTTCAATGAGAAAATCAATAAAATTCCAATGAAATCTCACTGAGAATTCAATGAAATTCTAATGAAATCCCACTTAGAGTCCAATGAAATAATGCAATTTCATTGGAATCCCAATAAAAAAACAATAGAGAGCCCAAATAAACCCTAATGAAACCTTTTGAGATCATTAAAAAATCCTAATGAAACCTATTTAAATCACAATTAAATGGAACAGATATCCCAGTGAATCACAAATCAAATCCCATTGACATCCCAATCCAGAGATCCCAATGAAATCCCACTGAGATCCCAATGACATTCCACTGAGATACAAATGACATTTCACTAAGATCCCAAATAAATCCCACTAATATACAAAATAAATACGCATGAGATTCCCATAACACTACACAAATATCACACCGCAATCACAATGAAATCCAGGACGATGAAAGCAGAGGGCAACAAAAGATAGATATGTAGGGAATGATCCAACAAAATACACAACATACTAACAATAAAAGCAACGACGTTTCGATTAAAAAGTCTACATCAAGACTAAAACATGCAAAAAGAAATGAGTATTTCATTCAGAGAATCATGATATAAGGCAGGGTCAAATAAAGATGATACGGTAGATAAAATGAGAGAAAGGAAAGAAAAGACAAATACGGCAAGAAAAGAAGAGAGAGTAAAAGGAAAAGCAACAGAGCAAGTATAATAGAAGAATAAAAATGTTAGTACTATCAGTAAAAACATGACTTTGCTGAAATCCGGTGTTATTGAACAGAATGGTTGAAGTAAATGTTGTTAAAAGTAATGAAAACAGAATTTGACGTGAAAAAACTTCATTACTTTTATCTATCAAAAAAAAAACCGTCCGAATATAGTAAATACATTTACCGAGTGTTCAGAAATGGTGATACTGAATAAAGTTTCCGTTATCAACACTCTCTTGGTTACCTAATGTGTAATATGCCTATTCGTATTCTTCTTCAAATATGGAACATTTGAAGGTTTGACACAACATACCAATCGTTACGCAAAACTACAGTAAAACCGGAGCCTGGAATTCTATTTCTGGGTAGAAAGAACAGATTCATTGTATTCTCTCTATGCACGTCGTATTATGTGACTACGGAAATTTGGGGGGATATACTGACAACCTGTCACCTGTGAAAATAAATTATAAATGTCACATCTTGTCTCAAATTTTTACTTTCTTCTTCGATTAAATCATCACCATTAAGTGCCATATCCGCAACGAAGGTTGGCTGCTACGTATCTCCAACATCTCTACCTTTTGTCTTGGGGATGTACTCTACTAGACTATAACCTGTCCATCGTGTAATGTTACTCTCCCACTTGTATCTCTGCCTACCTCTTGCTCGCTTCCCTTTGACTTTACCCTCAAAGAAAGGTCTTCAATAAGGTGTCATGTTTTTTAATGTGTCCAAAGTATTTTATTTGCCTGATCTTTATTTCTCTTAGTAGTTCCTTCTTCATATTAAGTGTCTTTAGCACCTCTTTATTTGTTTTCTTCTCTTTCCATGATGTTCTCCCTATTCTTCTATATACCCACATCTCAAAGGGATCAATTATGTCTTCTAATTGTTTATTTAGTGTCCATTTTTCTGAGCCATACATTAATATAGAATATATATAGCATTATATAATTCTCATTTTTAACTTGTTTAGATGTTACTATTTTCCTCATGTCATTGAAGGTACTTTTAGCTATTCCTATTCTCCTCCTAACTTCTGTTTCACATCTGCCATCATTTGTGACTATGTGTCCAAGATATTGATACTGTTTTACTTGTTGTAGTTTCTCTCCCTGTATGTTTATGTTTATCTCCTGTTCTTCTGTATCTTTGCTGATTATCATGGTCTTCGATTAAATAACCCCAATATATGATGAAGAGTTACAGGGCTGTGGATGTTACAGGCTGTGTCTTTTTATTGCAGACTTCTCTGTGACAGGTAAATGTTAGATACTTCATCGACGTGGATGTTACAGCTGTGTCTTTTTATTGCAGACTTCTCTGTGACAGGTAAATGTTAGATACTTCATCGACGTGGATGGTTCAACAAATCTTGGCAGAATAATAATGAGATAGTTGGCCCAGAAGTGTGCGCTGTGCATCTCGTCGTACGTGGTTATCCTGGTATACTGGTGATCTGGAATGCTTCCCTTAGGGAATTAAACTAAAACTTATTACGCAACCACAACTTTTAGACAACATTATATGAGTCTGAGTGTCAGCTCAGTTAAACAACTGAGAAAAACATGTGGTTTTGTCAGAAATGATATGGGCTGTCAAGAGCTTCTTTCTCACAACTAGGGACGATTTCATCATTATCCATCCATTCATTCATCCACCCAACAACCGAATCATCTACCTAATCAACCAACCAACCTTCTCACCCACCAACCCACTCCACTAATGCACACACTCAATCATCCACCCATCCACCAAACCATCTATCCACCCATCCAACTATCCATCCACACACTCGGGCATCCATCCAACCACCCAACTCTTCATTCATTCATTCATTCACCCAACCATCCATTCATCTATCCAACTACCCAACCATCCATCTATCCACCCAACCGTTCATTCATCTATCCAAGCACCCAACCATCGATCCAACCACCCATCCCTTCATCCATCGATCCATCCATTCACCAAGCCATCAATCTATCCACCCAACCACCTACCCATCGTTCCACCCACCCATCCATCCATCAATCACCCCCACCACCAGCCCATACCACATCACTATCATCATGAGAAATACCTACCGAATTTCCTCTGTTAAATAATGATAGCACCACTTCTGAGTGTCCATTATGACAGGCGGAGTCTTGTTTAAACCTATCATGTATATATGATTGCTATTAAACTATTGTTGACCGCTTTTGGGTTGCGGGCCCAAAGGGGAACAAAGAATAGTGCCACAATTACCTGCCAGGTAAGTCGTAAGAAACGATTAAGGATGTTTTGGAGATGGGGTTGGCTGTCTCTTCCAATAGAAAATCAAGTGACCGAGATGATATGCTCAAGTCGGATGCGTCCTGTCGAAAGACACATATATCGCAACCAAGCTGTAAACCATAACACAACGCATTCCTTTCTCCGGACTACAACCTGCTAATCTGCAGAAGTTTGCGGGAAAAAAACAAGAAAAAGAAGAACTATTAGTGAATTTTGAGACGCTACATATACATCAAATCACATCGCCTGTACAATGTTGACGGTCGGTATTCGAAGCACCAGCTAATTAGAGGAGTTTTGTTTGAGAGGCTAGCTTACTATCAACTCTGCTACCGAGTCGACATTTTGCGGGGTTAGGGGTCTTCGGGATATGACATGAAGATATAAAGAAACTCCCTAACAATAATAGGGTGCTAGAGTTCAATTACTCTTAATTCCTGATTATCGATAAAAAGCAATAATCGGTTATTCCATGAATGTTGTCCGGAAAGGGGGTAGGGGGGGGGGGGTAGACGGAGAACAGAAAATTGTAAGGAGAGCTGCAGAAATATGCAAAACTAATAGTATATCGTTAAATGTGATAGTAGCTAAAAGTAATAGTCATTCTACCATAACTTTTAACGACATTCGCTTCAATCTTTCTGTTCGATTACACCGGATTTCAGATAGATAAGTAGTGTTGTTCTTTGATATTACTTAGATTGTTCACCTTCTATTATACTTGCTCTCTTGCTTTTCCTTTTACTCTCTCTCTCTCTCTCTCTCTCTCTCTCTTCTGTTGACGTATTTGTATTTTTTTAAATATTGTTTTCTCTCATTGTTTCTCCATTATCATCTTCTTTTGCTCCTCTATTATGATTCTTTGTTCGTAATATTCATTAATTGTTTGTTTTTGTTCCCATGAAGACTTTTTAGTCGAAACGTCGGTTGTTTCTGTTGATGTCGCAATTGTGTTTGGTATTTTTCACATCTGTATTACGGTACGTTGATCCTTAACACTCATGTGATGGATCCTATTAATTTAGTGTCTTGTTGTTGTTTTTTTGGATTGGTAAACTGTATCTCATATAGCGAGGTATGCTCATTTCAACCGTGTAAGTTAGTCCAAATTAGCTATATCAGAGCTTTTTTAGCATAAAATATAGTGGAGGTAGCGGTAATCCAGTTACCGCGACCTCTAGTTATAAAGTTGATTTAATTATATAATAATAGTGTGTCTTGTATAACTTTATTGTGGTCTTGTTTATGAAACATGGACCGTGCTGGAGCCAGGTAGTAAAGATTACCCTCATGAACACAACTTGTCTCAGATACATGATGAACATCAAAGGGCAAGATAAAAACTCTGAATACCTTCGTTCTTGGTGGAGCTAAGATCTCTAGTATTGATGTTAGAATCATGTTCTTTGGGTATGTAGTCGGCATTCCGGACGATCGTTTTCTGACAATCTCTGTCATTGTTATGTTCAGAAAGGTCAACGTTACATGGTGACCACAAAGCCGAGATACAAATATACCCTACACTCTTCATTAAATGTGTCTCTTCGTAGATGCTAAGATATTACTTGGACCAACTCGCAGTGCAATCCATTTCCATTTCTTAAACCATCTCCATTACTTAGACTAACTCGCCGTGCCATCCATCTCCATTACTTAAACAATCTACATTACTTATACCACCTCGCCGTGCCGTCCCTCTACATTACTTAGACCAACTCGCAGAGCCGTCCATCAACATTACTTAGACCATCAACATTACTTAGACCAACTCGCATTGCCGTCCATCAACATTACTTAGACCGTCAACATTACTTAGACCAACTCGCAGTGCCGTCCATCAACATTACTTAGACCGTCAACATTACTTAGACCAACTCGCAGTGCCGTCCATCAACATTACTTAGACCGTCAACATTACTTAGACCAACTCGCAGTGCCGTCCATCAACATTACTTAGACCATCAACATTACTTAGACCATCAACATTACTTAGACCATCAACATTACTTAGACCATCAACATTACTTAGACCAACTCGCAGTGCCGTCCATCAACATTACTTAGACCAACTCGCAGTGCCGTCCATCAACATTACTTAGACCATCAACATTACTTAGACCATCAACATTACTTAGACCATCAACATTACTTAGACCAACTCGCAGTGCCGTCCATCAACATTACTTAGACCGTCAACATTACTTAGACCAACTCGCAGTGCCGTCCATCAACATTACTTAGACCATCAACATTACTTAGACCATCAACATTACTTAGACCATCAACATTACTTAGACCATCAACATTACTTAGACCAACTCGCAGTGCCGTCCATCAACATTACTTAGACCAACTCGCAGTGCCGTCCATCAACATTACTTAGACCATCAACATTACTTAGACCATCAACATTACTTAGACCATCAACATTACTTAGACCAACTCGCATTGCCGTCCATCAACATTACTTCGACCGTCAACATTACTTAGACCAACTCGCAGTGCCGTCCATCAACATTACTTAGACCGTCAACATTACTTAGATCATCAACATTACTTAGACCATCAACATTACTTAGACCATCAACATTACTTAGACCATCAACATTACTTAGACCATCAACATTACTTAGACCATCAACATTACTTAGACCAACTCGCAGTGCCGTCCATCAACATTACTTAGACCATCAACATTACTTAGACCAACTCGCAGTGCCGTCTATCAACATTACTTAGACCATCAACATTACTTAGACCAACTCGCAGTGCCGTCCATCAACATTACTTAGACCAACTCGCAGTGCCGTCCATCAACATTACTTAGACCATCAACATTACTTAGACCAACTCACCCATGCTGTCGATCTGATACATCCTACATTTCTCTAGTAAAGTATACGCGTTTCCGATCATTGAAAACCACTGGAAAATAAGAGATTTATACCTGTCGTCTTCGCAACTAGATGTATGGATATCCATCCACCTATCCATCCATCCCTCCATCCACAAATCACAACCACAACTCATCCACCACCCATCCACCACCACATCCCCCCATCCACCACCACCACCCCTGCCGTCTTTATTTGCGCAGATTATCGGATTCACATTTCATTGGATAGTTGGATCTAAGAATCGATTTCGCTGTAAATGAATTTCAACTGAGCTGTAAATTGGAACATGAAAATTGTAATAGATAAAAAAGAGACTGATAAATCATGCATTCAACTGGAACTTTCGGACGCTACACTCTGATGGATTTATTGAGATGGAGATCGGAGCACCTATGACCTTGTCTGGAGTGTGCTGATGATAACCTGCAGTCATAATTCATGCAACGTGAACCACACGACCAGAAATACAATACCTTTCTTTTTCTGCAGCGTTTATTCTCAAACTCCCACTGGGCCTCACTTGTAGTCGAGAACAATGGTCCTAGATTTCGATCTCGATGTATTTCAGAGAGCGGAAATTCTTTGTGTCTCCGTTTAATTTCACCAATGGTCCGATACAACCGTCTTCGTCGAAACCTACCTACAGTGGAAAAGATTCTATATTGACTTATAAATATTTTTTCGATAGTACAGAAAGACCAGCCCGGATTAAATTAATGTGACTGCAGTACATTTACAATGGTGTGTCATATATATATAGGCCCTATATATATAAATTAGGGCTGGTAACAATTAATTGAATTTTAATCGTTAACTTTTATAAAATTAACGATTAATTAATACTTAATTTCGATTAAACCCAAAAAATCTGTAGTTACAGATATGGACAAATATTTGAGATTTATTTAACAAAATAGCACAAACTTTTCTCATTCAAATGTCACCAGATAACCAACTACGCAAACACACCAGCAAATTATCGGTATTTGGTTCGAGTGATGAACGTGTCTTGTTGACAATGTAACCAGCAGAGCTAAATAAACGTTCACACAGAACTGAGGTAGCTGATATGTACAGACTAGTCTTGGCTAATAATGCCAACTTCAGATACCTATGTTCATTAAGCTTCCTCCATTGTAGTGGATCAACTGATTCAGCAATTTTTTCTCGTTTTTATAGTGGAGTAGTTCATCAGTAACACTTTCAGTTTCAACACTTTCTTCTGAGTCTGAGTCAGGCACCATCAGCTTAACGCGCTTTGATTTAGGTTCGCATATGGTTTCATTGGCACTGTCAGTATCAGCATCAGTCTGCAACAGATAATCATTCAGACTAACTGCAAACTGTCGCCCCGATATTTCACCAAGTTTGTTCTTTTGAATGATCTGACAAGAACTTCAAGTTTTTATATCCTGTGACAATTTCTAATATTTCAATATTGGATTTCCATTAATCGCTAACCCATAAATATAATCGTTAAAAAAATTAACCAATAATTAATCGTTACAAACCGCAGCCCTAATATATATATATATATATATATATATATATATATATATATATATATATATATATATATATATATATATATATATATATATATATATATATGTGTGTGTGTGTGTGTGTGTGTGTGTGTGTGTGTGTGTGTGTGTGTGTGTGTGTGTGTGTGTATATATTCTTTACTTTGTCCCTATTTTGATAAGAACCATTTAGTCGAAACTTCGACCTCAGTACCTTTCTATCAGCATACTTCCTGATATGTGTAATCAAAATTTACAGGTGTCCGTGGATCAAAGGACATGTATCACCACTGAGATGTGTTAAATCCCTGCTAACCTTACAACTTAACTTTAACATTCAACACTTTACAATGTATTTTCAACTTAATGATCTCAACAGCCCCTGCCTCATACTCTCGTCCAGTGCTCTGACAGACTGATAATGTACGCTCATCCAGTACTGTAACAGAACGACAATATACACTCACCCAGTACTGTAACAGAACGACAATATACACTCACCCAGTACTGTAACAGAACGACACTATACACTCGCCCAGTACAGTAACAGAACGACACTATACACTCTCCCAGTACATTTAACAGAACGACAATATGTACTCGCCCAGTACAGTAACAGAACGACACTATACACTCACCCAGTACAGTAACAGAACGACAATATACACTCACCCAATACTCTAACAGAACGACAATATACACTCGCCCAGTACTCTAACAGTACGACAATATACACTCACCCAATACTCTAACAGAACGACAATATACACTCGCCCAGTACAGTAACAGAACGACACTATACACTCGCCCAGTACAGTAACAGAACGACAATATACACTCGCCCAGTACAGTAACAGACTGATGTGAATTAATGTCATCGTCACACTTGAATCTCTTGTCATGAAAGGGTATGTTGCGCACGGTTCCCTTTGTTTTCTACGAGTAAAAAAAAAGTTCCAAGCACTTTGTGCCATTTGATGTGGACATTCTTTACGTCTAAGTTGTGGACACTTTAAATAGGAGTGTCTGGGTACCATACATCGCTATCGCATTGAACTCAGCCAAATACATTTAGTTATACAGACTGACAATTGTACCAAAATGTATTGTCAGAAGTGGTCAGCATTGATGCCACAAAATTGGTGGATTTAGACTTGATAAGGCCCTACACTTTCCGGACGTGCGGTATTGGGACAAATAATGCTGCAATATATTTAAGTATATATGACAATTGTTCAGGAAAGTGAGGGTCTAAGCTATAGCTTGTGTAGCTTATACGTAAATCCTACACTGCCACAAATAATTGCATGCTTTTATGTGATTAAATGGCAAAAGTAAAAGAAATGTGTACGGTTTGATATGTCTAAGGAAAGCAGCAAGCAGATCCATAAGAGATCATGTCAGGAATGAAGAGATTACAAGAACTTTTTTACCGACGTTTGTGGTCAAATATGTTGAAAATTCTCTCGCCATAATACATTGACTAATAATCATAGTCTTCCTCCTATTATAGGGTTAAACTGGACCTCAGTTCCCCCCGTAACTTACTGTTCGCAGAATCTTGTGCAAAAATTATCGCCTTTTCCAGTCTGATCCTCAAATTTCTGCCGTTTTACAAGACTTTCCTTTGCTTGCCCATAGACGTAACAAAAGTCTTAACGATATCTTAAAACACACATCACCTCGGTGCTAATGTTTCAGATCATTTTTTCACGGTTTGTTACAGAAATGACGTTCATACACTATTCCTATGTAGTGCAGATTCAATTCGTTTTATTTCCTAAGGCCGTTTTCACTATCGACTATGCCTTTAAACGTGAATCATGAAATTTCATTTACGTTATTATTAATAACCAATGTGACAATAACATGTAAGTGAAATTGGCAAAAGACTAAGTGACCGTTTCTGCCAACATATCCATGCCATTAACCACAGATCGCCTACTCCTGTCGCTATACATTCCAATGGCGCTGATCATCGTGGTGCCCGTTATAGTCAGGTCACTACATTAAGATCTTTCACAACAGACGCTAGAGCTAGGTACACCCTTTACAATCGTTATATATTGCAGTTGGTACCCTTAGCCATTTGGTCGTAAAACCAATCATTCGTATATTTAGATTTAGGTGGTGGGGTCTTTGGTGTATTGTCGTTCATGTTGGTTATTTTCAGGCATAGTTACTTTATTTCGTCCTCTCATTCCTCATATATTTTAATGCAAGTCTCTATGACAATACTTGTGTATACGTATGTTCTTGTTGCCTTAGATATCTCTAATTTTGAATGTACACTGTCTAAATAGTTGTGTTAAATGTCTGCTGTGATGGTCACATTATTCTTACTATTTTCAGTGTGTATTCACTATTGGTCTTGTATTTTCTAGAAAAAGACACTACGGTTGAAGCGCACACCACATTCATGTATACTGTTATTACAGTTTTATCACACCAATATCCAATAGTCTGATATTAATTAGACATGTCGCGAAAGTTGATTGATATTGTGTTTTACGTAAGTGCTTTCAAAATGACATATTTGTCTTCAATACAACGTGTTGGTCTCAGAATTATGATATGGGACATCAAGAATCAGCCCCAAATATATTCTGTCGCATTTTACGACATTAATTGCAGGTCATCATCATTAGCAAGTGCCGTGTAAGCATAGAAGATTAGCTGCAACGGACCTCCCAAGGTAGAATGGATACTGCCATTTTATGATGTCTTCCCTCCCCACCCCCTCCTTTTTATTTCTGCCTTCTTCTTATTCGACTCCCGTCAACTTTACCTTCAAATCCCTATCGAGGCCAACTCCTTGGAGTGGAGTGGAGATAGAGTAACAGAACGACAATATACACTCGCCCAGTACAGTAAACAGAGACTGAAAAGTAAGATGGTTGGGTCATTCCCTTTTATCGAGCAGGACCACAGTCCGGCTGAATCAATCACATGTGCTGATGTCGGAGATACCAGGTCGAGAGGTGTACCAGAAACCATAGTTTTATACAACCCGCCTATTTTACATGTCTGCATGAAAAATTACTTGTTGTGTCGACATGTTAAACTGCGAACGAGAAGAAAAACTTCAAGTAAAACCCTGTATGCTCCCGTATGCTCCCGTATGCTCCCGTATGCTCCCGTATGCTCCTGTATGCTCCCGTATGCTCCCCTTTCAATTCCTTCCATCACACCGACTTCTGCAATGTCTCTTATCTTTTACTGAAATTTTCCCCAGTAGAAGAAGGCGATCGACGCACAAATGGAAAATCGTCGATATTGCAATTATAATAGTTGCAACACTCAAGACACACAAGTATTATAAGAATAGATAATTTATTGTTTAAAAAGAAAGGTTATTGTTGAAGTGATGATAAAAGATTAACCCAGAACAAGGAATTACACTATCATCATCGACCAAAAACATGGAGATTGTTGTGTTTCTCGGGTAATGTATGGAGAAAATAAGGTTTTAATCACATCTTGCACAATCAATGAGTTAATAAAAACGTTAAAAGTGCTGCGCAGAAAAGGCACAAATATCGTAGTTTTCAGATATCGTATCGGCAAACATAAAAATTTTTGAATATTTTGCAAATCAAGAAGGTGATAAGGTTGAAGATAGGTAATTATGATGATAATGATGATGATGATAAAGCTTATGGCGATGCTGAGATAGCTGATCATGACGATAATAATGAGGATAATGTAATAAGGGTAATGATGATTAAAATGATGTTGATGACAATAATAATGAAGGTAATAATGCTGATAATAATGGTGATATTGATAATGATATGATGATAATGATGTTAATTACGATAACAATAGCGATAATATGATTGGCATTTCTATGACATTGTTTTTTTATTGGGGGAAGTTATTCAGAATTTCTGCAAGTCATAGGTCATTGACTGGCTATATTTTATTGTAAAATGCAATGTCACGAAATTACCCGCATCAACACACAGTGTCAGGGTCGTAGGGGTACCACATTGGATGCATCGACACACAGTCAGGGTCGTATGTGTACCACATTGGATGCATCGACACACAGTCAGGGTCGTATGTGTACCACATTGGATGCATCGACACACAGTCAGGGTCGTAGGGGTACCACATTGGATGCATCGACACACAGTCAGGGTCGTATGTGTACCACATTGGATGCATCGACACACAGTCAGGGTCGTAGGGGTACCACATTGGATGCATCGACACACAGTCAGGGTCGCAGGGGTACCACATTGGATGAATCGACACACAGTCAGGGTAGTATGGGTACCATATTAGATGCATTAACACACAGTCATGGTCGCAGGGGTACCACATTGGATGAATCGACACACAGTCAGGGTAGTATGGGTACCATATTAGATGCATTAACACACATTCAGGGTAGTATGGGTCCTATATTAGATGCATTAACACACATTCAGGGTAGTATGGGTCCCATATTAGATGCATTAACACACATTCAGGGTAGTATGGGTACCATATTAGATGCATTAACACACATTCAGGGTAGTATGGGTACCATATTAGATGCATTAACACACATTCAGGGTAGTATGGGTACCATATTAGATGCATTAACACACATTCAGGGTAGTATGGGTACCATATTAGATGCATTAACACACATTCAGGGTAGTATGGGTCCCATATTAGATGCATTAACACACATTCAGGGTAGTATGGGTACCATATTAGATGCATTAACACACATTCAGGGTAGTATGGGTACCATATTAGATGCATTAACACACATTCAGGGTAGTATGGGTACCATATTAGATGCATTAACACACATTCAGGGTCGTATGAGTACCACATTGGATGCATCGACACACAGTCAGGGTCGTATGTGTACCACATTGGATGCATCGACACACAGTCAGGGTCGTAGGGGTACCACATTGGATGCATCGACACACAGTCAGGGTCGCAGGGGTACCACATTGGATGAATCGACACACAGTCAGGGTAGTATGGGTACCATATTAGATGCATTAACACACAGTCATGGTCGCAGGGGTACCACATTGGATGAATCGACACACAGTCAGGGTAGTATGGGTACCATATTAGATGCATTAACACACATTCAGGGTAGTATGGGTCCCATATTAGATGCATTAACACACATTCAGGGTAGTATGGGTCCCATATTAGATGCATTAACACACATTCAGGGTAGTATGGGTACCATATTAGATGCATTAACACACATTCAGGGTAGTATGGGTACCATATTAGATGCATTAACACACATTCAGGGTAGTATGGGTACCATATTAGATGCATTAACACACATTCAGGGTAGTATGGGTACCATATTAGATGCATTAACACACAGTCAGGGTAGTATGGGTACCATATTAGATGCATTAACACACAGTCAGGGTAGTATGGGTACCATATTAGATGCATTAACACACAGTCAGGGTAGTATGGGTACCATATTAGATGCATTAACACACATTCAGGGTAGTATGGGTACCATATTAGATGCATTAACACACATTCAGGGTAGTATGGGTACCATATTAGATGCATTAACACACAGTCAGGGTAGTATGGGTACCATATTAGATGCATTAACACACAGTCAGGGTAGTATGGGTACCATATTACATGCATTAACACACATTCAGGGTAGTATGGGTACCATATTAGATGCATTAACACACAGTCAGGGTAGTATGGGTACCATATTAGATGCATTAACACACAGTCAGGGTAGTATGGGTACCATATTAGATGCATTAACACACATTCAGGGTAGTATGGGTACCATATTAGATGCATTAACACACAGTCAGGGTAGTATGGGTACCATATTAGATGCATTAACACACAGTCAGGGTAGTATGGGTACCATATTAGATGCATTAACACACAGTCAGGGTAGTATGGGTACCATATTAGATGCATTAACACACAGTCAGGGTAGTATGGGTACCATATTAGATGCATTAACACACAGTCAGGGTAGTATGGGTACCATATTAGATGCATTAACACACATTCAGGGTAGTATGGGTACCATATTAGATGCATTAACACACATTCAGGGTAGTATGGGTACCATATTAGATGCATTAACACACATTCAGGGTAGTATGGGTACCATATTAGATGCATTAACACACAGTCAGGGTAGTATGGGTACCATATTAGATGCATTAACACACATTCAGGGTAGTATGGGTACCATATTAGATGCATTAACACACAGTCAGGGTAGTATGGGTACCATATTAGATGCATTAACACACATTCAGGGTAGTATGGGTACCATATTAGATGCATTAACACACATTCAGGGTAGTATGGGTACCATATTAGATGCATTAACACACATTCAGGGTAGTATGGGTACCATATTAGATGCATTAACACACATTCAGGGTAGTATGGGTACCATATTAGATGCATTAACACACAGTCAGGGTAGTATGGTTACCATATTAGATGCATTAACACACAGTCAGGGTAGTATGGGTACCATATTAGATGCATTAACACACAGTCAGGGTAGTATGGGTACCATATTAGATGCATTAACACACAGTCAGGGTAGTATGGGTACCATATTAGATGCATTAACACACATTCAGGGTAGTATGGGTACCATATTAGATGCATTAACACACATTCAGGGTAGTATGGGTACCATATTAGATGCATTAACACACATTCAGGGTAGTATGGGTACCATATTAGATGCATTAACACACAGTCAGGGTAGTATGGGTACCATATTAGATGCATTAACACACAGTCAGGATACAGTAAAAGAACAAATGATTTATCAGGTCGCGAAATGTGAGCAAATAATATTATCACTTTTACTTTCATGTATGTCATAGCAGACGATTAAGAGGAGTTTGACACGGCATACGTGAGACAGTACGACACCTTTATTAGAGAGATCAATATAGTCGTATGACTGAACTACAAAAAATGATTGAAGAGTTGGATATAGTGACTATAAGTGCCTTGCAGAAGTTGTATATGTCTGGCAGAGAGTGTTAGATTATAGCTAACCACGACACAAAGAAATCAGTGCTTAAAACCATAAGAATGTAAAACAAACATGAAACAAAAACATAGAACAATTAACCTTTCTTTCTGTGGCTGATATGTTAGTCGTGCAAGAACTATAGAAACATAGAACAATTAACCTTTCTTTCTGTGGCTGATATGTTAGTCGTGCAAGAACTATAGAAACATAGAACAATTAATCTTTCTTTCTGTGGCTGATATGTTAGTCGTGCAAGAACTATAGAAACATAAAACATTTAACCTTTCTTTCATTGGGTGGTATGTCAGTCGTAAAAATCATAGGTACATAGAACATACATGGTACTTAGAGCAACCATGGAACATAGGACGACTATGGATCATAGAAAAATAATGGAACATAGGACAAACATGGAGCATATGACAAATACCATTTGTTTCATTGGCTGGTATGTTAGTATTGCAGGAACTAAATGAACATAGAACAAATGTGGAACATTAGAACATAGAACAGTAAAGGAGTCATAAAATTAACACCATTAAAACAAATTAATAATCCACAATAGATCTGAGTAACAGTAGATACACAGAAGATTTGAGTAACAGTAGAGATACAGAAGATTTGAGTAACAGTAGAGATACAAAAGATTTCAGTAACAGTAGAGACACAGAAGATTTGAGTAACAGTAGAGACACAAGAGATTTGAGTAACAGTAGAGACACAGAAGATTTGAGTAACAGTATAGACACAGACGATCTGAGTAACAGTAGAGATACAGAAGCGCAGACCAACATCATGATCAATGGATATAAACTTGAGGAAGTGAATACTTTGGAAAATACTAATAAATTTAAGTAGGAAGCCAGAGGACAATTTTTAAAAATTCTTGAGACTAACGGGAATTGAACCAATCCGTTCAAAAGGACTGGTTCAATTTCCGTTAGTCTCAAGAATTTTGGAAAATGCAGAGCAGAATTAAAGATAAGGCTGAATATGACTTTAACTTCTGTGTCAAGGGTAAACTTAATTTGGAAAAGCACAACATCAGTATTCGGAAGAGAATCAAACTTTATAACTCACAAGGGCTTTATATTGTGAATGTATGGTTGTGAAAGTTGAACACTCGCTGGGGAAATGGAGAATATAATACTCACGTGGAAGACAGGTAATGAAGTCCTACTGAATGACGACTAAAACACTACACACTATCACTAACGGATGTAAATATGGTACGTACAACAACACAAAACACAGAATATAATCATACAAATGACAATACACAAGACAAAGTCGACGTTTCGGACCAATATGCCTTTTTCAAGATACGGACATAACATACAAACATAAAAAAACCACAAGTAGAAATGAATTCGTATCCGAGTGAAATGTGGTAGTTAGATAGATACCGGAAGCATACGAACAGGAAGTACACAAAGACGAGAATACAGGTGGAACGAGAGGAACAAAACGATGACGTAACAAAGACCAATACGACCGAGAACTAAGCGAAAGAGTGGTCGGAATTGAGTCCAAATGGCTTGATGGTATCCAACTCGAAAATGAGACAATTTTTCTGGGGCGTACCAAAATCTATCATCGGTGGTGCGGGATCTGATGGCAACAATTTCAACCCCGCTATTAAATTCACATTTACCATTTCCACCACCTATGTCCATTTCCTGGACATCATTGTCACTATTCATCCCCCATACCTCAGCACATCAGTCTACTACAAACCCACTGATGCACATGACTTTCTGCTCTACACTTCTTCTCATCCTCCCGCCTGTCGTAACTCTCTACCTTACTCACAGCTTCTTCGCCTTCGTCGCTTATGTAGCGATGACGACGATTTTCTCGACAAATCCTCTGAGATGATTGAGTTCTTTCGTAGACGCTCCTTCCCTGACAGCATTCTTTCATTGGCTTGGCTCCGTGTACGCCAGCTATCTCGCCTTGATACCTTGAATAATTCCCAGGTTTCTTCCTCCTCCTCTGATAGGGTTAAACTGGTTCTTACCTTCCATCCCCATAACTCTACTGTCCGTCGCATCCTGCTTAAACATTATTCCCTTCTCCAGTCCGATTCTGACACCCGTGACGCTTTCCACAAATTACCACTGGTGGCCTATAGGCGCGATAAAAATCTGAAGGACATCTTGGTCCACAGCCACCTCAGGTTCTCTGCACCTACCATTTTGGTACCGTTCGTTGCTCACGTGGTCGTTGTTACACATTTCCTTATGTGGTTCAGATGCGCTCCTTCTCATTCCCCAAGGCCAGTTTCTCCATCGAAGAGGCCTTTACATGTGAATCCCGTAATGTTATTTACGTGATCATATGTAAACGCTGTGGTAAGCAATATATCGGTGAGACTGGCCTTAGACTGAGCGACCGCTTCTGTAATCACCTGCATGCTATCAAACACAGAACACCCACTCCTGTGGCTAATCACTTCAACGGCGATGGCCACCGTGGTGTCCTTGACATTCAGGTCACTGCCATCAGATCCTGCACCACCGATGATAGATCTAGGTACGCCCTAGAAAATCGTCTCATTTTCGAGTTGGGTACCATCAAACTATTTGGACTCAATTCCGACCACTCTTTTGCTTAGTTCTCGGTCGTATTGGTCTTTGTTACGTCATCGTTTTGTTCCTCTCGTTCCACCTGTATTATCGTCTTTGTGTACTTCCTGTTCGTATGCTTCCGGTATCTATCTAACTACCACATTTCACTCGGATACGCATTCATTTCTACTTGTGGTTTTTTTATGTTTGTATGTTATGTCCGCATCTTGAAAAAGGCATATTGGTCCGAAACGTCGACTTTGTCTTGTGTATTGTCATTTGTATGATTATATTCTGTGTTTTGTTTTGTTGTACGTACCATATTTACATCTGTTAGTAATAATGTGTAGTGTTTTAGTCGTCATTCAGTAGGACTTCATTACCTGTCTTCCACGTGAGTATTATGTTCTATTATGTTCTACTAGCAGTACCACCTTCTTCTGGGGAAATGGAGAGACAATTAACTGCCTTCAAAAACAAGTGTTAGATGTGAATTCTACGAAGCTCCTATAGAGAACATAATACCGATGTATACGAAAGAAAAATAATAAAAAATTATACAGGTTCACCAGAACCATATCTTTCAATAGTGAAACGATGAAAACATGCATGGTTTGGCAGTGGTGTATCGAGGGGGGGGGATGCGAAGGTGCGGACCACCCCGTGCGGCAACATCGGGAGGGCGGCAAATTTATTTTCGTCCAGTTTCACAATCACTGACATATTTTTTTTAATGGCACAAGGGAGGAAAATGATGATTCCGCCACAGGCGCCATTGACCCACGCTACGCCACTGTGATTTGGATATGTATGCCGGCATAATTTCTTGTAACAAATAATACTGCAGGGAACCGTCGAAGGTGGTAGAAGCAGAGGAGGTAAAATAAAAGAATGGACAGACAACATCAAGGAATGGCAAGACAATATTTTTTCTAACTAGAAATCGCTGGAGAACTATGTGTGTTGATACATCCAATATGGTACCCCTACAATCCTCACGGGTTACGGATTTGTTGATAGATTTTGAGAACTACTGATCTTCACAATCTATCATCTAGGTTATTAATAATAATCAATAACAACAGCCGCTGAAGGGAATGACAATCTCCTGATCTGTAACAATAGATGGATCACAACAAAGGCATTGTTTGCACACCAAGATCCGGTGCACACTTAATGTTTAATAGATAGATTTTTTCAATACACACCAGCACTTTGATATTTCAGATAGAAAGCACCTTACAAAATTAATTATCCGAATCAATGGTTCTCATTGTAATCAATATGGTACCCAGGAGCCACATGGATTTGTCGAGTAGTGGGTTTGGTATGAAGAAAAAAATGGATTCACGAATTCTTTTATTAATATGGACAAGCGGTAATTATTAGGAAGATGTGATCAACAATATCAATTCTCACAGAAAGTGTACACGTTTCCTTTTAGTCTAAGTTCTTCTTCATGGATGTGAAGCATCGACGGTAAACAGAAAAAAGATGAACGTGAGTTGGGGAAAACATATATTGTTGATTTTAGAATAATAATGAGAATTCCATAAACAGGAAAGAAATCTAGTGTAGGAGTTCTCAGAGATGCTGGAGTTGTTGTTTTTTGTTGTTGTTGTTTTTTTTTTTTTTTTAAACGCATTACAGCACAAATTAGAAGCAGACAATCACGATTTTTAGGTCATGTGATGAGAAGAGCAAAACAAACATTTAGTAACCACTGTAACCATTATGGGGAGAATACTCAAGGTAGATAATGAGAGAAATTGCTGGATGAGTGGTTGTCACTGTGGTATAAGATAATGTCACCAACTGAACTTATTAAAGACAGAAGAGACAGAGTTGTGGAGAAACATAATCACCTACGCCACTCGGTATGGCACTTGACTCATTGAACGATTTTAGTCCCAGCGAATCAAATGAAGAAACGTTGACCTGAATAGGGGCCAAATGCTTGCAAAGGGTGAGAATACCTGATCTGTATCATAATAATACCGATACTGGCATAGAACATTTGTTATGTTGTGATCAGCGTTGCCACTCCTTGGATATTTTCCAGATCTGGACCTATTTTATCATCGGAACTAGGGACTTTTTAAAATGTTAAATGTCAACGATTGTTGTGATTATTGAAAGTTTCTAAATCGGTAAAGATGATATTAATTTACCCAAGAAACATTATAGAAGTGGACGCCTACGGGGTAGAAGTTGAAGTGTGAAAGTGGGAGTCTGTGGTCAAGTCGATAGCGATCTACACATTACGATACATTGTTCCTTGCGTTCATTTAAATAGTCCATTGTTCCGGTGTCATAAAATGTAAGAAGACACTGACCAATAGGTCCTTCAAACAAAATTTCTGAGCGTCTCACCAATATCCCACATTATACCACCCATAAAATAGCATATGTTAGTAGATAAGTATATACTTCTTGAGGTCTTTGTTACCTCTAATATTTTATGGTAGTGTGTCCCAATATAACCTAATTGGACTTTGCTGTCCACTGGTTGAGAAAGGCACGCTTCTCCTAAAGAGGGGCAAACTCATTAACTACCATATTTTAGTAGATTACATACCTATACGTTGAAACTTTCTAATACTCTTGTAA
Source organism: Meghimatium bilineatum (assembly GCA_034231615.1). Taxonomy (NCBI): domain Eukaryota; kingdom Metazoa; phylum Mollusca; class Gastropoda; order Stylommatophora; family Philomycidae; genus Meghimatium; species Meghimatium bilineatum. Next base: position 34,147,604 of record CM067306.1, read on the forward strand.
GCTTCATAAGTCATGAAACTATGTCCAGACACAGTATGGTAGGGAGGGGAGGCATGAATGTTTTCGTGCTGTGCGAGTAAAACTGAGAAACATTGTGTGACATGCGGCTAGTATAATAGTCTTGTGAGTATGGACGTCCGCAGTTGTCGATTTGGTCAAATATAACAATTTCAGAAGCGTCAATCCATTGTTCACAATAAAGCTACGGCACAGCAAACCTCCGTTCTATGTAATATATTTAACCGAATATCTAGTAAAAATCAGAAGTCAGCAGACGGGATTTGAACAAAGCCCGTTCATCTGGAACCCAAAAATACTATTTTAGATACGATCGTATCAATTTTTAAGTTTGCGGAGAAGTCAAATTCAGAAAATATGTTGTCTTAAGTTGCGAAGCGAATAGGTTTCAGCTGGGCGAACTTGGTTACAGACGAGCTCCTGCAGCCAAGCACAGTTCTAAACTCTCAGAAATATTTGTTGCTTTTTGGCGGGCTTCTCCCGTGTTACCAGTAACTATGCCTTTCCTTACAAGATTTTTCCATGCTGTTATGTCCAAATGTTATATGACACAAATATAGCAGACGATAATATATTTATAAGTCGATAATAGAAGTACGGGCTTACCGCAGTGATGGATGCACAGAAGAAATATGTCCAAATGACACTTATATTGGCTTATCAGAAATAAATGACACATATATTGGTTTATCAGAGATAAATGAGACTTGTATTTGCTTATCAGATATAAATGATACTTGTATTAGCTTATCGGAGCTAAATGAAACTTGTATTGGCTTATCAGAGATAAACAACACTTGTATTGACTTATCAGAGATAAATAACACTTGTATTGGTTTATCAGAGATAAATAACAATTGTATTGGCTTATCAGAGATAAATAACACTTGTATTGGCTTATCAGATATAAATAAAACTTGTATTGGCTTATCAGAGATAAATAACACTTGTATTGGCTTATCAGAGATAAATAACACTTGTATTGGCTTATCAGAGCTAAATAACACTTGTATTGGCTTATCAGAGATAAATAACACTTGTATTGGCTTATCAGAGATAAATAACACTTGTATTGGCTTATCAGAGATAAATAACACTTGTATTGACTTATCAGAGATAAATAACACTTGTATTGGCTTATCAGAGATAAATAACACTTGTATTGGTTTATCAGAGATAAATAACACTTGTATTGACTTATCAGAGATAAATAACACTTGTATTGGCTTATCAGAGCTAAATGAAACTTGTATTGGCTTATCAGAGATAAATAACACTTGTATTGACTTATCAGAGATAAATAACACTTGTATTGGCTTATCAGAGATAAATAACACTTGTATTGACTTATCAGAGATAAATAACACTTGTATTGACTTATCAGAAATAAATAACACTTGTATTGGCTTATCAGAGATAAATAACACTTGTATTGGTTTATCAGAGATAAATAACACTTGTATTGACTTATCAGAGATAAATAACACTTGTATTGGCTTATCAGAGCTAAATGAAACTTGTATTGGCTTATCAGAGATAAATAACACTTGTATTGACCTATCAGAGATAAATAACACTTGTATTGGCTTATCAGAGATAAATAACACTTGTATTGACTTATCAGAGATAAATAACACTTGTATTGGTTTATCAGAGATAAATAACACTTGTATTGACTTATCAGAGATAAATAACACTTGTATTGGCTTATCGGAGATAAATAACACTTGTATTGACTTATCAGAGATAAATGAAACTTGTATTGGCTTATCAGAGATAAATAACACTTGTATTGACTTATCAGAGATAAATAACACTTGTATTGGCTTATCGGAGATAAATAACACTTGTATTGACTTATCAGAGATAAAAAGTCAATGTGTTCATCAATGTGTTTATCATACTTGATAGATATATAAGGAGTTGAAAATGCCCGGCATGGTTAGGGTTACGCCAATGAAATGTATAAATTGAACACCATACTGGCAAGAACATTTAAGATATTATAATTTTAAAATGGTACACAAATGGAGCACCGTACTATCAAGAGTTTAAAAAAAAATTAGAATGGTTATGTAATGCATTGTATCCAACCCTTATGTATATAAGGGAGGTCGTGGTGTATGGAATACAAGAACAACAAACTCCACTATTTTTTATGGTTGTAGAGCTTTCATATAAAGAAACTGGACTAACGTAAGCGGTTGAAAGTAGCGTTCTTCACCATGAGAGGTACATTTTACTTAACCAAAAATATAATGCATAAATGGAGCATTATACTATCAAGAAACTTTAATAAATTTAAATCTCTATATAATGCATAAATGGAACACCATACTAGCGAGACGTTTCTATCACGTGTCAAGCATGGTGTTTATAATAAAAACAAATGTTCTAAGTTAATTAAGAACTATGGTGAAAGGGATAAATCAATTAGGTACCAAATTGTCTTTACAAGCTAGAAACACTAAAATAGCGATAGAAATATTAACACAAGTTTTTACAGCGACAAACTTAATCGTTTATCCCAGTTTAGATGCTTCCACGTCACACAACAGTGGCTGTAAGGGAAGTAATTATTGTAAAAAACACTCAAGAATCTGACAAATTTACTTAAGAGGTACCAGGAAGTGTTTATCAAAGATCGAATCGAAGTCCCTCGAAGTTGTCTTATTTGTCAAGAGACAGTACATCTAGGTCGAATCGAAGTCCCTCGAAGTTGTCTTATTTGTCAAATGACAGTATATATCATGCACCACCCTCTCCTATCCTCCCTTTTTAAGAAAATACGAAATTACACACTATGGAAATGACACATTAATGTGCACATGACACTTTACTATGGAAATGACACTTTACTATGGAAATGACACTTTAATCTGGGGAAAAACACAACACTGTAGAAATTACGCATTACTGTGCAAATGACATAACCCTGTTGAAATTTCACAACACTATGGAGATGAGACAACTAAGTTCAAATGACACAACACTATGGAAATGACATACCACTGCTGAAAATGATATAGCACTAAAGGAAATGACACAACATTGTTGAAATGAAACATCACTATAAAATGAAACAGCACTGCTGAAATAACTCAGCACTATAGAAATAACACAAACTTGTTAAAATGATAGAGCACTAAAGAAATTACACTGCACTGTGGAAATACAACACTGTTGAAATGTCACAACCCTGTTGAAATGACACAACACTGTTGAAACGACACAACACTGTTGAAATGACACACCACTGTTGAAATGACACACCACTGTTGAAATGACACAACCCTGTTGAAGTGAAACAGCACTGCTGAAATGACACAACAATGTTGAATTGACACAATCCTGTTGAAATGAAACAGCACTGCTGAAATGACACAACCCTGTTGAAATGACACAATCCTGTTGAAATTACACAACACTGTTGAAATGACACAACACTGTTGAAATGACACAAAACTGTTGAAATGAAAAAGCACTGTTGAAATGACACAATAATATTGAAATGACACATCACTATGGAAATCATAAACAAATCGTAACAAAATAAAGGGGATAAACTCCATATTGGCGATTATCATCACCCCCCCCCCCCACCTCCACCCTGAACAATCGAAAACTCTACAAGAACGCGCCAACTACAATTATTTGAAACATGAACAATAAACAAACAGCTACAAATCAGAAATGATGCCTCTTGTAGATGTGAACATATAGAAGAATAAGGAGAACTTCATCGAAAGAGAAGAAAACTAACAAAGAGGTTCTCACACTTCGTACGAAAAAAAAAGAACTATTAAAGGAAATACAGATCAAAAAATTAAATAGTTTGGACATATTAAGTGACATGACACCGTGTTGAACATCTTACTTGAGCGTATAGCTAGGTGAGAGCGAGTAAGGAGTCAACAGAGATGGAAAGAACAGGATGAGATGGATAAATTACAGTCTAGAAGAGTGTACCACCAGCTCAAGAGACAATTTGTTTAAAGTCTGTGGCATACAACCTTTGTTGCGGAGACAGCACATGATGATGATATTTTTTATATAAAAAAGCCATCTCCGTGAGGTCACATCTACAGTCTTGCTAATTACGATGCATTGTCTCATGCGTTCATTTATTGAGTGCTTTACATAGACTATATAGGCTATAGAGTGGCCACTAGTTCATCATTATTCTGTCAGATTTCAGCACATACGTGCGGGCCATTAGTAAATCATTATTCTGTCAGATTTCAGCACATACGTGCGGGCCATTAGTTCATCATTATTCTGTCAGATTTCAGCACATACGTTCGGGCCATTAGTTCATCATTATTCTGTCAGATTTCAGCACATACGAGAGGTCCACTAGTTTATCATTATTCTGTCAGATTTCATCACATACGTGCGGGCCATTAGTTCATCATTATTCTGTCAGATTTCAGCACATACGAGAGGTCCACTAGTTCATCATTATTCTGTCAGATTTCAGCACATACGAGAGGTCCACTAGTTCATCATTATTCTGTCAGATTTCATCACATACGTGCGGGCCATTAGTTCATCATTATTCTGTCAGATTTCAGCACATACGTGTGGGCCATTAGTTCATCATTATTCTGACAGATTTCAGCAAATACGTGCAGGCCACTAGTTCATCACTATTTTGTCAGATATGCAGACCCACCTGCTGTGGGTCAGCTCAAAACAGTTTGAACACCTAGCATGCCCCAACACTTAGCATGCCCCTTCTACTACAAACGGGGTCAGGGGCGAAAATTTTCTGAAAACCATGAATATATTTCACTTCAGAATCTAATATTTTAATTTCTTTTCAATGATTTTTTTATTTATTTCAACGTCCTTTTTAGCCACATTATCCAATAAATTATTTCTTCTTATCTTTTAGATCATATTTATAGTTTTATTTGTAAACAAACCGACAAGCTGCCTTTATTAAACATTCTGTTTCATTATTTTGTCAATTGTTATCCCATTTCAACATTTAGCTCTTCTCGGCTTCTTTTGTGTTAATGTATTGTTAAGAATTATGAGCAATCAATAAACAGAAAGCAGATAGAACTGATGTCTTTGAGAGTTTGATGTAAAGATGAATAGGGAGAACTTTGTGGACAGAGAAGAAAACAAAGAGATTCTGGATACATTGCTTATGGAAAGAGAATTATTAAAGGAAATAATAATCAAACAAACAAGATACGTTTCCTTATGACAGGACGTGATAATCCTGGGATGTTGGCGCACTGGATTGCCTCCATTCAGGAACTAAACATGTAACCATAAATATCCATAATACAATCATGTCTTTGAGACATATCTTACACGAGTCTGTATGTCACCGCAGTTACACACATAAATATCCCTTACACAATCATGTCTTTAAGACAAATCTTACACGAGTCTGTATGTCACTGCAGTTACACACATAAATATCCCCTATACAATCATGTCTTTAAGACAAATCTTACTCGAGTCTGTATGTCACCACAGTTACACACATAAATATCCCTTACACAATCATGTCTTTAAGACATATCTTACACGAGTGTATATGTCACCGCAGTTACACACATAAATATCCCCTATACAATCATGTCTTTAAGACAAATCTTACACGAGTCTGTATGTCACCGCAGTTACACACATAAATATCCCCTATACAATCATGTCTTTAAGACAAATCTTACTCGAGTCTGTATGTCACCACAGTTACACACATAAATATCCCCTATACAATCATGTCTTTAAGACAAATCTTACACGAGTCTGTATGTCACCGCAGTTACACACATAAATATCCCCTATACAATCATGTCTTTAAGACAAATCTTACACGAGTCTGTATGTCACCGCAGTTACACACATAAATATCCCCTATACAATCATGTCTTTAAGACAAATCTTACTCGAGTCTGTATGTCACCGCAGTTACACACATAAATATCCCTTACACAATCATGTCTTTAAGACATATCTTACACGAGTCTGTATGTCACCGCAGTTACACACATGAAAAGTGCTTTTGTCTGAAAGAATATTGGGTGTCAATGTACACAGCTAAGGGGATTCCTTCATCATCATCGTGTGTCAATAGCTACGTCCTCGTAGTTAAAGGGAATACTTCGTTATTATTACTACTACGAGTCAAGAGCTACATGTTCACAGCTAAAGGTATTTTATTATCACGAGTCAAGAACTACCTGTCCACAACTAAAGGTATATCATCATCATGATGTGCTAAGCGCTACATTCTCAAAGCTGAATGGAGTATTTCATCATCATCATGTGTTCAGAGCTACCTGCTCGCTGCTAAATGGACTACTTCATCATCATCATCATCACATTTCAGGAGCTACCAGCTCACATATAGTGTGTCTATTTCATCATCATCCTGTGTCAAGAGCTATCTGCTAAGTGTCTTTAAAACTATTCTTCTATACTCCTGCATTGCAGGAGCAAGACTGAAGTTAACCATATACCAATTGTTGTTGATTATAAACTGTAACATACAGTTGTGTACACGACTACTATGCTGTGTTGATGTCTGACATTTCATTGAACACATGCAATATAAACTGTCTCTGTATTCTATCAACTTGTTCACGGTGTACCCCGATGTGTTTTAACTGAAATGGCTTACAGTTAAACGACAGCATGTGATTTAAAATCAGTTTTAATTTTATTAGATGAGAAACGTTCCATCCTGACATTCTTCATACACAGGGACATCTGGTTTATTTTCACTGCGTTATAAACCAACCCTACGACTTCTCTTCCGTTAATGAAAATAGTTCGTGTACGTGTAAGCTTTACTCTTAGTGATGTTTTATACGGTTTATCTGCTAGAAATTATATGTTTCTTGTATAAAAACATCCTCCTCTTCACTTTTTAAATAAATTGGATTCAGTTCTTAACTTCTCAAGATTTTCACACACAAAAAATAGATATTATGTTTCAATAATATTCTAAATATGTCCGATTTATTTCCTGGGTGTTAGCCTGAACTTTGTTGGCAGATTTTCTCCATGAGTGTTAGTCTGAACTTTGTTGGCAGATTTTCTCCATGAGTGTTAGTCTGAACTTTGGTGGTAGATTTATTTCCTGAGTGCTAGTCTGAACTTTGGTGGTAGATTTTCTTACTGAGTGCTAGTCTGAACTTTGGTGGTAGATTTTCTTACTGAGTGCTAGTCTGAACTTTGGTGGTAGATTTTCTTACTGAGTGCTAGTCTGAACTTTGGTGGTAGATTTTCTTACTGAGTGCTAGTCTGAACTTTGGTGGTAGATTTTCTTACTGAATGCTAGTCTGAACTTTCGTGGCAGATTTGGAAATAGAACTATAAACGATTTAAGTGCAAACGACGCCCCCTTCCTCGTATATTGAGGGCGCGAAAGGGAAACAAAGAATAGCAACACAGTTTATCTTCGATGAATGTTGTAAGAGACAATTCAGTAGGTTATGAAGTGGAGTTGACTGTCCTATTCCATATAGGATCGAAGTGACGCAGAAGCAATGCTGAAGTTGGATGTGTTGGGATAAAAGGCACAGATACGGCAGCTAAGCTGCAAAACATGATACAACGCATTCCGTTCTCTGGACTACGTCCTGCTAATCTGCAGGAATTTGAGAACGAACGCAATAGAAAAAGAAATCCAAATAAAAACAATTTATTTTGAAAATAAATAATTGGCGTTCAGTTATGATCAAATGTCATTGTACTTTGGGCAAACCTATTGGTGCTCAGTACCCTGTCGAATACAGTAATAGTTGCACGTCGCACATTCTTTATTTTGGTCAGCAGGATCAAAGTGTAAATTGTGCTTAGTTTAAATCAGAACTACACACAACAAACTGTTTAGATGATTTATCTATGGAAGTGTCTAGACTGCAGCATATATTAGCTAAATAATCTTCAAAATGTTCATTTATCAGTTTTCAAGTCTTCAACTCTAGACGAACGAGAAACAAGTCAGTCTGCTTTCTCATTGTTCCAAAAAATCAGACATGTTCAGCGTAGTAGGTTCATGTAAAGCTCAGGTTTGATACAGCTATGTATGCCACGGCACACACACACTGAGCAGAGTAGTAGGTTCGTGTAGTGCCCAGGTTTGATACAGCAATGTATGCTAAGGGACATACAAGCTTGGCAGAGTAGTAGGTTCATGAAATGCTCAGATCTGATATAGCGATGTACGCCGAGGCACAAACAAGTTGGGCAGGAAACATGATCCGCATGAACGTTCATCGTCTACCAAAAGTTGTTATATGGTGAATTCCAAAATGGAGCAAGGTCGGATGTCACAGAAAATGCTTTAACAGCATTTTTAAGACATTCTTTACTCACTCAAAATATACACAAATTCATGAAGGAATCTTGCAAAAGACATATTTATAGACTGGCGTCGCAGAATGAGTAGAGCAGCAGATATAGAGCAGGGGTCGGCAACCTATGGCACGCGTGCCACACTTGGCACACCAATGAATTTCAAATGGCACGCACTCTTTACATGTGATGAACCTGGACTCTTCACATTTTTATTGATATGTGATGTTGGCACTCTGAATAATTTGAAACCTTAAGTTGGCACACAGTTAGCAAAAGGTTGCCGACACCTGCTATAGAGAACTTCAGACGCACAATATTGTCAATTGTGAGACCACCTCTTTACATTAATAACCGTGTACGTTTATTTCGTATTAGTTATTGTTTCTTAAGGTCCTTATTGGACCGTCACGATGAAAAAAGGTTTTTTTCCTTTGTTATTATGATTTATCATTGACATTAGTTGAACTATTTGTTAGGGTCTAGTACCAGTTACAATAATATCTTAGTTGTTATCTCTTCCATTACTGAAACTTCAGGCGTATTTGGGAATACGGTGTTAGGACAGTATTTTTTATTTATCAACATCTTGCCATCCATGATGTGGTCAGCATCACGCCAGCCGCCTTTACTTTCCCAGAATTTCGGCTGGGTCGATATGGGAGCAGTTGGTGATTTTAAAAATGTTTCAACTGAACTGGAAATTAAATCTTGGATCTCAAAACTAGGAAACCAGTACACTAACGGCTGAGCTACTTGGACCCACATGTGTATGTAAGAAATAAAATAAATACGATTGCTTGTCAACTAGAACATTTCTTTAGATAATATCCATATTTTCTTAGATAATGTCCAGATTTCTTGTCTTAGAAAATATCCAGATTTCTTGTCTTAGAAAATATCCAGATTTCATGTCTTATCCTACTACTTCGCCTTATCTGTCTATGTAACGTGTCATTTACAGAACGAGGTTTTCACTGTCACACTAGTCTTCTCCGTTTTTTGCCAGCTCCCAGCCTCTTCATCGTGAATTTCTTCGCATTGTATACCTCTAAGTAGTTTTCCATTGCTTTTCTGAGCCTATTCTGATCGCTTATCAGCTACTGTTCTTGATGCACCCTCAGCCCAATACGGAGTCATTCCAACTTCAGTCTTCGTAACCGTTGTCAGTACATCGATTTATGGTGCAGAATTTCTTTATGGTGCGCACACAACTGTTCTTAGACGTACCTCAGAAAGTGTTAACGTCTTTCTCCACAGGCGGTTACACTGTTTACTTTTTACAGATATTTTTTAATAATATCTTTTCTGTATTCGGTTTTCCTATTTGTATATCTCCATCTAAATGAAGATCTTTAATCGAAACGTTAACTGTATTCTTCATCATTTATTTCATTATAAATTGTTTTATCATATTTTTATTAGCATAGGTAGGTACTTGTTTCACACATTTACTTATTCACTATCGTCACTGGTTTTTGTGTTGCTACGGTCCATACCTGATTGTTGGAATCAGTTGTGGCGGACCGTATACAACATTTGGGCTGGGAGTTCGCTACCTCTGACCTAGAACGATAAATATTATCGATATTTCTACAATCATTTCGCTGTAATGTGGACATGGAAAGAATGTTTATTTACAGCTGTCTGGCGCCATTTTGTTTGCCGTTTCCTGTTAATCATTGGAAAGTTCAATCCGTCGCCAGAATAGGGGAAAAAACCGTTAGATTGTTAAACACTGCTAGACTGTAATATTAGCTTAGATGGCGAAACGCATCATATTGTCAATGTTATTATTATAAAAACCATCCTAAAGTTAATTAAGCTCTCTGAGCACAGAATGCAACACCGTTGTTTTGTCTCATACGAAAACAAATTAGATCATTCAATCTCTCTTTGATATCCGGCTGTGCTTTACTCATTACTTCCTCGCTTTCTCCCTCTCTTCCTCTCATCATCGTCAAACCATATGTGTGTGTCTCTGTGCACTGTTTTTTAAATGTCTTCCGTATTGATAAAAGCTTTCTAATCGAAACGTTGTCTGTCCTTGTGCATTGTTGTGAGTCGTGTTAGTATTGGTAGCAAGTACTATAATCGGATGATTGACACTGCCTGACACTGAGACACTTGTGGTACTTCATTTCGTCTGTTGTATTTTAGTTTTTGTGCAGTTAATTCGTACTATCGATTTCCTGACACTTGAGATTTACCTCAGCCTTAACGAATTCACATTCGTATTTGTGAAGTATTTTGTACAGATTTTTTCCCGTTCTGCAAATCTGTAATCTTCCCAGCTCTGAGCAAGTTGCACTGCTTTCACCAATGTCACATGAGATTATCTGTTCTTCTTTCCTTAATCTGATCTTCCCAGATTAACTTACGCATTCGGTTGCGTTTGTGGCTTTCACCAATGGTCCACTAGACAAAGTACCCATGCAACATAAACCTTAGTAGATGACATGCATTTATATTGAAGCTCTATTATGGAAGCTTTGTAGCATATAATCTATACAATTATCAACATCCTCTGAGTAAAAGTTATTACACTATTTCATAATCTGATCCTCCAAGATTAACTTACTTAACTTTCCCTCTATTACATCATTTCTTAATCTGATCCTCCAAGATTAACTTACTTAACTTTCCCTCTATTTTATCATTACTTAATCTGATCCTCCAAGATTAACTTACTTAACTTTCCCTCTATTTTATCATTACTTAATCTGATCCTCCAAGATTAACTTACTTAACTTTCCCTCTATTTTATCATTTCTTAATCTGATCCTCCAAGATTAACTTACTTAACTTTCCCTCTATTTTATCATTTCTTAATCTGATCCTCCAAGATTAACTTACTTAACTTTCCCTCTATTTTATCATTACTTAATCTGATCCTCCAAGATTAACTTACTTAACTTTCCCTCTATTTTATCATTTCTTAATCTGATCCTCCAAGATTAACTTACTTAACTTTCCCTCTATTACATCATTTCTTAATCTGATCCTCCAAGATTAACTTACTTAACTTTCCCTCTATTTTATCATTACTTAATCTGATCCTCCAAGATTAACTTACTTAACTTTCCCTCTATTTTATCATTTCTTAATCTGATCCTCCAAGATTAACTTATTTAACTTTCTCTCTATTACATAATTTCTTCTTCTTCTTCAGCGTTCATTCTCAAATTCCTACTGGATTTCTCTTGTAACAGGACAATGGACCTACAAGATTTCCAGTTGGATGTAGTCAGAGAATGGAAATGCGTTGTGTTGCAGTTTTATTTGCGCCAATCGCCCAACACATCCGTCTTCGGTGGAAATATTACACCATTTAAGGTTTTCCATTTTAAGATAATGTTTACAGACTATTTCATGCGTATTAGGTTCAGATATGCATAATGTGCTTCTAAAATATGGGAAATGTGTGCATTAATGTTTCTGAAGGCGTGGGACCCATTTCTCTATAATATGTTCTTTGGAGAAATAAGCATAAATAAGCCAAAGTGGTATCAATACGGAAAATGTTATTTTCTAGAATATGTATTAAAGGGAAATTAAGTACGAAATATATACCTAGTATAAATGGAATACAGAGACATTGTGTCCAGTATTTGTTGACAAAAAATGTTTTACAATTTTAAATACATGCAGAATATCGTAAAATTCATGTATTGTGTCATCTTGAAAATTTCTAGGATCAATTGAAAAATATCTTGTTTTAAAGGGAAATAACCGTAAAATTTGTAAATACAAAAATGACCAAGATAAACGAGTCTAATGGGTTTGTTGTACGAAAATATTGCCTTGAAATATAGGGTTCATAATTGGTAAAACGTGTACATTTAGTTAGTCGTTGGATCATCGTCATTGCACTCCGGACAAGTCCATAGGTGCTCAGATCATTCCTTTAGTGTATCCGCCATTACACGTTGACTGACAGTTCCAGTACGTTGTTGATTGACCATCATTCTTTTTCGCTCACGAAAACTCTCCTTTCTAGCGACACCACTTTTCAAACCAAGTTCCTTTATTCTAATCATGGAACAAGAGTCATCGTCACTTGTACAGTCATTTGTTCGTGCGTTTTCCCGTAGGGCATTCAAAATGTCTGCCCGATCCATCGCTTCACCAACAGCCGTAGTAGCAGCGTGGGGGGCCAACCTATCTGCTATTTCATTACCCCGGACTCCCGCGTGTCCCGGCACAAAAATAAAAGTCACTGTATGCACACAGGAATTATTCACTGCATCCAGCCACTGTTCTCGAACGTACCCCGTCTGAACTTTCACAATCATGTTCATGGAGTCACTGAGGATACAGGCATGCTCGCAGACAGTCTGTGAGCAGACCCATTGCAAAGCTTTGGTCACCGCCAGAATCTCCATTGTCAAGCTGCTTGTCGTCTGAACGGATGCACCACTTTCCTCTCTAATAGTCTCCTCCCACCTTTGAGCCGCGAAACCCCAGGAACTCCTGATGTGTCTCTCAACCGACCCATCTGTATATATAATTATATCACCTTCCCTAGAATTCTCACTGATCAGAGCGAGCACCTCCGACTCGACCACTGTCGGACACCATTCCCTGCACTCTCTATTGAGTGTTATTACTCCTTCGAAGGCTGTTGAGTAATCCGAGGGTGCCAGACTCTATTCGGCTCCAGGTAGTACATCCTCCAATCTGCAGACACTCTGTATAACGTCCTCTGCGTGCCTCATCCACGACTTTCCTCTCTTTAGTCGACTGCCTTTCACTTTGATAATTTCTTGGTGTAGAGGGTGTTCTTTATCAGCGGCGATTTTTAGGTAGTCCAGCGCCCTGCACTTTTGTATTCTTTGCTCCGCAGTTGGGCAAACAACTAGGTATCGCATAGCCCGAGCCGACGTATCTCTCGTGCACCCCAAAATGATTCGCATTACCTCATTGTGTTACTTTGAGAGGGGATGTCCTCGAGAGAACCAGCACAATGAAGTACTTGAGGGTCATGTTGGACCGAAGTCTGAGTTTCAAAGATCATGTTGACCACATAATTGTAAAGGCTTATAAAGGTCTTGCGGCGATGAAAGTTATGGCTGCTGCTCAATGCGAACAGAGACTGCTATTTCTGCTGTATCAGGGATTGGTGGTGGCGGTGGTAGAGTACGCACTGGCAATTCTGACACTGAGTCAAACTCAAACTTGTACAGATTTCCGTTTATATTAGCCGTGTGTTGCCTCAGCTCTCGCATTTCCATCTTGTCGCATTTTTTTCTGTACTCACATTCTTATATGTGAAATATTCTTTGCAGATCCTTTCCCTTTGTGCCATTCTGTAAACCGCTCAGTTCTGAGCAAGCTTTCCTGTTTTCTGTCACGTGAGAGACTTATGTTATTCTTTCGTGAATCTGATCTTCCCAGATCAACTTTCTGAAACTAGTGTGCCTTTTCCTTGCTCAATAATGTATAATTATTCAACACATGTGTTTGTTTCGTTTCTGGTCGCAGAAAATTTAAATCAATAGAAGCCTTCGGGGAAGGATGTAATTATATAGTACAACAATTATATTTTTCTTACTTAACCAAGCCCGTAGATGAGTTGAGGGCAGGAGTTGGGAGTTGAATCCGCCCCTCCCCTTACGAAATCTGACTACGACATTAGCACTAGAAATTTAACGATACGGAGTTATAATTTCCGTCCCCATCACCCCTCATCGATTTTCTAAACACAGGAGAGCAAAAAATTTCATGAAATAAAGTCAATTACAAAAACATTGGAAGAATTTGTCACTTCTTTCTTGAGAATCATTTTGGTCCCTCTTACTGAAGAAATGTCTACGGCCCTGATGTGAACAGGACAAGTTGATATTTCTTAGTCTATGTGATAGAGAAAATGTAGTTCAGTTAGTAACGCGAAACAAATACGGAAGATGCAGAGGTCAGCAATAGTCAGCACAACAATTCGTTAACGATCAGTGTTCGAACACTACTATAAGCATGTCTAGTTAGTTCATTATAAACTACTGTACGCAGGTCTAGACAGTTCATTATAACCTGATGTAATCACGTCTCTTCAGTTCATTATAACCTGATGCAACCACGTCTATTTAGTTCAGTATAACCTGATGTAACCACGTCTATTTAGTTCATTATAATCTTCTTCTTCTTCTTTCGTTCACTTGAAACATGTCTATATCTGTAATTCTGTCTCCTTAATAAAACTCACTGTCTTTTGTAGTTCATACAGTGTCCCATAGAGTTTTGATTCCAGTGTTGTTTCCTCTGGCCAATATGTCTGCCTCAGCGTTTCATGCTCAGAACACTCTTGAAGTATATGTTTGGCACTCTGTGCTGCCTGTCCACATGTACACATGGCCGTGTTGCCAATCTTGAACTTTGTATACATGTGACTGCGGAGTCGGTTGTGTCCTGTTCTGAGACGTAGAATTATAATTTTTATAATTTTAAATGTAACCACGTCTATTTAGTTCATTATAATCTGATGTAACCACGTCTATTTAGTTCATTATAACCTGATGTAACCACGTCTATTTAGTTCAGTATAACCTGATGTAACCACGTCTATTTAGTTCAGTATAACCTGATGTAACCACGTCTATTTAGTTCAGTATAACCTGATGTAACCACGTCTATTTAGTTCAGTATAACCTGATGTAACCACGTCTATTTAGTTCAGTATAACCTGATGTAACCACGTCTATTTAGTTCATTATAACCTGATGTAACCACGTCTATTTAGTTCAGTATAACCTGATGTAACCACGTCTATTTAGTTCAGTATAACCTGATGTAACCACGTCTATTTAGTTCAGTATAACCTGATGTAACCACGTCTATTTAGTTCAGTATAACCTGATGTAACCACGTCTATTTAGTTCAGTATAACCTGATGTAACCACGTCTATTTAGTTCAGTATAACCTGATGTAACCACGTCTATTTAGTTCAGTATAACCTGATGTAACCACGTCTATTTAGTTCAGTATAACCTGATGTAACCACGTTTCGTTTTTCTGGAAGTCCATAGCATTCTCAGCATCCTTCTGTAGGATCACCTCTCTATTTCCTCTAATTTCCTACTTTCCTTTTTGTCTATTGTCCAAGACTCGCAACCATATGTTGGTATGTGAGCTATGTAGCACTGCAGAAATCTCTTCCTCCACTGTAATGACAAGGTCATATTCACAGAATATTTTTCATTTTTAAAATGTTGTTTTTGCCTGTCCTATTCTGCATCTTATTTCTGTTGAACTTCTTCCATCTTCTGTAATCGTTGTACCTAAATATTTGAATTGATGGACCTGTTTTAATGTTATATCATTAACTTTTATCTTGCAAGATGTGGTAAATTTGTTTCTTAGAAATAACCATTACTTCTGTTTTCTTGATATTTAGGAAGAGGCCTTTCTCTTTACGTTCTGTCACTGCTACATTAATTAATTCTTGAATGTCTTTCTCACTTTTAGCAATCATAACAGTATCATCCGCATATCTCCAATTATTTATGTTATGTCCTCCCACTGATATTCCTGGGATATCTACTATTGCACGCATTATGTTTTTACTGTATAAAGAGAAAGTACACATCCCTGTACATTCCTTGTTTTATTTGTTGAAAAAGGCCAAATTGATTTCCTAATCTTTTTTGCTGCAGTTTGTTGCCAGTACATGTTCTTGATGATTCTTAAATCCTTACTATCAATGTTCAAATTCTCTAGCATGTGTATAATTTCGCTATGTTTAACTTTATCAAATGATTTTGTGTAGTCTATAAAACAGAGGTGCAGATATGTTTTACCTGTATAGACCTCTATATTAGTGTTCTCAAAATATATATAGCATTGTTGGTACCTTTGCCTTCTACGAAGTCACATTTGTCTGTACTTATTTCAGCTTTCATTTTATTTCTCACTCTCTTCATGATGATTCTGAGAAGTATTTTGTTATTTGGCTCATGAGGCTGATTGTACAGTGTTCTTCACATTCGGTGGTCCCTGTTTCTAAGGTAAAGCTATAAATATGGATCTCATTTAGTCCTCGGGTACGTGTCTGCTTATTATAAAAGTCATTCAGCAAATGTGTGATTATTTCAACTCCAAAGTCATCTAAAGCTGCTAATTCTTCTAATGTGATATTGTCTGGTTCTGGGCTTTGCCATATTTCATGTGTCTTATGTCCTCCCTTAATTCTACTGCGAGTATTGATGGACCCTCGCCGTTATCTTGTATGTTTATCTCAAGTCTATTGTCATCAGAAAGTTATTTCATGTATTCAGATCATCTCTGTACTATGTGATCTTTTCCCATTAATACCAGCCCTGTCTTAGATTTTAGACGTAGCTGTTGCGGCGTTCTTTTCCCTGTTATCACATCAATTTCGTTAAGTATTAATGCTGTGTCTTGGTTGTAATGTGATTCTATTTCCGTGCATGTCTTGTTCAGCCAGCTTTCTTTTGCTACTTTGCATTTCTCTCTTATCTCCGTATGTAGTTTCTGATATACCTCTATCTTGTGTTTATTTTATCTTTTGGTGCTCATCAATTCTAATATTACTTCAGTCATCCATTTTTGTTTTTATGTATGTTCTACTTTTGGTATTATCTCTTTAGATGTTTGATTTATTGAATGTTTTAGCATGTCACATTGATCTTCAATGCTCTGAATCTTTGCAATGACATTGTATATATTCTGTAAAATTATGGTGTATCTTTCTTTAATGTCAGCATTTGATTTCAATAATGCTGAATCTGATTTTATATTTCTTGGTGATTTCTTGTCTCTTTAATCTTATGCAAAATCTCCCCACCAGTAGTATATCATCACTGTTGCAGTCAGCAACTGGCCTTGTCTTCATATATTTAATGATGTTTCTATGTCTTTCAGAAACTAAAATGTTATTGATTTGACTCTGTGTATTATCTCCTTGGTTAATCCATATACACAGCCTTCTTGGATGTTGCTTAAACCTTGTATTCCCTATTATTAAATTATGTGCATGTTCCCACTCTATCTATAAGTCACCTCTTTCGTTCTTTACCCCTAAACCAAATCTTCCAGTCGCATTCTTTACCTCTGTATCACCTACTTGTGCGTTGAAGTCCCCAATCACTATATGTACTTCATGATTTTTACACTGTTTCATCACAATTTCTAATTCTCCGTAGAAATTTGTGATGCCCTCCTCTGAACTGCATGAGATGTGTGCATAAACCTGTACAATGTTAATACCCACTGGTTCTGTATGATAACACCGGTATAGAAGACAACAAGAAGAGCAGCGAATAGTTACACCAGCACAGAACATCAAAAGAAGAGAAGATGGCGCAAGTACAGTATAGTTCTTCACTGTGACCGTTGCTCTAGTTTCGAGGTGTTACCTGACCTTTATTGTGTGATTTGGCAAGCTTACGGGTAAGTACTTAGAGTAAGGCTAGACATAATATGTCTAATGTGTGCTCGCACCTCGTTCCGTGTGTAGCGGGCAGAAATACTGATCGCTCACCGCAAATAATAGGAAATTGTAAAAAATGTGTTAATTGAGAAACAAACAGATTATGCATAAGTTCGTCTGTGTCAGAGTTGAACTGTGTTATTGTCGGAGGTGACGTCACGGCAGCCATTATTTTGATTGGTGTTACACGGGAATCCATGAAGTTGGATAGTTAAAATTGTCAACAGTGTGCTATTTATAGCATAGTGAAGAACTAATCTGTACTTTTACCGAGTAGATAATAGGAACATTGCTGACTGAATGAATAACGTAACATGTGAAATGTGTCATGATTAAGAGAAGACGTCCCTGAACTCTTGACAGTTGTAGACAAGGGAAAGAGAGTAACAATTTAACTCATAATTGTCGACATAAATGTTCACAGTCCCTATTCCTCTCCCCCCCCACCCCCAAAAACCAATATAACGGCTTACCGACACACCAGGTATACCTATGTGGTTGTTTTATGGGTTTATCACGGCAATATTATGGGTTTATCAAATGAATATTATCGACTTATGACATGAATATTATCTGCGCATAATTACTTAATTTTATAGAGTAGATGCATCTACATTCTAAATCTTGTAACTTCGATACAAACATTATTGTACTTACCTATTTGGCAATCTAATAAGTAGATCAATTACTGCTTTGTAGATGTTTTGTGTGGGTTTATTTTTAAAGAAAACATTGCAAATTCCAAATACTCCAAGGCATCTTTATGTGGTATTTAGTGAATACTCTCCCACCAAATTCTCCGTAATGAATAAAAGGAGCTTGCACAAAGATCGCCAGGCAGTAATACGTGAGAAATGTTAGCAGCGCGTTCTTACATTTCGAGAAAGTACGGAAGGGAACCTGAGTGCCTTGAGTGTTACGGATTATATCGTGATTTGAATGATTCAAGGGAAATAATCGAAGAATTCAATACAATACAATAGTGCATTTGTTTTCATTTTGGCGTTTTATTATTTTAAATATTATTTTCAAGTTTCTGCTGAGCTTGTTTCTTTTAAGTTCTTTATTTTCATGATTATTTATTCAACGATGTGGTTTTTAAAAAAACAACTATTTAGCGTAATCGCTCACTTTCGTATAGATCAAGGTTTTCTCAGAGTTGACAAAAACGTCGCCTGTGGGACAATGAGAGACTTCAGACACCAGTGTTAAAGAGCAGCGGGGACGATATAGGGTATGAGGCGTGATGAGGGTTCAGGGAAGATATACAATCATGCTGCGATGTAGGGTTAGGAATAAGAGAGGCGAAAGAGCTGTACGGAACACTGAACATATCAAATTATACTAGATGTATAGAACGTCCTTACTATTTTTCTTATGTACAATAAGACAAGAGAAGTCATTATGTTGATATTAATTGAATTCTATCAGAAACATGGTACAACTAGTATTATGTTGATATTAATTGAATTCTATCAGAAACATGGTACAACTAGTATTATGTTGATATTAATTTAATTCTATCAGAAACATGGTACAACTAGTATTATGTTGATATTAATTGAATTCTATCAGAAACATGGTACAACTAGTATTATGCAAACCAGTGGCAAGCTTCTAATGATATTCATTAAATATGGAAGTGCGAGAGGAAGAACAGAAGAAACCAATACAAATATCTCTACTATAACATGCGGACATGTTTGTTGAGATTCAGTGATACGCATAGCAGACATGTTTGTTGATGATTCAGTGATACGCATCGCAAGCATGTTTGTTGATGAATCAGTGATACGCATCGCAAACATGAATCAATGATACGCATCGCAGACATGAATCAATGATACGCATCGCAGACATGAATCAATGATACGCATCGCAGACATGAATCAATAATACGCATGACTGACATGTTTGTTGATGAAAGACAGTATTTCAATATCTAAACAACATGAAAATGTTATCTCCGCCGGGGAATCTCTATTACCTACCACCATAATTAGGAAGGGGAGGAGGGAAAGTTTGACAACAGATGATAAGATGTAGGAAATAAAATAGTGCTGCCGCTCTCGCCACCACAACTATTACTACTTCTTCCACTACTAACACTATCACTAGTAGTCTTGTTCCGACATGCCGACTAGCTTGAACTAGTTACGGACACGGTGTGGGTAGGCGGAACAACAAAGAAAGCTGTAGCATGGGCCAGAGTTGTGCCCTGATATCGACGTCTGTTTCGGCGGCATTGGACTCGAAACACCATTGAGTCAAATGGCTGCTGGAACAGAGGGCGGAGCACTTATGGGAATGCCCCACGTGCTGTTAGGCCAGTTTTCTAATCAAGAATCAAGAAGAAGAACACTACCACTATTAACACTACCACTATTACCACTAAAAATATTACCACTACTGCTACCGCAACTACTACTGCTTCATCACTACTACTGCTATCATTACTACTACTACTACTACTACTACTACTACTACTACCACTAATACTACTACTACTACTACTACCACTAATACTAATACTAATACTACCACTACTACTTCTACTACTACTACTACCACTACTACTACCACTGCTACTACTGCTACTACTACTACTAATTCTACTAATACTACCACTACTAATACTACTACCTCTACCACTACCACTACTGCTACTACCACTACTACTACTACTACTGCTACCACTGCGACCACTGCTACTATTACTACTACTACTGCTACCACTGCGACCACTGCTACTATTACTACTACTACTGCTACTATTACTACTACTACTGCTACTATTACTACTACTACTGCTACCATTGCGACCACTACTACTATTACTACTACTGCGACCACTACTACTATTACTACTACTATTGCTACCACTGCGACCACTACTACTATTACTACTACTACTACTGCGACCACTACTACTATTACTACTACTACTACTTAGTTTATTCCTTTCATGCCGCAAGCGACACTTAGAGCATAGGTTTTGGTTCTCCATATGATGAGGTCCGCTGCTTGCAGCTTTAGTTCCTGGGTGGTCTTACAGTCTATTAATTCCCCTTCTTTAAGAATGGTGTTTTTAAGGGTTGTTTTAGGTCTTCCTATTTTTCTTTACCCTCAGATGACCACATACTACTACTGCAATTACTACGATTTCTACTATTTCAACCTCTACCACTACTTCAAATACTACTACTACTACTACTACTACTAATGAAAATAATACGATTTCTACTACTTCAGCTACTACTACTACTACTACTACTACTATTACTACTACCACTACTACTACCACTTCTACTAACACTGCAACTACTACCACTACCATTTCTACAAATACTACTCCTACTACTACTACCACCATTCCTACTACTGCCACAACTATAACTACAGTATTGATCAAATAGTACTCGGTTTTATTCATATGCGTTCTAACCAGTGCAGTGCCAGCGGAGAGCATCGCTCAAAGCATGTCACTGACGCTCGAACGATGAATTACACTGTATACCACATGCAGGGCCGGCCCTAACAATTGCGGGCCCAATGTGAAACGGATTGCGCGGGGCCCAGTCTGGGTAGGGAAGAGGTTAATAAAATAAATTATAATATGAACTTATGGGTCTATGAAGTGCGGGGCCCACTGCGGCCGCTTAGGTTGCAATGGCCTAAGACTGGCCCTGACCACATGCAGTGACTTAGTGTCGAACTTGCAAACTATTGAACACAGAACAGATGGCTTGACAGCATCTTCACAGAAAAGGAAAATGCAGCGTTAAATGACTTTGATAAGATAAACATTACGAAGTGGTATACTGTAGCAGCTCAGGATTCACGTCCTACCTTCAGCTTTCTGCTATCAAGAATTACGTTTGGTAGTGGTGAAACGGCGTAAACGTGTTTGGTTTGGACATGCAACGAGACACGACTCGCTTTCTAAAAGTATTTTGCAAAAATAGTCAAGGATGGAATTAAAAGAGGTAGACAGTAGCAATTAAACAAACTTGCAGGTTATTAAGAACCTCTTTTGGCTTATAAGAATCTTTCAGAAAGCAATGGAAAACTACTGAAAGAAAATACTGCCAAGAAAATCCCTGCAGCCAAAAAATGATGGGTTGATGGCATACATCCTGTATAGGTTATGCTTATTATCATCATTGAGCTCAGTCTCGCGTTTGACTCTTTCAACACCTCTACATTAGTTTTTTCTGGCAGTCCATAGTATTCCCAGCATCCTTCTGTAGAATTACACCTCTAGTGCCTCTAATTTCACACTTTCCTATTTGTTTATTGTTCAAGACTCGCATCCATATGTTAGTATAGGAGTTATATGGCACTGCAGAACGCTCTTCCTGACCTGTAATGATAAGGTCATTTTACAAAGTATACCTGTAATGACAAGGTCATTTTACAAAGTATATTATTCATTTTCCTAATGTTGTTTTTTCCTGCCTCATTCTGCTACTTTTTCTGTTGAACTTCTTCCATCTGCTGTAATAGTTGTATCTAAATACTTAAATTGGTCCACCAGTTTTAATGCTATATTATTCATTTTGATCTTCCAAGATGTAGTAATTTTGTTTATTAGAAATAACCATTACTTCTGTTTTCTTGATATTTAGGACGAGACCTTTGTCTCTACTTTCTGTCATTGCTACATTAATTAATTCTTGAAGTTCTTCCTCACTTTTAGCAATCAGAACAGTGTAATTTGCATATCTCTATTTATGTTATGTCCTCCCACTAATATTCCTGGGATATCAACTATTGCACGCATTATGTTTTCACTGTATAAAGAGAACAGGTCTGGTGAAAGTACACATCCCTGTCTAACTCCAATTGCTACCATATTGGTAGGATATGATACAAATTAGTGTTTGGTCTGTTGTCTTCATTCATCATGCGGAACATGATAATTTTCTCAGCTCAGTCACAATAGTGCTAGTTACCCTTTGGGTGGTCGACTTGCCTAATAACTGTTATGAGAGCCTTCTTTTCTTGATTGATTATTTCTTTTTTATTTTGTTCCCGTGTTGCTCCATATTTTGCTAGCATATCTGTATGTTCATTTCCTGGTATGCCACAGTGCCATGGTATCCACTGGAGTACTAAACTTCTTTAAATGCTCCTATGGCTTCCTTCAGACTAAGACTTCCGGTAGTGACGTCCGTTGATGGAGGGTGTTTCTCTAATCAAGTCTGGGTCATTCCGTCGATCGTTGGATTAATCAACTAACATCGTAAAGTCCAGACCGATTTGTGTAACAGAAGTCAGTTCCTTCCAATTCTTTTTTCATTCAAAAAGTCAATCAGCACACGCACGAAAATGCGCTTATTTAATTTCTGCATTATTCCGGTGCTATCATATGGATGTGAGAGCTGGAAAAGCTCTTTATCTTCAGAAAAGAAATTACTGAGTTTCGAGAACAAATATCTTTACTAACACCAATTGGAGTGAATTCAAATCGAATGATAAAATCAGAGACATCAAAATTTCATCACAGATGTTATCAGAAAACGCCGTTGGTCCTACATCGGGCATGTCCTACGCCCAGACACCAACAGAATACACCACCAATCACTTGAATGGATACATAAAGGCAAAAGAACAAGGGGTAGACCAAAAGAAACACTCAGAAGAACAATACTTAGAGAAAGTAAAACAACCAATATTCATACCATTCAAGAACTGCACAGAATAGCTTTGAACAGACATAATTGGAGAGATCTGACCTCTGCCCTATGTGTTAACTTCAGCGCAAAAGGAAAATGAATGAATGAATGGCTTCCTTCAGATCTGGCAATTTATCACTATCAATGGGAGGCGGGACAGACATTACATCAATAAAAAACACCACCTGTAATCATCGGCTTGTTGTGTGTTTTAATTATTTCTGCAGCAATGTTTCAGACCTGTACTTCTGCAGAGTAGTTGGTACAGAAGATTCGAATTGGTGAACATGTGGATTCATTTTCTTTTTCTGGAAACATTATTATTATTATTATTATTATTATTATTATTATTATTATTATTATTATTATTATTATTATTATTAATTACTCATCTTTTTTCTCAGACTTATTCTTATTGCAATTTAATATCTCCAACTTCCCATCAAATTCGTAAGAACAATAAACGATATATGAGTAGCGCTAAGTTAGCTGTCACGTACTGGTATCAATATATATCTAAGACAACTGATGAGATCAAGTATATTCCCAGTGACAGTCTGTGGTTGTGAAACACCGACATCAATAAGTCGACGGCAAAGAAAATAGCTGCCTTCGGGATGAAATGCTACAGAAAGGGTTTGCGAATACCGTGGACGAAAATAAAATCAAACCAAGAAGTAAGGAGAAGGGTAAACATTGAAAAGTGAAGGTTTATTAATAATATTAAAACTAGAAAGCTGAGATTCCTTGGAAATATCAAGAAACATAATGGTATAGCAAGAATAATTATGGTGGGCATGGTCGACGGTAACAGAGGCAAATGTCGATCAAGAAGAAGATGGATACCAGTCACATCAGAGTGTTTAAAGATGACACTGGCAGAGACAGGTCAACTGGCCCGAGTTGGTGAAGAGTACAGAACAGACATAATATTTGCGTAACATACAATGAACCCACAGACTATCAGACTATAGGGTATTGGTATGATAACATACAGATAACAGTATAAGACAGATCCAACGTTTCAATCTCAAAGTCTTTTTTTTTCAGGAAAATACAATACAATTAGTGAACGAACAGTAAAAACTGTAAAACTAAAGACACTATCACACAATCATTACATGCAGACATTATACATCAGAGGCATCCAAGGTAAATGACGCGCGGATACACAAGTATTATCATAGAGACATGCATCAAAATAATGGGGATTGAGAACTAAATAAAACAACTACGCCTGAAAACAACATGGACGACAACACAGGCCTCACCACCCAAACCTAAATAAATGAATGATCGATATTAAGACCAAATGGCTTAAGGGTTTCAAACTACAATATTTAGGGATTCCCAAGGGTGTATCTGCTCTAGTGCAAGATCGTAATACAGTAATGTGAATTTCAGGGCACCACTATGATCACAGTCACTGAAATATATAACGACAGGAGTAGGCTATCTGTGGTTAATGGCATGACGATGTTGGCAAAAACGGTCACTTATTTTAGTTCATAAGAAAGAACTATTGTCTATTGTCTATCCCCATGTGATAGTGTTGTCGTAGCTTCCACACTTGCCATTGAGCGTAGGGGTTTGTGAAGGAGATGTAATCTGCGTCCCAGAGCCAGGTGTGTTGCTCTGGCTGAGTAATAGTCATGTTTGTTCAGGTTGGTCTTGATGTTGTCTATCCATCTTTAAGAAAGAACACGTTCTGGAAATAGTATGTCACCTGATATAGACACTAAATTATTTAAATACAATAAATTTAGTGTTAAAAGCACTAAAATAATAACGCTGATGTTAACTGGAACATTTTCTGTACTCTGGTTTGTGTCTCTAGCGAAATTGTATACAATGGAAATGACGTCAATACTTTTTGTGATGTTAATGTGTTGTACGCAGTGGTCTTGTTGCAGTGTATCCTGCATGTTTTGTGCTAGAGCTAATTCCCTATTAGTTACCATTGTGAAGTTACCCTTTTAATTGTGAAGTCTATTAATGGTGGCGATACACGTTGTTTGATTTCTAAACATATTTGTGGGATGCGTTAGTCTACATATAAATCTTTTGTTCTGATCTGTCTGGGACTTATTTTTCTTACGTAAAATAGGAGTTTGAAATAACCTTTGGACACGACAACCGCATGAGACCTTAATTTACTTACAGAACCGACCTTATCTAGCATGGGCAGATCCATTGTGAAAATTGACTTTAAAAAGTTGTAAAAGGGTATGATGCTGAACGTTCCAGTAGTTGACTGCATATAGGTCATAACAGTACTTACGTAAAACACAAGATCAATCCGCTTTACAAATTAACGCACAGACTATTAGACTATAGGGTATGGGTATTCAAAAATACATATAATAGTATACAAGACATTGAATATATACTAGCAACTATTAAAACGCGATTTATTATAAATGACATCGAAAACGTGATTTATTTTCATGATTAAAATGTTTATGTACGTGAGCGACTCTACAACCCTGAATCCTGCACGTGGTAATGTTCGTGCTGTTCCATTGTTTTGTTGTTGTGATGTGTCTTTCGCATTTTTCGTGCTTCGTGTGCAAAATATCACATATAGACAAATTTTAAATTTATTAATAAAAGTCAAATTTAGCACACGAATTATTGAAGTTTAGAAGAGTAAAAGGCATTATTTTGATTTTATCGACAGAACGTCTGTTACTGGTTGTTTTTTTCGTGGCTTGAATGACAATGCGAGAGCGATGGTAAGTTGCTGGTGTGCTTGTCAGTAGAATGGCGATCAGAGAACATTGCCAGACATCTCAGTTGTTACAAGTGCCCTATAGTAATGGAGCACCAACGATTCCTGGCGTTAGGTGCTGACCACGCGAGACCTGGACAACATTGTGTAATACCACTAGCTCAAGATCGTCATTTTGTACTGCTTCATCTGCGCAAGCATATCCAAACAGCAACTCAGACCGCAACCTCTTCTTTGTGAAAACATGTTATCTATATTGTTGCGTGATACCGTGGTTGCTGCTGCGCCTCTCGTCCTGGTATCTCCGACTTCAACACCAGTGATTACTTGGGCAGAATTGTGGTCCAGTTCGATGTCAGGGATGGTCCAACCAATCTTAGTTTCCAGCCTCTGTTGGCTGGACTAAACCTTATCTCCACCTCAAGGAGTTATCTTCGATGAGGATGATTTATGATGAGGTTGAAAAGACGTAGAAGGCTGACTTTATTGTACTCGGGTTACCCCACATGTGCTCCGCCTCTAAAAAAAAAACATTACGCTGTCTGTAGAAAGTATCGTGCATATCATCAAGCGATCATATCCAGGCATCTTCCAAATAATTGACTTTCTAAATAAGATTGTGTAGACAAAGATAATGCAGATCCTATTAGTTGTAATTTATGAATTGCCTTTATGAATTAACGAGTTATGAATTATGTGTTAGTAATTATGAGTTACGAATTACGATTACAAATTAACGAGTTATGACTTGGGTCAAAGGGCATGAGCCCATGGACCGCTGGATCAGCAACCAACCAACCAACCAACTAACCAACCAACCCATGAATTATGTGTTATGAATTACGATTTATGAATTACGATTTATAAATTAACGAGCTATGAATTATGAGTTACGAATTACGATTTATGAATTACGATTTATAAATTAATAAGTTATGAAATATGAGTTGCGAATTTTCAATCGGCATCACTGCACTCCGGCAAATCTAAAATTGTTCATTCAGTCATCTACAGCATATCTTACAAGGCATGCATGCTACTGGTTCCTGTAGTTCGCTGGATAAATGCGCTTATTAACATTCCACCTTTCTCTCTTTTACGTTTACTAGTTGTTTACGATTAATACTAATACTCGTCTGTGTTGCTGGGTACCGAAAAGGGAGCAAAGAATCACTACTGAACAAGCGCGGTACGTGACTCTACTCCGGCGGTTGCTGGTGAACCACTGACTATGCAGTTGAGCACCTGTGGGTAACCGTGAGCTATAATCGTGCGTGATATCCGTGTGATATAACGCTGGTTAATAACAGCTTACGTTTCCTACAGAGTATCAAGACTGAAGTCGGGTGTGTTCGACCGAAATGCGCAGATATATGAGTTAAGCTGTAAATGTGTTCTCCGGTGGATTCCAAGTCACTGCACAATTAGGGGAAATGAAATAGTTGAGCAGCTAATTAAAACTGGAAGTGAATGTCAACAATAACAGATTCAGTAGCATTTCTTGAAATGAAATTAAAATCGAATCACCCATACATCCAAAGATATATTGCCATCCACGACATTAGAAGAAATGAATAAAACAGCATTGTGAGATTGAGAAACATGCCACAACAGACTCAAACATCACATAAATGGAAGGTTTGATTTAGAAACAGACCACACCAGACTCAAACATCACAAACATGGAAGGTTTGATTGAGAAACAGGCCACAACAGAATCAAACATCACATACATGGAAGGTTTGATTGAGAAACAGGCCACAACATCACATGCATGGGACTATCAGACTATTGGATATGTATGGAAACAAACAACTACAAATAACAGTCTTCTTTCGTTACTGCCTGTTTTTCTGTGAAGGAGTGCAGGGTAGTTTTCTATAGGCTGTGGAAATAAAGACAGCTTTGCCATAGCAGACGCCGCGACATGTACAGGAAGGATGTTTATTGTACCTCCGAAAGATAAAATCATGTCCCAACCGTGGATTGAACCCGGGACCTCAATGGTTTGAGAACGGCATTCTAACCACACGGCCATGCGCGCCACTTATTGTCTATTTTTACTTGGTGTTTGTTATTTATATAATTATTCTGATTGTCCTATGGCACTGCAGTTATTTCTTGATAAAAGACATCATTGCTCTGTATCTATCCCCACACGCATCCACCATGCTGAACTGGTGCTCACACTCAACTCTTGTGATTTCACTGGTCGTTTTTTTTTAAATCAGATCAGTAAAGTTGTTATGGGCACTAAGATCGGACCCAGTTATGCGTGTCTTTTCATGGGACATCCTGAACATCAGTATTGGAAGACCAGTGAAGGTCTTTTTCCCCTTTCCTTTTCATAGACACATTGATGATGGTATAGGAATTACTGACATGTCTGAAATGGAATTGTCTGCCTTCATCAACTTTAACAATTTTAACCGTGTTATTCAATTCAAATCTAACATGTCTAATATTTTTGTCAACTATCTTGCCAGCATTGTCACAATGCATCTCTCTTATAGTAGCACATCTGTATACTACAAACCTACTGGTGCATATAGTTTTCAGCATTGTACTTAATCTCATCCACCAACTTGCAGTAACTCTGGCATTCTCCTAATTTCTCCTTTGTCGCTTATATAGTGATGATCGCCCGTGTGTTGCTGGGGAGGGGAGCAACGAATAGCAACACTGTTTACCTTCCATGCATGTCGTAAAAGGCGACTAAGAAGGTTATGGGACGGAGTTAGCTGTCCCATCCCATTTAGGGTCAGTGACGCAAAGCCATGCTGAAGTAGGATGTGTCAGGCAGAAATGCGCAGATATCGCAGCAATGCTGTAAGCCATGACACAATGCATTCCGTTCTCCGGACTACATCCTGCTAATCTGCAGGAGTTTGAGAACGAACACAGAAGAAGAAGAATCGTGATGATGACAACATTCTTGATAAATCCTATGATATGATTGATACATTATGTAGATGTTCATACCCTGACAGTGTTCTTTCATGGGCTTGCTTTCGTGTCCGTAAATGCTCTCGCCATGATACTTTGACTAATCCTCATATTACTTCCTCTTCTGATAGTTAAACTTTTCCTCTCTATTCATCTCTATAACTCTGCTATCCGTCGAATCAAACATTATTTAAATATTATTTCCTTCTCCAGTCTGATTCTCAAACTCGTGCCTATTTCCAGATTTTTCCAACGGTTGAATATCGACGTGGCAACAATCTATTATTTATGAACAATTTAATGGCATCTTGATTCTTGATTAGAAACTGGCCTCACAGCACGTGGGGCATTCCCATAAATGCACCGCCTTCTGTTCCAGCAGCCATTCGGCTCGGTGTTTGAAGTCTAATGCCGCCGACGTCGACATCAGTGCACAGCTCTGGCCCTTGCGACAGGTTTCTTTGTTGTTCCTCCCACACACATCGTGCCCGTAACTAGTTCAAGCACAACATCGGCCTGTCAGAACAACATGGTAACTGTTATCGAAGGTTACGACTACGGGATTGTATAGATGACGTGCCATATGAAGCTTCTATTAGAAGATAACCTCAATATAAAGGCATGTCATCTATTAAGGTTTTCTGTTGCATGGTTGCTTTATCTAGTGAGCCATTGGTGAGACTCACAGACACATGACATCTTGGTCCACAATCACCTCAGCTCTAATATTCCAGACCATTTTTAAACGATTAATTGTAGACCACGACGTCATTACACATGTCCCACTGCAGTGAAGATCCGCTCCGTTTCATTTCCTAACGCAACTTTCACTATCAAAGATGCCTTTATATGTGAATCCCATAACGTCATTTACGTTATCATTTGAAACGATGTGACGAGATATTTAGGTAAAACGGGTAGAAGACTAAGTGTTCGTTTTTTCCAACATCTTCATGCCATTAACCACAGAGCACCTACTCTTGTCGCTAAATAATTCAATGACGCTGATTACTGTGGTGTCCGTGATATTCAGGTCACTGCATTAAGATCATGTACACTAACGATAGAGTTTGATACACCCCTGAAAATCACTATATATTGCGGATTGATACCCTTAAGCTATTTGCTATTTTATCTTAATGCTGATCATTCATTTATTTATATTGGGGGAGGGGAGGCTTTGCTATTATGTCATTCATGCTGTTTTCTGAGATAGTTGTTTTATTTCTCTCTGATTCCCCATAATTATTTTCATGTTCGTCTCTATGACAATACTTAAGTATACGTATGTAATTGTCACCTTGGATATCTCCGCTGTTAAAAATGTGTGCCGTCTAATACTTTTGTGATAGTGTCATTAATTTTACTGTTTTTACTTTGTGCATTGTGTGTTTCGTATTTTCTTGAAAAGGATCTTCAGTTTGAAACGTTGAAACTGTCTTGTATATTGTCATTTATATTCTGTGCACATATTATTTACTCTGTGAGTTTATTGTAAAGCTTATCGTGGTGTTTTACGTAAGTAATGTTAGAAGAACAAATAAGTTTCGTTTTTTAACCCAATAGTTAATAGATAATAGACACGATGATTGAAAGAAACTAGACGAAAGGCTAGAATACAGTCGGTCTTCATTAGTTGGAATTTAACGATGGAACATGGTCTGAATAAATGTGTCAGTCTATGACAAATGAGTCCCTTGCTTTCTTATGTTGCTACAAGCGTTACGTCAGCGACCATTATACCACATTGGCATGTTAGATAGAAGACAGTAAAACAGATAGGGTTAAACAGTTCGAGAAATTTGGCCACATAATTTTGAATTGCTGTGTAAACATATTTTATGTGGAGGTTGGTGGAATTGTCTGAAAGGTTTAACCAGATCTGTGTTAGTTAAAATTGCACTTGACTGACTGGACGTCGAATGTTTTAATTCTGACAAATATAATGGTTGAATGAGATCAGAGATTTTACAACAAATTTGATGACGTCAATCTGTATAATTATCTTGAAGACGATATAGACGTCAAAATTAGCGTAATTGGTCATCCACAATTTGTTCACACATATAAACAGTCTCACTGCTGCTGTTTTTTTAATACATTCGAGTGTCACAGCGAACAAACACAAATGTACCAGTCATTTAATATATAGTCCATCCATCTATAAAACAATAACCCGTCAAGGTCGTAGGGGTACTGCATTGAAGGGGTCAAACATACACAGTCCTCCAGCGATTTCTATTTCCAGCGGTCCAGGTGAGTACGGAAAAACCGTGAGGTTTCCAGCCTTTGATATTGTTTGGGGCCTCCTCTATTTCTTCTTCCTTAAACTGCACCCTGCAATGTTGTTGATTTTTTGACCGAGAACCATGCCTGCACACATTTCCAAAACTGCACGTTGTCGTTGTTTTACTATTGACACTTAGTGATTGTTGTGAACCTACGAGATTCTTCTGTTTTATTTCTTACATGAACATTTGTCTTACGTTCTCTATAAGAAATTCACAGAATTCTTCTATTACATTTGTATTCGAAGATCTGTATCAGTCTCGCCATGTCTGCAGTGTATGTCCAACTTTTGCAACCATGCAACACATTCTATATCCGTCTCGCCATGTCTGCAGTGTATGTCCAACTCTCGCAACCATGCAACACAATCTATATCCGTCTCGCCATGTCTGTAGTGTGTGTCCAATTCTCGCAACCATGCAACACAATATATATACGTCTCGCCATGTCTGTAGTGTGTGTCCAACTCTGGCAACCATGCAATACAATCTATATCCGTCTCGCCATGTCTGTAGTGTGTGTCCAATTCTCGCAACCATGCAACACAATATATATACGTCTCGCCATGTCTGCAGTGTGTGTCCAACTCTGGCAACCATGCAACACAATATATATCCATCTCGCCATGTCTGCAGTGTGTGTCCAACTCTCGGAACTATACAATACAATATATATCACTAGTGCATTATAAATTCTGATCTGTACTCTAACACCAGTGAAACTTTTCTATACTAGATTTAGCCTTGACGCAACAGCTAAGGCTATCTCTAGTCTTATCTTTAATTCAGTTCTGTATTTTCTATCACTACATATGCAGGATCTTAGGTATTTCAAAGTATTCCCTACTCCCACTGTATGCCCATTCATCATAATGTCGATGTGTGTACTTCTATGTCTGTGTTGCTAACCAAGATCTTGCATATTTTCGATGTGGATTTCCATTCCGTACTTACTTGTAACTTTTTCCAACTTTACTGTTTGCTACTGCAGTTCTTGTTCTGTACCAGCCAAAAGATCAATATCATCAGTGAAACGCGATAGATAATATGATGGTTTGTTGATCTGTTTCTTTTGTGTGCGTGATTCCCCCCCCCCCCCCGCTCCCGGGAATTTGGATCAATAGAAATTGTGTTTATTTCTTGTGCAATGGGGAGGTTTCTCCGGAGCTCTATTTAATACCCAGAATTCTCCAACTCTGTGATATGCAATGCTATGAAAGCAAAGGTCCTATAATGGTGGTGGAAATATTGAGCACCTTACGAAAAAAATAATTAGGAGAATAAATTTATTGAGGGTTATGATTCATTTTCCATGTTCAAAATAAAGGAAATGAGCTTGCTACGCGGCGTTGCCACAAATAAGCGCTACTATGCGCTTAAAAGAGTTATCGTCAACCAACAGAGAACTTGAACTGTCAGTCATCGTGTAATGGTGGATACAGTCAAGGGTAGATCAACCAACAGAGAACATGATCTGTCAGATATTGTGTAGTGACCGATACACTCAGTTGGAGATCTGGGTACCTATGATTGTATCCGTAGTGCGATAATGATGTTCTTACGTTTAAGCCTATATTCCACTGTAGTTTGATTAACAAACCATTTCCACTCAAATATCTTTATCGTGTTAGTGTTCACAATTTTAACGGTTATTTCCCTTTAATTTCAGATGTCCTTGAAACGTATATGACTGGTATGAGATTCTGCAAGTATTTACATTTATACAAACAATTTTGTTTCAAGTATTTACATTTATACAAACAATTTTGTTTCAAGTATTTACATTTGCAAAAACAATTTTGCCACAAAAAATTATGTAAATGCAATTTTGTATGCATTTTACAAGATATATATATTTTTTTCCATATTTAGTTTCGCTTTAGTTAGTTTTATAACATAAAATATTCAATACTGATACCCACTTTCAATTATTTAATTCTTTGAGTGTTTGTAAAGATATACTACACTCCCTCGAAAAAGTCACATTTATATAGAGGAAAGGTTGACAAGCCCATACAGACATTAATATAGAATTTTTCCAACACCATATTTACCGTATTATGCATACATGAGCCTACACTTCCAATCTTCAGTAATCATATTTTTATCATGAAAAACCTTAAATCATGTAATAGAAGGTTTCGATAACATGTACTTGCTGCAGGAAAACTGAAATCCTACAGGCAAAACTTGAAATAAGGTAATGATGTTTTGCTAATCATTGGAAACACATATAATAACGCACACAAATCGACGTTTCGACAACAAGGATCAATAGTGCCGTTTTTACTCACAGCTTTTTGTAGTGTATGTAGTCTTGATAAAGTCCTTTTGGGTGAAACGTCGATTCGCATATGTTATAATGTGTGTTTCCAGTGCTTAGCAAAACTTCTTTACCCTGTTCCAAGCTTTATCTAATAGACATATATAATAACTACCTATTCTGTGTGTGTACAATCGTAAATGTAAAATGGAATACATGGAACTTTCACAAAATGAGTCTCACTTTATAGGCATGTCAATGTTTGTATGTAGAATATAGCTTCCATCATATTTATGCAGACATATTCAATGCAAAAAAGCTCTAACGTTACACGAGTTACAAAATGTGGTCAAGTTTATAGACATGAGATAGAAGCACATTCTAAGCAAACAGACTGACCCCGAGAAAAACAAACAATGGAAGAAAAACTCTGTACGGATCTCTGTACGAGGTACAAATTACAGTCAAGTTTATAGAAGAAACAAAACTTACTTCAGATATAAGCACATTCCATGTAAACAAACTGGCACAGAGAAACAACAGAGAAAAAAACGGTACTCTGAACAAGTTAATATCAGGAACTGAACAGGTCGAAATTTACTCCCATTCATTTGCATCACTGACGATAGAAATCGATGCTGGAGTCTTGATGTGTTAAATGTATCCAATGTGACACCCCTACAGTCCTGACAGGTTATAGGTTTATGGAAATGGGTAGATGGAAACTAACAATCCTTAGCTTGACCTGCTGACTCGAAAATCTCTGACTTAAAATGACATGTTTGTTTTGTGTTCGCTCCATTGTAATCAACACGGGTATTCGTGTGATTTCCGCCGAGAGCGTAGTTACGTTGTGCCACCGTTATGCGCCTTGTAGGCCAAGAACATCCGATTTCGTCATGTCTTGACATTTCGGGTTGCTACCCTAGCCTGTGACAACCTTCCTATCTGTCGCCAGGCAGCGAATGTGTATTGACTCTACGCCGAGACGGTTTGTCCTTCACATCTAGCTTGCACGAGGTGTTCCGCCGCCAGTGAACGTGTCTCGTGTAATTAGATATGTTGTGCCCATGCCCATCGGGTACTGAACCTTTTCTCATCATCGAGCCTGGTTCCACTTTAGGAAGAACTCGACGGAAGAGTTGGGCTTGGACTCGTTCGCTCTCTTAGCCGAAGTCTCGTTCACCAACGTCTTGAACCACTCGTCTATGTCCGAGACTATACGCATATTAGGAGCGTCGGGGACTAGCATTTGTTCTAGAGCTAAACAATGGTGGTCATCTTGAACGTCTGTGTACTGAACCTTTTCTCTCCACGAGCATGATTCCAGTATAGTAAAAACTCGACAGTAGAGTTGGGCCCTGACTGCGATCACCGGTAACTAGAAGCTTGTCTTGAGCAAACAATACTTTAATTCCGATTTTCTTGAAACGTTTTCCGTTCTCTTTGCAAATGCTGCTGCCCTCTAGCGCTGTGCTGCCTTCTAGCGCTGTGCTGCCCTCTAGCGCTGTGCTGCCTTCTAGCGCTGTGCTGTCCTCTAGCGCTGTGCTGCCTTCTAGCGCTGTACTTTCCTCTCAGTGTACTCAGTGTGCTACTATTATTGTGGTGAGTAACGCACCAATTCTTAATATTTTTCATAATATCGACCCACTCGGTAACAACTGTATTGGCCGCCCCTCCAATGTTTCTGCAGATCTGACTAGCTTCACTGTGTGTCGACAGACAGTGGTGCTGCATATGTTGGCGCAGAGGTGAAGGAGTTGCCTCTATTTTTGCACTCAAATCCTTTTTCCATCTGCTACCCCCACATTCACGAACATCTGCTACCTCCACATTCACGAACATCTGCTACCTCCACATTCACGAACATCTGCTACCTCCACATTCACGAACATCTGCTACCCCCACATTCACGAACATCTGCTACCCCCACATTCACGAACATCTGCTACCCCCACATTCACGAACATCTGCTACCCCCACATTCACGAACATCTGCTACCCCCACATTCACGAACATCTGCTACCCCCACATTCACGAACATCTGCTACCCCCACATTCACGAACACGACCCCTAACATATTTAGCCAGAATCAGCACGAGCCGTTGTATTTCTTTTTCCATGGTGCACCACGAGGAGATACTTCTGGGATCTTGGCTACCTGCTAACCCTGTGTCCCCCGAGAGTAGTGCGTTCCCTGTGCACCCCACATGACATAAAAATATGACTTCATATCAGTACATCCCAACAACCAACATGAACATTAATGCGAATCAATATATTTCTCCAGGCCAACTTAAAGTTGAGATACAAACTGCAATTTCGCCCAGGGATAGAAAAATAACGAGGCACTAATGAACTCATCTTGTAGAAAGTTGTACGTGAATTCTGTCAGCCAGTGTATCTTATCACATATTTCCACTTTATGACATATATTGATAGATATAACCCTACCTTTGCCCCATTCAGCAATATTTAATTTTTAGTTTTCACGCTACAATTTTGGGTCATTGATTTTGACACCTGCTGTGTTCAGATTCAAGAAAAAAGTACGCATGTAATAAATAAATAGTTCTTGGTTCTTAGGTTCTCGCGACAAATCTGAATATCTTAACAGTGATGACACGCCGTAAGTATATTTGGATTGGATGTGTAATAAGACACCGTTTACTATCCCAGATTATCTTGCAAGGTAAAAGGAGAAGAAGTGGTGGAAAAATTTGGGATTATAACGTTAAGTAATGGTCAGCTCGTGATTATTGAACATTAGTCAATATAATTCATTATGGAGATATTTGGTAAGGGGGGGGGGACATTTTGAGCTTTTTGTTGTACATATACTATTATAAGTGGCTACGTCTCTACTACCACTACCACTATTACTACTACTACTACCACCACTGCTACTACTACTACTACTACTGCCACCACTTTTACTACTATTACTACTACTGCTACCACTATTACTATTACTACTACCATTACTACTACCACTAATACTACCACAACTACCAATAATACCACTATGACTACCACTATTACTAACGCTACTGCTATTATTAGTACAACTATTACTATCGTTACTACTAATAATACCAATATTACTACCACTACTACTTCTACTACTACTCCTACTACTACTACCACCACTAACCCTACCAGTATCACTATTGCTACCAATACTACTACCACTAACACTACCAGTAGCGCTACTAATACAGCTACTACTACCACTACTACTACTACTACCAGTAGCACTACTATGTCTACCACTGATGCTACTTCTACCATTAATGCTACCACTACTACTACTACTACTATTACTAATACTATTACGACTAATTCTACCTTTATCATCATTACTCCCGCAACCATTACTGCAACCACTATTACTGTTGTAATGAAGATGATAATTTATAATTCGCTAATGTTATCTATTATACTGTATGATTATGAGAGTCGGACACTCAATACAGACATAGAGATACGGATAAAAGTCTTGGAGTACAAGTATTATTGACATATTTTGTATATTTCTTATAGAAAACATTGAGCACAAATGTAGGTAAGAATAAAGTATTGAATCTTGAATGTTCACAATAATAAGTTTTAGCAATAGTAAAACGACTATAAAACGTGCATGGTTTGGACATGTATGCCGTCATGTTTCTATTTCATTACCGACCCTGCATGGTACAGTATGACAGTGTTCTGTTGAGGATAATAGCAAATATATAGTGACAACACCAAAGTTCACATATATATAACCTGTTTATTGCATCATCACAATGTCCAATTTACAACATCCAGGGTTACGACATCAAGTTTACGACATCCAGGGTTACGACATCCAGTTTACAACATCCAGGGTTAAGGCATCAAGTTTACAACATCCTGGGTTACGACATCCAGTTTACAACATCCGGTGTTACGACATTAATAATTCAATGTACAGAATCTTGTGAAATATTAAATACCTCTTAGTTCACAAGGTTTTCTAGAGTTTGGATCCGTCTCTCAACATGGGAGCTTTTCAAACTCTCCTAATACTTTCTACCTACAACTTTGAAAATAAACTTTCCTTACTATTTCTTCTAACTACATTTCGTAGCTCCGGTCCCAACCTCAGCCGCAAACCTAGTCCAAACTTCTCGTATTCAAACTAGTTGTCTGGTCCAGTTCCGGTCCAGTTTCCGAAAATACAGAGATCCCCGGTATTTTTGAAAAAATTCTGAGCAATCCTAATGCTTCCTTCGCGCATTTTCACATCCATTTTATAGTCCCACCCTCTTCTACGCACAGCTGAGGATATAAATCGCTGGATAACTGTGCGTGTGGATGCATCCAATATATTTCTCCTACGCACAGCTGAGAATATAAATCGCTGGATAACTGTGTGTGTGGATGCATCCAATATATTTCTCCTACGCACAGCTGAGAATATAAATCGCTGGATAACTGTGTGAGGCGTGTGGATTAATCCAATATAGTTCTCCTATAACACTGGGTTTATGAGTTTATTGATGGATGAGTATTGCAAACGGTATATAATGCTGTGAATTTACTGTTCAGGACATGCGAGAGTCGGCAGGAATGAAAGAGCCTATACATTTGTATCGCGGAAACACCAATATTAGGGGTTTTTGTTATGGACAACCGCCGATGACGGATGTATTGACACAAAAAAACGGTGACAAAACGCATTTCAATTCTCTGAATTACATCCTGCAGAAAATCTAGTGACCACTGTCCTGCTACAGGAGAGATGCAGCGGAAGAATGAGAATGAACGCTGAAGTTGAAGAAGTAATGGACAACAATGACATATAAAGATATCTACATTTTCTAACTGTTAGAACTCTGAGAACTAGAAGGACAGATATGATATTGCGACTTAATGAATTTGAAATTATCCTCGTGCGAGCAAAACGTGAGGGCGATTGAGGGGATGTAAGATGTATGTAACTAGCGAGATACGGGAACCATTAGCATGCAAACTCTTTGTCATGTGCTGACAGAGACCGAGCACATATGGGTTTGCCCTGAGTGCGTTAAAGAATATTCAGAAATGTCAAACTAAGCTCAACTAAAATTAATGAGTATAGACACTGTAAATTAGAAAGATACATCGTGGAGGGAAAGGTCCAAGGTAGGAGAAAGCCATTAAAGATTTCAAGATGAACATAGAATGATGACGATGGCGATGAATTATTTCTATTAGATGTAAGCATGTAACTCTTATGCGAGGGAGAGGAGATGGCTACCGCCCTCGTTTGCAGAGCCTCTGAAATGTGAGATCGCTAACATCTCGCACCCCTACGGCATTAATAAATGATATGGGTTACTTTACTTTATGTAACTCTTGACAACCTATACCT
The DNA here is from genome assembly GCA_034231615.1 of Meghimatium bilineatum. Classification (NCBI taxonomy): domain Eukaryota; kingdom Metazoa; phylum Mollusca; class Gastropoda; order Stylommatophora; family Philomycidae; genus Meghimatium; species Meghimatium bilineatum. The sequence goes on from CM067306.1 coordinate 34,186,681, forward strand.
TTTGTGACAGGAGCACAGGTTCTCAGTTATGTAGCTGAGGCGACACCCAGACGTATATAAGTTCTCAATGACATAAATATGTACAAGAGGGTTATAGATTCATGGTAGTCCCCGAACTGAGGCATTCCCGTGTGCCAGTATCTCAGGATTACCACGTCCTTGTCAGAGGTACAGTGCACACTTCTAGTTCAACAACTTTATCATTATGTCAGATTTGTTGACCTATCTGCAGGGATGGCACATCCAGCATACCCTGTCATCTAGGAGTCTGTCAGAAAAGTCATCTAGGAATCTGTCACAAAAGTCATCTAGGAGTCTGTCACAAGTCATCTAGGAGTGTGTCACAAAATTCATCTAGGAGTCTGTCACAAAGTCATCTAGGAGTCTGTCACAAAAGTCATCTAGGAGTCTGTCACAAGTCATCTAGGAGTCTGTCACAAAAGTCATCTAGGAGTCTGTCACAAAAGTCATCTAGGAGTCTGTCACAAGTCATCTAGGAGTCTGTCACAAACGTCATCTAGGAGTCTGTCACAAAAGTCATCTAGGATTCTGTCACAAAAGAACAAAACCCGGGGGCATGCATCGCTTCATCATCGGTTAGGTTTATTTGTTAATAGACAAAAGTAAGAAATTGAGACAAGAAATTCAGTGACGACTTCTTCACACGTTTCCCCCAGCTTTCCTTAGTCACCTTCTACAACATACATGGAAAGAAGACAGTATCCCTGTTTGTGAACCCTGAACTAGAAGTCCAAGGCCCGGATGGACAAGTGAGAAAAGGTATCCCAAAATAGATATTGTAAATAAATAACTATAAATTATAAAAATAAATTGTAAATATTAATTGTAAATATAAATTGTAACTACGAATAGTAACATATTACTGCTTACTTATTATTTATCCATTTTGGTATCACTTTCAGCTTGTGTTACTGTAACCCACTCCTCTTTGTCGGGTATTCTCAGTCACCTTGGTTATTATATTCGTATGTGATTCTACACAAATATCTCATGAAAAAACATAATGTGACATTGTACCAGCTTAAAGTGTAAACTGATGTAGTCTTCATTGTTCTCGGGTTACTTTATGTGTACTTTTTCCCTCTCAACGAAGGGGCATACAGGTTGCAGAGAGTACCACTCATATCACGTGACTTCGTGTCGATGGTTATGTTGATGACGAGAATCATAAGCGCGTTGATGTTTACGATGTTAATTGTAGTTGTCGTGGTGGTGGTAATGATTATGAAGGTGGTGGTGGTGGTGATAATGATGATTATGAAGTGATGGTTTTAATCATACCGATAGTTGTGGTGACAATGATTACGATTATAGGGGTGATATTACATGATGATGAGGGTGGTGATTGTAGTGGTTGTGGTGACAATGATGATGAGTGTGATGATTGCAGTAGTGATGTTGGTATTGATTGGGGGTATTGGTGATAATGATAAATGCGATGGTGGTATTAATAATGGCGGTGATGATGATGCCTTTGTTAATGATGATTGTGTTGGGGAATATGATGATGATGAGGATTATGATGATGTGGTACAAACAAATCGATTGATACATTTCTTCCTATGGCTTAGTTCTGCCTTAAATCAAGTAATTCTCTGTACTTCTGCCAAGTCCGTGCTTTACTAATTGGTATATTTTTATGTTTATTAATTAGTTTCGCAATATTGTGAGTTCTTCGGGCTGCTATGTATATCTGTATGCATGCCGGATTATCTTCGGGCTGCAACGTACTTGTATGCATGCAGGATTATATTCGGGCTACAAAGTACCTGTATGCATGACGGATTATCTTTGGGCTACAATGTACCTGTATGCGTGCCGTATGATCTTTTTTTAGCAACTTGAGTCAAAACGTTTTCACAGGTTTATGATACATCCTCTGCTAGTATCGTCACAGATTTGAGGCATATTTTCGGCCAATATCGTCACAGATTTGAGGCATATTTTCGGCCAATATCGTCACAGATTTGAGGCATATTTTCGGCCATTATCGTCACAGATTTTAGGCATATTTTCGGCCATTATCGTCACAGATTTGAGGCATATTTTCGGCCATTATCGTCAGATTTGAGGCATATTTTCGGCCATTATCGTCACAGATTTGAGGCACATTTTCGGGTGGTACATTTTCTGTGAGTAACATCAAGTATGTATGAATAATAGGTAATAACTTCCGCACAACTATAATCCGACAGGAGGAAATTGGAAGAGAGTAATGAAGTTTTTCTTATAACCATACTCTGTTTACTCTAAGAAAAAGTGGGTCACAACACACCCCCACGTTACTCCGCGACAACAGGTGATTTTTAAACAGCTGATGACATGTGAAAACAATATTATTTAAAACATTTTAAAAAAAAATAAAAACAATATTTAAACAACAATTTTAAAAACATTTTAAAATGCAATTTAAAATCAATATTATTGAACACTTAACAATCGATTCATGCGCTCTACAACTAATCAAAATCACTAACCCACTTCATTCTTACAGTGAACAGAGTATAGTAACACGCATTATAACACACACAAATCGACAATTGTAATAATTGTAGCAAAACTGCACAGATGGTGTTAGATTTAAACGTTTTGGACACATTTTCTGCTAGTAACATACACGTTTACACACAATAATGTCTTCATTATCCCCTTTTTAGCATCGCTTTTACAGTTTCCAAACACAAATAAATCGCTGTCAATTTAACCAAAATAGATCTCTGTAAACTAAACACAAAACATCCGCTATCAACAGCACACAAAAAGATCGCTATTAACCAAACAGAAATCATACGCTGTCAACCAAACACAAATCATGCAATAGCATCATAAAATGAATCTAACTGCAGTGACAATGCATTTAAATTAGTCATCATTAGCGAAAGAACACGAGAGAAACAAAATCACTCAGATAGGGTTAATTAACCCGAGTGTAGATCGAGTACTTCAGGAAGTGTTGTCTACATCCGACATTAATATCTATCAAGGGAAGTAATCCCCGTATACTAACGTCTCACCGCCGCAGATTTACTTTGAGTAAAGAAATGCAGGAACCTTTTATTTTTGTCTGGAATTTCTTTTACGATAATTGTGGAATTATTTTTTGGTATGTAATCAGGCAATCATGCAATATATCTTTAAAATTTCGGCTCAATATACTACTTACATCCGACAGCTCATTCAGTCATGGTAGTTTTGTAGACGTTTCTGTAGTTAAAACATTCATGTACTGGCCGCAAAGAACGATGGCAGTTTCGTACAACTGGTAGTAGGCCCCTATATGTAGGTTTTCTATGAGATGAACCTATAAACCATGCATCTATTCACGGTCACATAATGACACCGTACATTCTTAAAGAGTATCGAAAACTAAACGGCTTTATTAAGCAACACATTCTAGGTATATTAAATCAAAAAATATCTGAGTCCCAAATGTGTAGTGATGGCAACTGGATAAATGAGTTTACGCTAAGACTCGAACGGTGCCGGACCCTATACCTCAAAAGTGTCCAACGTCAATTACTGGAGGTCCTTCTCAAATGCCCCAAGCAGCCAGACGGCAAGGGAATAGAGCAAAACAAACTAACGACCAATAAAAATAATGCACTGAAATGCTGAGGGTGTCAACAGCAAAAGTGATGGATACAGTAAAAAAAATGAAACTTGACAATATCCTATGTGAAGAACAAGTTAATGTATGTTGTATTCAAGAAACACACTTCAGCAGCAACACAGCCTTTCAAATCAGAGGCTACCAGTGCTACCGATCAGACCGAAAGTACAGACGAAACGGTGGAATTTTGACACTTGTTAAAAACAATATCAGTGCATGTCAGTGTATATGGAGGGGCAGAATACCAGATACTTCACCTAAAGACAGATATTAGGGATTTCCATCTAAACTACTACTGCCCAAATGATAGACCATTGGAACTAGACACAATCCCAGAAAAAAAAAGAGGTTTATGGTGTTTGGTGACTTCAACAGCCCCTCTCCGAGCTGGGGCTACGATCACATGGACAATAGACGTGAGGAACTTGAAAATGACAGGATGAAAATAATCTTATACTTTTCAATCAGGCAGCAGATTCACCAACCTTCTGCTCCAGTGCATCGAACACCACCTCTACACCAGACATGACATTCTACTCACCAGACCATGAATGGAAGATCACACGTGTCGTTGGAAAACAGCTTGGAAATCCACAATGAATTTATCAAGGACAGAATCACACTCACTAGGTGGAAGAGGGCAGATTGGAAAATGTACCATTTAACCAGTGTTCGAGCTAAGGACATGAACGTGAGCAAAGACATCAATAGAGCAGTGAATGAATTTAATAGATGTATACTACATGCTGCTAGTAAAAGCATAACCAGGTGGTGGGGGTGCAAAAACTACAAGCCTACCGGAATGATGAATTGGAGAAGCTGCAAACTCAGATGGAAACATCTAGACAGCAGGCAGAGAACAGACCTAACCAAGAAAACCACAACAAATATCAGCAAACGAAGGCTAAGTTTCAAAGAGCCAAGTTACAGGCCAGACGGAGCTGCTGGAAAGAAAAAATAGAGGTTCTGAACCTTGAAAGAGACTAGGAAATTATGTAAACTGGTACAATACAAAATCTTGAAAGTACGTGGAGAAATACAAGGATCACACTTTATAGAGATAGAAACATTTTAACAGGTAAACATGCAACTGATTACTTTGCCGAAGACAATAACGCCAAAGTTAGCCAAAACAAACAACAGGAGATTCGAGAGAACCAGCAAAACATTAGACAATGCGAACGTATACCTGAAGTCATGGAGGCACCAATCACAATGAAAGAACTGAAGAATGCAATATCCAAATGAAAAATGAAAAAGACACTAGAAGCTGATGGAGTCTGCAATGAAATTATTAAAAACCTGGAAACTGCAGCAAGAGCAAAGATACTGCAGATCTTCAACACAATCTGGACTACGGGTAATGATGCACGGGCATGGAGAGAAGCAATAATGATACCACTCCTCAAATCAGGAAAAAGATGGAAGCACAGTCTCCAATTAAAGGTCGATCATCCTTACAAAATGTCTATGAAAACAATCAATCTTAGGATGTAGTGGTACCTTTAAAGTGAAAACCTTCTGGTATCGCATCAAGAAAGCTTCAGACAGTGCTACTCTACTGAAGATCAGGCATCCTACGAGAGCTCGAGGATACCTTCCAAGATATGAAACGAGTACTAGCAGCATAGATAGACCTCAGGAATGAATGTGACAAGGTTTGGAAAGAAGGAATCTTAAATAAATTGCGAAATGGCAGGATTAACTCAAGATTGTACAAATGGGTAAAAGCATACCTGCATAATAGAAGAGCCAGGGTACATTTGGATGGTCGCAAGAGCAATAACGTCCTAGTGCGTCATGGAGTCCCCCAAGGAGGAGTCCTGTCACCCACACTTTTTTTTGGTTTATGTCAATGACGTGGTTGCCAAACTGCCACACGGGATCAAAGTGGCAATGTATGCTGACGACCTGGTGATCTGGTGCACGGAAGAACATGCTACAGTGGCGACAAAACAAATACAAAGAACTGTTGATGTCTTAACCCTATGGGCAAGTAGATGGTGGATCAGCGTTAATACAGATAGGTGCAGCACTACACTCTTTACCCTCTCATCATCATCAGTTGACAAATTCTTTCTAGAACGTAGTCTTTCCTATGGATCTCTTGAATTCTCCGCGGTCTTGAGCAAGTTGTCCTGCATCTTCCAGTGACATCCGCAGGCATTCTTGAATGTCTTTTGTCCAACGGCGTCTTGGTCGGCCTTTGCCCCGGTTGCCTTCTATCATCCCCTCCATTAACACTCTCTCCATGCCGTCGTGTCTCTTAATATGACCGAACAAAACTAGCTTTTTCTTTAATATAGTGTTCAGAAGCCAGCCTTCCTGGACGTTAATTGTTCGTAACACCTCCTGGTTTGTTTTCTTCGCTGTCCATGGTATTCTCATAACTCTTCTATAACACTTTAATTCAAATGATGTTATTCTCTTGGCCACTGTTTTATTTAGTGCCCATGCTTCACATCCATATGTCGCCACAGGAAATACACATGTTCGTAGTAAACACAATGTGGTTCTTATGTTAGTACCTTGCCATAGTTTCTTTATCTGTTTTAATTTTGACAGCGACATTGCCGTTCTTTTCTTGATCTCAACTGCGCAGTCCGCCGCATTGTTTATATTAGTTCCTAAATAATCAAAATGTGTCACTTCTTCAAATTTCAGTTCTCAATACTAATTTTGGGTCTTGATTTAGTTTTGTCAGTTGCCAATTCACCACATCCATAGAATTTCTTGGCACAATACTCCTGTAGTTTGCCGTTGCTTTCAGGAGGAACATCCGATTTAAACTGACACCGAGGAAAACACATACATTCTCACTCGCCATTTTGACCGGATATCATTTTTACCCTCTCACCAAAACAAAAAGCCGGTGATATCAAGATAGATGAACAGCTTTTGGGGGGAAAAGAGACAAACAACCCATATACTTCGTATTTACTTTTGATGATAAGCTGACACGGAACGCAATACATAAACACAGCAACACCAAAAGCAAAGACGAAGTTAGCTATCCTGAGAAAACTCAGTGGAATCACATGGGGAAATATATACTCCGTAAAGTGTACCAGCAAGGCATAAGACCACACTTGGAATATGGTTCAACTTCGTGATGTCCTGCATCAAACACCCCATTACAAGATCTAGATAACGTACAAAACGAAGCATTTAGGATAATGTTGGAATCAATGACATCAACATCCATGGTAGAGATGCAGAAAATGGGAAGAATGCAAACACTTGGCGAACGCAGAGACACAAAGGCACTAATACAAGCAGAAAGTTTCAGTGTATGCCTAGTCATCCAATGAAGAAAAGATTCCAAAATTTAGCAATGGGGCGCCTGAAAACAGCTTTATCCACCAAGCTAAACGACTCCGTAGACAACTTACAGACCTTCCTGAAGATGACAGCTCCTTGAGGTCTGTACCAGAACAGCCCCCTGGAACTAAAGGTATGGAATATCATTATACATTAAGATCCACGTGAAAGGAATATTAAGCGAGGACGAACAGAACAGTGTGCAGCGAATTACAGTCACCCACATTTTTATGGACGAGGAATATCCACAAGACATATGGGTCAGAGTATACACAGATGGGTCAGCACAGAATGCAGTGAGGAATGAAGTGCAGGTGTATATGTAGAATATCCACACAAGTCTAGAGATACGATCAGAACACCAACAGGGACATTCAGCAATAATTTTGATGCAGCAATACAGGCAATTAGGGTGGCAGATGAAACAATGCTGAACTCCAACCCTGGCTCATAGCCCGTGGTATTCTTGACAGATGCAATGTCAGTGCTTCTAGCTCTCCAGTCTGCAAAACTAATAGATGCACACAAACTCCTTAATGAACTTGCATTCATTGCATTCAAATGAACTGTCTTACCAGTATAGAGTAAATATGCAGTGGATACCCTCTCAATGTGGAATACCAGGAAATGAAAAAGTAGACCAAATCGTTAAGGAAGATGCTGCCGAAAACAAACCAGATGTACCAATCACCTACCATTAGAAAAAACAGATGATCAAGTCAATAAGAAAGCCACAAACACCAACACAAGATGACTATCACATTATCAATAGATCAGAACAAGTTGTAATTCTACGCTTCGGAACGGGATACAATCGACTCCGCAGTCACACATACACAAAGTTCAAGATTGGCAACACGGTCATATGTACATGTGAACAGGCAGCACAGAGTGCCAAACATATACTTCAAGGGTGTTCTAAGTATGAAACGCTGAGGCAGACATATTGGCCAGAGGAAACAACACTGGAATCAAAGCTCTATGGCCCACTGTATGAACTACAAAAGACAGTGAGATTTATTCAGGAGACAGAATTACAGATGCAGACATGTTTCAAGTGAACGAAAGAAGAAGAAGCATCCAGGATCTATTAATAAAACAAAATCACAATGCATCAAATGAGATTTGAACCAGGTCTGCTCAGATGTCATCAACTTGCGAATATATGTCGTGTTGTCGAAGACAGAAAACGTCTTGACCGAAATTGTTAAGCGAGTAGGGGCCATCTAGTTGGAACTGGTTCAAGTCCCGTTTGATGCATTAAGATTTTTCTTTATTAATAAATCATTGATGCTTCTGTGGATTTCTTGTGGTTCAAGACGGAAAACGTGTTAATCCAAGTTGCGAGGCGAGTTGGTGCAATTTAAGTGGACCCCCAGTTCAAATCCCGTATGCTGCATTATGATTCTTGTTGGCTCATTCTAGTAAAGTAATCGTCTTTTCCTTCCCAAGTTATTGAGGAGTTTTGGAGAAAATGGTGTTATACCAGTATTTTTGTTACAATTGCTTCTTCAGCGTTATTTTTCCAACCTCTGCTGATTAGCACAGTCTTCCAGAGAACGGTATGCGTTGTGGCATAAATTAGAACTTTTTTCTTCGCAATATGCCCCTTTCAGCCTGGCGTAAGGAATTTCATTGTATCTTCACATTAAGGAAAGGATTGTGAGACTTCATTGCTGTTTAACTGATATCATAATGGGTTCTAAATATGTGTGTATTTTATATTAGGCCGGTGTCTACTGCGTACCTAATTTCTGGACTCTCACTACTTCCGAAATTACAAGGTTAAAATTGTTCATAGTGCTGGTCTTCTCGTACATTTCGCATGATGTTGTCATAAAGATATGTGATGAGAAGATACATCCCTGTCAGACTCCTTTTTTTTGGGGGGGGGATCTCGAACCAATCGGCTGTTTCCTCATCAAAGCAAACAGATAATACTTAATCCTGGTAAATCATTTTAACGAATTATATGAGATGGCGTTGGAAGTCAATGCTTTTCATTATGTTCCATAATTTCTGTTGTGATATGGTGGAGGGTGTAAGATGACATGGTGGACAGAAGAAGACAAGGTGACTAGAAAATATTTAATATTAATGATTTATATGAGATGTTTTGGGAAATCAATGCTTTCTAGATTCTTGATTAGAAACTAGCCTCACAGCACGTGGGACATTCCCATAAGTACTCCGCCCTCTGTTCCAGAGCCATCCGACTCGATGGTGTTTTGAGTCCAATGCCGCTGAAACAGACGTCGACATCAGGGCACAACTCTGGCCCTTGCGACAGGTTTCTTTGTTGTTCCGCTCACCAACGCCGTGCCCATAACTAGTTCAAGCACAATGCTTTGAATTATGTAACATAATTTATTTTTTATGTGATACTGTATAGGGTTGAAGAAGACAAGGTAGACTGAAGAAGACATGGCTGGATATTTTCATAAACAGAACTTGGTGTGAAGTTTCCTTTCCCATCAGGATGGTAGAGGACAGAGATGAGTGGGCATTTTTTCTGCATCAAATGTCTCAATGTCACACCCTTACTACCCTGACGAGTTACGGGTTTTATTATTATTATATGTGTTACACGGTCAAATATCTTCGAGTAGTCTATGAAACTGATGTAGAGGGGCCCATGTCTGCATTGTACTCCCAGCGCTTATCTATTACATTTATCATGTTAATTAAAGATGTGATTGATTCCTGGTATCTCTGTTCTGTCTAACACGTGTCTGGTATCTCTGTTCTGTCTAACACGTGTCTGGTATCTCTGTTCTGTCTAACACGTGTCTGGTATCTCTGTTCTGTCTAACACGTGTCTGGTATCTCTGTTCTGTCTAAAACGTGTCTGGTATCTCTGTTCTGTCTAACACGTGTCTGGTATCTCTGTTCTGTCTAACACGTGTCTGGTACCTCTATTCTGTCTAACACGTGTCTGGTATCTCTGTTCTGTCTAACACGTGTCTAGTATCTCTGTTCTGTCTAACACGTGTCTGGTATCTCTGTTCTGTCTAAGACGTGTCTGGTATCTCTGTTCTGTCTAAAACGTTTCTGGACTATATCAATTTCTCTCTCCATATGTTTGCTCTATTATTTTCATGATATTTTTTGAACCATCTTGACTGATCAACGTAATTTCTGCAATTAGCGCAGTTTCAGAGTGCTTTTCTTCGGAAGTGTTTACTGATCCTTTTAAATCTTTTGGCCACATTTTACTTCTCTAGATCTTAACACAGTGGCACTGTAGACTTGAAAACTGGGTTTCCTCCTGCTTATATTAATTCAGCAACTAATCCGTCGCACCCTAGTGACTTTCCATTTTTCAATTTCTTAATTGCCTGACGTACTTCTATATGGATTCCGGTTCAATTCTGGAAGAGCTCTTTCTCTGACAATTGATAACAATGTCGGCGAATTGACATTGTTGTAAAGATTGTTTCCCCTGACTGTGCGTTGTACCCGAACACCCCTCGCGGTACAGACCCATTCTACAGCAGGGAATCAATCAGCCTCGCCGATAAGACCCATTCTTGAATGGGCAGTTTAAGTGACAAGTACCAAAAAACCGCATCAATTTAATCAGCCAACAGTTGTGACCCGCGCATGGGTTATTCAACAAGTCTCATTTAATATAAAGTGGACATGCTTCCTCACTAGTTTTCCTGGAGGACTAGAGACTGACGGGAAATAGGACAGATGAGAGTTGTGGGGGAAAACGTATGTAACAGTAAACTAGCAGGTTTAATGTACCACGGATACTGCATTCGTTAATACAGTGTTACCTACGATAATCTTCCTTAACCAACAGAATACCAAGAAATAATGTGGACAGAATCATGACCGACTCATTTACTTTTCAATAATCTAATTTAGAGACAACGAGGAAATTAGGACCCCAAAAAATCAGCATGTAACCGAAAGAATGTGAACCAGGTTTAAATCCCGCATGTTAACAGTTAAAAACCCGCATGTCTGGTCATGTCCTATCCATGTGTGCCGCCAGGCATCATGGGGAGCCGAAGTCTTCTTTCTTTAGCTAACTGTGATGCTGCTGCCAAAGTGCAGTCTCGGTGTTCTAGTATTTCTCTAATGTCATCTATCCATCTTTGTCTTCCAACTTTCTCTTTTCATATGATCATTTATTGAAGGCTATCGATGGAATGCGATCTTCTTCCCTCTGATTAGGTGGCCAAACTATTTGACCTTTTATGTTTCTATGCATTCTTTGCACGATATTGTTTCCACCAGATTTCTTATAGCGTCAATGTTTATTCTATATCTTTTCGTTACCCTCAGTGCTGCTCTCCGACACTTCTTTTCGCATACAGCGAGTTTTAGTTATAGTTTCTCTGTCAGGATCCAGGTCTAATATTGGTAGCACAGTCTCGGCATAAACATTGTGTCTATTCACGTTCTTTTGGACATTGTATCGATGTGCTGGTGTTTCAGCAGTGATTGATATAAAACTGCCTTTGCTTTCTGACATCTTGTCTCTCTATCTAGTCTCCCGTCTTCTGAGAACACTCTGCCTAAATGCTTAAATTCCTGTACCTGGTTGAGTACCGCCCGTTACCTGTTCAAATACCACCTATTACCTGTTCAAATCCCACCTGTTACCATCTTTCATATTTCACTTCATTCACTATCATTCTTTCACATTTTTATAAATATACGCAATCTTCTTCTATTTTTATTTTCAGTTTCCAACTCTCGACAATTTACTGTTTCCTCTATAACTTTACCTTGTTCCTTAATATTCCCTCACATCAGCCAACTGCATATCTTCTTACAGTAGCAAATTTCATATTTCCTTACATCAGTCAACTGCATATTTCCTTACACCAGCTAACTTAATATTTCCTTACATCAGTCAACTGCATATTTCCTTACACCAGCTAACTTAACATTTCCTTACACCAGCCAACCCCCCCCCCCAAACTTTTCTAACTATGGAACACCATTACGATAATCCATACAGTGGGGTGAAGTAAGTCAGCAAAACGCAGACACAAGTGATTGCCAGTTTGGATAAATACCAGCCCAAATAAGCACTTCAATTCCATCCATATCGAGATTGCTTGTAGTCTAGACGTCCATAAACTTCTGAACTTGAGGACAAATCGAGGGCTCAAAATTATGACCGAGAGAGAGAATTATTGATGTAAACACTAAATAGAATAACAGAAATTTGAAATAAAATTTGTAACGAGAGATGGCTGTAACATACATATGCGGCATATAAAATATGCACAATTTGTAACTCCTTGTTGTGTACAATGGCTTAATAAATATGTGTTACAAAAACCTACTTCTAACAATGAAAGATGATATAAATAATGGTAATAAACAGAATGAGGACGAAAAAGATATTCCTCCCGGCTCTGTTGTTTTTAAATGAGGGATTATGGCCTCCTGCCGAGGCGCGACCTGTTTAACCTAAGACCGGAGTTATGTTGGTTATATCAAGCAGTACCTATAGACTGTAACGTGTTAGACGTTTCAATTTTGACACTAAAGATTGAAGGTTGGTTGAAAAGATAGAGAATAGACTACATTGTACTCGGTTATCCCACTTGTGCTTCGTCCCTCTCCTAACGAAGCAAAACGTCACCTCCCGAGAGTAGGGCCTATCACTTATAACACGTAACTCAGTGTCTTCAAATATAACTTAGAACAGGGTAACGAAGTTCTTACTTGCCGTATTTTTGTTGTTAGTGTTCTTGATAAAGGCCTTTTGGTCGAAACTTTCATTTGTGTGTTATTTTGTGTGTTTCCAGTGATTAGCAAATATGCATTCCCATGTTCCAAGTCTCGCCGGTTGGATTTCATCTTTGTTGCATTGAGTACATAGTATCTACCTTTAAGTATATACTGGAAATAGAGACATGTGGAGATCTATGATCGCTTAGAGATGTTATATAAACCTATTTGAACATAAAATTTGGGAGACTTATGAAGGTCTTTTTCCATTTCTATTTTATAGATATATTGATGATGGTAAAGGTATTACTGACATACCTGATGCAGAATTGTCTCTCTTTATCAACAATTTTAACCCTACTATTCAGGTCACATCTAACATCTCAACTAAGTCTGTCAACTTTCTTGACATTATTGTCACTATTCATCCGCATTACCTCAGCACATCTCTTTACTACAAACCTACTGATGCACATGGTTTTCTGCTCTACACTTCTTCTCATCCTCCTGCTTATCGCAACTCTCTGCCATTCTCCCAGCTTCTTCGCCGTCGTCGCTAAAGTAGTGATGATGACGACTTTCTTGATAAATCCTCTGAGATGATTGATTTCTTTCGTAGATGTTCGTTTCCTGACGGTGTCCTTTCCTCTGCATGGCTTCGTGTCCGTAAGTTATCTCGACGTGATATTTTGACTAATACGCAGGTTACTTCATCCTCCTCTGATAGATTTGAACTTGTCCTTACTTTTCATACTCAAATTTCTACCGTTCGTTGAATCTTGTTCAAGCATTATTCCCGTCTCCTGTCTGATTCTGATACTCGTGCCGCTTTTCAGGACTTTCCTTTGGTTGCCTATACACGTGAAAAAATCTTAATGACATCTTGGTCCACAGTCACCTCAGGTCTTATGTCCCTGCTCACTTTGGCACTATTCCTTGCAAACGTGGTCGTTGCTACGCAAGTCCCTATGTAGTTCAGATCCGCTTTGTTTCATTTCCTAAGGCCACTTTCACTATCGATGATGCCCTTACATGTGAATCCCGTAATGTCATTTACGTTATCATATGTAAAAGTTGTGACAATAACCATATATGTGAAACTGGCTTACGATTGAGTGACCGTTTCTTTAGGCATCTTCATGCCAAAAAACACAGAGAACCTACTCCTGTTGCCATTCATTTCAATGGTGGTAGTCATCGTGGTGCCCTCGATTCCAGGTCACTGCACTCAGATCCTGCACCACGGATAACAGATCTAGGTGCGCTCTTAAAAATATATTTATTTTTGAGTTTGATACCCTCAAGCCTTTTGGGCTTCATTTGTTTAAATTTGTGTTGGTGTGGTCCTTATTGTATTTCTATTATGCTGTATTGGATAATATTTTTTTTATATCCGGTTCAATTTTCAACAAAACCCGCTTCCGTGACTACATGTTTCCATATACATCATTGTCACCTTGAACTTCGTATTGTTTACATGTCAATAGTAAACTAGTCCATCTGTGGTGGAAACATTGTTTATACTGTTTTCGTTGTTTTTCACTATTTGTTTTATATATTCTTTAGAAAGACCTAACGGTTCGAAACGTTGACAGTGTCTTGTGCATTGTAATTATGTCTTCTTGTTTACACCTCATAACCCCTTCTTCATAGTGATAGTCCGTCTGTTGTGTTCAAGTTAAACATCAAAAACCTGCGTTCTACTAAGTACTGTTGTTGTTGCGTTTCACTGCAGATTACCTTGTATTGATTTTCACTATATCTAATACTTTCATTACTTAAATATCAATATATCTTTTTTATTATCGGAAATTGTTGTCTCTTTCTGTTTATGAGTACATTCTCTGTGCTAATTACATGTATTACATTTAATGACAAGATTTATGTATGGTTAATCTATCAGACGTGACATGGGATCCTGTCTGTAAACAAGATTGGGCATCAGTAAAGACCTGTGTACAGAACGGAAATATGACCTGAAAGGGTGATTTTTGAATATTTCAAGGCGGTTGGCTTTTTTTTTTTACATTTGACTCAAAGTATATAAATAGTGACCAACGAAAATCTAGCGAATAATCAAAAACTTAGCGAATGAAGACTTACTTTCCGTTCAGAGGCCTTTACTGTCGACAGTCTCGCTGTAAAAGTTTAGTTTGAGAGAAATCGCCATAGACGTCAGTGTGTTGTGTTTTCTCCTCATGACTCATTACGCGTTCTATATTTCAGATTTTTGAAGCTAAATAAAAATGACGGCTGATATAACCCTGCTAGTCTTGGTCTGTGCTATAATTATTGTTCAATCTCAAGAAAGCAACCCAACTTCTGCAGTAAGCAATAACCAGTCTGTGAGACACAAAACTCCTTCTGAAGTAACCATTGCTCCATCTAGAAAACAAAGACCATCTTTTAAAGGAACTGTACCAAGTCAAAGAAAAATTCGTCTGACAGAAAACGTATCTCTACGTAAACCAAAGACATGTTTCAATACACAAGGAAAGGTAAAATAATCGTACGTCTTGACTTTTACTAACTGCTGACAATGTTCTGTCATTCGCTATTCATATATCTTCTTCTTCTCGTTCGGAGTTTGACATGTCTACACAGCAAGTCCTGTTTTCTTAATAAATGCTGCTGTATTTGAAACATCCTCAGTGCTCCCATACATCTTTCTGTGGATATCCATCTCTGTGGGCCAGTGTTCTTCCCTTAACTTGTTTAGTGTATTGCAGTCTTGCAGGATATGTTCAGCTGTCTGTGCTGCCCGCCCACAAAGGCACAGCGGTGATGGGACCAATCTTAGTCTATTTAAGTGGCTGTTTAATCTGTTGTGTCCTGTTCTGAGGCGGAAGATAATAACCTGCTCTGCTCTGTTGAGATAGTGGTAATTGTCTATTGGGTGGTCGACTTTCCTGATGGCTTTGATGAGGGTCTTCTTTTCTTGGTAGGTGATTTCTTGGTCTTTTTGTTCCTGTGTTGCTCCATCCTTTGCCAGTCTGTCTACCTCTTCATTTCCTGGTATGCCACAGTGGGATGGTATCCACTGTAGTACTACCCTTCTTTGGATGCTCACTTCTCGCATGGCTTCCTTCAGGTCTGGCAGCTTATCGCTGTCAAGGACTTGTAGGACAGACATAGCATCAGTAAGAAATACCACCTGCTGGCATTGACTAGTGTTTTTAATTATTTCTTCAGCAATGTTTAAAGCATGTACTTCTGCAGAGTAGTAGGAGCAGAATATTCCAGTTGGTGAACATGTGGATTCATTTTCTTTTTCTGGATATTTTATGTACACGCCAGCACCTCCATTCTTTACTGCTCTGGTTGCTGATCCGTCTGTATATACTTGTATCCATGCTTCTCTGGGGTACATATCTTCAATCATGTTGCATACTATTGTTTTCTTTTGAAGATTATTCAGTTCTATCATAGTGTGGTAGTTCTTTATGGTGGTTCTGATAGTGAGATTTGGGTATTGCTCCCACGGAGCTGGAAAAAGTGTTGGTGATATCTTTCTTTTTATGTCTGGTAGTTCATCCTTATATTTTCTGTTTAGTTTTTTGGATCGGTGTATAAAACTGATCCTCTTCAGTCTTCCACTAGCTAGTTCACTGTGTCTGGTCCTCATTGGATGTGCTGGCATGCTCTTGTACTTTTCTGCATGTACCATGGTCTTAGTGTCTCGCCTGTATGGTAAGGGGGTAATGCCTGTAATTTTTTCCATTTCATTTATGGGAGAGGTCTTCATGGCACCTGTGATAAGGCGAAGTGCTTGATTTTATAACTATTCATATATAAATTCACTATTAAAAAAAACAATTTAGATGATGTATAAATGCATTACTAATAAAAACAATTTAGATAATGTATAAATGCACTACTAATACAAACAATTTAGATTATGTATAAATGTTCTACTAATAAAAACAGTTTAGATTATGTATAAATGCACTACTAATATAAACAGTTTAGATTATGTATAAATGCACTACTAATACAAATAGTTTAGATGATGTATAAATGCTCTACTAATAAAAACAGTTTAGAGGATGTATAAATGCTCTACTAATAAAAACAGTTTAGATAATGTATAAATGCACTACTAATAAAAACAGTTTAGATGATGTATAAATGCTCTACTAATAAAAACAGTTTAGATGATGTATAAATGCTCTACTAATAAAAACAGTTTAGATGATGTATAAATGCTCTACTAATAAAAACAGTTTAGATGATGTATAAATGCTCTACTAATAAAAACAGTTTAGATGATGTATAAATGCTCTACTAATAAAAACAGTTTAGATGATGTATAAATGCTCTACTAATAAAAACAGTTTAGATGATGTATAAATGCTCTACTAATAAAAACAGTTTAGATGATGTATAAATGCTCTACTAATAAAAACAGTTTAGATGATGTATAAATGCTCTACTAATAAAAACAGTTTAGATGATGTATAAATGCTCTACTAATAAAAACAGTTTAGATGATGTATAAATGCTCTACTAATAAAAACAGTTTAGATGATGTATAAATGCTCTACTAATAAAAACAGTTTAGATGATGTATAAATGCTCTACTAATAAAAACAGTTTAGATGATGTATAAATGCTCTACTAATAAAAACAGTTTAGATGATGTATAAATGCTCTACTAATAAAAACAGTTTAGATGATGTATAAATGCTCTACTAATAAAAACAGTTTAGATGATGTATAAATGCTCTACTAATAAAAACAGTTTAGATGATGTATAAATGCTCTACTAATAAAAACAGTTTAGATGATGTATAAATGCACTACGAATAAAAACGAGTTTAGATGATGTATAAATTCATTACTAATAAAAACAATTTAGATAATGTATAAATGCACTACTAATAAAAAGAGTATAGATTATGTATAAATGCGCTAATAATAAAAAGAGTATAGATTATGTATAAATGCGCTAATAATAAAAAGAGTATAGATTATGTATAAATGGGCTACTAATAAAAAGAGTATAGATTGTGTATAAATGCATAACTATTATAATAAAAACTGTGGATGGTCAAATTTTGTTAAACTAACCGAAGTCCATCTTGGCTATATTATTGACTAATTACATTCTATTTAACCGTGGACAGTAGTTCAATTTAGTTATATCAGATTACCCATGAAGAATGTAGTGATCGAGGTTCTGGTAATCCAATCACTATTAATTCCAAAGTTTCAAAAATAATTTGTTTATATCTAAATTGTGAGCATTAAAAATAATGGAGTTCGTGGTCTGACCACTTACTCAGAAGTATTCAAATATTATGATAGTACCTACGTAGAACACAGGTTTTTCAAGTTTCACTTGATGACAACTGACTGACTATCACTAAAGGGCTATGGGTGTGTAAACACGAAAAAATACAATAACAACATTAAGAAATATGTCTTCTATACATAAGTCTTGTGTATCGAAACGTTGAAAATGTCTTGTGTATTGTTATTTGTATTTTTTCGTGTGTACACCCATTAGCCCTTTAATGATAGTCTGTCAGTTGTCATCAAGTGAAACTTCAAAAACCTATGTTCACGTAAGCACTTTTGTTATTCAGTTTTACAGCAATATTATCTTTTATTGATTGTCAAATACTGTAAAGTAAAGTTAACCCATAGCACTTATTAACGTCGTATGGGTGTGAGATGTTAGCGATCTCACATTTCAGTGACTCTGCTGGATGAGGGCGGTAGCCATCTCCTCTCCCACGCAGTCTTTACTTCCCAGATAAATCCGGAACCCAACTAGGGCTGAGTCGATCCGGTAGCCGTTGTGATCTGAAAAACATTTTCGCCTCAACTGGGGAATGAACACATAACCACTCATATGTGAAGCCATTGCCCTAACCATTGTGCTAGGCAGCCTCCAACTATTGCAGGGCAGCATCAAATGGGGAAACCAGGAAACATCCTCGGACGGGATAGTAAGCATCTCAACACCTGCCAAAGTTGAATTCAAGTCGTGTACATTGCTGGAAACATCCTCGAACGGGGTAGTAAGCATCCCAGCGCCTACCAAAGTTGAATTCAAGTCGTGTACATTGCTGGAAACATCCTGGGACGGGGTAGTAAGCATCTCAGCGCCTACCAAAGTTGAATTCAAGTCGTGTACATTGCTGGAAACATCCTCGGACGGGGTAGTAAGCATCTCAGCGCCTACCGAAGTTGAATTATGGTCGTGTACATTGCTGGAAACATCCTCGGAAGGGGTAGTAAGCATCTCAGCGCCTACCGAAGTTGAATTCAAGTCGTGTACATTGCTGGAAACATCCTCGGAGGGGTAGTAAGCATCTCAGCGCCTACCGAAGTTGAATACAAGTCGTGTACATTGCTGGAACCATCCTCGGACGGGTTAGTGAACATCTCAACACCTACCACAGCTGAATTCACGTCGGCTGTGCTAATTTGACACCATTCTCGAATAATTAAGGGGTGATAATCATCAAAATAAATTGTCTACATTTTACTCTTGATTGTTTCCCCTGTTCTGTTATATTTTGTTTTAAAGTTTTATTTCGATAAATGTGCATGCCGTTAAAAACTTAATAGTACCAAATATTATTTTGGTACATAAAAAATAAAATATATTTTATATGTATCTTATGTTGTATTAGGCGTGCAGTAGCATGCCAGAAGAAAGTGTTGTTTTCTAATTGTCATGTGTACCGTTTGTTGTTGTTGCTACTTCGTTGTCAGATACCCAGCACGACTGATGTTATGATTTAAGTTCCATAGCGAAATTTGGCTAATCATATCGTCTTTAGCTTAACGCAACTGACCCTATGACCCTTAGCTTTGCGCAGCTGACACAATTATTCTTAAGCTAACATAGCTTATCCTACGTCCCTTAAATACATAGCTGACCCAACGACCCTTAAACATAGCTGATTCTACAGTTTTTAAACATAGCTGATTCTACGAAACTTACATAGCTGATCCTACGATCTTTAAACATAGCTAATCCTACAATCCTTAAACATAGCTGATCCTACGACACTTAAACATAGCATATCCTATTTTTTCTTACTATTAGCGTCCAGGTGGTATGTGCTGTAGAAGTAGTCAGCAACGGAAGTCCCAGACTTGTGGTTCATATCGTTCAGATGTTGACAGAACATTATAATAAACTTTTGTTTACCTAAATTTCATTAAATTCAAACACCTTTTACTATGCTTGACTGTGTTTTCAATAGTGTTCATATAAAACGTATGACTGTGTGCATTATTTAATCATTTTTTGTACCCAAAATGTATTTGGCCATAAAAATTTAACTAAGTGGCAACACTGCTGATTATATATTTCAAATGAACCATATGTCTAATAACTATTTCTGTTATTTAATTTCACTTGATACAATCATAAGAGATATCGTAATAGTTTCATGTTGTTTATGTGATTCTAAGACATGGAAGGGTCTGCAACAGTTTGAGAGTCGAGTAACTGAGTATTTTCTATGCATCTCGTAGCAATTAAAGAATATGTACAAATCATTATGTTCTGCTCTTCTCTGTTATTTATGTATAAAGTATATTTGGGATTATTTAGTACCAGTATTCCGTCAAGAGTGTGGTATAAAACTGTTGACTTCTTCTTCTCTTCTTCCCTTCCTCTTTTACCCTTTACGGATGTCGAGGGAGACACAATGTTCGTGTTCTCACTTTTCTGGCAGATTCATATAATGTTATTTGGTGTTCGTGTAATGTCTCTTTGATGTTGTCGATCCAGTGTACTCTAGGTCTACCCTTGGCTCTTCTTTCTGTTTCTCCTCTCTTCGTGTATGCTTTATAAGCTAATGAATCACATGGCATTATTTCCAGATGACAAAACCATTGTATCTGTTGGTTTTGTATGTATTGCAGAATTGATATGACACCCACTCTTTCTCTTATGACATCGTTTCTAATTCTGTGTCTTCTGGTCACTCCTGTGGCTTTTCTCAGACATCCCATCTCTGTTGTAACCAATTGTCTCTTATGTTTTGTTGTTAAGGACCATGTTTGACATTGGTAGCACAGGGTTGGAATGAAGAAACTTTGGATAGGATGTGTGTTTTTTTGTTGACATTGGTAGCACAGGGTTGGAATGAAGATACTTTGGATACGATGTTTCTTTTGTTGACATTGGTATAATATTGTGTGTAGACTGTTGACACATGTGTCAAATACGTAACAGATGTCTTACAGTTGTCAGCATGCTACATCAGCCATGCCACTGAAACTGCTAAGTTGGTTACAATCTATGAATGCAGTTGGTGGAACCTACACCCATAGTCATCTAACTAAGGTCCCATGTTCTGCCCACGAGACACTGCGAAAATAAACACAATCTCCTTTTGAGTTGATAACAACTATGATAATGAAATATTGTTACTGGTAACCAATATAACTAACAAATAGTAAAAACTAATGTCAAAGAAAATTAATAATAAACAAAAGAAACAAGGATTTATTTCTACTCTGCAGTCCAACAGGACCTTTATCATGAAACAAACACAAACAATAAATGAACACACAAAATTATTAAGTTATAATTGCACAAAGATGGCTTCACGACTCCGTCTCCCTGCATTAGAAACGACAAAAAACGTTCTTGGTTTTAATATTGCGGCACTCTCCACCTTGTCCAATATTCTCTGACAGTTTGTTACTGCAGCACTCTCCACCTTGTTGAATATCTTCTGACAGTTTGTTACTGCAGCACTCTCCAACTTGTTGAATATCTTCTGACAGTTTGTTACTGCAGCACTCTCCAACTTGTCCAATATTCTCTGACAGTTTGTTACTGCAGCACTCTCCAACTTGTCCAATATTCTCTGACAGTTTGTTACTGCAGCACTCTCCATCTTTTCCAATATTCTCTGACAGTTTGTTACTGCAGCACTCTCCATCTTTTCCAATATTCTCTGACATTTTGTTACTGCAGCACTCTCCACCTTGTCGAATATCTTCTGACAGTTTGGTAATTTATATTTCTTTTGGGTCAATGGGCAGAAAGGCGTCATCAAGAATGTTTTCGTAGATCGCTGCGAGCACAGTAAGACAAAAAGGCACCCTGATCATCTACTGCACCCCGGCGCACACCTAGTAGTCTTAATTGTCTCTTGCCACTTAGATTAAAAGTATAGAGACTAGAAGTGAGATTGACGACATCCCGTGACTCTCTCTTACTTTAATCCAATTTCATCGTGCAACTCATATCATCATACTCTATTCGTACTAACAACAAGAAATTCAAGAAATCAAGTGTCAAATACAAAGACGATTATGATCACCCAACCAAAATTGCATCTAATAAGAGCATATTTTCACCAGGACAAAAGTATTTTGTGAGATAGTTTCATCAGCAGAAAATTATTGATCTGAGATATTTTAACCATCAGTATGATTGTAAGATAGTTTCACCATCAGTATGATTGTAAGATAGTTTCACCATCAGAATGATTGTAAGATAGTTTCACCATCAGAGAAGTATGATTGTAAGATAGTTTCACCATCAGAGAAGTATGATTGTAAGATAGTTTCACCATCAGAGAAGTATGATTGTAAGATAGTTTCACCATCAGTATGATTGTAAGATAGTTTCACCATCAGAATGATTGTAAGATAGTTTCACCATCAGAGAAGTATGATTGTAAGATAGTTTCACCATCAGAGAAGTATGATTGTAAGATAGTTTCACCATCAGAGAAGTATGATTGTAAGATAGTTTCACCATCAGAGAAGTATGATTGTAAGATAGTTTCACCATCAGAGAAGTATGATTGTAAGATAGTTTCACCATCAGAGAAGTATGATTGTAAGATAGTTTCACCATCAGAGAAGTATGATTGTAAGATAGTTCACCATCAGAGAAATATGATTGTAAGATAGTTTCACCATCAGAGAAGTATGATTGTAAGATAGTTTCACCATCAGAGAAGTATGATTGTAAGATAGTTTCGCCATCAGAGAAATATGATTGTAAGATAGTTTCACCATCAGTATGATAGTTTCACCATCAGAGAATTATGATTGTAAGATAGTTTCACCATCAGAGAATTATGATTGTAAGATAGTTTAACCATCAGTATGATTGTTTCACAAACCGAGAAGTATGATTGTAAGATAGTTTCACCATTAGAGAAGTATGATTGTAAGATAGTTTCATCAGTATGGTCAGCAATGCTAAATTTTAATGAAAAGGTGAAACGAAAAAAAATAACAAGGTAGTTTCACTATCAGAGAAGTATGATTGTAAGATAGTTTCACCATCAGTATGATTGTAAGATAGTTTCACCATCAGTATGATTGTAAGATAGTATCACCAGCAGAGAAGTATGATTGTAAGATAGTTTCACCATCAGAGAAGTATGATTGTAAGATAGTTTCACATCAGAGAAGTATGATTGTAAGATAGTTTCACCATCAGAGAATTATGATTGTAAGATAGTTTCACCATCAGAGAAGTATGATTGTAAGATAGCAAATCTTTATTCTTAGTTTTGTTTCAACGATTATTTTCCTTACCTATAATTAGGAGGTGGAAGTATTTATTTCGGAAAAAACCGGGAAAGGAGTTAAGTGTTAGTTAATAACCGATTAGTGGGAAGAGGTTTCGGGTTAGTGTTTGGGTTATGCAGGTAGCCAGTATCATGGAGCGGTGGGTCTCTAGTCGATCCAGCGATTCAAATGGATTCAAGTTAATACAGTTGTCGAAGAACGGTGAATCTAGTCTTTCCAGAGATGCAAGCAGTTACAAGTTAATACATCTTTAGAAGGGCAGTGAATCTAAAGTCGATACTGCGATACAAGTAGGTACAAGTAAATACAGTTGTAGATGGGTGGTCAATCTCTAGTCGATACAGTGATACAAGTTAGTACAAGTAAATACAGTTGTAGAAGGGTGGTCAATCTCTAGTCGATACAGTGATACAAGTTAGTACAAGTAAATACAGTTGTAGAAGGGTGGTCAATCTCTAGTCGATACAGTGATACAAGTTAGTACAAGTAAATACAGTTGTAGAAGGGTGGTCAATCTCTAGTCGATACAGTGATACAAGTTGGTACAAGTCACTACAGGTAGAAGTGAGGTGAATCTCAATGAATCTCTAGTCGATACAGTGATACAAGTGGGTCCAAGTCAATACATTTGTAGAAGGGAGGTGAATCTCTAGTCGATACAACGATACAAGTGGGTACAAGTCAATCAGTTGAAGATGGGCAGTGAATTTGCCATCAGGGGCAAAGGTTTGTATACTGCCCTCATTAAATTCTCAGGGTTAATAAGTGGCCAAGATTCTTCTTCTTCAGCGTTCATTCTTAAGTTCCCGCTGGATATCTCTTAATGCATGGTCCTATACGTTTTCAAGCAGGATGTAGCCCAAAGAATGGAAATGCGTTGTAGTTCCGTTTTATTTGTACCAATGACGCGACGTATCTGTATTTATTTTGACGTGGAGTCAAGATTTTGAAATTAACTCCACCGTTGGCACCTGGAAACTGATGTACCAATGTTCGTGTGGTACAGCCAGCTAACACTTTTAGGGAACATGTACGGGTCTGTTTATGCTGCAGGTGGAATGAGAAATGATCGCAATCTTACTATTAATATCATCGACACATCTCAACCAGCACTGCATACAATACTGTAACAGGACAATGACGCTGCCCTTTCTATATCGATATTCTGAATGAAAACCACATAAGAAATATAGGGAGAGATGTCACAAGATTTTATATCAAACCAATTTTTGTTTATGGATGTGAAGCATAGACAGTAATTTTTTTTAAATTCATAGTGAGCTGGCGGCTATTGAGGTGTGGTTTTAAGAAGAATGGTGAAAATTCCATGGACTAAAAAACTGATGTAGAAGTGATCAGTTAGAGTAAAATGACAAATTATAGCAAAAATGAGTAGCGGCAATACACAATTTTTAGAGCAAGTGATGAGAAAACAAATTAACATTTAGCAACCACTGGAAAAATCAAGGGGAGAAGGGACAGAGGAAAACAAAGAGATAAATTTCTGGATTGTTTTTACTGACACAAAGAATATGTCACCAAATTTAACATATTAACAACACAAGAGAAAGAGTTGGGGAGAAACATGATCGCCTACGTCACTTGGCATGGAATTATTCTTATGGCCTAAGCCATATTCTCAATGGTATTAGATAAATCTTTACAGCCGAAGCAGGATGTTGCTAGTCATTGGAGCAAAAAACGGCGGTACAATGTATTTTCGTTTTCCGGACCAAATCCCGCTGGAAATCTTGAAAGAATATTCTCCTACTATAAAAGAGAGATTATGTGGGAATTTGAAAAAATATTCTCCTACTATAAGAGAGATTCTGTGGGAATTGGAAAAGCAACGGGGAAAAAAAAATAAGCTATGATTGCGTTGGCTAAGTAAAATGTATGACTTATGGTGTGGTACGCCTTCTTCAACCGCGCAACGTTAGTCCAATTTGATTATCAATAGTCATTAATTTATTACTGGTAACTTGCAACTGTCCAGCTCTGTGGCAGTGAGATACAGAGAACTCGTCTCTGACACCAATGCACTGGGTTCAATCCACACCGTAGGAAATTGTACATCCGGACCGTTAAAAAAGCAATGGCAAACTATTAAAGGTATTTATATTGCCTAAATAATCACTACAGTCAAGATATGCTGCGTTGGTGGCTACGTCCTGAATATGCTGCTAGTTTATTTTAAACATCTATCTCTATCACCCACTCTATTGACCAGCTTCTATCTGACCAGCTTCTATCTGACCAGCTTCTATCTGACCAGCTTCTATCTGACCAGCTTCTATCTGTTCAATTTCTACCTGTTCAATTTATATCTGACCAGCTTCTATCTGTTAAATTTCTATCTGATCAACTTCTATCTGATCAATTTCTATCTGATCAATATCTATCTGACCAACTTCTATCTGATCAATTTCTATCTGACCAACTTTTATCTGATCAATTTCTATCTGATCAATTTCTATCTGATCAATTTCTATCTGACCAACTTTTATCTGATCAATTTCTATCTGATCAATTTCTATCTGACCAACTTTTATCTGATCAATTTCTATCTGACTCATTTCTATCTGATCAATTTCTATGAGACCAACTTCTATCTGATCAATTTCTATCTGATCAATTTCTATCTGATCAATTTCTATCTGATCAATTTCTATCTGATCAATTTCTATCGGACCAACTTCTTTCTTGTGGGTCTCACCAATGGCTCACTAGAAAAACCACCCATGCAACAGAAAACCTTAGTAGATGACATGCCTTTATATTGAGGTTATCTTCTTATAGAAGTCTCATGGCATGTCATCCTACGTTACAATCCCGTTGTCGTAACCTTCGATAACAGTTACCATGTTGTTCCGACAGGCCGCCTTGTGCTTGAACTAGGACGGGCACGGTGTGGGTGGGCGGAACATCAAAGAAATCTGTCACAAGGGCCAGAGTTGTGTCCTGATGTTTACGTCTGTTTCTGCGGCATTAGACTTGAAACACCATCGAGTCGGATGGCTGCTGGAACAGAGGGCGGAGCACTTATAGAAATGCCCTACGTGCTGTAAAGCCAGTTTCTAATCAAGAATCAATTTCTATATTACCAACTTCTATCTTATCTATTTCTATCTGATCAATTTCTATCTGACCATTTTCTATCTGACCAACTTCTATCTGATCAATTTCTATCTGACGAACTTCTATCTGATCAATTTCTATCTGATAAATTTCTATCTGATCAATTTCTATCTGACCAACTTCTATCTGAACAACTTCTATCTCATCAACTTCTATCTCATCAACTTCTATCTCATCAATTTCTATCTGATTAACTTCTATCTCATCAACTTCTATCTCATCAACTTCTATCATCAACTTCTATTTCATCAACTTCTATCTCATCAACTTCTCTCATCAACTTCTATCTCATCAACTTCTCTCTGATCAAATTCTATCTCATCATCTATCTCATCAACTTCTATCTCATCAATTTCTATCTCATAAACTTCTATCTCATCAATTTCTATCTGACCAACTTCTATCTCATCAACTTCTATCTCATCAACTTCTCTCATCAATTCTATCTCATCAACTTCTATCTCATCGACTTCTCTCATCAACTTCTATCTCATCAACTTCTCTCATCAACTTCTATCTCATCAACTTCTCTCTGATCAAATTCTATCTCATCAACTTCTATCTCAGCAACTTCTATCTGATCAACTTCTATCTCATCAACTTCTATCTCATCAACTTCTCTCATCAACTTCTATCTCATCAACTTCTCTCATCAACTTCTATCTCATCAACTTCTCTCATCAACTTCTATCTCATCAACTTCTCTCATCAACTTCTATCTCATCAACTTCTCCCATCAACTTCTATCTCATCAACTTCTATCTCATCAACTTCTCTCATCAACATCTATCTCATCAACTTCTCTCATCAACTTCTATCTCATCAACTTCTCCCATCAACTTCTATCTCATCAACTTCTATCTCATCAACTTCTCTCATCAACTTCTATCTCATCAACTTCTATCTCATCAACTTCTCTCATCAACTTCTATCTCATCAACTTCTCTCATCAACTTCTATCTCATCAACTTCTCTCTGATCAAATTCTATCTCATCATCTATCTCATCAACTTCTATCTCATCAACTTCTATCTCATCAACTTCTATCTCATCAACTTCTATCTGATCAGCTTCTATCTCATCAATTTCTATCTCATCAACTTCTATCTCATCAACTTCTCTCATCAACTTCTATCTCATCAACTTCTATCTCATCAACTTCTCTCATCAACTTCTATCTCATCAACTTCTCTCATCAACTTCTATCTCATCAACTTCTATCTCATCAACTTCTCTCTCATCAACTTCTATCTCATCAACTTCTATCTCATCAACTTCTATCTCATCAACTTCTATCTCATCAACTTCTATCTCATCAACTTCTATCTCATCATCTTCTCTCATCAACTTCTATCTCAACTTCTCTCATCAACTTCTATCTCATCAACTTCTATCTCATCAACTTCTCTCATCAACTTCTATCTCATCAACTTCTATTTCATCAACTTCTCTCATCAACTTCTATCTCATCAACTTCTCTCATCAACTTCTATCTCATCAACTTCTATCTCATCAACTTCTATCTCATCAACTTCTATCTCATCAACTTCTCTCATCAACTTCTCTCATCACCTCTCATCAACTTCTATCTCATCAACTTCTATCTCATCAACTTCTCTCATCAACTTCTATCTCATCAACTTCTATCTCATCAACTTCTCTCATCAACTTCTATCTCATCAACTTCTCTCATCAACTTCTATCTCATCAACTTCTCTCTGATCAAATTATATCTCATCATCTATCTCATCAACTTCTATCTCATCAACTTCTATCTCATCAACTTCTATCTCATCAATTTCTATCTCATCAACTTCTATCTCATCAACTTCTATCTCATCAACTTCTATCTCATCAATTTCTATCTCATCAACTTCTATCTCATCAACTTCTATCTCATCAACTTCTCTCTGATCAAATTATATCTCATCAACTTCTATCTCATCAACTTCTATCTCATCAATTTCTATCTCATCAACTTCTATCTCATCAACTTCTATCTCATCAACTTCTATCTCATCAACTTCTACCTCATCAACTTCTATCTCATCAACTTCTATCTGATCAACTTCTATCTGATCAACTTCTATCTCATCAATTTCTATCTCATCAACTTCTATCTCATCAACTTCTATCTCATCAACTTCTATCTCATCAACTTCTATCTCATCAACTTCTATCTGATCAACTTCTATCTCATCAACTTATATCTCAACTTCTATCTCATCAACTTCTATCTCATCAACTTCTATCTCATCAATTTCTATCTCATCAACTTCTATCTCATCAACTTCTATCTCATCAACTTCTATCTCATCAACTTCTATCTCATCAATTTCTATCTCATCAACTTCTATCTCATCAACTTCTATCTCATCAACTTCTCTCATCAACTTCTATCTCATCAACTCTCATCAACTTCTCTCATCAACTTCTATCTCATCAACTTCTCTCATCAACTTCTATCTCATCAACTTCTCTCTGATCAAATTATATCTCATCGTCTATCTCATCAACTTCTATCTCATCAACTTCTATCTCATCAATTTATATCTCATCAACTTCTATCTCATCAACTTCTATCTCATCAACTTCTATCTCATCAACTTCTATCTCATCAATTTCTATCTCATCAACTATCTCATCAACTTCTGTCTCATCAACTTCTATCTCATCAACTTCTATCTCATCAACTTCTATCTCATCAACTTCTATGTGATCAATTTCTATCTCATCAACTTCTATCTCATCAACTTCTATCTCATCAACTTCTATCTCATCAACTTCTATCTCATCAACTTCTATCTCATCAATTTCTATCTCATCAACTTCTATCTCATCAACTTCTATCTCATCAACTTCTATCTCATCAACTTCTATCTCATCAACTTCTATCTGATCAACTTATATGCAAAAGCAAATCACTAGCAGATGATATGCCTATGTAGTGAGGTTTTGTTCTTGCTTAGATATCACAGCACTTCATGTATGCAGTTATGTGTTCACCCCCAATCTGTGAAATAGCTGCACTCAATAGAAGATCTACCAACATAATTTAATCAATCCTTTTGGGTTGTCGATTATTCCCGTGCATTTCATTAGTCGGCGTTGACCGGCAACACCCTGACGACAAAAAGTATATAGTGACCAAAGAAATGACAAAAATAATCAAAAACATCACATAAGAAGACTTATTTTGCTTTGTTTTTATTCTGCTGTTAGGACTTTTTTGACGAATAGTCGTACAAATAGCAACATTTTTTACCTTCCATACATGTTGTAGGAGACTACTAAGGAGGTTTGGGGTGGAGTTGACAGCCATGCTGAATGTGGATGTGTTAGGCCGAAAGGCACAGAAATCGCAGCTACGATGTGGACCAACGTATTACATTATCCAGACTACATCCTGCTAATCTGCAGGAATTTGGTGAAAATTCACGCAGCAGAGGAAATATTTTGCCATAAATTATGTAGGGGGTGGGGTATCCCTATTTTCTTGATAGATGTTGACAAGGGTCAGGGGAGTGGGTGAAAATTGACAAATTGTTGACGTAATCTATCAGGAACTCTTTTTATCTATAACCAATGACACAACACGTGACACAACGCATGACAACACATGACACAACGCATGACACAACGCATGACACAAACATGGCCGTAGATATGATTACTCTATGGAGAAACATTTGGTTAAATTACTAGTACTAAAAATTATGTTAAGATTTGCTAAGGATATGGGTTTGAACCCCCAAACCTCCCCCTTATTTACGGGCTTGGACACAACGCATGTCGTTCTCTGGAATATATTCTGCTAATCTTCCAAAATTTGGGAATTAATGGATGCGAGACTTGGGCTTTGAACAAGGCAATATCCAGAAAGATAAATTCATTTGAAATGAATTTCTGCAGAAAAATCCTACGAATATCATAGACAGAGAAAAATAGGAATATAAATTTTGAAATTTCTGAAACTAAATGAAGGATGGCTTCGACATACAATCATAAGACGAAAGCTATAGTATTTTGAATACATAAAGCGACATGATGGCATTGAAATGCTGATTCTGGAGGGCAGAGTGTCAGGTAAAAGAAGAAGAAGAAGACCAAGAAGACAATGAACCAGTAACATCGAAGAATGTACCAACATGCCTCTGGCAGATGTAGGCCTGCTTGACCGGGACAGAGAGGCGTTCAGAGTATCCACGACGAAGACAACGTTCAGGGAAGATATATCACCTGATATATAATCTGCAGGACTATGAGAATTAACACAGTAGAAGAATTAATGGCTTTGTACTATTTTTGTGTGCATATTTATCGATGTATTTTTTTATGTTAATTGGGTAGTTGTACATAAAGATATATCGGATACACAAGCTTGTTTGTTTGTTAATGATGGGTTTAAAGTCTCTGTGAGCAGATGTACGCTTTTCAACCGAAGACCGAAGTCTATTACCGTTATATCAGGGAGAAACACATGCTTCATATGTTGTGTGTCAAGAACTTATCATCTGTAGAAAAATTCAATCTAACGGTTGTTCCAGACTTTAGCCAACTATAAGCATGGAAGTAGTCAAGAACTCGTTCCCGCGTTTCTATTTTTATCTCGTGCGCGCTGAGAAAACACTCAGGGTCTGTAAGATAGACGAAAGGTCACGGAAGCAGACGAAGATTAGAACAGAGTACTCACACAAACAGGTTACAAGAAATCAGGGGAGAACCTGGGAGTTACGAGGAACACATATTAAGATGTGTGTTACTTATATAAAGTTTCCAAGCGGTCGCCATTTTCTTTCACGAGTTTCGTAAGTGGAATTGAGCTTAGAGAAGACTTGACATTTCTTCAAAAATTATTGTCTTCAATACAGATATAAACAGCTACTTGTTACTACCTAGAACAGGTGAGAGTGTTTTTGCTGGTATGTATAGTATGTGTTAAATTAACAGGTGAAATTATACCGACGTTTAACTTGAAAGCTGTCAAGTGAATATATATATATATATATATATATATATATATATATATATATATAGTACTTATAATGCATGACTCATTGTCTGGGTTCATGTGCCGAAGTTAGAATTTGTGGGTGTGTCTCTTATAGTACAGTAAAATCTCAAGCTAAGACTCGAGATGACGATGTTGGTCATGGTAATGTTGAATATGATATGGAAAAATAAGAACGGTATTACAGTAAAGGTCAATCTATTCATGTCGCTAGTGTTACAGTACACTTTGTACGGATATGAAAGTTTGACACTCAATGCAGACACAGAAAGACGGATTCGGGCTTTTGAAAATAAATTCTACAGATGTTTGTTAAGAATTAATTATAGGCCTATAGAACACAAGACAAATATATTTGTCAGGCAGCAAATAAACACATTTTATTGATATCAAGAACCACTTTTGACAGCAGTGAAACCGCTTGTATAAAAACTAACAAAAACTTGTTTGGTTTTGCTATGTAACGAGACACGACTTACTTTCTAAAATTATTTTCTAAGATGCAGTCAGGGGTTGAAGGAGGACAGGGGGGGGGTGTCAGAGAAAATCCTGGATTGATAACATTAAGAAATGTTTTGGACATGTTTTTATACACTACACTGAACGGCTGAGGATAGACTTATTTTGAGAACCTTTTGTGCTGATGTATCCAGCGTGGCGCCCCCTACGAATCTGACGGATTATGTGTTTTATTTATTAATATCCCGTTATAGCAATTTGCTTCGGACCGACAAAATATGTATGTAATAATAGAAATTCGTTATAAACAGTACAGGCTAATCATGTTATAGGAACTTGGCCCGGACTGACGAAATCTGTATGTAATAACAGAAACTCGCAATATACAGTACAAGCAGTAAAGAATAAATATAAATGGGAATTTTGAAGTGTTGTTGAAGCGTCGCTTCAACCGTAAGGTCTTTTTCAACGTAAATTTTTTTTTAAACATCCTAAGATTAAAATTGTCTGTCTTGTCTTGTTATTTGTATGTTTTCATAGTCTGTGCATTCACTGTATACCTGATCGACCTTGTGTTTAACGTAAGTAATATTGCTATATAATTTAACAGCATTCTCACTTATTGTTGAGATGTGTAACAAGTCCTTGTAGCGCTTCTTTTTTACCGCCTTCAGAATGCGTGCCCTTCTGCATTGCACAGTAGAGAAGTATGTTTTGTAAACAGTTATCAGGCATACGCCCCTACATGAGCTGTGGCAGTGAATTTATAACTGCAGATTTTTGCTAGCCGTACCAAGAAAATGTGACACTGAATTATAGCACAAGATATCACCAATACTAAGGATGTGGCCATAAATAACGTCAACAAATAGGGGTAAGGGGGAGACTTCTGAAATAGTTTAAGAGTTGTTTACATTACTGGGGGGGGAGTGGCAAAAGCTGACGTCAACAAAACTTTTTTGGTAATTGGTAGCATATCCTATTCTGAACGTGGCTATCAACCCAGCATTTTTTAGCTGTAGTGATTTTCTACGCAATATAAATACGTTCCGTAGTTTGTCATTGCATTCTGAACGGTCTGGATGCACAATTGCCTGCGGCTGGATTCGAACTTGGCACCTTGACTGTTACAGACGCTATCTGTACCTCGCCGTTACGGAACTGTTAGTTTTTTTATTCGTCAATTAAATTGTATGAAAACGAAAGAAAAAAACAACTGGAAAATATTGTCTTTGTTATACTTCTTCTACTAAAACAAATTTTGAAATAGGAACAGAAGGGGGGTTGACATATTTAGTTAGTGGGGTGGGGTGGGTCGGGATTCTTGACAAGGCGGTAGGGGATCAAACATTGCCAAAAATGCGTTGATGTAATTTAAAGACAGGCCCTAAGAGCACCTTCGTAGTAAGAAAACATAACAGCACATTTTAAATGTCATTAAAACACAACGATTCTTTCCTGTGCGCTTATGTGATCTATTGTTACTTCACCCAGCCACAATGTCTAGCACTAGAACAAAGAAGAAACAACGAACTAGGACTCAAAGATACACATCTAATGTCTTCAATATGTTCAACCAGGCGCAGATACAGGAGTTCAAGGTTGGTATAACTTTCAATAAGGCGTGGCTTGCCTTTCTCTCTTGTCTTCTGTTTTATGTTACATCTATTTAACGTTCTTATTTAACGCTCTCTCCCTCTATTTATCTCCCCCCACCCACAATCTATATTTCCTCTAAATAAATTCAAAATAGGTACAACTGGGCTCTGTCATTGCAGCCTTGCGAATATGACAGCAGAACATATCCTACAAGAATGTCCCCAGCATGCAGACCTGAGTAACAAGACATGGCCCGTCCCAATCAGCGTCAAAGAGAAACTGTATGGCACAGTGACACTGTAAAACAGACAGCAGCCTATATCATAGAATCTGGAGTCCCAACCTGACTGAGTGATGAACGCCGAAGAATAATAATTTCCTCTAAATATCCCTACACAATATATCTTCCACTCTATTTATCTCTACAATCCATCTTCTCTATCTTCCTCGTCTTCCTGTCCTGGTTTCCCAGAGTGCAGTGACATCGGCTTATAACCAATACTGTATCTTTTCATCCCTCTCTTTATGTCTCTATTTATGCATGTTCTACTTTAAGTTTCCCTCTCCTCCAAGTCCGCAGGTAAGGTGGAGGGTGATTTTAAGATGTTAAAACACTCATCCCTGGAATAATATCACAGGATTAAATACTACGAAGCAATTTATAAAAATTGTGGCTTTCAAACGTCTTTCCTCCTCTCCACAAATGTAATTCTCTAGAACAGATATTCAAATGAATAGTGTGATTCACTTCTTGGTCGTTATTCAGTTATCGGGTTACAGCGCCAATAGCTTCAATGAACTGTGAAGTTCGCTTCACCATGATAATCAGCAAAGACACAGAAGAACAGGAACTAAACATAAACATACAGGGAGAGAAACTACAACAAGTAAAACAGTATCAATATCTTGGACACATAGTCACAAATGATGGCAGATGTGAAACAGAAGTTAAAAGGAGAATAGGAATGGCTAAAAGTACCTTCAATGACATGAGGAAATTATTAATATCTAAACAAATTACAAACAAGTTAAAAATGAGAATTATAAAATGCTACATCTATTCCATATTAATGTATGGCTCAGAAACATGGACACTAAATAAACAATTAGAAGACAAAATTGATGCCTTTGAGATGTGGGTATATAGAAGAATAGGGAGAACATCATGGAAAGAGAAGAAAACAAATAAAGACACTTAATATGAAGAAAGAACTACTAAGAGAAATAAAGATCAGGTAAATAAAATACTTTGGACACATTAAAAGACATGACACCTTATTGAAGACCTTACTTGAGGGTAAAGTCAAAGGGAAGCGAGCAAGAGGTAGGCAGAGATACAAGTGGGAGAGTAACATTACACGATGGACAGGTTACAGTCTAGCAGAGTGCGCCACCAAGACAAGAGACAGGAGATGTTGGAGATACGTTGCAACCAATCTTCGTTGCGGAGACGGCACTTTATGATGATGATGATGAAGTTCGCTTCAAGTGTAGTTCGCTTCGAGTCATCCACGGAATTTTTAGTGTTGAAAGTAGTGCCGTCTCAGTAGGCCATATTTTCTCCCTCTCTTCTTGGTAGAGTTGACATGCATGAAGAATATGTCCTTCAGTCTATGTGCTTAGTTCACAGGTTTGTCTCATCACTTTTCAGCGTTTCTAACATGACTTCTCAACTTTTTTCTCAGTCTATTGTGGCCAGTTCGTAGTCTGAAGATAAAGTTTGTAATTTGTCTCACATTTTATTCTTGATTAGAAACTGGCTTCACAGCACGCGGGACATTCCCATAAGTGCTCAGCCCTCCGCTCCAGCAGCCATCCCAGTGTATGTAGACTCAGAGTTCCGGTCAGGTGTTGACCTTGTGATCTTCAGGACTTTCAAAAAATTTACCTTCCCCTCTCACCTCTAGACACCCCCATCTCTAACATTCTCTGTATGTGTATGTTCTCAACCTCATTGACATCATCTGCATCTTGAAATGAATTTATTACTGCCTTCATTAAGTCTGCTTTATCTCTTCTCAGCAATGTGCCGTCTATCGCCGCATTGCCTGCCAATAAGTCGGCTCTCTCGTTTCCTCTGACCGCAGCATGACCAGGGCAGTATATCCATGTAATACTCTGGACAACTGAGTTGTTCAATAAGCCCCACCATTATTTTCTTAGCATGAACGTTTCTATCTTGCGCAACATGCTTTGAGAGTCTGTGAGAGTCTGACATTTAATAGTAGGGTTTATTAGATTCTGCAGCTGGGTGCATTTGCTTCCACTTCTTTTTAAATTCTGTTTTTATCATAGCCTTACACATTCATAGTGCTAATATCACTTTCTATTTGTTCTCGTGATTCCCCTTTCCTTGCTTGTCTTATATTTTCAATAATCAGTTGAAAATTGATTTAAGTAAAGGAATTTAAGTATCTAGGCAGCGTGTTCTCGGAATACGGGAGACTAGATAGAGAGATAGAGTCAAGATGTCAGAAAGCAAAGGCAGTTTTATATCAATCAGCACCACTGCTGAAACACCAGCACATCGATACAATCTCCAAAAGAACGTGAAAAGACACAATGTTCATGCCGACACTGTGTTACCAATATTAGACCTGGATCCTGACAGAGAAACTAGAACCAATACTCGCTGTATGCGGAAATGAAGTGTCGGAGAGCAGCACTGGGGGTAACGAAAAGAGATAGAATAAACATTGACGCTATAAGAAATCTGGAGGAAAGAATAAAATATCGTGCAAAGAATGCATAGACACACAAAAGATCAAATGGTTTGGCCACCTAATCAGAATGGAACTAGATCGCATTCCATCGATAGCCTCCAATAAATGATCATATGAAAAGAGAAAGTTAGGAAGACCCAGACCAAGATGGATAGATGACATGAGACAAATACTAGGACACCGAGACTGCATTTTGGCAGCGGCATCACAGTTAGCTAAAGAAAGAAGACTTCGGCTTCCCATGATGCCTAAGGACACACATGATTAGGATAAGACAAGACAAGATGAATCTATCTTCCCTGTTAGTGTCTTGTCACGGGTTGTTCATTTATTTGATAATAATAATAACAGTAATAATAAAGCAAAAACCCGCCAGATTGGTAGGGTTATGACATTGACACATTTGGTGTAGAAAGATCTCTACCCATCTGTCTTCTACCATCCTGAAGAGTTTGGAAACTTCACATTCTGTCCAATCACCGATGTTATCCAGACATGCATCTTCTTGCCACCTCGTCTTCTTCCACCTTCCACCTGTTCCTGCTACACAATTTTCGTTAGTTAACTTAAAATTATACTTAATCTCTCAAAATGACAGTTCGGTGTGCTTGTTTTAATACGGTGGTGTCCGCCTCCTCTTCGAAACTCCCACAATAAAATAGCCACAGAAAAACACAGCTGTTATCACACGCCATTTTAGCATTGCTCTCGTGCGGACTAAGGGTTAGAAAATAACCAAGATCCTAAAAGTACCTCCTCGTGATGTACCAAATACCCAGAAATACAGCTGCTCTTGCTGTCTTCCTATCCAACACATTTAGGCTAGTGTCTGTGGAGGCTGTAGATGGAATGAGAATTGCCTGCAAAGAGGCAGGCAATATCTCTGACACCTCTACGACAACACACCCAGCAGCACTGTCAGCACACAGTGACGTAAATGCACACATCTGTACATTTCGTCTCGGTTAGACAAAATATGCAGATATATTGTAGGGACGGCAAATGTCAATGTCCCGATATGGGTAGATCTCGCTAAGATATGGTGATCCTAAGAGTACACATTGAATGTGGATAAGGCAACACGCGCTAGAGGACAGCGTTGTGTAGGTGAAACGATATGGTGGCAATTACAATTATCCGCACGAGACCCACTGACGGAAGTGCTGTTCATGCTCGAGAACACACAGAAGCCCACATGTTCCACCACAAATGATCCCATTCAAAGTAGGAGCTATGACTCAGGCGATGAATACGTCAATTTGAACATGCACTCCTGGGTATGGAAAAAAGCTTTTTATATAGCACCCCGTTACACACAGTAAAAACATTGAACAAATAGTCGGGGAGCACATTGTTTAAAACTCTGTCCAAATCAGTGTTGAGACTCGGACTCTGGACGCAAGTAAATCTTTGTCTTTGAGGACATCGCAAACCTGGTCTAAATCAACTGTCGCTGTTTCCCAACGTGGATCATACGGGAAGAATTAGGTTCAGTACCCAAGGCATAGAGGAGAATGATGACTTTCTTACACGAGATTCGTTCGCCGACTGCGAAGCTTCTCGTCCAGGATAAATACAATCTACCTACTTATTTAGTTGATAGACGAAATGGCGGAGAGTAAAACTATAGGCCCCATCTGGCGATGAATTGAAAATACATCACAGACGGACGAGAAATGCAGAGGTCAAATCCCAGATCCCCGACGCGTTTGGCAAATCAGCACTTAGTCTAGGAAGGTGTATCGACCCTGAGCCTTATTCGACTCTCGCCTACCCAACGCGGCTCATACAGAATAAACTAGTTCTGGTACCTAGGAACACGAAGGATGCTAATGGAATGGTCTTCCTGCACGAGAAGTAGCTCGCTGGCTGCGAAGCGCCTAGCTAGAGGAACGAAACACAATGGATGACCCAGGCAAACTACCAGCTCGTCTCGTGACATGTACCTCCTCTGAGTAGAAGGCTCCTTCAATAGGCATCATACTAAGCCGAAATCTCCTACGTATGAAAGAAAACTCTGAGAAAACACCCCACTGCACATAGGAAGTAAGAGCAAATCTATCACAATTCCCGAGGATAGCAACTAACGCACCCAACCAACCATATACTTATATAGAAGTATCACAATAATGTATCCATCTGTGATGGTGTCTGTCAATAAATGACATCAACAATTACGGGGGGGGGGGGTTCTGATAAGGTTTGACAGTTGTTCACAAGATGGAAGAGGGTTAGACAAAAACTGATGTCAATAATACCGTATTAAATTGTTTGAATTGTAAACATTTTATCTACAAATTTGAGACAAATCATGCAGGTTTTTTTCGTATATTTTCTGCTAATGTTTAAGAAATTGTTTAAAGGAGTGGGGTAATTTTTTTTTACATAATTAAGCTGGGTGGGGGTTCCTGAATTATTGTCAGTTGTTGACGGGGAGGGGTAAAAAATACACAAAATAATTACATAATTTATAGTAGGCAGACATTTTCTATCCATGTTCCCTCAGCGTCAGACAAGATGACCTATGACAGAAATCAGTGCTCTCCAGTTTTAGAGATATGATAATGCTGTGTGTGAGAGAAACATAATAAATACTATTGCATGCCGACAAGAAAATATCATGGCAGGACGTCACAGACGTATTGTTTGGCTACGTGATGGGACACGATTCTCTTTCCAAAACAATCCTGTAGGGAACAGTTGAGGAAGGAAGAAGAGGAGGCCAAAGGAAAGTATGGATTGATAATAGTAAGGACTAGACAGGATTAAGATTCTCCACACTTAAACAAGGAACTAATAACAGAGAGGCATGGCGGGTTTTGTGTATTGATATTTCCATAGTGACACTCCTACGACCCTGAAGGGTTATTGATTTGATGATGACGACTGCTGTGTGTGGTTCTTTTATGTTGTTGAAACCCATAGTCATAGGTCTCTACCCTCTTGTTTTTTGTTATGAGAAGAGTTTTTTCTTAGTTTTTCTATTTTTCTTTTGCCATCTGCACCCATCTAATTGGGGGCAGCGTAGCGCAGTGTTTTTTTTTTAATGCATTTTTTTTTCAGATCGCAACGGCACCTGGGTCAACCCAGCCTTAAATGGATTAATCTGGAAAGTAAAGACTGCGAGGGAGAAAAGATGGCTACCGCCCTTATATGTCAGAGCCACTAAAAATTGAGATTGCTAACATCTCACACCCCTAACGGCATTAATAAATGCTATAGTTTACTTTACCTTTTTTCTAACCCATCTAATACATGTAGTAGCAATCTATTTTCATTCATTCTAAGTACATGTCCTATATATGTTCAGTTTTCTTATTGTTTTAGAATAATAATGGCGATATTAAAAATCCAAAACATGACTTTTTTTTAAAATTTCCTTCTCATAGGAAGCCTTCAATCTGATAGACCATAACAAAGATGGATACATTGACAAGGAAGACCTCTTTGAAATATTCACTTCTCTCGGCAAGAACCCAACAGACGAAGACTTAGATGTCATGATTAATATGGCGCCTGGACCCATCAACTTCACAATGTTTCTAACTTTGTTTGGCGAAAAGTTGAACGGGACAGACCCTGAAGAAGTTATCAAGAATGCCTTCGCTTGTTTTGATGAGAGAAACTCAGGTGAAACTTATTAAGCCTCTCACAAGACCGTCGGCAGTTATATAATATTTGTTCATTAAATTACGCTGGACCCCATTTATTACGTGTTCTGATTATTGTTTGGCTTTCCGTTAGTTACCATCTATATACTCGAAATCGTCTTGGATATTTTTTGGCATGAGATTTCAAGTATATAAATACCAACCAATTTGAAAGGGAAACAATAATCACAACACGTACCGAAAGAGGGTCCAACTTAATTTAGCGATTGACGAACAGGCCTTCTATAGCGCTGATCGATCACATTTTTTCCTTCCTTTATTTTCTACAAAAAATAGTGGGGTGGGGGGCAGGCCTGTAGATATGATATCCTCAAAGGGACAGGGTTTTTAATCTAAAAATAAACGGTCATTCGTTTCATGCGGTTTCGTCTGTTATAAAAGACATGTTCCGAATTTCTGGGAGGGGTGGAGTTTAACACCCCAAACCCTTCCTTATCTTCGGACGTGGTTAGTGGTACGATATTATGGGCCTTTGTCGCAAACAGACAGTTTACAACGTTGGTCTCACACCTGTGAGGTCCAGAGTTCGATCCCACGTAATGGCTGAGTATTTTTCTATTAAGAGTGTAATTTAAAAAACTCACCCTGAACATGATGTGGCGATAGCAAGGTCATGAGACCTTCATCACATAAGCCACTCGAATACTACCTGTACTTCACTAACGGGAAAAATATAGTATGACGGGGGTTTTTTTTTTACCGTAACAAAAAGCAGTCTAGCGATGGAAGTGTTAGACTTCCGTACCACAGGTACTACTCTCGCTGGAATCAACTTCAAAATCATTTTGTAGTACTTTATTTAATTTATTTAATTTAAGTGAAACCATTTTTAATCATTACAAGACATATTTTGGGGTTTTGTGTATCTTTCAAAGTTCATTTTTCATTCTTACCTTTTTTATCAAACCCTTCTTTTTCCACTTATAACTTTTTCTTTCACTTATAACGTCTACGCCAAATTATAACTACTTTTCCCACTTATAACTTCTTCCACTTATAACTTATTTTTCCACTTATAACTTCTTCCACTTATAACTTCTTTTTCCACTTATAACTTCTTCCACTTATAACTTCTTTTCCACTTATAACTTCTTTTCCACTTATAACTTCTTCCACTTATAACTTCTTTTTCCACTTATAACTTCTTTTTCCACTTATAACTTCTTTTTCCACTTATAACTTCTTTTTCCACTTATAACTTCTTAATCCACTTATAACTTCTTTTTCCATTTATAACTTCTTCCACTTATAACTTCTTCCACTTATAACTTCTTTTTCCACTTATAACTTCTTCCACTTATAATTTCTTCCACTTATAACTTCTTTTTCCACTTATAACTTCTTCCACTTATAACTTCTTTTTCCATTTATAACTTCTTCCACTTATAACTTCTTCCACTTATAACTTCTTTTTCCACTTATAACTTCTTCCACTTATAACTTCTTTTTCCACTTATAACTTCTTTTTCCACTTATAACTTCTTAATCCACTTATAACTTCTTTTTCCACTTATAACTTCTTTTTCCACTTATAACTTCTTCCACTTATAACTTCTTCCACTTATAGCTTCTTCCAAATATAATTTATTCCACTTATAACTTCTTCCACTTATAACTTCTTCAACTTATAACTTCTTCCACTTATAACTTCTTTTTCCACTTATAACTTCTTCCACTTATAACTTCTTCCACTTATAACTTCTTCCACTTATAGCTTCTTTTTCCACTTATAACTTCTTCCACTTATAACTTCTTTATCCACTTATAACTTCTTCCACTTATAACTTCTTCCACTTATAATTTCTTCCACTTATAACTTCTTTTTCCACTTATAACTTCTTCCACTTATAACTTCTTCCACTTATAACTTCTTCCACTTATAGCTTCTTCCACTTATAGCTTCTTCCACTTATAACTTCTTTTTCCACTTATAACTTCTTCCACTTATAACTTCTTCCACTTATAGCTTCTTCCAAATATAATTTATTCCACTTATAACTCCTTCCACTTATAACTTCTTCCACTTATAACTTCTTCCACTTATAACTTCTTCCACTTATAACGTCTTCCACTTATAACTTCTTCCACTTAGGCCTATAACTTCTTCTTGCACTTATAATTTGTTCTTTCACTAATAACTTCTTTCAATTGTAACTCTTTCTTCCACTAACGTTTTCTTCCACTTACAACTTTTTTTTTCAATACTTATAATATTTTCCACTTATAACTTCTTCTTCCACTTTAAACTTCTTCCACTTGTAACTTTTTCTTCCACTTATTACTTCTGACACATTTTTTATTTTTTATTTCCACTTATATTTTCCACTTATAACTTCTTCTTCCACTTAAAACTTCTTCCACTTAGAACTTTTTCATCCTATTGTAATTTTTTCTTCCACTTGTAACTTTTTCTTCCATTTTTATAATTTTTATTCCATTTATTACTTCTGACAATTATAATTTTTTTTTCCACTTATAACTTTTACCACTTAAAACATTTTCTTCCACTTATTACTTCTACCACCAATAACTTTTTCTTCCACTTATTACTTCGGACACTTATAACTTTATCTTTCACTTATAATTTTTTTCTTCCACTTATTACTTCGGACACTTATACATTTTTTTTTCCACTTATTACTTTGGACACTTATAACTTTGCCTTTCACTTATAATATTTTTCTTCCACTTATTACTTCGGACACTTATAAC
Source organism: Meghimatium bilineatum (assembly GCA_034231615.1). NCBI lineage: Eukaryota > Metazoa > Mollusca > Gastropoda > Stylommatophora > Philomycidae > Meghimatium > Meghimatium bilineatum. The sequence goes on from CM067306.1 coordinate 34,229,176, forward strand.
TTTGTCTTTCACTTATAAATTTTTTTCTTCCACTTATTACTTCGGACACTTATAAATTTTGTCTTCCACTTATTACTTTGGACACTTATAACTTTGTCTTTCACTTCTAATTTTTTCTTCCACTAATAACTACAAAAAAAAACATAAACTGTTTTGATTTTCTTGTCAAATGAAAGGTTACATTCAAGAGGAATATCTCAGAGAGTGCCTGATGACAATGGGAGACAGATGGAGCGAAGACATGGTGGAAGAACTGCTTCACGGAGCTCCAATCCAAGAAGGTCGCTTTGATTACCTAGAGTTTACTCGCACTCTAAAACATGGAGCAAAAGAGAAGGATGATGTTCAGACTCCAACTGATGGTAGTGCCGATCGATTACAAGGAGGTGCTCACAGTTTTGTTGCAACGACTTCAGGTATTAAGGTCAAAGGTTAAACCTCATCTGCAGTTTCTTATTTTTATTTTCTTTATATTTCTGGAGTTGATTCTACAATGGTAAACAGGGTTTTAAAAATTCACACTACGATTCTAAAATACATAATAATTATTATTGACAATATATTAAATCAAAGATGTTTAACATGAAACAGTTAATGGACAGTAACGAAAGGTTAATATGTAAAAAAGTTATTGGACAGGGGAAAAAAAGGTTAAACATGAAAAAATGTTGTTGGGCAGGAATAAAGGTAGAACATGGGGAGGAAAAAGTTATTGGAAAGGAAAAAAAATGTGTTGAACATGAAAAAACATATTGAACAGGAAAATATGTTCAACATGAAACTTTGTTGGACAGGAGAAAAAGTAGTTGGACTGGAAAAAGTTGTTAGACAAGAAAAAAGGTCTTGAAAATGAAAAAGATGTTTAAGATGAAACGGGTGTCCATAAATACATGTAAACTGAGAACAGGCTAATAGAGGAAGATTTTACAAAAGTAAACATAAGTGGTGGACATTAGTGATAAGATACGGCAGCTCACTGCCAGAAGAAAATATATAGAACTTGTACGGTTATATTATCTCTGGATTGCATTAGTAGGCCCTATGCTACTAAACACTACTAAATTCAATGTTTCCCTTTCATGAATATTGTTATTAAATGCTATTAAAACTTGTAAAGAAGAAAGAAAAAACATATATTAGAATAGAACATTATGAATAAATATAACAATAATAATAAGACCCATAACCAGAGTCAGAGCCATAGGGGTGCCACACATCAGCCCAAAAAGCTCTCCAAACAACTCTACTCTCAGCCATTCTGAGTGTAGAAAAATCACGACCAGGCCATTCCTTGATGTTATCAATCCAGCATTTTCTATGTCCTTCTCTCCTCCTTCCATCCTCAACAGTTCCTTGCAAAATAATTTTAGAGGTAAATATCTAAGCATTATATGTTCAAACCAAAAATGTTTACACCATTTCACCACTGTCAAAAGTGGTTCTTGATATCCTGCAAGTAATAAGTTGTGTAGATACACCAATGTAGCATTTTCATGGGAAGAATTTTCTGCATATTGTTCTGGTGAGTTATGCTGCTTAGTCAAGGATATGTTCAAGTGCACATAATATTTTTGGTCCATCTTCATCTTGTGTGAACCTTGCCTGTTACCAGCAACCATGCCTTCTATTACTTGTTTTTCCATGCTGTTCTTGGTCTTCTTCTGCGTTCGTTCTCAAACTCCTGCAGATTGCAGGATGCAGTCTAGAGAATTGAATGCATTGTATCATAGTTTATGCATTTCTGCAATATCTGCACCTTTCAGCCTGACATGTTCAATCTGAACGTGACTTTTGAGTAACCTCTTTATTTTTGTGTGCTTTATACCCCTTTATACCTCGCTGCGTCAAGAGTAGAAGAGTTCTCTGGAAATTGTTTTTTTGTGTCCTTTATATATGTTTGTTTTCGTTGAATATTTTATTTATGTAATTCATCTTTTGAAAGGTCTCTGCCTCTGGATTTGTATCTATCGTGTCTATATAATAATGTTTTTTTAGAGGCACTGTCTGATAGTAGTCTGGAAGCATGCAAAAACCACTTAATCTGTTGTAATCCTGAATTGGCATTACATTTGTTAGTCTTCTGATGTTTTTTTCCCTGATTCTGTCTCTTATTGTTACTCCGTGGACTCTACGTAGACAAGTCATTTCTGTTGTGATTCTGAGTCACTTTTACCTTATATGGGATGGAACATCCAGTTTCACTCCATAACCTTGTTAGTCGCTTCTTGTTAGTGCATTGAAGGTAAACAGTATTGCTATTATTTGCTTTCCTTTTAGGCCCTGGAAATACACAGGTGATTCTTTGCTGTTATATCTCTTTAAAAGGACAAAATACTTCAAATTTCTTGTTGTAATATTGTGTACTAGGTACAATACAACCCTCTTCCACGCAGAATGTGCTCAACATTTCTTGATTCATTTTTTGCGCTGTCCATGGTATTTTCAATATCCATCTGTAGCAACACATTTCCAAAAGAATAAATTATCTTTTCCACTACTTTATTAAGTGTCTAAGTAGTCATTTAACTGCAACTGGAAATATGATTATGAAATATTAGGTTCTGTTGTCCTAAATTGGGACTTCTATTATAAAATATACATTTTCATACTCATAATAAAACCAATTAAATAGTATTCATATAATTACCAAACTCATTCACAGTATCAGAAACAATATCTTCGAATTATCCAGAAAAATTTAATTAGTATTACAATGGATACCTGTGGCATCGCTGATAACGAAAAAGCAAAAGAATTGACAAAAATAGGAGACTACCTTTCTCATACCAGCATAACTCAAAGCATAAGGGAAGTAAAATTTGTGCTAAAACATTCTATATGACTTCAGTGGAGAGAACTAAATGGAAACTATAGACCTGAGTAAGACAACATTAACAAATTAAACAGAAATTAACTGGTCACGATATTTCAACTGAGAGTGGGACACTGCCATCTAATAGCACACTTACACTGAATCAGTATCAGCAACTCCGCCGCCTGCATCAGCAGAGCAGGAGCATAGTAACTAAAACACATACTACAGAATTGTCCCAGTTTCAATGTTTACAAAATTACAATCTGGATCATAGGGTCTTCTCTGCAAAAAACATGCAAATATTGTGAGTAACCAAAGATTACCTAAATTTGAGACTAAAACAAACCAATCTATATATGATCAATATTGGACTAGATGTTTCATAATTAATCACAGAAGAAGAGGGTTCTGATGTCCCTAAAATGGGACTATTCTTACAAAATATAAATCTTCATTTTCATGACAAACCCAATAACATATTTATTCATATAACATTGAATCTTATTTTCCTGATTCTGTCTCATCAATAATATTTCATTAAAATCCTTCTTTCTATATTTTTAAAAATTTGACCAGATGTAAAATCCAACATGCACTTGATTCATCATAAAATGGGGAAAAATCTTACCCACATTTTTGTTACAAGATTACTTGCAATATTAAAATATGTGAATATTCCAGAATATTTGCATTCGTTAATGTTTTATTTTATCATTTCACTGCTCATATTTCAGTTCATTTAACATAAATTCTTCAATCAATATGAGTCATGAGTTCAGGTTATCATCAGCAGAAAAAATATATGAAACAGTACAATTGTTTTCATTCTCTCTACTTCAGATTTCTGTATATGTTATGTGGGACTTTTTACCCTGGAAACTCTAAGCCCTATCTTCCCTTATCTATAATGTTTCTCTTCCCAAGCCATACTCACCAGTGTGTCAACTTGCTCATTACCCTCAACACCCACATCACCTGGCATGAATATGAAGTAATCTTTGGGACTGAAGGTGTACAGAGCTGTGGTAATTCTAGTGTTGTTATACACTGGAGAAACATGGATCATATATAGACTCCACAGGAAACAACTCAATCATTTTTACACAACTTATCTCAAAAATGTGATGAACATAAGATGGCAAGAGACTATTCTGGATACCACTTTCCTTGACAGAGCTGATATTTCTAGCATTGACACTATTCTGATGCAGTCATTTCATTCTGATGCAGTTGTTCTGATTGCATCCTAAACATTGTTTGAGTACTCTATATCATCTATTCCTGCTTCTACAGTATTCACTGCATTCTGTACTTTCTTCCACTAACGTTTTCTTCCACTAACAACTTTTTTTTTCAACCACTTATAATATTTTCCACTTATAACTTCTTCTTCCACTTTAAACTTCTTCCACTTGTAACTTTTTCTTCCACTTATTACTTCTGACACATTTTTAATTTTTTATTTCCACTTATATTTTCCACTTATAACTTCTTCTTCCACTTAAAACTTCTTCCACTTAGAACTTTTTCATCCTATTGTAATTTTTTCTTCCACTTGTAACTTTTTCTTCCATTTTTATAACTTTTTATTCCACTTATTACTTCTGACAATTATAATTTTTTTTTCCACTTATAACTTCTATCACTTAAAACATTTTCTTCGACTTATTACTTCTACCACCAATAACTTTTTCTTCCACTTATTACTTCTGCATTCTGTGCTGGCCAATTTATATATATATATATATATATATATATATATATATATATATATATATATATACTGATCCATCCATGTATACTCTGACTGTATCATCTATACTCTGACCCATCCATACATACTCTCATCCAACTGTATATACCATTTGTGTATACCGTTATTCGACCACGAAAACGATGGACTACTGAAATAAAAGAGGTGACAAATTTCACATACTCAGCACACACGAAGGCCATTTCCAGAGAACTCTTCTACCCCTGACACTGAAAGGCAATAAAGGGTTCAGCAAATGGAAAGATGGATGGATAGATAGTTACTCTGACCCATCCATATATACTCTGATCAATTTATATATACTTTGACCTATCTGTTCATATTCTGACCCATTCGTATATACTTGATACTTCTGGCTATACTATGACCAATCCGTATATACTCTGACCAATATATCCTGTGGATGGGTCAGATACTCATCATCCGATAGTGACTCTTTTACATTGCATACTGTTTACTCTCACTGAAAATCCCTTTCACCTCAGTCTGAATATGAACTGATATTCCTATCACACCTCAGTCTGAATATGAACTGATATTCCTATCACACCTCAGTCTGAATATGAACTGAAATTCCTATCTCACCTCAGTCTGAATATGAACTGATATACCTATCACACCTCAGTCTGAATATGAACTGATATTCCTATCTCACCTCAGTCTGAATATGAACTGATATTCCTATCTCACCTCAGTCTGAATATGAACTGATATTCCTATCTCACCTCAGTCTGAATATGAACTGATATTCCTATCTCACCTCAGTCTGAATATGAACTGATATTCCTATCTCACCTCAGTCTGAATATGAACTGAAATTCCTATCACACCTCAGTCTGAATATGAACTGAAATTCCTATCACACCTCAGTCTGAATATGAACTGAAATTCCTATCTCACCTCAGTTCTGAATATGAACTGATATTCCTATCTCACCTCAGTCTGAATATGAACTGATATTTCTATCTCTACGGCTTTGTTTAGAGGGCTGTCAACTTATCGACAAAGATAATACCACGATGTTACAATCAAGCTTAAAAACAATACACAACACATTCCATTCTCCGGACTATCATCATCATCAAGAGTCATTGCAGATAATATTTCTCTGTGTACATCGATCTCTCATATATGTCATCTTCTCTGTTGGTGTCGCCATCGAAGCCATTTAGTCAAACTGTCCAATATATTTTCTCTGGGTCTTTCTCTTGATCTTTTTCCTTCTATCTTTCCTGTTGTAACTATATTCTCAATGCCTCCTCTTCTCATTATGTGCCCAATAAATCTTGACTGTCTTTTTCTGATGTAATCAATAATGCATCTTTTCACATCCATCCTTCTAAGACGTTCTTCATTAGTAATCTTTGCTGTCCAAAGAATGCGTAAGATTCTTCGAATAAACCACATTTCCGCTGCCTCCAATGATTTTTGTGATGTCTCCTGACTATACCCTGCTAAAAAGTAGGAATCAGAGAATAAAGAAGAGGACAAAGTTATACCTACAAAATCTATTCATTTCCCTTTAGGTAAGTTTAAACACTAGTTTTGGTAACATGTCAAAGAATTTAAATATCTAGGCAGAGTTTTTTCAGAATATGGAAGACTAGACAGAGAAATAGAAACAGGGTGTCAGAAAGTACACACAGTGACTTACCAACTTTCATCATTACTTTTTCACCCAAAGATCAAGATGGAAATCAAAAGACAGATAATATCTACAATTTTTACACCAGCACTCTGCTATCAATGTCAAACATGGTATTTAACAGTCTTGCAGCAAATGAAATTGTTACATGTGAAAAGAAGTGTCTGAAAAAAAGCTGCAATGGTTACTAAACTAGATCAAATAAGAAATGAAGAAATTAGGAAAAGAGTGCCGGTAGTTATAATGACAATGATATATATATATAATGTATAAGATATCATAACTAAGATTGGTTGTGCCATTTCCAATATTGAGTACGACCACAGTCCTGGCCAAGCAAGCACAGCTCGGCAGTCAAAGATACCATGCAACCCATCTATTTAACATGTCTGTCCAACTGAAGTATCCTGCAAGACTGTATTACTCTAAACCAGGGAGGAACACTGGCCCACAGAGATAGATATTCATAGAAAGCTTTATGGAAACATTGAGGAGCTTTCAGATACAGAAGCATTCAATAAAAAAATCAGACTTGCTGTGTAGACATGTTGAACTGTGAACGAGAAGAAGAAAATATGTCATGTATTGAGCATATTGAAAGACAGCAAATAAAATGGTTCTGTCACTTTATGAGAATGAATCCAAACCAAATACAAATAAGAGCATATAGCAAAAAGAATATCCGGATATAGAGTCAAAGGTAAAACAAGAAAACGGTGGATAGAAAACATCAAGATAACCTTGAAAAATATGAACTCAACGCAACCAAGGTGACACATCTGGCCTTGGAATGACAACTGAGGCTCTAATCAGTAAGCTTAATGGCAAGTGTGGATACTATCAACCATCATTCACATGTGAACGACAATAGGCAATACACAGAAAAGAATTGGTTTGATTGGATGCACACATCTCATATTATCGAAACAATTTGTAATCATTCTTAACATATTATTGATATTTCATAGGAAACTCTACAACTGTATTTTCCTGACAAGACTGAACTGTTTGCATAAAATATATAATAACAACAAATTTTATATATTCAATTTGTATTGTAAAAACATGGATTGCATGGCAAATATTCAAAGCCTTTATAGTATCACATGGCAGTAATAAAAACATTAACACTCTTGAAAACTTTCATCTCAATATTATTGTCAAAACTGTCAATTGTGAAAAATAACAATGATTGGTAGACAATAGTAGAACAGATCAAGATGGACAAAAAACGGGACAGACATGAACGTGTAGTCAATAAAAATGATCAGAGGCAAGATAGAATAATTGGACAGGAAATAAACATGTGATGTAAGATAGACAGAATAATTGGACAGGCATGGATGTGTTGTCACTAAACATGATAAGATGAAAATTAACAATAGAAAGAAATAAGCAAAGATTGATGGATAAAAACAGATCTAGGCAAAATACAAACAATGATTGGTGGACAATATATTGTCTTTCCCCAGGTGGTTTGTTATCCACTCTTGCCGTTAAGTGTAAGGGATGATTGGAGCTCAAGCTTGTGTTCCAAGGCCAGATATATTACCTCGGCTGTGCTATGACCGTGTTTGTTCAAGATATCCCTGATTCTTCCTATCTATCTTTTCCATGGTCTTCCTCTGGCTTTGTACCCTGATCTCATTTGGTTATAAACCTTTAGATAACTTGTCCTGATGCATTCTCATAATGTGGCCAAACCACTTGATCTGTTGCCTTTCTATATATTCTGTGTAAGGTGTTAAACCTATTCATTCCCTGATATCTTCATTTCGTAATCTATCGAGCCTGGTGACCCCTGCAGCTTTCATCAAGCATTTCATCTCACGTCACTTATCTTTCTATAATGTGATATAAGAGAGACCAGGTTTGGCACTGGTAGCAAAGTGTTTGTAGGAATATACTGTAAATCATTTGTCTTTTAACTTCCATCTTGATCTTGGGATGAAGAAGTAATGGTGACAGTTGATATGTTACTGCATTTGCCTTTTGACATCTCATCTCTATTTCTCTATCGAGGCTTCAATTTTCTGTAAAAATACTACTGAGATATTTTAACTCTGTTACTTGGTTTACTCCTATGTTGTCTATCTGTATGTTTAGTGGGCTCGGCTTTCTGCATATTTTCAGCTTCCATCTTTTCTGTATTGATCTTCGTGTATTTTCTAAATGTTGCAGATAGTGAGTTAACATGACTTTGCCGTTGTTCTTCGTTTTCGTATATGAGGTTCTGGTAGTCTGCGAAAAGCAGTTCATTTAGTTGATTGTTTAGTTGCTCTGAGTTATCTGGTTCTGAGTCAGTGATGTTGCCCTCTGCACTTTCTGCCACTTTTATTATTCTATCTATGTATATATATTAAGAAACGAAGGTGAGAGCATGCAACCCTGATACACTCCCGTTTTTGTCTCAAATTCATCTGTAATACCATAATAGATGTTCTTACCATGCATTTTCACAGTTTTATATAAAGTCCTTATACTTTCTAACAATTGTCCTTTGATACAATTTCTAGAGGCGATTTCTTATTTGGGCTGTTCTTGATAGCCATTTCTATTTCTTGGCTTAACATTTCTGGTTCAGCGATGTCTTGGTCTTTTCCCTAGAGTATGTTGCGTAAGAATGTTAGGGTTATAAAGTTCTTGGAAATATTCTTTCCACCTATTCTTTCTATCATTTCCATTTAGTATAGGTAATCCATCTCTGCTGTTTATTATTGCATTTGGGTTGTAGCTTTAGTTTCTCATTCTCATTGTGTTGACACTTTTGAAGAAATCTCTAGGGTTGTTCTTACATAGGCCTGTTAGGTGTTCTCAGTATCTGCACCAGGAATTCTCTCTGGATTCTCTGACTATTCTTTTCATATTTCATTTAGCTAGCCTGTACTGTACATAATCATTTTGGTTTTTAGATTTCAACCACGTTCTAAAGCATTTTTTCTTTATTTGTGTAGCTTTTTGTAACTCTTCATTCCCCACGCTATTTGCTGTCTATAGATAATAATAAGTAATAATTAGTGGACAATAGATAAAAGAAATAATGATTGCTGGACAACAAATAACAACAAGTAAGATTGTGGACAATAGATAATAATAGTAAATGATTGTGCCAAATACGGATGTGCTGGACAGAAGGCACAAAATAATGCAGCTCAGCTATAAAACTGGCAGCACAAAGTACTTCAAGCTCCTGACAGAAATCACACAAACTCTCATGTTGAATATCAGAGCAAACACAGAAGAAGAAGTAAATGATTGGTGGATAATAGATAAATAGATAATAACAAGTAATGGCTAATGGACAATAACAGGTAATGATTGGCGGATAATAAATAATAACGTAATGATTGGTGGATAATAAATAATAACATGTAAAAATTGGTGGACAATGATGATGATGAAATAATCCTTTTAGCTGTGGGCATGTAGCTCTTAGCATGCAGACATGATTCCTTGTCAAAAACAATACTGCAGGGAACTGTCAAAGGGGAAAGAAGCACAGGAGGGTAAATAAAGACATGGACTGACAACATCAAGGAATGGACAAGACAAGATTTTTTCCTCATTCTTCCACATCATTGAAGATACAAATTGCTGGAGGACTCTGTGTGCTGAAGCAACACAGCAATGTGGTATCCCTATGACCAGGACAGGTTACGTGTTTATTGGGGTAGAGATGTAGCTCTTGTCAGCCAATAGCCTGTCTGGCAAAAGCACAGGTTCTTTTCAGTGGTGTAAATGAAACACTCATTTCATTGAAACAGTGGCAACACCAGGACTCAGATAAGGTTATTTCAAAGATATGGTTGTGTATGTGGGATTTATGGATGCAAATTTAGTCCCTGAAGGGAGGCATTACAGTAATGAGATTCAATGTAACAAGATGAGTCAGTATCCCAGGATTATGACGTCCTGCCAGAAAAACGGCACACATTTCGCTGCCAACTATCTCATCATTCTTCTGTCAGATTTTCTTACCCATCCACAGCTATTCCCAGTCATCTAGGAGCCTGCCAAGAAAAGGAAAAATCTGCAATATCCGCTGGCCTGCATCTCTTTATCATACACAGGGATTACTTGAAATTTAGGCATTAGTAAGAAATTGAGACAAGATGTGATAATGAATATTTTACAGGCGACAGTTTGTCAGCCTATCTCCCAACATTCCTTATTCGCTCCTAAGACATGCCTGGAAAGAAATTGGCCTTATTCTTTGCATCCAGAACTAGAAGTCAAGACCTTGGTTACCACACAGACATTGTGGACAATAGAAAATAACAAGTAATGATTGGTTGACACTAAATAATAACAGATGTCTCCACATGTCTGCTTGTGTGTAGCAGCGCCCCCTGCTTCCCTCCTGGACAATGACTTTGGCTAGTCGGCTGAGTTACTCGCAGCTACTCAGCAAGGGGATGTTCCCCCATACTGTTCAAACAACTGCTGGTGCAGAAATCAGAAGATCATATTCTCGACAACAGCTTCAAAGGTGGGAGTTAGAATAGCTCCGTTATTTGGGCTGAGAGCACATCATGGATGGTAATCAACCAGAAATGGTTTAGAAAATAATGGCATAGTACTGAAATGTATTCCTTACCAAGAAGACCTATTACTCTGAAATGTTTGCACATACACAAGTAGGGTTAAATACATATAACTCGTCATTCCTCAAAACTAAAGGACAAATCACAATTTATCTGGTTTTTTTTCCCTGGAAGCAAAGATAGTTTTATAATTTCTTGACAGCTCATAGCGCTTCTGTGTTTTTGCCATTGTTTATTGGTAACTCCCATCTCTGTATCTATTTAGTGTGCTTGTATATGTCTGTGTGTACAGTTAGCATCATTAAAGCATTCACTTGGTCAAGTTTGACACTCATGATTCCTTCTCTTGCATTCATCTTACTAATTCTATTTCTATTTGTATCTATCAATAGTGCATAAAATTCAGATGAATACCGCTATTGTTTGTAATTAAACATGATTGTGCCTTTTTTTTCTTTTCTAATGTAATGAGATGGAGTTGTGAGACTATCTCTTTACATTGCTAGTTTTGTGTGCTTATTTATGGGGTTTTTTCTCTTGATAAAGATTGATATTGGACCATAATGTAGAAAAAGTCCTTGTTCCTTTGTTTTTTTGTTATTTTTCATTGACATTCATTTTACTATCTATTAGTTATATTAGTTACCAGTAACAATAATAAATTAACATAGTTGTTATCGCTTCTTAGTTATTACTGCGTTACTCTATACTTCATTGAATATTCTCTGACAGTTTGGTTATTTTTAGTTCTCATTATTTCTTCCAATATTTAAAAATATTAGACTTTTATATGTATTAGAGCTATCATCATTATGTGCTGTATCCGCAACTAAGGAATTAGAACTATAATCATTAAGATGGAAAAATAAGATCAGTATTACAGTAAAGATCAATATATTCAGATCGCTAGTGCTAAGTATACTTTTATACTGATGTGACCCGCCGAAGATGGATGTGTTGGGCCATTGGCGCAAATAAAACGGCAACACAACGCATTTCCATTCTCTGGACTACATCCAACTGGAAATCTTGTAGGACCATTGTCCTGTTACAAGAGAAATCCAGGGGGAATTTGAGAATGTACGCTGAAGAAGAATACTGATGTGAAAGTTGGACACTCAATGCAGACATCTTTTGATTTAGGCTTCCGGATTTAGACTTTTGAAAAGAAGTGCTACAGACATTTGCTAAGAATTAGCTATATAGAACACAAGACAAATATATTTGTCCGGCAGCAAATAAACAAACTTGCAGGTTATCAAGAACCATGTTTCGCATTGGTGAAATGGCATAAACTTGTTTCATTTGACATGTAACGAGACACAACTGAATTTCTAAAATTATTTTGCAAAGAACAGTCGAGGATTGAAGGAGGAGAGGAGGGCAGAAAAATCCTGGATTGATAACATTAAGGAATGGTGAGAACCTGATTTTTCTACACTCTGACTGAGGATAGAGTAGTTTGGAGAGCTTTTTGTCTTGATGTCTCCAGTGTGGCACCCCTACGATTCTAATGGGTTATGGGTCTTATTATTATCTAACTTTATGCAAAGAAAATACAGGACACTTGTGTCAACCTTCTGAAAACAATTTTGACCAAAAAAGATAATAAAATATTGCTTTATGTAAAAATCTAATGAAGAAAAATTTTATTTGGTGAGATTCATTCTTCTTCTTCTTTCGTTCACTTGAAAAATGTCTATATCTGTAATTCTGTCTCCTTAATAAAACTCACTGTCTTTTGTAGTTCATACAGTGTCCCATAGAGTTTTGATTCCAGTGTTGTTTCCTCTGGCCAATATGTCTGCCTCAGCGTTTCATGCTCAGAACACTAGGTTGGTGACATTCATTAATTTCATGTATATTTTTATTCGTCTTCTGCATTCATTCTCAAACTCCTGCAAACTAGCAGGATGTAGTCCATAGAATGGAATGCGTTGTGCATATATTTGGATTGTTTTAATGCGACAAAGGCCCATTGGTTGCAATGTTGACAATGTTTTTATCATTTATATATTGTGTTGCAACTGGGACCTGGTCTTCTAGTTCAGTGTAAATAACTGTTTTCTTTCTAGACATGGCATAGGAAGTGACTATGGAAAGTTAGGGGATTGTGTGTAACCTGTCTTCTGTGAAAAAAATCAGTGTCACTACGTGTCTTGTCTAAGTCTATAACTTCTACCATGTATCAAATAATCCCCATGAAGGACAGCAGACTTTGTCTTTTGTGGCAGACTCATGGATGGCGGAGAATGCTAGGTATGTCATCACTGTGGATGGGTCAATAAACCTGACAGAAGAATAATGAGATTGCTGGCCAAGAAGTGTAACAGCACTCCTGGATGGACATGATGATCCGGGGATACTGCCACATTGGGATTAATCTCTTTGGGGATTAAACATACATCCATAAACCTAACACAACCATATCTTTGAAATAACAGGCCCTATTATTTGTCTGTAATGTGTATTCAAAGACCTGTAACCATTTCTCAATGTCTGCAGTGTCACTATCACCTATCAACATCACCACCACCACCATCATTATTACTACCATCACTGTCATCATCACCATCACCATTATTACTACCATCATCACCACATCATCATAACCACCACCACAACCATCATCATTTATATTTATCATCATCACGTGACATATTCTTTCCAGAATGTAGTCCTTATGGATCTTTTTGAATTCTCCTTGGTATTGAGCAAGTTGCCCCACATCCTTTAGGGACAGGCATGAATATATTTATCACTGTTTAATTATTTATAGATTTTTGTGAAAAGTAACATTTCATGAGTATGACTTTCAACCAGTGTTACCTCAGCCCTCTCCCTTTTGTCAGATATTCCCTGGCATCTTGGTTATTGGAAACATCATGTTCATAAACATAATTTGTAGATAGACATAATTGTCTTACACAACCTTCAGGCCTAGTCATGCTGATTATAAACCCCAATAATCTAGAGCTTTCAGTTCATCATGACATAACACATATTGTTGCAAGGCCACAGGAAGACGAAGTTGCCGAACTTCCGCAACAATATTTGTGGTAAGGCATTTCCGAATAACTTTCCGACATGAACTCTGAAGTGAATCAACATGTGAGAAAGCATCATTAAGACTGTTATATAGTAGTCTGTAATGTTTACAGTACTCGAGAACCCACCTGTAGTTGTACTGCCTATAATCACAGCCGCACGCCATCATCACCTCCACCAAAACTCTATCTGCCATCTTGATTGCGATCAAAAGTGGGATTTCATTATGCATACCAAAAATTTGAAACTGATCAAGCTGTACTCTAAATTTTCTAAGCTGCTTGTTGAGATCACAATTATGTAAAATCAGCCATTTAACTAACCAATGGTTACCCATTTCAACAGCTTTCTGCAAGCATGTTTTACCCTGATACCCAAGTGAGTTGATATCCGCCCCATATTCTAGAAGCACATCCAAACAGGCAATAATGTCATCTCTGTGTGGACGATGAGCTTGGAAAGCATGATGAAATGAAGAGTCTCCTTTCATATCTTTCAATGTCAAGTCACAGCCTGCTTGTAGAAGAATCTGAAAAAGAATTACAAACTGCTTCGACACCAGGTGGAACTGCAGTATTGGACTATGTCAACAATATTTGGGGTTCTCAAATATTGAGTTATTGACAAGAGGAAGGTTTGATAAAACTTGACATCAACAATAGGGTGGGTCTGAAAAAATTTACAGTTGTTGACAAGGGGAAGGTTTAACAAAAAGTGACATCAACAATTAGGGAGAGAGGAGTCTGAATTGATAAACGTTGACACCAATAATACTGTTTTTGTATACTGCAATTAAGTTGTTTTAATTTGAAACATTTTGTCTGGAAATCTGAAAAATAAATCATGTACCCGGTAGTTTTTTCATACTTTTTCCTGCTTTAAAAAATGAGGGGGTAAATGTATGACAAAATTAGGTAGGGAGATGTCTATGAATTCTTGAAAGTTGTTGACGGGGAGAAGTTAGGGGGGGGGGGGAGAGAGAATAAAAAATTATTGCCTTAATTTATGAGTGGTCCAATGGACCAATGGAGAAAATGAGGAAAGGTGATTAATTTTTCCCAAATAACCAAAAACACTTCTTCCTTTGCATTTGCTCTCAAACTCCTGCAGATTCGTAGGATGTTGTCCGGACAATGGAATGTGTTATGTCATGGTTTACAGCTTTACTGTGATATCTGCACTTTACATACTCATACATCCGACTTCAGCATGGTTTCTAGGTCACTTTGATTCTACATGCGTTGGGACAGTCAACTTCACACCATAATCTCCTTAGTCCTCCCTTGTGACAAGCATGGAAGTTAAACAATGCATAGAAGTTAAACAGTGTGAAGTTAAACAGTGTTACTATTTTTTTTGTGCTCCCCTTTTGTGGGGAGCAACACTGGCGAATAAATCCACATAAAAATATATTTTCAACAAAGAAGTGGTGGTGATGATTGAGAATGAACTAGATCAGTGGTTCTCAAACAGAACCGCATGGCCCACTAGTGTGTCGCAACTTATGGCTAGATGGTCGCATAAGAAACATTGTTATTGGGTGACCTTGAGTTCTCATTTCTGAGTAATTTGTGATTGACTGAACCAATGGAAGTATACTCTGGCCATCTCCATAGGGGCTGCACCTCATTCAGCAGATGGCAATTGATATGTAAGCTGATAGTTGCTGTACAGTTGATTATCCTCCTCAACCTACCTCTCAATTATCCCCACTTTACTACCTCCCCTTTCAATGTTTCAAGCTACTCCAAACTTTCAATATCTTAATAACAGCATTGTCCACGACTGTGTCCTCATAAAAAATATGCATATATGGGGAATTTAAAATGTTCCCTTTATCCATTATCACCTGTCCTGACACCTGTGTTCTTGAAAACATTACTTTATTTCTCTGAACTAACCAGAATGAATTCAGGTGTGAAACCCAAATATACTACATCGCCCCATGGTAAAGTTTCTGAATCTTGTGGATCGTGGAATGAGACTCTGACATGATAACAGACCTGGCTACATCTGTTTCCAAGATCCATTTTAGAGCAACCTTAACTGCCTTTATCTCCTTTCTCCTATTAGAGGTTGTTCTGAGTGTGACATAGATAGGCCACTGTCAGAAACAATTTGAAAAAGAAAATATATTCAAATAAATCATATTTGAAAAATGATTGATCTCAATAAAACAAGTAATAGGAATTACCTAGCTGCAAGTATAAATGAAAAATGGTAGCAAGAAAAATGAAGACTTCTGATTTTAAACTGCATCATCTATAACCTTTGATACAGTAGTAATCTCTCCAGTTGCCTTCTCTTGGTTTATTTATAGTTTAATCCACCAGTCTTTGATCCTCAATAAGGGCTAGCCTACATGGAAGTAACATTTTGAAGTCAAGAGTTATCCTTCTCTTTGATGAGGTGCCCTTCTGAGCTAATGAATTCTCATCTGTTCAGTAATCACAGCGAATAACAAACATGTCGGTTGTGATGGTCTGAAACCAGTGTGTCCCTTGCAGAGTCTAGGTCATTCACTGTTTACATCCACAAGTCACACATAAACAGAAGTGAGTGCTCTATTGTCATTATAAAACCATGGTTTAAAAAGATCAAAGTAAGCTGGAGGCTACTGAGATGTGGTTGTTTTATTTTTAGAATGATGTAAATTCCATGGACAGCCAAGAAAACTAATGTAGAAATCCTTAGAGATACTGGAGTAAAAAGACAAATTATAGCAAATATTTGAAGAAGACAAATACAATTTTCAGGGTATGTGATGAGACAAGCAAAGATTGAACATCTAGTAACCACTGGAAAGATCATGTAGAAAATAAACAGAGGCAGACAAAGACAGAAGTTGTTGAAAGAGAGATGAAGTGTCACTGATGCATGAGAAAATATCTCCAAATGAATTTATTAACAACACAAGAGACAGAGAGTTGTGGAGAAAAATGATCGCTAAAGTCACTTGGTATGATACTTGATTGATTGATTGATTGATCAATTGTTTTATATGGTTTGATACAGGAAAATTTGCCTCAAAATGGGTCAATAGAAAAAACAGGTCAAGAAACACTGTGCTAATAAATACTCATAAGCAGGTGATAATTAGAAGTTTTCATTTTTATTTAAACTTACCTTAAGGCATCTAGGCCTTCCACCTGCTGCTTCCATAAGAGGAGTCCTCATCTCAACATCATACTTGTCTTTCTCTACTCCAGGAAGAGACAGCACAAACAAGAGCATCTTCTCATTGGAAACCTAAGTAAGAAGGCCATCAAACTACAAATTATATTGAGTGTTTCTCTGAAACAAACTACAATTTATATTCAGTGTTTCTCTGAAACAAACTACAATTTATATTCAGTGTTTCTCTGAAACAAACTACAATTTATATTCAGTGTTTCTCTGAAACAAACTACAATTTATATTCAGTGTTTCTCTGAAACAAACTACAAATTATATTGAGTGTTTCCTTGAAACAAACTAGAAGTGGAAAAAAAAGACATCTGGCAGATTCATAATCATGAAGATGAAATGATCTATCTAGCTGTGAGCAGTTAGTCTTGACATATGATGAATGATGAAACTATCCCTTTAACTGTGAGCAGGTAGTTTTGACACATGATGATGATGAAACAATCCCTTTAGCTGTGAGCAGGTAGTTTTTGACACATGATGAATGATGAAACTATCCCTTTAACTGTGAGCAGATAGCTCTTGAGTGCTCAAAGTCTTTCCGACAAAAGCCCAGGTTCTTCTCAGTTGTGTAGCTGAAGCAACACCCAGACTCATGTAAGGTTATCTAAAAGGCATGGTTGTGTAAAGGGGGGGGGGGGGGGGGGGGGTTATGGATGCATGTTTAGTCCTAGAAGGGATGCATTCAGTGCACCAGTATCCCAGGATTACCACGTCCTACCAGGAGCACAGCACATACTTCTTGGCCAACTAACTCATCATACTGCTGTCAGATTTGTTGACCCATTCACAGTGTTGGCACATCTAGCAATCCTCTTCACCGAAAACTGTGCCAAAAAAGGACAAAGGTACGATATCTGATGTCCTACAACTCTTCATCATAAACAAGGATTATTTGATAAAAGACAAAAGTAAGAAATTTTAACCAGATGAGACAATGATGATATTTTTTCACAGGTAAATAGGTTGTCAGCGTATCCCCAAACTTTCCTCTGAAAGAAACTAGTGAGAAAAAGACATGAAACTTGTCTTTTTTGTTGTCTAGACAAAATCGCATCTTTTTATGGAGATGCAGTTAGTCTAGTATGGAAAATCTCGTGTACGAGAGTTGCTAGGCGATTTGGTGCTGTTGAACAGATTGGTTCAATTCCCGTTATACTTGAGAAAAAAAAGACATTTGGTGGATTCATAAACCTGAAGAACCTCAATATTAAACCCTTTAGCTCCTACATTGTTCTCAGTAACAGATCCCAACTGTGCTAAATTCTTTCCCCAATGACTTCCCCCTCTGTACTGATTTCTGTTCTTGAGCTACAAAAATAAGAGAACTTTCACTGTACAGGTTAGTTCATAGACAGTGGAACAACTCGTTCGAGTCAGACGAGAGCAAGGAAATCGTCTGGGCGAAGATTCTCCACTATGCGTGCCTGGAGACAGATATAGAGGCTGTCACAGGCTAAGGGTAGCCTACCCGAATTGTCAAGGCATGCCGAAATCGGATGTGCTAGGCCTACAAGGCGCATAACGGTGGCACAACGTAATCACGCTCCCAGCGGAAATCGCACAGATATCCATGATGGTTACAATGGAGCGAACGAAAAACAAACAAAACAAACTGTACAGGTTTATTATAGTCACCAGAAAATAAATACGGTATATCGCATGGATGGGGTAGTTGACAAGTACTAATTCATCTTTGTGGTTTCACAGTGAAATTGATTTCATAATAATAATAATAATACACAGTGTGACTTTTCCTCTCTCTTAGTTTTAACAAGAGATAAAGCTCCAGTGTCAAGAAATAAGAAATTGGTGGGCCAGGAGTTGTCACTAATTTGATACATCATTATTGACTATTCACAGGTCAGGAGTTCTTCTTCTTCCTCTTCAGTGTTCATTCTCAAACTCCCACTGGATCTCTCTTGTAGCAGTACTGTACAGTGGTCCTACTAGATTTCCAACAGGATGTAGTCCAGAAAATGGAAATGCGCTGTGTCACCATTTTATTTGTGCCAATGGCCCAGCACATCTGTCTTCAGTGGTGGTCAGGAGTTCAATTCAAGAGAGATCAGAAAATCAGGTTTAGTCATTGCAAACCAAAGTATCACATTTATAACAGGAAAGAATTACAGTGAGGTGGACAATAAATATGTCTGGTTCAGCTATGCCTAAAAAGCCTGTTAAGAGATCAAGTTGGTAACTACAAGTTGCAGCTGTGAATAATAATCAAACCCATAACTCATCTCGGTAGTAGAGGTGTCACATTGAGACATTTGATGCAGAAAGATCTCCACACATCTCTATCCTCTACCATCCTGATAAGTTTTGAAACCTTCATATTATCAAGCCATGCCTTCTTCTTTCCACCTCATTTTCTTCCACCCTTCACCGTAATGTTCATACTACACAATTTTTGTTAATTAACTTAAAACTCATACTGTCTCAAAATGACAGTACAGTAGGCTTATTTTAATATGGTAGTATCCGCCTCCTCTCCGAACCTCCAGTAATGAAATGAAATAGTTAATGTGCTGTGTGAGAGATACTGGTAAAAATATTGCAAAGTACAATTATTTTATTTCCTTTTTATCTGTGCTTGGTGTTTTCAACATTCTTCCATAAAACTACTCTATGCTGCCTCTACATAACTTCTTACCATTTTGCTTCTTGTCCATGGATCACTACCATACACCAGAATATCACTACATCCCAAATATACTACCAATACCAAGTAACAGAAATAGGACAAATTTAAAACAAACTATGGCAGTATTTTGTATTCTAGCCACTAAACGTATTTTATTATTATTTACATGATAAAAATCATTTGCAAATATTTTGACTGGCTGGGCCAAAACACACGTTCTTAACTAGTAGAAGAATGATAGTACAGTAATACACTCTCAAATACATATTAAATGTCAAAGTCAGATGTGTCTGGCTATTGGTGCAAAATAAAACTGCACCACAATGCCTTTCCACTCAATGGACTACATCCTGTTGGATATCTTGTAGGATCATATACATACTATAAAAGAGATCAGGTGAGAGTCTAAGAACGAACAGGAAAAAAGTTGGTTGGTTGGTTGCTGATCCAGCGGTCCATGGGCTCATGCCCTTTGACCCAATGCCATTGTGTGATATATACATGTTTTTGTGAGCTGTTGTTTTGTTCCATATAATGTGTTCCATTTATCTGGCCCTGGAGGGAGAAACATTTTCCTGACACCATCCAGCGCTGGACATTCAAAAAGGTGGTGGTCAACAGTTTCATAGGGATGAGTGCACAGACGGCACCCTGGAGTGTGTTGTGGTTGTATTCTGTTCAGGTGATAGTTAAGCTGTACATGTTGTGTGCGCAGTCGGAATATGATACTCTGGTCTTTTCTTTCCAGGAGGTTGATATTGTCTTTAGGATTTGGGCTGGTCATATATTTATAGATTTCCCTCCCAGTGTTTCCCATGGCCCATTTGTTCATCCAATATTCTTTGTTCACAGATTTCAGAATCATTTTAACTGTGTGCATTGTTGTTTCTGTATAATGCTGTTCTTGTTATGCTCCCATCTTTGCTAGTCTGTCTGCCTTATCATTGCCAGGTGTGTTTGAGTGGCCAGGAATCCACTGCATAACAATGACCTCATAAGATGTAAGCAGCTGGTTGGCATGGTGATATATTTCAGCTAGCTCAGGTTTACAATGTCCATCACATTCCAGTGCTTGAAGAGCAGACATAGTCTGTGTAAAAATAACAATGTTTTGGATTTTTTATGGGAAGGCATCAAATATGGTCTTCAGGTGGTACAAGGCAACTTCTAGTGCTGTTATCTCCGCTTCATGGTTAGAACATATCTCCCCACAGGCATCAAACAACTCATCAGATATTTTGTCTGGATATTCTATATAGACACCATAACCTGCTTTGATGATGGCTTTGAAAACAGGAAAAAGCAAAAGGTAAAGTAGAAGGCAAGAGAGATCAAGTATGACAGCGCAAGAAAATATGAGATGGTCTGATATTGCGGTGATTTGGATGATTACACTGGATATCAGCTGACATTATGGTAAAAGAGGATGATTATACTGGATATCAGCAACTGTGGCATCTATTGCAATGAAACAGCAGATGAATTGGCTTTACATATTCAGTTTATGTTCTTACTTTGACAGCCTCGTGAAGCATGGAGTACCCCCTGAATATTATATTTACTATTCAGTTTATGTACTTACTTTGACAGCCTCATGAAGCATGGAGCGCCCCCTGAACATTATGTTCACATCAACACCCTCAGAGAGAAGACATAATATGATGTCCTGTCTGGTCATCTGGATACATCTCTAAAAAAAATTATACATTAATGTATGTTGATGTTGTTGATACCCAATTGCTGTTGAGTAGTTCTACTCTTGACAGCTATCTTAAAAAACTGGAGGTCTTTTGAAGTTATTTACTGATCCATACAATTAGTGACTGTTAAGGAAGTCTGTAAAAGGTTTTTTTCTGGCAGTGGATAAGTAAGAGCATTCAATAAGGAGGTGTTTCACTACTTCGTTGGGATGAGAACAGTGTTTAGAAATGGGTATTTGCTGGGATCTGATATGGTTTAATTGACTATTGACTCTTGCATGTCCTGTTTGAAAATGAAAGAAAGGGGATTGATTTCTCCGGCAGAGTTTGTTTATGTTGTCATTGTCCTTGTCCTTTGGCCGTGTCATTTCACTAAATACATTTTGACCATTTGCACATCTGTTCAGCCAGATTTCCCTGGTGTTCTTTCTGAGAATCTGTTTCACTATTCTCATACTACAATGTCTTTGCTTTTGTTGTTTTGTGCATACATCACTGCATAAGTTGGTAGTGTCGGGGTAATAAATACAAATATTTTTTATTAAAGTACGAGAAGAAATTGTTAAAATACAGATGTATGGACATAAAAGTTGACAGCTATGCATACTATTATTAATAAATTTTTAAGAAATTGCTAAAATATAACTCAAGAACACGATCCATAAATGAAAGCTTTCAGTAACTCAATGTTCCACAGATTTACATTCGCTAAACATATTATTACTGCCAATAATTATAGGCCTTCTATATAAAATGAGATATAGATGAGGGATATGAACGAGGAAAAAAATTATAAAATTTCTAGGCCTACTTACCACTTTATGTGAATGAATAATATTCCCTTACATAACCAGCTCAACAAAACTTAAAACATTGTTACGCATATAATCCACAATATTTTATCACATTAAAAACACAAAAACATAATTTATAGTGTCTATATATTATTTGAAGAATAGATAAGGAAGCCATCCAAAAAAACATCAGGGAACACAAATCAACAGTTGAAATTCCAATGTTATGACTGAAATCTTAGAATCACAAACATGTGTTGCACAAGCAACGATTGATAGAAAACAGATGGAAGTGGTGTCGAGTATCGTTGACACTGATTTTGAAACATTGGAATTGAATATAAATGTACTACAGAGTATTAATTCTTTATATCCCCAAACAACAAATAAGTTGTCGATTGATCCTGCAAGGAAAAACGGACACGACAAATAGGTTGTCGGTTGGCCCTGTAGAGTTAAGATATAATGCAATGAAAAGTTCTGACCCAGTAAGTCTTATGAACACGACAAGGAAAACAATAGATACCTCTGTGCACTCATCCCTATGAAACTGTTGAGCACCCTTTTTTAATGTTCATCACTGGATGATGTCAGGAAAATGCTTCTCCCTCCAAGGCCAGATAAATAGAACACATTATATGGAAAAAACAACAGCTCGCAAACACATGCATATATCGCATAATGGATTTGGATAAAAGGGCATGAGTCCATACCGAAAAGGCTTACTGGGTCGCTGATCAGGTATGTTAGAATCAGTGTTATGTAGCACTCTCTTCCTCACCTATAATAATAAGGATATATTACACAGTATATTCCATTGTAAAACTAGTTGTTTTTTCTGGATAATTTGGAGATGCTTTGTCTGATGGCTTGAATGAGTCTTGTTCAATGGCTTGGAACACTGATTTTTAATCTGAAGAGTGTGATATTTTAGAGTATGAACTTTTGATTGTTGAACATTTTAACATCTCTATAGTAATTACCACCCTGCCTTGAAATTTATAGATGTTATTCAAAGGACAAGAGATTGCTCTTTTGTGGTGCTTCCGGAAACGTGATGTATATTCCTCTGCTTCCAATATTTGTGGCCTTTATTATCATGTTTGTTGACTAAATAGCTACAATCTATTGTTAGTTTCCTGCATCAAGATGATGAGATAATAACACAATTTTTAAAGAAGCACTGTCTTGTTTTACATTTCAGCAATCCCAGTAGCTAACGCGCAGATATTTAAAATAAATCTATCTGTTTTTTAACTTTTTTGTTTTGTTGTGAAGATAAGCTACCTAGTCATGCTGTGTGAGGCCATGGTTACTGGTGCACCTGTCGGCCTGGTATCTCCAACTTCAGCATCTATGCTCAATGTAAGGGATCTTATGACAATCTTAGTTTCCAGCCTCTTGGCTAGACTACACTTCATCTCCACTTCAAGGGGTTTCCTTGATGGGAATTTTTGTCTTTGTTGCTCTTCTCTGGAAAGCCTACCTTTTGGTTCTCTTTCTATTCTACTCATTTCTTTATATGATGCATCATATGGATGATTAACTCTGGCTCATCATAAAAAATATAGAATAAACTTGCAAATATCAATCAACATTCTATACTAGTTAAAACTCATAAATAACATAATGATCAGATGCGTACATTGGAGGGGGGGGGGGGGTTTGAAACCCCCTTTAGCAAATTGAAATATGACTTAGTACTAGAAACGTGGCCAAAACAACAGATAAAAAGCCAAACCACCACCACCCCCAACCCCCTGCATTATGCATGATATAATTATCAAATATCAGGCTCTACAATTTTAAGATGGATGATAAATAAATTAAAGTAGTTAAAACAAGAACAGTGTGTGATCTTACAAAGAGAGTTAATCCTACAATAGGTGACGATATGAATCCACGATGTGCTGCCGCTGCATCTCGAATTAAAAGCTGCAGCTTCTCACAGTGCTGATCTTCATGTTTGAAGGCATGAGACATGAACCATACAGCAAGGTCATGTCCTCTGTGCTTTGGTGTATCCAAAAAATATAGGCTATCATCAGGCATGCCTGAATATACTCATCAATGTTGGAGCAGACCTTAGTTAAAATGAAGCTACATCAGACTCTATGACTATGAAATCCTGTGAGGCAAAAATAGAATTCACATGTGTGAGGGTGGTTCAAATGAAAACCTTAAAAGAAGATAGAATAACTATAATATATGTCTTAAAACCTGTTAATATTGCTGCTAAAGATGCCAATAGTATCCTGCTCATAACATCTTGGTAAAGATGACCAACATGATGTCATAATGGCAGTTTAAAGATCGTCATTTCTGTTGGTATGCACCAAAGAGGAGCAGCAATCTGTTACCAGTTTTTTTTATATCAGTGAAGAGATCTTCTTCTGAATTAATTCTCAAACTCCTACAGATTGGCAAGATGTAGTCCAGATAATGGGATGCATTGTAATGGTTTACAGCTGTGATATCTGTGCCTTTTTGTCTTACATATCTAACTTCAAAACCTTTCTAATGAAAGGCAGCCGACTTAAGAGAGGAAAGTCGTGGATGGGGCACACAGAGGATATTATACAGAGTGTGTGCAGATTGGAGGATGTGCTACCTGGTGCAGAATGGAGTCGGGCGCCTTTAGATTGTCCTCAGCTTTCAAAGTAATAATAACACTCAATAGAAAATGCAGGGAATGGTGTCCGACAGTGGTGAAGTCGGAGGTGCCCTGATCTGTGAGAATTCAAGGGAAGGTGATATGATTATACATATGGGTATAATGATGGGTCGGTTGAGAGACACATTAGGAGTGCCTGGGTCTTCATGGCTCAAAGGTGCGAGGAGACCATCAGAGAGGAAAGTGGTGCATTCGCTCAGACGACAAGCAGCATAGCAATGGAGATTTTGGCAGTAACGAAAGTTTTGAAATGGGTGTGCTCACAGACTATCTGCGATCATGTCTGTATACTCAGTGACTCGATGATGAACATGAATGTGAAAGTTCAGGCGTGTACACTTGGGAACAGTGGCAGATGCAGTGAAGAATTCCTGTGTGAGTAAAGTGACTTTCATTTTTGTGTCGAGACATGCGGGAGTCTGGGGTAATGAGAGAGCAGATAGGTTGGCCGCACACACTGCTACTACGGCTGTTGGTGGAGCAATGGATCAAGCAGACATTTTGAACGCCCTATGGGAAAACGCACGAACAAATGATTATATAAGTGATGATGACTCTTGTTCCATGACTAGAATAAGGTAGTTTGGTTTGAAATGTGGTGTCGCTAGAAAGGAACAATATCGTGGGCAAGAAAGAATGATGGTCAATCAATGGTGTACTGGGACCATCAGTCAATGGGTAATGGTGGCTACACTCAAGGAAAGATCTGAGCACCTATGGACTTGTCTGGAATACAGTGATGATGATCCAACGACTAACTAACTATATCTAACTTCAGAATGTCTTCTGGGTTACTTTAACTACATATGAGATAAAACAGCAAACTCCACCTATTTCCTGCAAAACTTTTTTAGTTGCCTCTTACAATATGCATGGAAAGTAACAGTTTTGCTATTCCTTGCTCAACTTTTGGGCCACACACAGTTCCAGCAACACACAGATCAGTGAAGGGATGAAACCTATGGAAATTCATTGACGAAATAAGGAAGAGTATGGTGATGCATGTTTGTCAATCCAATAAGTGTATTAGTAGAGAAGTTTAAAATCAGTGCAAGGCATGAATCAGTCATGAAAGTCACTCATAAAACTTACACATTTTTACTGCACTGAACACAACATTTGTAAGCAAGAATTTTTCAGAAAATGACATCAGTATCAATATTGAAGTTTTTCAAAGACATTTTCCATTAGTTTTTGTTTTGATGCATTTTCTCTCATTATTAGTGTCTAGAGCCCTTATTACACACGAGTTTGCTTGGAATAATATCATTAGGTTGGGGTCTGAGCAAATCCTCTAGAAACATGCAGACACTTGACATCTTTTCTCTCAGGAGGTACCAGTGCTGTACTATCTTGCCACTCAAGTCTAGATTCATAGTTAAGCTGGAATTTGTTTCATCCACATTGGCTCCTATGTTAGTCCAGCTCCGGAAATTTGAATAAATGCAAATCTCAATCTGGTAGAAAGTTAAGAAGTCTGTTAGTGACTGATACTGTACTGTAAAGTTTAAAGTAAAGCGGTCAGATTTGAACATGAACACATCAGCGCATGTCTGCAAGCGTAGGTACCTAGGACTAGGTCTACTTGCCAACTGAATGAACTTCATGGTCCTCACTTTTTATTGATATCGCTTTCCCTCTTTACTTAAAAAAAACCAAAAAACACTGAAAATCCATGTTTTGTAACAAATCACATCGCAAATAAATAATCATAATAATTAATGTTTACCTCGACTTTCTATTAACTATTTTAAAACGTTAGCTCCCTACTTCCTAAAGTATAATTAGCTCACTTCCTACAAATATGACGAAAGTTGCAGAGAACACACTACACACTACATTATTTTTTTTTTACAGAGTGCAGTAGTAACAAATAACAGTAACACGCACAGTTCATTTCACTATGACTACTTACTTAGTACTTACTTTACTACTACTACTACTACAACAACACTACCATCAGAACTATTGTCTGTTAAATTGTTTTGTTTCGCTTTCCTTAACCTGTGAAACGCGAACAGCACATGAATAGCTTGTCTTAGCTACCATCAAGATGACAATAATAAAATAAAAATCCCAGCTGTTGTCATAATGAATGATCGAGAAAAGAAATACATTTGTTGACAAACAAGTCAACAGATGTCAAATATCGTCTGTCCTATAACTGTATATCGGCACGGCATCCGTATCGGTGTGGAATGTCTATCTGAAAATAGTAAACGAGTCAATCTTGGAGGAGGGAGGAAATTCGAAATCTGTTTTGTTTGTTTGCTATTCTATCTATTGTCATTTCCACTTGTGCCATTAAGCATCATGGGGGAAATTGGAGGTGTCTGCCTATGACCATTTTGATCGCATTGGAATTAGCCATTGTCAGCCTGTGTCTCTACCCATTAACTATTAACATTGTATTTACCTCTTATTTGTCTGGTTACTGCGGCATTTTCCATTTTGTCGGATATCCTCCGATATTTTGGTTATTTATATTTGTCTTCTAGCAGCTATCTTTCATTGTTCTTCTTGCTGTTGTTTCTCATTTTCATTTTTTTAGATTTATTATTACATCATTCCATTTACCTCTCACTGCTTATCTCTGTTGATTACTATGCCAAAGCCGCGACAAAATGGCCACTTTGGCAATGGTTTTTGTAGGGAAACCATTGCCCAAGTCTTTGCATTGTTGTATTTTAATAGTTGTGTTGTGTTAATTGGTTTTTGTTTCTTGACAAAGGTCCCAATAGGACCGACACGTTGAAAATTGTATTTGTTCTTTGTTTTATTTTTATCTCTGATTTATTTATATTGATAGTTAGGCTATATTCAGTAACCTTTATAATTAACTTCGTATTTACCTCTTATTTGTCTGGTTACTGTGGCACTTTCCATTTTGTCGGACATCCTCCGATATTTTGGTTATTTATATTTGTCTCTACCCATCTAGTTCTAACTGTTCTTAGTCTTTTTCCTTGTATCCCGATTTTCTGCTGGTGAAGACCTATGCCAGAAGGGCAAGTTGCGTTGATTCCATTCTTATGAGGTAGTCAAACCACCTAGTTTGTTGTCTTTCAATGTAGTCTTGACTTGAGATGGTCATTATTTATTTTCTGATATCTTCATTTCTCCGTAGGTCACTTCTGGTGACATTTATACTAAAGCTTTCTTCAAACATCTCATTTCACACACTCACTGTGATCTATGAAGTGCCTGAGAACAGCGCTGGGGGTAACAAAAAGAGATAGAATAAACAATGGCATCATAAGAAATCTTAAGAAAACAATATCGGGCATGAATACATAGACACACAGAAGATCAAATGGTTTGGCCACCTAATCAGAATGGAACCAGATCGCATCCATCGACAGCCTTC
This sequence comes from Meghimatium bilineatum, assembly GCA_034231615.1. Lineage (NCBI taxonomy): Eukaryota > Metazoa > Mollusca > Gastropoda > Stylommatophora > Philomycidae > Meghimatium > Meghimatium bilineatum. The sequence continues at coordinate 34,257,370 of CM067306.1, forward strand.
AATAAAGGATAATCTGAAAAGAGAAACAGGGAAAGACCCAGACGAAGATGGATAGATGACATCAGAGAGATACTAGAACACCAAGGCTGCACTATCGCAGCAGCATCATAGTTAGCGAAAGAAAGAAGATTTAAGCTCTCCATGACGCCTAATGGCACACATGGATAAGACAAGATAAGACTGGTTTTTTCGCTAGTATCTGTGTCAATGGACATGTTTGTTATTCAAACCATGAAACCTCTTTATGTCCAGACACACAAGTACAACCCAAGATTGAAGTTTACTTTGATTAGGCTATATCAAAGCGTGTTGCCGGTGTGGTAATCGGGGTCTCGACTTCTAGTTCAGGGTGCAAATAATATGACCACTGTCTTCTTTCCAGCCAGGTCGTAGGAGGCAATTAAGAGTAGGGAGATGAAGAGTTGGCAACCTGTAGGCCTACTTGTGAACAAAAATTCATTATTGTCATACCTTGCCTCGATTTGTTTACTTTAAAAAAATAAAATAATCCCCATGGATAACGAAAGGTGTGGGCCATTAGATATTATATAGGCACCTATTGGTCGTTTTGTGACATACTCCTAGGTGATGGGGGAATGCTAGATGTGTCATCACTGCGGATAGGTCTACAAATCTGGAAGAAGAATGATGAGTTAGTTGGCACAGATGTGTGTGCTATACTTCTGCATGACTTGGTAATCCAAGGATATTAGCGCACTGGAATTCCTTCCTTCAAGAACTAAAAATGCATCCATAACCCCGCCCCCCCCCCCCCCATTTTTTAAACACATCTATGCTTTTGATACCTAGGTCTCATCTCAGTTACACAACGAAAAAGAACCTGTGCTTTTGCCAGAAATTATAATATGACAATCATTACAAGGTAACTGCGTGAAACGTAACAACAATTACGTAAAACACAGGTTTATATATCGTTTCAATGGGACACGACAGACTATAGCTAAAACTAGTAGGTAATGATGGGCAATGATGAGCACACAAGAAATCATAAAAATTACATTACACAAATCACATTCAACGTTTCAACCAAAAGGTCTTTATCAAGACACAAACAAAACATCAAAAGACGATGAATGGAAAAATTATCACAACATCCAACGGAAATATGGAAATGATATGCCGGAAGGTTAGAAGGTACATAAAAAACGTAAATATATGTGGAAACGAAACGAACAAAAAGATGAGTAAATGACGGAACAAAAAGAATAAAGACAAAGACCACACCAACCCAGTACTAGACATAAGAGTGGTCGGAATTGAGTCCAAAAGGCTTGAGTGTACCCAATTCAAAAATGAGACGATTTTCTAGAGCATACCTAGATCTATCATCAGTGGTGCAAGATCTGATAATGGGGACCTGAATATCCAATGCACCATGATGACCATCGCCGTTAAAGTGTGTGGAAACAGGAATGGGTGTTCAGTGCTTGATGGCATGAAGATGGTTACAAAAGTGATCGCTCAATCGTAGGCCGGTTTCCCCGATGTACTGTTTGCCACAGCGTTTACATATGATCACGTAAATTACATTACGGGATTCACATGTAAAGGCCTCATCGATGGAGAAAGCGGCCTTGGGAAATGAAATGGAGCGCATCTGAACTACATAAGGACATGCATAGCAACGGATATGTGAGCAACGAACAGTGCTAAAATGGTCAGGAACAGAAGACTTAAGGTGGCTATGAACCAAGATGTCTTTCAGATTTCTATCACGACTATAAACCACCAGAGGTAAGTCATGGAAAGCGTCACGGGTGTCAGGATCAGACTGGAGAAGAGAATAATGTTTGAGCATGATGCGTCGAAAAGAAGAGTTATGGAGATGAACGGTAAGAACAAGTTTAACCCTATCAGATGCGAGGAAGAACCCCGAGAGTTAGTTAAGGTATCGAGGCGAGACAAATGGCGCAAACGGAGCCAAGCGGTTGAAAGAATGATGTCAGGGAACGATCGTCTACGGAAAAACTCAATCATCTCAGAGGACTTGTCGAGAAAATCGTCGTAATCGCTACATAAGCGACGCAGGCGAAGAAGCTGGGAGTACGGTAGAGAGTTGCGACAAGCAGGAGAATGAGAAGAAGTGTAGAGCAGAAAGCCATGCGCATCAGTAGGTTTATAGTAAACGGATGTGCTACGGTAAGGGGGATGAATGATGACAATGATGTCAAGGAAGTTGACAAAAGTAGTGGAGATATTAGATGTAAATTGAATAGCAGGGTTGAAACTGCCGATGAAGTTGATGAAACGAGACAATTCCACTTCGGACATGTCGATGATACCTATCCCATCGTCAATGTATCTATGGAAAAGAGATGGGAACGGGCCATCATAGTTAGACAAAACTAAATGTTAAAGATGTCCCATGAAGAGACACGCATAGCTAGGTCCCATTTTGGTTCCCATGGCAACGCCACTAATAGAAAAAATGCCCATCAAATTCAAAATAGTTGAGCGTAAGCACCAGTTCAGCAAGGCGGATAAGAGTAGAAGTGGAAACAGAGGGGTGGGGACTCTTGTCAAGAAAGAACTGTAGAGCCCTTAGACTATCTGCATGGGGTATAGAAGTGTACAAAGAACAGACATCATGCAAGAACAGACGATATGTACGGTCAGAAGACAACTGGACCGAAGAAAAAATGGTTAGGGCATGCTTAGTGTCTCTCAAGAATGAAGGCAGTTGTTCGACTAACGGCTGAAAAATGCTGTCAAGAAAGTCGGAGATGCGCTCAGTGGGACAAGAGCAAGCACATACAATAGATCTACCCGGATTCGATGCCTTATGGATTTTAGGCAGTATATAGAAAACAGGTTTGCCTAAACAGTTTTGATCGATGCAAAGAGACTTGGCAGTGGTAGGAAGGTCGTTGTTAAGGATAAGGGTTTTCACAGTATTGTTAACAACCTTCTGGTTAGTTACAGTAGAATCAGATGTGCGTGCAGTGTAGAAAGAAGGATTGGAGAGTTGTTGGTGGCCCTCCTGGAGGTAAAGGTCCTTACGCCAAACCACAACGGCCCCACCATTATCTGCTGGTTTGATGACAATATCATCACGGCGACGAAGATGTGCCAAGGCGCGAGATTCTTCAGGGGTGATGTTTGAGCGACGAATGCGATTGTGATGAAGTGTCATGGAGAGTATTCTTGATGTAAAGATCAAGAGCTTGAGATGCACCAGGCTTTGGAGTCCAATGATATTTATTCTGTTCATATCTAGAAAACAAATCGTCAGTACAAGATGAAACTTTGTCAAAGAAATGATAATGAAGCCGAAGACGACGATGGTAGCGGTGGATATCCTGAAGAAGTGGCATCCCTGACAATGTAGTACTATGATGGATACAAACTCAATGTGGCATACCTGGCAATGTACTATGATGGATACACTCATTGTGGCATCTCTGACAATGTAGTACTATAATGGATACAAACTCACTGTGGCATCCCAGACAATGAAAAAGCATATGAATCGGCAAAAGTGGGAGGTAACCTCCCTCAGTCAATACAATTCAAAGTGTCTGGGATGTAAAAGCCGTGTGAAAACATCTGACTGAAGAGGAGAGAACTAAACAGAAACTTATAGACCTGAGAATGACAACATCTTGAAGGAAATTTAGACTTCGTCTTCTTCTCTTGTTTACCTGGAATGTGCTTATATCTGAAGTTTTGTTTCTTCTATAAACTTTACTGTGATTTGTAACTCAAACAGATGTCTGCTGAGTTTTCTCTTCCACTTTTGCGTTTTTTGGGCCAGTGGATTTGCATCAGCATTTCATATTATGGGCATTCCTGAAGAGTATGCTCTGTTGTCGGTGGTGCATGTGAACATGGCTGTGTTGTCAATCTTGATCTTTGTACAAATATGACCGTGGGGTCGGTTGTGTCCTGTTCTGAGACGCAGAATGAATATTTAGACTGAGATTGGGGAACTGCCATCTAAAGGCACACTTACACGGAATCAGATGTGGGCTGTGACAACAAAGACACCAGAGCAAATATGTACACACTGTGGGATTGTTCCAACTTCGCTGTTCACAGAATAACAACTGGGTCCACTTTATCTCTACGAATGTTACAGGAAACCTATATTGCCTAAAATAAACATAATTACCAAAAAGATAGAAGATTCAACAATCAGGTATGGACCACAGTAACACAAATGCAAATTAATAGTCTATTGTCTGTCTCCAGGTGAACGATGGTTGATCATATTCACACTTGCCATTAAGTAATTTAGTTCCATGATGGTATGACAGCATGTGTGCAAGATGACGGAGCACACTCAAACCCCTTTCCAGTGACCAACGGCGTCAAACAGGGTTGCGTCCTGGCTCCAACGCTCTCAGCATGGTGTTCTCTGCCATGTTAAATGATTCCTTCCGGAATAACAGTGCAGGAATTTGTTTTCGCTATCGAGCTGATGGAGGACTATTCAATCTTAGTATATTGAAGGCCAAGACCAAAACTAAGACGGACATTGTTCGCCGACGATTGTGCATTAAATGCTTCCAGTCTGAAAGACATGCAAGACAGTATGAACCTCTTTACTTTGGCCTGTGATGCGTTCGGTCTCACCATCAGCACCGCGAAGACTTTAGTAATGTATCAACCAGCGCCAGGTGTCCCCTACATAGAGCCAGTGATCACAGCAAAGGGACACAAACTTAATACTGCCAATAAGTTTGTATATCTCGGCAGCACACTATCACAAACTGCGACAATTGATGATGACGTTGCCCTGCGTATTGCTCGTGCCAGTGCAGCATTCGGGAGCCTTCGTGCCAACGTCTGGATCAGGCGTAGTTTCAGTCTGACAACTAAGTTGGACGTGTACCGCGCAGTGGTTCTACCAACACTGCTTTATGCTGCGTCATCCTCGACTGTCTATGCGAGACACGTTCGACAGCTTAACTCTTTTCATCTTCGGTGCCTACGAAACCTCATGGGAGTACGTTGGCAGGATCGTGTACAAGATATGAAAATTCTTCGGAAGTCCCGTATGCAAAGCATCCATGCAATGCTGACTAGGTCCCAACTCCGCTGGACTGGCCACATCGTCCGTATGCCAGACAAGCGCCTTCTAAAGAGATTATTCTATTAGAATTAACCAAAGAGATTAGTCTCTAAGGATCACATAAAATGCTCTCTCAAGAACTGCAGCATGGATCCTAGCTCCTGGGAGACTACAGCACTTGATCGCTCAGCCTGGCACACTCAGATCACTGCTGGCATCACGAAATTTGAAAAAAGAAAGAACACTGCGGACAATCCACAAGCCGCAAGAAGCCGAAGGACAAATCCGTAAATTCTCCTACCCAAACCTTCAGCACTCCTGCACGGAAAGTTCTATTGCAATAGTACTGCAATAGAACTTTCCGTGCACGAATCGGACATCTACGAACTCACAAACTAAACTAAATTAGTTAATTACCAATTTTAATTATTATATATGTATATATATTTTTTTGTTCCATCGCATTTAATGTTTATTTCATGCCATACTCATCTTCGCTTGCGAAGTAGGAACACCATCAGCATCACATCAAGGGTGGGAGCTTCAGCTGTCGTTCCAAAAGTGCCACCAAAAATGCTTCAGAAGTGCCACCTTCGTTTTTATTGTTTTTATTGAGTCCATTTTTATTCAAGGATATCTTATTTTATCCACAAATTTTGTGGTCTACCTATGGCCGTGTCAGAATATTGTTTTGTTATATGCTCTTATTGGTATTTGGTTTTGTTTCATTCTCATAACGTGACCAACCTGTTTTACTTGCTGTCTTTCGATATGCTCAATACATGATATTATACCAACACTTTTTCTAATTTCTTTATTTTCTTATTTTATCCAGTTTAGTCCCCATTGCAGCTTTTCTCCAGCTCTTCATTTCACATGTAATAATTTTCCTTCTGCTGTGAGGTTGTTAAAGACCATGTTTGACACTAGTAGCAGAGTGTTTTTGTATAAAAATCCCAGTATTTGGTGGTTTTTTTCCCCAGTATAAAAATTGTAGATATTATCTGTCTTTTGATTTTCATCTTGATATTTAGGTGAAATAATAGTGAATAACTAAATGTGTAACAAATATCTACCACTAATAAAAAGTTGATAAAAACAATAAAACAAGATTAAAAATAGTTGACATTTCAATGTAAGATTCTCTTCTTTTAAATGAATATACAATAAGAAAAAACACATACAAAAAAGTATTAATTTATAAACATCTTCTAAAACGAACATAAACAGTATCAATCAATATCAATAAACCCACAACCCTTCAGGGTCGTAGGGGTACCACATTGGACACAGAGTCCTCCAGCGAATTCTATCCTCAGCGATGCGGATGAGTGTGGAAATATCTAGCCCTGTCCATTCCTTGATGTTGTCTGTCCATGTCTTTATTTGTCCTCCTCTGCTTCTTCCACCCTCGACAGTTCCCTGCAGTATTGTTTTTGACAAGGAATCGTGCCTGCATACATGTCCGAACCATGCTAGTTTTCGTCATTTCACTATTGAAAGCAATGGCTCCTGGACACCTGCACACATCTCTACTTTATTTCTTACGTACACATTGGTCTTATGTTCCCTATAGGAAATTCGTAGAATTCTTCTGTAGCATTTATACTCGAAAGCCTGTAATCTTCTCTCCATGTCCACAGTGAGTGTCCAACTCTCACAACCATACAACACAACAGAAAGCACCAGCGACCTATACAATTTGATTTTCACTCCAACACTGATGCTGCTTTTCCAAATCACAGTTAGCCTTGACAAGGACGCTAAAGCCATCTCCAGCCTTATTTTTAGTTCTGCTTTGCATTTACCATCGCTGCATATACTGGATCCGAGGTATTTGAAGGTATTCACCTCTTCAAGCTTGTGTCCATTCATCATGATATTAGTGTGGTTTTCAGTGTCTCTGCTGTTTACCAAGATTTTGCTCTTATCTGAATTGATTTCCATTCCGTACTTGCTGGTAACTTTTTCTAACTTTGATGTTAATTCTTGCAATGATTGTTCTGACCCAGCTATAAGATCAATATCATCAGCGAAACGCAAGTTGCAAATAGGGCGACCTCCGATCAATATAGACGTGTTGTAGTCATGTAATGTCTCTTGTATGATGTGCTCTAAGTATATGTTAAAAAGTACTGGGGACATTATGCATCCCTGTCGAACTCCCACAGTTGTTTTGAAGAAACAGTATATTTAAAAATGAATCCATTATACACAGAATTTATATTTTTGTGGAAGATGTTTATAAATTAATATTTTTCCTGCATTTGAAACATCAACCGTTTTCATCATTACTCATTTGACTGTCATTGTTTTTATCATCTTTTTATTTAGTAGTGCTTGGTGTTTTAACATATATTTACTTATTCACTATTATTGCTGAAAACAAACTTCTATATTTGACCAATAAAAGCTTAAAACAAACTTCTATATTTGACCATTAAAAGCTTAAAACAAACTTCTATATTTGACCAATAAAAGTTTAAAACAAACTTCTATATTTGACCAATAAAAGCTTAAAACAAACTTCTATATTTGACCAATAAAAGTTTAAAACAAACTTCTATATTTGACCAATAAAATCTTAAAACAAACTTCTATATTTGACCAATAAAAGCTTAACAAAAACTTCTATATTTGACCAATAAAAGCTTAAAACAAACTTCAATATTTGACCAATAAAAGCTGAAAACAAACTTCTATATTTGACCAATAATACGAAAATTACGGAAGACTGCTTTAAACAAAATAATCATCAGTCAATGCTTGAAAAGACAACTACCACTATCTAAATCAACAGGGATGGGTCACTCACTATACTACGCTTGAGAACATGACACACCAGACTGAACAAAAACATGCTTGGCATGCGAATATGTGCCACATTGTCAGGGATGCCACAGTGATTTTGTATCCATTGTAGTATAACATTGCCAGGGATGCCACTGTACAGTTGAGGAACTGAATAGACCTCTGCAGAAATGTCCCCAGTATGAACAATTGAGATAGATGTGCTGGTACAACCCTGCAAGCAAAGATATATGGAACCAAAGAAGGCTCCAGACAACAGTGGAGTTCATTCATATGACATTTATGACTAAACATCAAGTAGCAAACAAAAGAAAGATGTTTGGAAAGCAAATCCTATAATCCCGTAACCCATCAGGGTTGTAGGGGTACCACATTGGATGCTTCAGTACACAGAGCCCTTCAGTGATTTCTGTCTTCAACAATGCGGATAAGAGGGAAAAAAAATCTTGTCTTGCCTAGTCCTTGTCTGTCCATCTTCTCAGTGTCTGATTATCCATTACAATATTTCAGTGGGAGAAAGGTTTAGACGGTGGTGCACATCTCCACTTCACTAATCCATACAATGTGATTACATAAATGTGCTTTCTCTTGCGCTCTTCATTACACTGTAATGATGTTGACATTACAACTCATTTTGAACTTCACACTGAACGATTCAATGACAGTTAACTAGATTGTCATGTGACGTATTCCTTCCAGAACGTTGTCTTCCCAATGAACTCTCTGAACCTCACTCTGTCTTGCATTTTCTAGCGATGTATTCATGTTATCTTTAATGTCGTCAGTCCATCGTCTTCTTGGTCTGCCCCCTTCTCCTCTTCCCAGGTACTCTTCCATCCATTATTTATCTTTCTAAACAGTTATGTCTCTTTATATGACCAAACAGGCGTAGTTTTCTTTTAACTAGATTATACAAAGCAAATACAGAAGAATGAAAGACAATTCATGATGTTATTGTTATAAACACTTTATTTCTATACATGAATCACAATAATAAAGAACTATTGAGGTAATGTACACGGTTCATACAAATTATAATTTCATTTGTAAGTACATGACAAGAGAACCAGCTAGACACCAGGTTAAAATTTGTGCATGGCTCTGCTCACATACTTTCTATTTATTGTGTATTCTTCTTCTTCAGTTTTCATTCTCAAACTCCCACTAGATCTCTCTTGTAGCAGGGTAATAGTCTTACTAGATTTCCAGCAGGATGTAGTCCAGAGAATAGAAATGAGTTGTGTCACTGTTTTATTTGCACCAATGGCCCGACACATCCATCTTCAGAGGCAGTTTGTATTCCAGGACAGGGCTGGGCAGAATTTACATTTTATTGCGTTCATTCTCAACCTATTCTAGGTCAGAAGGATGCAATCCGAAGAACAGAATGTGTTGTCATGGTTATGCTATATCTGCACCTTTCAGCGTGGTTTCTGGGTCACCGTGACCTTCTATGGGATGGGGCAGTCAACTCTCCAACTTAAAAACCTCCTTAACCATCTTTCATGACATGTATGGCAGGCTACAGTTTTTATTTTTGTTTTGCTCCCTTTTGGACCTAGACAACAAACGGGAATTCATGCCAAATCTATAGTTTTATTCACAAACTTTCTGTGTAGTTTGTATTCAAGGAAATTCCCTCAGTGTTTAATCTGCAATTGCCTTCTTCTTTCATCCCCGTTCTTCAGTCAAAGTAGGGCGCTGATATAAATTTCATCAATGAACTGTATTATTGTCATCAACCAGACTGGCCGTACAGCTTGTCCGTCAGAGTTGTTTCAGATGGCCATAGTTTTCTTCCTGTGGAGTACGGTGGCCAGTTGTGTAAAATAAATTATGTTTTCGGGAGATTGTCCACATGGGCACATATCAGTGTCACTAACTCCAAACTTACCCATACATATGTTGTTTGAGGAGATCTGTTGTGACCTGTTTTCAATATAAAAATTATTGTGTATTCCTTTCTTTCAAGTCTATATAGCATCATCTATTTTGCTGCATGGGTGAGTTGAGTTTCACTCCATGTTACTGGCAGTTACTTCTAGTGTTTGCTAGCTGCTCTGCTATCTCAATTCCCCCAATTTGTGAGTGACATGGAATCTACTGGAAAATCACTTCTTGTTTCTTGCTTTCAAAAGAATAGATATCATCTGGGCAATAGTGGCATCTTGCTGACAGCAATCTGTTACCACCTGCTTCTGACATACTCATCAAACCACAACCTGTCAGGGTCATACTGGTGCTATATTAGATGTGCCAATACAGATGAGTCTTCTAGCAATTTCTATCCTCAGTGATGCAGGTAACTGTGAAAAAAACTTGACCTGTCCAGGCTTTGATATTGTCTGCCCATGGCTTTCTCATCATTATCTCATCACTGTCTGTGCTACCAGTGCCAAACCTGGACAATGACAGCCCAAGACAAACAAAAAAAAGTGACACAAAAAATAACATGTCTACGAAGAATACTCTGAGTGTCATTAAGAGATAGAATTAGAAACGATAACATCAGACAGATAACCAAAACAATACCAGTATTGGAACACATCAAAAGACAGCAGATCAAGTTGTTTTCACACGCTTCCAGACTACCAACAAACAGCATGCCACAGATGGCCATGACACATAGATATAACGGCTATAAAGCCAGAGGCAGACCATGTAAAAGATGGATCACAGAAAATCAAAGAAGCCATAGGAACAAGCTTACAAACAGCACACATGAAGACCATCTCCAGAGAATTCTGTCCCTGATGCCGTGCTTGTGTGTGTATATATATATATATATATAGAACCAACAGATCTGACTTCGGAATGGTAACTAAAACATTCTGTGTTTTTACCACTTCCACTAAATGGTGGACGTCTGCAGCCATATCGTTAGTAGGCCAGTCATATGAGAGAAGTGGTTCCAGTGTAGTACACTGGTCACCAAATTGAAAACTAACCATAGTCAATCATACTTGATCCTTTCACCACATTATTCATCACTATTGACATAGCCACAAATTCCTAACTTACTTTTCACTGCATTTGGTTAGTTAGTCATCAGATCATCATCACTGTAAACTGGACATGTCCATAGTTGCTCCAATCTCTCTCTGAGTGTACCTGCCATTACACCTCTACTGACAGTACCTGTCCTATGCTGGTTGACCATCATTCTTCTGTGCCCTCCAAAATTTTCACGCCTAGCAACACTGCATTTCAAACCCTGATCTTTAATCCTGGCCATTGAAAATGAATCATCATCCACACTAGTCTCACTCTCGCGTGCTATATCTCTTAAGGAGTTCAAGATGTCAGCTTGATCCATTGCCCCACAATCGCGCATGACGCCAATGATTTGCTCTTTCAGTGCCTCTAACACCCACATGCCTCCGCACGAAAATAAATGTAACCACTTTCAGCCTCACCTTTCTCAAAACCTCAATCCACTGTTCATGAATGAGACCCACTTATACCTTCCTAATCATACTCAGAGTCACTCAAGATGCAGACATGTGTTACCTTCTGTGTGCATACCCATTCACTGCAGCATGCATCACTATTGATATAGCCACCAATTCCCACTTATTTCTTCTTCAGTGTTAAATTTTTAAACTCCTGCAGGATCTCTCTTGTAGCAGTATAATGGACCTACTAGATTTCCAGCAAGATGTAGACCAGAGAATGGAGATGTGTTTTCAGTTTTATTTGCACCAATGGTCCGATACATCCATCTTTGGCGGACTGGGACTTTGAGCCTGCATATTCTGGGATGACTGCTGGAACAGAGAGTGGAGCACTGACAGGAATGTCCCATGTGCCATGGTAATAGTTTCTAATCGAGAATCAAGAGTAAAGAAAACAATAATGTGTGACACTGAATAGAGAATAATAATCATCAATTCACATCAACAAAATATTTGTAAAAATGCTCAAAACAGAATTATCCATAAAAATGTAGTCCATATAGAATACTAATAATAGAACTAGATATAATAAACCAGGCATGAATATGTACACCATAAATGCAATGTGTTATGTGCAGACTGTAAATAGTGCAGGTATCAACCGAACAACCTCAGGTCAAAAAATATTACCCGAAACAAAATAACACATCATAAATGTTTGTGATTGTAAAAATATGTATATCTAAAAATTTTCAGATTTTGATTTTAAAATAGGCCTTATTCATTTGAGAATCAGTAGTAACAAAGGAAATTTAACAAAAAAGATAAGGCACTTGTATATAATGTAGCATAGTCTAACAACAGTCAAGCGATAAATGCAATTCACAAAAAAATATAGCTGTTTAGCATAACTACAATTTGTAGAATAAATTCAGAAAATTTGTTAGCATAAACATTCTACACTCAATCATCCTGCCCTCTGATGTACTGTAATTTACGTTTCAATGAAAATTGTTTTATCTTGAAAGCAACCATCTAACTTCCCTTACTAAAATTACCAGCCCTTTAAAGTTGCTTCATCTAGTAAGGAAGTTTAAAGGGCTGGTAAACTTCCTTACTAGAAGAAGCAACCCTTTATCCTTACTAGAAGTAACAACACCTTAACCTTCCTTATTAGAAGTAGCAACCCTCTAACTTCCCTTACTAGAAGTAGCAACCTCTTAACCTTCCTTACTAGAAGGAGTTTAATGTTTCAAAATTGATCTGTTTAATTAATAACAAATACATAAAACTTAACAAGTATTGTTGGATTATCACCCATATATTGTTCCCAAGGACAGTACAAGTACAGATGCTCTACTAGTCAAAAGACATATCACTGTTTAGATGTCTCTAAAGAATAACGTGCTATTTTATATTATAACTAAATAAAAAAAAATTTTAATGTATTGTCCAAACAATAACTTCAAAGACTGATGGAGTGAGCTACACCATCACTAATGTCAAAGCTGGTTAGTGTAGGATTCATACATGAATATGTGCATAGAAATCATAGATTAGCCCTGACAGTTTCATCATACTGATAGACAGAACCAGAAAACCTAGGTCAGACACCTTGGCTATCATAGATTAGCCCTGACAGTTTCATCATACTGATAGACAGAACCAGAAAACCTAGGTCAGACACCTTGGCTATCATAGATTAGTCCTGACAGTTAGTTTCATCATACCGATAGCCAGAACCAGAAAACATAAGTCAGGCATCTTGGCTATCATTGATTATCCCTGACAGTTTCATCATACCGATAGACAGAACCAGAAAACCTAGGTCAGACACCTTGGCTATCATAGATTAGTCCTGACAGTTAGTTTCATCATACTGATAGTCAGAACCAAAAGACCTAGGTCAGACACCTTGGCTATCATAGATTAGCCCTGACAGTTAGTTTCGTCATACTGATAGCCAGAACCAGAAAACCTAGGTCAGACACCTTGGCCATCATAAATTAGCCCTGACAGTTAGTTTCATCATACCGATAGCCAGAACCAGAAAACATAAGTCAGGCATCTTGGCTATCATTGATTATCCCTGACAGTTTCATCATACCGATAGCCAGAACCAGAAAACCTAGGTCAGACACCTTGGCTATCATAGATTAGCCCTGACAGTTAGTTTCATCATACTGATAGCCAGAACCAGAAAACCTAGGTCAGACACCTTGGCTATCATAGATTAGTCCTGACAGTTTCGTCATACTGATAGCCAGAACCAGAAAAGTTTGCCTATTATGCAAGCAAACTGGAACTCCAACAAAAAAGTGGAAAGAAGACCACCGCCAAATATAATGTAGATGATGGGTATTACCAACTATCCAGAAGAGACCAGGTTGTCTTGCTGCACCTCAGAACTGGTCACAACAAAATGAGACATCACCTGTATGCCAAATTCAAAATAAGTAGCACCTGCCTTTGCCATTTTAACCTGACAAATATGACAGCAGAACATATCTTACAAGGATGTCACCAGTATGCAGACCTGAAGGAAAAGACATGGCCCACTCCAATCAGCATCAAAGAGAAACTGTATGGCAAAGCGAAAACTCTCAAACAGGCAGTGGCTATATCATATAATCTGGAATCCCAACCTGAGTGAGTGATGATAACCGAAAAAGAAGAAACACACTAACATTTATTTTCTCTTCACTCACAGCAAATATAAACAGATCAGGAAGGTATTGATGATTATGAAATAAAATGTAAACAGATCAAGATAGTATTGGCGATAGGATAGTATAGTATATGAACCTAGAACATATCCATAGGTATTCTGCTAACTCCCTCTAATAACTAAAACTGCAGATACAGAAACTATTCAGATTTTCCAACAACTTTGAAATCGTAGAGACCATTTATACTGGATGGAATAAGGAATCAAGGCCTAGCACTGTGAATGTCCCATGCACATTACAGCAAATTTTTTTTTTTTAAACTGACAAATTCTAAAGCACTTAAAATAATAAGCATTAAATTAAAAATGTCCTACAATCTGTGACTATAAATGCTCTACCATCTGTGAATATACATGTCCTACCATCTGTGATTATAAATGCCACACCATCTGTGATTATAAATGTCCTACTATCTGTGATTATACATGTCCTAGTACCTGTGATTATAAATGTCCTTCTATCTGTGATTATACATGTCCTATATCCTTCTATCAATGATCATGATGTCCTACCATCTGTAATTATAAATGCCCTGCCATTTGCTTTACATTCATGTTCTATCATCTGTGATTATACATTTCTCATGTCCTTCTATATGTGATTACACATGTCCTATGCCTTATCTGCAATTATGCATATCATATGCTCTACTATTTGTTATTATTCATGTCCTATCATCTGTGAATATACATATCCTATGTCCTACCATCTGCAACTATGCATATCCTATGTCCTACCATCTGCAACTATACATATCCTATGTCTTACCATCTGCAACTATACATGTCCTATAATTTTAAACCATCATATACATAATGTTCTACCAACTTTGACCGTCACAACCGTAATGCCCTAACAATTCTGATCATCACATATAAAATGTCCTACCATCTCTGACCATCAAGTACATAAACAATCATCACATATACAATGTCTGCACACCATATACATGCTTAAACTGTAAATTTATACGTAAATTTAACTCGGCTTCCTATGACTCTGTATACAAATATGAACCATTTGTCCACACAATAAAACACAATTATTCTTAACGCAATATACATTTTCACAGCCAAAACGGTCCTGGCAACACGCATAAAAATATACCAGTCTTAATGGCAGCCGCAAGCTTTGACAATCATGTCTCGGAATCTTTTCAAGACAACGCTTGAGTTATCGTCAGAGTAGAGCAGAGTTATGGTGCCAAACTTTGTTGGTGCGCAGCAAGGCTTGGGAACATTGTATGGTTCCATCAGATGAACAAGAGTCTGAACAATGGCATGGTTTGTTGCGTTCATGTGGATTCCTAGAGGAAATGAGCAGTCTCCTGCACAATAGAAGGCTGAGTATCCTTCCGGTGCTATTAAGAACTGGAAATATACAGAAATGGATATGGTATAACTGGTTGTGCACAATGATGAATTATAGTAATAATAATAATAATGTATGGCCTTTTGCGTCTTGCAGATGGTCGTTAAGCAAAAGAAAAAGCAAACAAATAAGCATTATCTCTCAGGAATGGAAACTTGTTAGGAGATCATGTAACAGCAGAAGATTTGTGCTTGTGTCTTCCTCTTTTATCTTCCTAAACAACGTCGTCCCTGCATGCAGTTTGTGCTTCCAGGCAGCCCAAGTTTCAGTCGTGTTTTCCCAGTTTCTGGCAAATATGAAGAAATCTTTCATTGAGGACTTGTAGATGTCTTTGTACCTCAGCATTGGTCTACAGCGGGCCCACTGGCCTTCAGACAGTTCTCCGAATAGTATCTGTTTTGGAATGCAGCAGTGTAACATTCTGTGGACATGACCCAGCATCATAATCTATTTCTACTAAGTGTTTCCATGGCATATGATAGTTGAGTGCAGACCAACACTTCTATATTGGTGATTTTGTCATGTCATTTAATATTTTATGGAGGCATCTTAGATGAAAGGTGTTAGTCTCGTCTCATGTTTTTTGTAGGTGATCCATGTTTCGGATCCATAGTATAGTTTACTCAGCACACTTGTTTGGTATATCTGTAAATTTGTTTCCAATTTTAGGTTTTTTTTCGCAGAGCATTTTGACAGTCCACCAAAAATAGTAGTCGCTTTTCCCATGCTTGTGTTTATTTTATTAAGCAGGAAAATTGTGGATACTAGGTAACAAAAATGTGCAATTTGCTTTATATGATTATTATTTAAGGTGATGTTTGTTGGTACTGTAGTCTATCACACATTACCACAGATTTTGTGATGCCTATTGTCATAGAGAACAACTCAACAAGCCTTAGCCATGTTGTCAATTTGGGACTGCAATGTGGACTCACTGTGTGCCACTAGTATTTCTGATGTTTTCGTTTTTGCTCTGAGACATGCTAAATTGAAGAGTGAACCACCATAACTCGTGCGGATGAGAACATCACTAGTTGCATCTAGTTACATCACTAAAGCATGTTTCACAAGAGCTGCAAAGAAAATTCTAAAATGGGTAGGGACTAAAATGCATCCCTGCTTTACTCCAGTCTTTACTAAAATTGTCAGATGTATTGCCCTTGAACGATATATTTGCGCGCATGTTTTCATGAAAAGAAATTATCCAAGTCCAGTAATTTCTGTGGACAACCAGTAAATTTTATATAGAACTTGTCTGCTAACAGTGTCAAAAGCCTCTGCTAGATCCACAAAAGCCAAAAAAAGTGGGTACCCTCAACTCGCAATATTTTTCCTGTAGTAGACAAAGGGTAAAAAAATCATTTCGGTAGTCGACCTATTTGCTCTGAAACCACACAGTGTCTCTGGTTGGACATATAATAGGTAGCTGGAGTCACTTGAAGAATATGTACAGGTGATAAAAAGCCTTGCAGGTGATACTGATAATAATAATAGATCACAGTGTATCAAATGAGATGTTTGAGGTCACCTCTCAGATGTCACCAAAAAAGCAGATGGAGAAGATACCAAGAAAGAAATAAAAACCAGAACTTTCCTAGAATACTGGTCCCACTAATTTAACGAAACTATGTCATTTTTACAAAATATGTAGCAAATTTAAGTCAAGGTAAGGTGAGAGAACTTGTATCTGAAATTAGTTATAGCAGACAGTGAAAACTGCACTGGAAAATTGGAACAACATCACTGGTCAAATATATTGAAAAACAGATTGAAATGGTTTGGCTACCTAATGAGAAAGAACCCATATTGGCCAGCAACAAGAGCATACTACATGAAAGTGGAAACAGCAAGATACAGAGGAAGACCAAGAAGAAGGTGGATTGAAGGAGTTACCAACATTCTAACATGTAGTATTATGCCTAACATTCTGACACAACACAGTATGACTCAAAATATGCCATAGCCCGAAAACCAATCAATATTCAATACTGCAACACCTCACAGCAAAAGCAGAGAAAAGACACAAGATAGATAGAGACTGTTATTGCGGCAGATGAACGCAACTGAAATGAATGGCAGATGCAACTACTGAAAGAGAAATCCACAATCTAGTCTAATTTACTTCACTGGGTTCTTTACTAAAATACACTGCATACGCTACTAAAATGCAGCATACGTTACTAAAATGCACAATACGCTACTAAAATGCAGCATACGCTACTAAAATGCAGAATACGCTACTAAAATGCAGAATACGCTACTAAAATGCAGAATACGCTACTAAAGTGCAGAATACGCTACTAAAATGCAGCATACGCTACTAAAATACACTGCATACGCTACTAAAATGCAGAATACGCTACTAAAATGCAGAATACGCTACTAAAATGCAGAATACGCTACTAAACTGCAGAATACGCTACTAAAATGCAGAATACGCTACTAAAATGCAGAATACGCTACTAAAATGCAGAATACGCTACTAAAATGCAGAATACGCTACTAAAATGCAGAATACGCTACTAAAATGCAGAATACGCTACTAAAATGCAGAATATGCTACTAAAATGCAGAATACGCTACTAAAATGCAGAATACGCTACTAAAATGCAGAATACGCTACTAAAATGCAGCATACGCTACTAAAATGCAGAATACGCTACTAAAATACACTGCATACGCTACTAAAATACAGAATACGCTACTAAAATACACTGCATACGCTACTAAAATACAGCATACGCTACTAAAATGCAGAATACGCTACTAAAATACACTGCATACGCTACTAAAATGCAGAATACGCTACTAAATTGCAGAATACGCTACTAAAATGCAGCATACGCTACTAAAATACACTGCATACGCTACTAAAATACACTGCATACGCTACTAAAATGCAGAATACGCTACTAAAATACACTGCATACGCTACTAAAATACACTGCATACGCTACTAAAATACACTGCATACGCTACTAAAATGCAGAATACGCTACTAAAATGCAGAATACGCTACTAAAATGCAGAATACGCTACTAAAATGCAGAATACGTTACTAAAATGCAGAATACGCTACTAAAATGCAGAATACGCTACTAAAATGCAGAATACGCTACTAAAATGCAGAATGCGCTACTAAAATGCAGAATACGCTACTAAAATGCAGCATACGCTACTAAAATGCAGAATACGCTACTAAAATACACTGCATACGCTACTAAAATGCAGAATACGCTACTAAAATGCAGAATACGCTACTAAAATGCAGCATACGCTACTAAAATGCAGAATACGCTACTAAAATGCAGAATACGCTACTAAAATGCAGAATACGCTACTAAAATGCAGAATACGCTACTAAAATGCAGAATACGCTACTAAAATGCAGAATACGCTACTAAAATGCAGCATACGCTACTAAAATGCAGAATACGCTACTAAAATGCAGCATACGCTACTAAAATGCAGCATACGCTACTAAAATGCAGCATACGCTACTAAAATGCAGCATAAGCTACTAAAATACAGCATAAGCTACTAAAATACAGCATAAGCTACTAAAATGCAGCATAAGCTACTAAAATACACTGCATACGCTACTAAAATGCAGCATAAGCTACTAAAATGCAGCATACGTTACTAAAATGCAGCATAAGCTACTAAAATACACAGCATACGCTACTAAAATGCAGCATACGCTACTAAAATGCAGCATACGCTACTAAAATGCAGCATACGCTACTAAAATGCAGCATACGCTACTAAAATGCAGCATAAGCTACTAAAATGCAGCATACGCTACTAAAATGCAGCATAAGCTACTAAAATACACAGCATACGCTACTAAAATGCAGCATACGCTACTAAAATGCAGCATACGCTACTAAAATGCAGCATACACTACTAAAATGCAGCATACGCTACTAAAATGCAGCATTCCGACAATGTTTAACAGCAGCAGCATATTAAAGTAGTCTGTGCATCAGCCAGTATTAAAAACAAAACCAGTTTGAGAAATCAGTACTTCAGGTCACGTTTACAGTTTGGTCATGTTTACATTTTGCAGCACTCGCAACATAGGCCTAATGTTTACATTTTGCCACACTCATGGCATGCACATTTTTTCATATGGCTAGGGTCTAAACAGCATGGCTCAATTTGGCAGGAAAACTACTGAATTGGCAAGAGGTTGTTGAAACTGGTGCACTAAAAACTAGAAACCGGAATATAAATTATTAAAAATATGAAGTCAGTATATTGAAAAATGTGACTTCCAGAACCTTCTTCTTCTTCTGCGTTCGTTCTAAAACTCCTGCAGATTAGCAGGATGTAGTATGGAGAACGGAATGCGTTGTGTCATGGTTTGCTACAGTGTTGCGATATCTGCGCCTTTCGGCCTGACACATCCGACTTCAGCATGGATTAGGGTCACTGATCCTATATGGGATGGGACAGCCAACTCCATCCCATAACCTCCTTAGTCGCCTTTTACGACATGCGTGGAAGGTAAACAGTGTTGCTATTCTTTGCTCCCCTTTCGGGACCCGGCAATACACGGGCAAATCCAGAACCTGTTTTCTAGGAAAGAACCATCTCAAGTCAAGATTGCATCGAGAGAAAACACACTAGGTGGTTTGGCCACCTCATGAGATTGGAACCAACTCAACCAGCCCTTCGTGCATACAACAGCAGAAGATTAGGTTACATGGTACGAATAGGACCTAGAACTAAATTGGTGGAGACAATCAAAGAAACCATAAATAGATACAGGTTGTCCATGACTAAAGCGACCCAAATGGCCAAAGAAAGACAATTCCCACTCTCTAACAGAACAATTGGAAAGATGATAGATAGATATAATAATAATAATAAGACCCATAATACATCAGGATCATAGAAGTGCCACTCTGGAGACACAAAAAGCCCTTCAAATACCTCTGTCCTCAGTCATTCAGAGTGTTAAAAAATCATGCCCAGACCATTCCTTGATGTCAATCGTTGATTTTCTTTGTCCGCCTCTTTTCCTTCCACCCCAACGGTTCCTTGCAAAATAGTTTTAGAAGGTGAGTTGTGTCACGTTACATGTCCAAACCAACTCCATTTCACCACATCCAAAAGTGGTTCTCGATAGCTTGCATGTTTATTTGACAGAAAATATCAAAATGACAGTGTTGGAGAAAGAGTCCTTGTTTGATTCCATTTGTGACAGGAAAGGTTGGTGATGACATTTCATTACTAATAGCAACGACCGTCATGCCATCATGGAACTGTTGCACTATGTTGATAAATTTGGTGCAGGACAGGGAAGCCAAATGTAGCGACCAATTTCTACAGCTCATCTCAGTCTACTGCATCAAATGACTTTGTGAGGTTTACGAATATTGTGAAGTTCCCTTTGACTCTCTTGGACTTTTTCTTAGAGTTGATGGGCATCAAATATCACACCCACTGTACCCCTCGATTTGATTTTCAAGCAGAATACCATTTGTGTAAGTTGGTTGAGCATTACACTCGCTTCTTGCCGCCTTGCTTACAATGATTCAACGTGATCATAATTTCTGCGGACTGTCGTCAACAGCAAAAAACCGCACTCCATGAGAATTTCCAATCAGTTACCATGCATACCAACCATAAGCACCAGCAAAGATCTCAATGAGTGGACTTTCTAATCAAAACAAACCAGCACAACATCCTAGATAAAACTAATGAATAAATACATTCTTTCCAGTGAAGTTGGCACTGATACACCCACAAAAAAACTCACGCTAGCTACATAAGTGTACTTCATCGAGTCTACCACTATGTGTACATATATGTGGTCTATATGTGAGATGATTGCTTGCCACAGATACAAGGTGAGTTGTAGAAGGGCATACTTTCTAAAGATGGAAAATATTAGCATCACAAGGGCTCATTAAAGACCTCACTGAAAGCCTTTGAAATAGACCAAGATACATGGGAAGATGTAGCACAAAATAGAGCTACATGGCGCTCTACAGTTAAAAAAAAAAGCACAGTATCTTGCAAAAAGAGAAATTTTGCAGCTCAAGAGTAGAGTAGCTAGAAAGTCACGGGTAGACCAAAAACCATCTACAGTGGTCATCTCATGCCAGAACTGTCCAAGGACATGTGCGGCCAGAATAGGGTTTATTAGCCATCCACGAACTCAGTCAATGACATAAATCTTACAATTTCAAAAGTGGATGTAACAAATGATCATCATCAATTGTGATGGACGAACAACTACAACGTACATACATACATACCTCTTGGTCAAAGCCTAGATCCCTGAAGTTAATATACAGGTTATGTCTCTGGCAATTGTTATGTGCCCTGTAACCAGGATAGCCTACAAGAAGAAAACAGTTACCAAATGAACAAAATATTCAAACAAAATTAGTGTTTTCTTCATTGTTGTCATTTCAACTCTTTCAAGCCAATAACTCTTCTTCACCTCAGTTCAGACCAAACAAAGTTATAAGTGAAGATTATCATCTGCGCACACCAGACAAGTATATAGGTACTCCAAACCCTGTCTCAATAAATCCAAAAGAATGTAGTACCTAACAGTTCTAGTCCGGTGTTGATTTATCAGTATCTTCCTATATCTATTATATTTCTCTTTATGGGTCATTCCAATTTTACACCAATCTCCAGCAACCTTGCGAGTGACCATGATTCATACTTTGAAAATCTTCTGAGTAGATGAGGTCCCTCATCGCATTAACTATGTAATATTGATGCAGCATTGATATCTCTTTTGATACAGTGTAACCACGGTTCATTAATTATCCTCATATCCAGGCATGAATGTAAAGGTAAACCCTTGTAAACTCCTGTGGTACAGGCACATTATGAGACATTCTTCGATGAAAAAAAGGAAGTTCTTCAAGTTACTGTGGAAGGTTGAAAGAAAACATGGTTGGATAATAAGGACTGGACAATATGTAAAGTTTGAAAACTCATCAGGATGGTAGAGGACAGATGCATGGATATCTTTCTGCACTAAATGTCTCAATGTGACACTCCTAAGACCATGAGATGTTATGGGTTTTATTATAAAGGTAATCTTTCTTGGCAGAGATTGCATCAACAACTCCACCCAATGATGGCAGGCGACTCCAGTTTCAACATTGCGGATCATGTTCATTGAATAACTTAGCATGCATGCATAAGAATAGTTCTGTGACACCAGCCATGACGGTGTCTCCATCATAGATTTTATCTCCATCTTAAGACCGCTCATGGTTATGGTGAAGGAACAAACTAAACCAAAAATAAGAAGTTAAATCGCTCCTTAAAGAAATGTGGTAGATGATGATGAGTCACCTGAAAGATGCTGGAAAGAGAAATGTTGACATGGAGCACAATCTTTTGCTGTAAATATAGATTGTTCATGTTTGGAAAGCATACCCTCCAATGTGACTATCTCCCTTGGCAATGTTTCTCACTTTATGTTTATCCTTTATTAATTGTAATATAAATTTATTTTGGGTTAGTTACGTAAAACAAAACCTCTCCTTACCCAAACCCTATAACAAGTTATAGTTAAATTAATAATTGATAAATATCAATAAGCAAGCATTGCCAGGGGAAATAATCAAATTAATAATCACATTGGGGGTGGCGGTGGTGCGCATTCCAAACAAGAGCCATTTAGACTACAGAAATGTAAACCATAAAAATTCTTAATTTAGTCAAGCAGGTTAGCGATGTGACCTAAATATAATTACATCACAAGGAATTCTTTCTTCTCCCTCATTCTCCTGTCGAAGTCGTATGCTGACATATTGATTTCGTTGATGAACTGTACTGTGGTGACCAGAAACAAGGCAGGATCATATAGCTTATTCACCAGAATTGGTTTAGACAGCAAATCTTTTTTTTTGTGTGTAGTGTGGTACAATATGCAGATCTGTAAAATATTTTCTGTGTTTTCTGCAGATTGTCCTTGGGGGCACATATTGGTGTAACCAATATTAAATCATCTATACATTTGTTGCTTGAGTCTCTTGTAGCATGTTCCAATATAAAGTTGATTGTTCCAGTCTTCCAAGTTTTTGGATATGACTGTCCTTTTGGCTGCATTGATGAGTTGTATTCCCTTTCATTTCCATAAAGCTTTTGATAATAAACTACATTTTTTAAAATGAACTTAGACCTGTTGCTACCTGGCAGTAGTGACTTCCAGTTTTGACAAGGTCAGCAGGGAGAATGAAACACATGAGCTTGTGAAAGGGTCAATAAGATTCTCACATAACAGACAATAATTTTAACATAACTTATAACATACCATTCCTGGTATAATCAGCATACGGATTATCTGCATAAGATTTGCCTTCATTCACAGCCGACCTTTTATTGCGAATAGACTTTGTTCTTGAGAGAATTTCTCTAGGCATGCCTTGGTATCCTACAAGGAAAGATTGTTTATCTGCCGGCCCTTTCCTTCCAACAATTCCAATATCCCGAGGCTCGTGGGATTTGCCTGGAAATGTAAATACATAAATTAGTTCCTAATAAAAGTAGGAATGAATCTGCTCCCCATTGACACCAGCTCCTTGGCGCAGAGATGGGGCTTAGTTTCTCTGTCTAGTTTCCCATTTTCTGAAGAAACACTTCCTAAATATTTGCATTATTTTGTTTGTTTCACTGCTGAATCATCTATTGTGATATCTATTGTTGTTTGTGACTTGCTGATTTTCAAAACTTCTGTCTTTTGTATGTTGATTTTCATGTTATACTTCTTACAAGCTGTTAGCTGTTGACAGTGCACCTATGTGGATTTGCATGTTTTATACGTCATTGTTATATCAGGCTTTGATCGTCGGTGAACAGAAGTTCATTGATTTCACTTGTGTTTTCATCTACTGAGTTGCCTGCATTGTTTATATTTTCCTCTTTTACAATAATAGCTTCTTTCGTTATTCTATCCATATAGATATTGAAAAGTCAAGGGGAAAGCACGCAGCCTTGTCTGACCCTTGATTTAGTTTCAAATGTTTGGTCTTTCCATCTGCTGTTCTCACTGCACTTATGCAATTTTGGTATAGTGCTTTTTTATATTTTCTAATAGCTGACCACTGATGCTGTACTTTTCTAATGTTTCCCAGAGAATATTCTTATCTACTCTATTGAATGCCTTCTCCTGGTATATAAATATAGTGTTAATATCTTGATTGTATTCAATAGCTTTTCACTTAGTTGTCTCAGTGTGAATAGTGCGTGGCTGTTTAACATAAGATAGAAAAGTTTACAAGAAAGAAAAAGGTCAACCTTGTGGACGTTTAAGTGCAAAGTATTACATGATAGTCTTCATCAGCCTACGTTATGGAATATTCTACAGCAATACGGTTTTCCTACTAAAATAATCAATGTTATGAAGGCATTTTACACCAACTCACATTGCTGTGTTCAAACAAACACTGAGAAGTCAGAATGGTTCCAAGTTGTTATGGGTGTTAAACAGGGATGCATCATGTCCCCATTACTTTTCTGCGTCGCTATTGATTGGGTCATGAGAAAGAGCATTGAAAATGAGCTGACAGGAATAAAATGGATTAATAATACCGTTCTCGAAGATCTTGACTACGCAGATGACCTGGCCCTTTTGAGCTCAAAACAACACAGATGCTCAATCTAAGCTTGACAATCTCCAAAACTACTCAAATCAGATAGGGTTGAAAATCAACACATCAAAAACTCATGTACTAGATTTTACGAGATCCAACGACAACATAGAAATTCAAAATGTTCCATTATTAAAAGTCAACAATTTTACATATTTAGGCATCAATCTAGCATTGGATGGAGACTCATCAAAAGAAATTTTACACCGTATTGCCCTTGCAGCGGGTGCTTTCAATAAACTACGCACCATCTGGACGTCAAACACACTAAGAAACACCACAAAACTCAAGTTGTTTAACTCCAACATTATCCCTATTCTATCATATGGGTGAGAAAGTTGGAAAGCCACAAAAGCCACAGATAAGAGACTCGACTCCTTTGAAAACAAATACCTACGTACCATTCTGAATGTTAAGTGGAGTGACTTTAAATCTAACGCTACTATAAGAGAGGAAAGC
This sequence comes from Meghimatium bilineatum, assembly GCA_034231615.1. Lineage (NCBI taxonomy): Eukaryota > Metazoa > Mollusca > Gastropoda > Stylommatophora > Philomycidae > Meghimatium > Meghimatium bilineatum. The sequence continues at coordinate 34,282,802 of CM067306.1, forward strand.
AAACAAACCTATATATCTTCCTTCATTAGACAAAGGCATGGGACTTACATCGGCCATGTTCTCAGAATGAACGGCCTAAAAATTCCCCAGTAGTCACTATATTGTGTGCCATCTGGAGTAAGAAGAAGAGGGAGACCTAGAGAAACTCTATGAAGAACCATTAATAGAGAAGGCATGTCAATGAACCTAAATAATACGCAACAATTGAAAGACCTGGCAACACAAAGACAGAAATGGAAAGCTATGGTTTCTGCCCTATGCGCCGCCTATGGCCCTGGAGGAACATAACATAACATGGATACCAACAAAAATTATTTTTAATAAAACCGGTCCTGATTTATTGCCTGACACGACCGTCCCAGCTGAAAATGGGTACCTCACGTATGCATTAGGGGAGGTAAAGACAACAAGGAAGGGAACTGGCACCCCACCAAATAGTTGCTGTGGCTTAGTACTTGAAGAGTTATCTTCATCCCCAACGGTAAGTTGATGCCATGGGATATACTGTTACCATTATCACTTGAATCTACGGATCAGGTCATGCAAGAGTCAGAAGAAAAGACCTGATGCATTGGTGAGAAACGCCACAGTGATGAGAAGAGACAGGTCTGAATTGATTAAGACAGTTGTGGATACACTACAAAGTCATGAAGAGAAGGCTGAAAGTGACAATGCAGATGCTTTGAAAATGATAGAAATGGAAGTAAGTCCCATTTTGGGAAGAGAAAGAGAAAAGATAGTGTGTCCTTTATGGAAAGATCTGAAGAATCCATAACCAGCAACTGAGCCAATAATACATTCTTCTTCTTCTCATTTGCAGTTGAACATGTCTACACAACAGGTTAATTTTGTTATGAATACATTAACTAATCCTGTAGTGGGACAGCATGGTTATGCCTCTCAGCCTGGTATCACTGACTTTAGCACCAGGGCTTTCTTCGGCAGGAATGTTGCCATGTTCAATGGCCCAATCAATCTTAGTTTCCAGCCTCTGTTGACGGGACTAAGTTCCATCTATATTTTAAGGAATTGGCCTCGTGGGAAATACAATCTTAGATGGTTAATACTTAATTTTTAAATCATTAACATACACAAAGAGTGTTTAACCTGTAGCAATCCAAAGTCTACAAACGTAATCTAGTGATAGAAACCCACTGTCAACAAATGTCTACTTCAAGGTAGCCATTTGTAGTCATGGACAACATTTGTCCATGTTTATTTCCCATCGTGCTCTTATAGTAAGTGTGTACTAGAGTGATTGTTCCTTTTTTTGCAGCGATATAAAAATGCAGTCGTAATTTATTTGACCTTTACATTGCAAGCCAAACTGTAAGTCTAATTTCAGTGCCGCCATTTTCTCTAATTCTTCACAGATTAAGATTCCGAAAAAGGATGAATTTTAAAACTTTAATACTTTGGTACTGTAGATAAACACATGTGGCTTGAGGAAGATGTTGATAATATTTAATAGTGATGTAAATAAATTAATTTACAACAAGGAATTTGAGGAGCCGTGTTTTCTACAGCTAGGCCTATGTATGACCTTGATGTGGTAAGTTCTTTGTGTGTGTTTGTCCACATTCTCAATTTTGGTTGTACACAACATAACACTGACACACACAAGCAAATAACACTTCCAAATAATATCCAGCACCCATTTATCTCTATTGACTCTGAATTTGAAATCAATAACTCAATAAATAAAAATGCTACGCCAAAAAAGCAAGCACATGCAGAAAAATCAGAAGTCATATAAATTGGCTGGGTGTCAACTGCAACAGCAACTCACCCAGAATCATAAGGAGCTTCACCGCAGATAGATGTTTCGGCCCATTGACATTTTCATTCGCATTCAGCGCATTTTTATTCTCTGAACTAAATCCTGCTGGAAATCTAGTATGTCCATTGTCCAGCTACAAGAGAGATCCAGCGGGAGTTTGAGAATGAACGCTGAAGAAGGTGAATGAGGTTGCGTTCATTAAAACACCACTTTTTGAAAAGAATGTCCCTTGAATAATGTTCTTACAGAATCCCAGATTGAATGAGTTAATATCAATGCAAGAAAAAAATACTGACCATGGGCATCGACCACACTGAGGTAAAGTCCCATGTTCATATAAGAAGCACTGCTCCAGTTCCCAGCAGCCTTTGTAGCATCTAGTATAAGCCAGCCTGTCCTATCCCATTCAACTTCAAGGACAGATTCTTGTTCAAGGATCTTGTCTCTTCAGGAAATAAACAATTTTGGTTGCTGCATACATCTAGAGAGCTATTTACATTAAACTTGAGAGTTATCTACATTAAACTTGAGCTATCCATGTCAAAATTAATTTATCTACAATAAAGAGTTATCTTCATTAAACCTGAGTTATCCACATTAAAATTAAGTTATCTACCATACAATAAAGAGTTATCTACATTAAACTTTAGTTATCTACCGGTATATTAAAATTAAGATGTCTACATTAAAATAAAGAGTTATCTACATTAAAAACTTGGGATTATCTACAATAAACTACAGAGTTATCTACATTAAAATTGAGTTATCTAAAATAAACTAGAGAGCAATCTACATTAAACTTTTTTTTTTTTTTTTTAGAACAACAAACTCTTGTGTACCCTGTACCCTAAAGCACAGATCTTCAAAAAATATTTACAAATATCAGTAACTAAATAATTTTACTATTAGCATTATAAAACAAGCTTACTCCCAGTCCTGCCCCTGCCTGATAACATAGAGGTTAATGTAAAATGTTCCGGTTTTATACACTGAAGACACTTCTTTGTACAGCCGTAACTCTGCACCCTTCATACGTTCTCCAATTGGTACCTCAAAATAAAATGTGCTGTCTCTTTCGTGTCGAAGTGTTGAAACTTTTCGAACTGGTGGGGAAATATGGACAAAAATATATGTAAAAAAGTCACCCATAAGAAAATTACCTACTTGGATCATCTTTAGCTCTACAAATAAAAATATGGTTAACTCTATTTTCCATCATTACAAACGAGAGATTAATAGGATTCCAACATACTATCAAGGGACATTTATGGGAGTCTAATATTACCATCACGATAAATTTACAAGATTCCACCGTCACCAACGAGGGAGATTTATAAGATTCCATAATTATTAACAAGGGAGATTTACAAGATTCCAACATTAATAAGGGAGATTTATAAGATTCCATAATTATTAATAAGGGAGATTTATAAGATTCCATAATTATTAATAAGGGAGATTTATAAGATTCCATAATTATTAATAAGGGAGATTTATAAGATTCCATAATTATTAATAAGGGAGATTTATAAGATTCCATAATTATTAACAAGGGAGATTTACAAGATTCCAACATTAACAAGGGAGATTTACAAGATTCCATAATTATTAACAAGGTAGATTTACAAGATTCCAACATTAATAAGGGAGATTTACAAATTTATACTTACTAACAAGATAGATGTACATCATCCCACCATGACTGACAATGGATATTTACATGATTCCATGATTACTAACCAAGGTAGATTTACAAGATTTCCTCATTAGTAACAAAATATATTTATAACATTACACCATTACTAACAATGGAGATTCCACCATTACTAACAATGGAGATTCCACCATTACTAACAATGGAGATTCCACCATTACTAACAATGGAGATTCCACCATTACTAACAATGGAGATTCCACCATTACTAACAATGGAGATTCCACCATTACTAACAATGGAGATTCCACCATTACTAACAATGGAGATTCCACCATTACTAACAATGGAGATTCCACCATTACTAACAAGGAAAATTTACAAGATTAAACAGCTGCTAACATTTTTAATCACCTTTTATGACCTACACAGCAGGCAGCAGTGTTACTCTTATTTGCTCTCCTTCCAAGCCCTGACATTGCACACTTGACTAAACTGGATAATTCTGTGTAAATTATCTTTCTATCCCTGACATTACATGTGCATCTAAACTGGATCATTCTGTATAAATCATTATCTTCGCACTTTCATTGCCGGGGCCCCGAGAGCTAAATAAGGAATAGCAACACTGTTACCTATCACATATGTTGTAGGAGACGATTAAAGGGGTTTTGGGGTGGGGTTGGCTATCCTATCACAAAGCGGAACAAAGGGACACAGTAGCCATGCTGAAGTCGGATATGTCCGAATGAAAGGTGCAGATATCGCAGCTAAGATGAACACCATGGCACAACGCACTCTGGAAATCCTACTATATTGCAAGAGTTCTAGAACAAATTATTATCAATGTCTTTGTGTAACATGACTGTTGGTTACTTGGTTTTGATCTGAGTTTGGAACATCTCTTCTTGTTTTTTATAGTGTACATTCTCATACTCCTGTTGTTTCCATCCATTAACCAAAAACCTGTCAGGGCCATAAGGGCACTACATTGGATGTGTCAACACACAATCCTCCGGTGATTTATATCTTCAGCGATGTGGGCGAGTGTGAAAATATTGTGATCAGTCCAGTCTTTGATGTTGTCTACCTATGATTTTCTATATTCTTCTCTGCTTCTTCCACCTTCAACTGTTCCCTGTAAGATCGATTTTGACAGGAAATCATGTCGGCATACATATCCAAACCATAATTTTTTTTCATACACATCTGTCTTATGCTCTCTATAAGAAATGCACAAAATGTGTCTATAATACTTGCTCTTGAAGGGATTTTTAGCAACATGTAGTTCATGTCATGGTTTACAGCTTGGCTATGTTTGTTTTGTTGTTTGCTTTATAACTCCAGAAATTGTGAGTGACTAGCTTTTACTACTAATGTGCAGTGGGGTGGTTTTTCTGAGTTTTCTTTCATACCTTGGAGACTTCAGCTTTCGTCCTAGTGCAATGCGTATTGAAGAAGCCTTCTACTCAGAATGGATCTATAATTGTATGGATGACATGCTACAAGGCTTCCATAAGAGAACCTCAATATAACGGCAAGTCATCTACTAAGATTTTCTTTTGCATGGGTGGTTTGTCTAGTGGTCCATTGGTGACACACACAGACGCAATCGCATGTATCACAGCTTGGCTATAATACCTGCACCTTTCAACCTGAAACATCTAATTTTAAAATGATTTGTGGGTAACCTTGAACCATGAAATGGGACAACCAACTGCATCCCCAACCACTCTATCATCTCTTATGATATACATGGCACATCACAGTAGTGCTACTCTTTGTTCTACTTTCAGGCCCCAGTAACACATGGGTCATGCAACAATGACAGCTTTGAACAAATGCACATATAAAACAAGAGACAAAATATATGAAACAAATGAAAGCAGATATTAAACATAGGACAGCACATAAAAAACAAAGAAAAACAGAACTTCCTCTTCTTCTGAGTTCACTCTCAAATAATCATCATGAAGTTTGTGTAATTTCTACCAGGAAGCATGAAGTACATTGTGCCACCATTCAATTTGTGCCATGTAGGCCTAGCACATCCATTTTCATCATGCTTTGAATTCTGGTGATCTTCCCTAACATGTGACAGCTTTCCTATCTGTCGCTAGGCAACATGTGTATATGGACTCTATAAAGTGACTGTTTATTACACACTGTGTCCTTGGATTGTACAAGCCAGAAAATGTCCCTGGATGGCAGTCTCCAAAGAGGCGGTAATCAGGGATTTAGCCTTGGGTTGAATATGTCTATCTTGCACGAGGTGTTCCACTACCAGTGACCCGTCTCACATAATTAGATGCACTGTCCCTGTGCCTATCGGGTACTGAACTTTTTCTCATTTGTGAGCATAGTTCCAGTATAGGAAACACTCTAGAGTAGAGTTGGGCTCATTTTCTTTTCCCTTCATAGATGAGATATCATTCACCAACATCATGAGCACTTCATCCAAGTCTGAATCTCTACACACATTTAGGAGCACTGGGGGGCATTTACTGCTTCTTTCCATGAGTCATTCTTCTTGGAGGTAACTAGAAGCTTATTCTCAAGCTGCACAATGTTTTAGTTCTGAGTTTCATTTGAGTTTTCTCAATTTTATTTGCATATAATGCTGCCCTCTAGCGCTGTGCTGCCCTCTTATTGTACTTAATGTTTGCCGTACTTCATCAGAGACTTTTGCACAATTCTCCATGTTCGTGACAACATCTTCCCACACCGGGACATAGATATTGGCTACTCCTCCATTGCATCTACATTTCGGTTGACCGAGAAAGAATGCGTTCATCATTGTTTGTCTAAAGTGCCGGTGTATGTGTTGGAGATGTTGCTCATCTTTTCGGCAGTCAATTCTCATTTCATCTGCAGCTTCCACATCCCCAGACATGATCCCTAAAAGTGTTGGTCAGGAACAGCACGAGCTGGTGTGTTTCTGTTTCCAGGGTGCAACATGAGGAGGAATTTTTAGGATCTTGGTTATCTGCTTAACATAGGTCTGCTTGAGAGCAATGTGGATCCCTTTATGCCTCAGAAAAACAGATGATGTTCCTCCTTCACACGAGTCCACACATGCATGAGTAGTCCAATGAGGACTCAGAAAACCTGCTGCAGCGTGAACAGGAATGAAGAAGGTCTTCAGATGAGGGAAAGCTGTCTAACCTCTCCTTTCATTCCGTTTCTTTAAAAATGACCGTAATGATCTATTTTCTCTTTTAAGTTTTAAACTTTTAACTCCTGCACTGATGTCAGACTGGGCAGTCAAGAGCTGTGGTTTTCCAAGAGATTGGTTAATGATGCAGTGTTTGAGAGATGTTTGCAAGTATTTCTTCAAATTTTTTTTTCTGACCCCCACTTGTACAATGATATTGTACAGTTCACTAATAAACAATTTCTGTGTATAATTCTTATCTGGCATGTGGACAACATGCTTGAGCAAAGTTGAGACCTAATCACCAGTGAATCGATACTCTTCTTCTTTGACTTTTGAGTGATCTGTGAACAACATGACTGTGACAACATGTGGAAAACATGATCGCAGCAACATGTGAACAACATGATTGTGACAACATGTGGAGCACGTGATCGCAGCAACATGTGAACAACATGAGTGTGGCAACATGTGGAAAACGTGATTGCAGCAACATGTGAACAATATGATTGTTACAACATGTGGAAAACGTGATTGCAGCAATGTGATTGTTACAACATGTGGAAAACATGATTGCAGCAACATGTGGACAACATGATTGTAATAACATGTGGAAAACGTGATTGCAGCAATGTGATTGTTACAACATGTGGAAAATGTGATTGCAGCAACATGTGAACAGCATGATTGTAATAACATGTGGAAAACGTGATTGTTACAACATGTGGAAAACGTGATTGCAGCAACATGATTGTGAGAACATGTGGAACACGTAATTGCAGCAACATGTGGACAACATGATTTTGACAACGTGGACAACATAATTGTGACAACATGTAGAGAACGTGACTGTGACAACATGAACGTGATTGGACAAAGTTTAACCTAATCACCAGCGAATGGATACTCTTCTTCATAGACTTTTGAGTGATCTGTGCTGGGGATGTGATCCTGTCATTTTACACTAAGGAACTTTTCCAGACACTGAAAGTGAAACAATTGCTTAGCATAGACAACCAAGGATACTGCTGTATATAGCAATGAAGGCAGAATGACCTCACAATAAACCTTCAGTTTGGTTTGTTTTCTGAATAAGTCCACACCGAATCAAGACATTTGCATGATGGCCCTCAAAAGCTGTGCGAGCAAGTCCACATTCATCTCAATTGTTGTGTGCAAATGAAAGGAGAGTCAACATCGCCTGTGTGTTACAGGGCCCAATTAAGAGTAAGAAGTAGTGGCATTGTTACCTGTCACGCAAGCTGGAAGATGCTAAGGAGGTTTTGATGGTGGAGTTGGCAGTCCTATCCAATATATGGTCGAAGTGACGCATAAGTCATGCTGAAGTCGGATATGTCAGGTCTACCAGCACAGATTTTGCAGTTTAGCTGTAAATAATGACACAGCATATTCCACTCTCCCGACTAAACAAAAATTGGTAGCATATCCTATCCAGGACGTAGCTATCAACCCAGCATTTGTTGGCTGTGGTGATTTTCTAGGCAATATAAATACGTTCAGTAGGTTGCCATTGCTCTCTGAACGATCCGGATGCACAATTGCCTGTAGTGAGGATCAAACTCGGTACCTTTGCCGTCACAGACGCGCTCTGTACCACTTCACCACAGAGTCTGCAGGAGTTTGAGAATGAACGCAGAAGGTCAACATAGAAAACATCCAGAACACAAACAAGCATCATTACCATTATTAACAAAGCTAACAATGACATCTGCCCCTTCCACTTTTGCTGGATCTAGCCCAAGTGCAGATGCATTAATGCCGCTACTGATGTGAATTCGAGTGTCATCACCAGTATGTTCCATAGAGTCTTCATCTTTGATCAAGCTCTCATACAGCTTGCGCATGAATACAGCAGCTGATTGGATTATTCTCTCGTTGGACTTTGTCTTCGGCTTGCTATAAAGCCCCATCAACTCAAGAAGTTCCTAGAAATATTTAAAAAACACAAGCGAATAAATATGAGATAATACAAGCGAAAAATAAATATGAGAACACGAACGAGCAATAAATATGAGATAACACGAGCGAGCAATAAATATGAGATAACACGAGTAAACAATAAACATAAGATAACAATAAATATGAGATGGTCTACTCCATAGTAATTGGTAGCATAAGCATTAACTGTATTATCTACATATAAATAAATAATATACCGAGTGGTGTAGGCGATCATTCTTCTCCACAACTCTCTGTCTCTTGTATTGTTAATAAGTTCAGTTGGTGATTTCTTTTTGTGCCACAGTGACAATCCAATGTTGCCAGCAAAACACATTTTCCACCATATGAAGAGAAAAACCACATTACCATTTGTTCATGATATGTGCTTATTACATCAGCGATGCTGTCTTCATGTTCATCGCATGCTGGCAAAGGCGACGCAGTGACAATCCATACAGAAATTGTTCTCTTTTGTCTCCCTCTGCCTCTTCTCCTCTTGATCATTCCGGTGGTTACTTCTTCTCGTTTGCAGTTTGACATGTCTACACAGCAAGTCCAGCTTTCTTAATAAATGCTGCTGTATTTGAAAGCTTCTCTTTTTTTGTGACAGTCAAAGTTTTGGGTTGGATGATACCATTGTTGCTGGTGCGCCCCTCAGCCTGGTATCTCTGACCAGCACCTGTGCTTCCTTGGGCAGGACAAGTCCTGCTCGATACTGGGTTGGCCAGACCAATCTTAGTTTCAAGTCTCTGTTGGCTGCACTAAGCACAATCTCCACTTCACGGAATTGGCCTTGATGGTATTGTCAGGTATGGGCGGTGGTTACTAAATGTTCACATTTTACTTTCATCACATGCCCTAAAACTCTTGATTGTATGCATCTAGTCTTTGGTATAATTTGTTGTTTTACTCCAGCATCTCTGAGAACTTTTACATTAGTTTTCTTGGCTGTCCATGGAATTTTCATCATTCTTCTTAAAAGCCTCATTTCAGTTACCTCCTGCTTATCTTGAGCACTTTTGTTTACTGTCCATGCTTCGTTTCCATAAAGAAGGATTGGCTCAATATAACACCCTAGCATTTGAACTCGCATATGCATTGATTTTGTACCTTGTCCAGGGCTTGTAGATGGGACCTGACTGCTGAAGTCCATGCTGTTGATCAATATGCTAGTACTGGTCTAACTGCACCTGTATATACCTTCTTTAAGGTTGCCTAAAAGCTTTTATTTCCTTCATGATTATAACCAGATGACTTCAACTCTTTATGTGCAATGCTATGAGAAGAAGAAGACTATTACTTATGAAAGATAAAACACGTCGAAGTCGGATGTATCAAATACATAGAATGTTTCATTTTTTGAAATATTGATTTGACCTGTACTATCCTGTTCTTGATCTCATTGGGGCACCGGCCATCGAATGTTAAAATGGTGCCAAGATACTTGACTTTATCGGCTTCATTTAATTTTGCACCATTGATAGTAATCTGCATTTTGGCTGTGTATATTTCTTTGAAACTACAATTACTTCTGTTTTTTTTCTTCTTTAGACAGGCCTTTGTTTTCACTTTCTTGTACTACTGTGTCTAACTGGGTTTTAAGTTTTTGTTCACTCCCTTCAATTAGAACTGTATCATCAGCATATCTTAGATTAGTCAGAGATATATTATATCTATGAATACAAAGTCTCTAGATAATGAGGTCAGCTGTGAAGTAAGCCAAAATTCTGGATGAATAAGCAGTTGCTGACCAAACCGGTGTTGCTGCCTACCAGGACGGGGCGGGATATCACACAGCACTGATATCTCCACTGAAATAACCCATGTGTCCAGTGACAGGCAGCATTAAGCAAGTGTGAGCCGCTATAAGCTCATGTTGCTGGTGTGGGGTCATCTGCAAATAATAGTTTGTTGATTTCATTATTAAGTTTCTCATCAGGCTTATTTGCAATGTTATTCTCTTTATTGATGTGAGCTTTCTTTATTATTCTGTCCATGCATATGTTGAAAAGTAGAGATGAAAGCATGCAGCCTTGTCTTACTCCAGATCTTGTTTCGAAAGGTTCAGTCATTCCATCGGTTATTCTTACTGAGCTTTTGCATCTTTGATATATCGCTTTTATTTTATATTACAGCTGTCCTCTGATATTATAAATTTCTAATGTATTCCAGAGAATGTTTCTATCTACTCTGTCGAATGCCTTTTCCTGGTCTACAAATACTGTGTTTAAATCTTGATTGTATTCAATTGATTTTTCACTTAGTTGTTTCAGTGTGAATAGTGTGTCTGTACAGGTTGTCCCTCTTCTGAAGGCAATTTGAGCGGTACTCAGCTGTGATTCTGCAATGTACTGTATTCTCTGTTCTATTATTTTTGGGTAGATTTTACCTGCATGTCTTAATAAGAAGATGCCTCTATATGATTTACATTCTCTCTTACTAACTTTGTTTTTCTATGAGCACTTTTTGTCCAGGATGGCACCAGTTTCTTTTGGTAGGCTTTGAAAAATTTGAGTCATTTCCTTAAACAGTTCATCAGTTTTTTTTATCAGAAGAGACAATATTTTTGTGCCATGTTATGAGACAGAGGTCTAGAGAACATAGTTACAAATGACAAGATTGAAGGTAAACAACAATAGAAAACAATATCATAAGAAAATATTGCATAGTTCAACATCTTGGAATAGCAGAAAAGTGTCAACAACAAACTTGAAAACATAATAGAAATGGAAAGTTGTGGAGATCCACGATCGCCTACTCCAATTGGAAATGCACTTGATTATAATTATCTGATGTATGTTTTAATCCATTTGAATTATGAGCTTTAAAGATAGTATCTCCTTTAGAGTACTTGGAGGGAAAGTCTCCACAGAGCTTTTATTTCTTTCATGATTATAACCAGATGACTTTAACTCTTTATGTGCAATGCTTTGAGAAGAAGAGGACTACTACTTATGAAAGATAAAACACGCCGAAGTCGGATGTATAAAATCATTGGTGCAAATAAAACGGCAATACAATGCTTTTCCATTTCACTGCTGGAAATTTAGGAGAACCATTGTCCTGTTACAAGAGAGAACCAGTGGAAATTTGAGAAGGAACCATTAAATGAAGATATTAAAGAAAGGATTAGGGTGTCATTACTAAGAAGTTTGGAAGCAGTCGGCTCTACCACCCTATAGGTCAGGTTGTGAGTTGAAGTGATATCAGCTGAATGAAAATGGTTAAAATCTCAAATGCTACCTTCTTATCAGTAGGTCAAAATGAGCCAAAACTCATGCTGGTCAGATATGCCAGGTCAAATGGCACAATCTGTTTTATTGCAGTCCAGCTGTAAACCATGACACAATGCAGTATGTTCTCCAGATTACATTTTGCGAACCAGCTGAAGTTTGAATGAAGACAGAAGAAGAATGTATATGAATACTCCAACATTATCAAAGTAGTACTACTCACCTGCTGAACCTCTTCTTGCTGCTTGGATTCAACTTTTCCTAGAGGTACTGATTGTCCAAGATTATTATCAGTGTAAAATGATGTGGAAGCCTCCACACTTGTGCAGACAGCAATCAGCATACCAAGTAAGTGTAAAATGGCAGCCATGGTTAATACCTGAATCCAGAAATACAATGAAAATTTTGAAATATCTAAATATCTATACAAAATTTAATCAAGTGGATAAAGTCAAGTATCTTGGCACCATTTTAACATCATATGTCCGATGCTCCAATGAGATCAAGAGCAGGATAGCACGAGCCAAAACAACGTTTCAAAAATAGAGGAACATTCTATGCAACGGAGAAGTATCAATGCATATGCGAGTTCAAGGGTTAATCTTTTTCTATGGATATGAAGCATGGGCGGTAAACAAAAGTGTCCAAGATAAGCTGGAGGCAACTGAGATGTGGTTTTTGAAGATTGATGAATATTCCATTGGACAGCTAAGAAAACTAATGAATTCTACTAATGTGTAGAGATACTGGAGTAAAGGACAAATTATAGCAAAATTTAGAAGCAGACAGTCAAGATTTTTATGGCATGTGATGAGAAAAGCAAAACTTTAACATTTAGTAACCACTGTTAAGATCAAGGGGAGAAGGACAAAGTCAGATATTTCTGGATGGGTTGTCACTGTGGCACAAAATGATGTCACCAACTGAACTTATTAACAACACAAGAGTCAAAGAGTTGTGGAGAAACAATGATCGTCTTATGCCACTTGATCTAGCTACCCATAATCACTGTTTTCGAAATGAGATACTACAGAAAAATGTTATGTATACCATTGACAGCTAAAAAGACAAACCAAGAAGTGTTTACAATCATTAAAGTTAGAAGAGGGCTGGCTCCTTAACAACATCTTAACAAGAAAGCTAAGTTTTTTTGGTCATATAAAGAGACACAGCATGAAAAGATTAATAGCTGACGGCAGAATTAATGGCCCCAAAGGAAGAGGATGCCCAAGATGACGATGGTGCAGTGATATAACAGATTGTTTAAACATGTCTCTAGCTGCGACAAGTCAACTCGCCCAGAATCGCTGAGAGTTCAGAGAATCCATAACGAAGACCACATAAAGTTCTGGAATGAATATGCCACATGATGATAAACCTATAACTCATCAGGGTCCCCCATTTCTGTACCATATAGAATGCATCAACACACAGTCTTCCAGCAATTCCTATCTTCAAAGATGCGGACAAGTAATGGAAAAAAATGGTCTTGTCCAGTCCTTGTTGTACAGACATGTTCAACTTCAAACAAGATGTTGACTTCAATATTTTTTTTTGTCTGCTGCTTCTTCCAACTTCGACTGTCCCTGTAGTATCATTTTTGACAAGGAATCATGTCAATATACACATCCAAGCAACATATATTTTGAAATATATGCAATATTGAGATTAAAATTGAATGAATGGGAGAGTGCAGTAACATTGTGTACCATATGGTAAACATATATGTAAGAGCACACACACACACACACAAAAGGGTTAAATAACAGTTTTACGTTGAACAAATACATAAAATTGATATTTTGACCAAAACATCTTTACAAGGATAATAATAAAGGCAGATGGCACAAAACATCCTTGTAAAGATAATATAGTCAAATGACACAAAACATTTCAAGGATAATAATATAAGCAGATGACACAAAAACATCTTCATATAGGGATAATAATGTAGGAAGATGACAAAAAACCTCTTCATAATGATAATAATATAAGCAAATGACAAAAAACATCTTCATAAAAGTTCAGAACATATATGAACATATTCAGAGAATGGTAGAAATGGGAGTGACTAGAGGTGATCGGAGAAAGTTCTCCCTCTCCAGAAAGATCAGAAGAACGCGTAATCAGCAACTGACTGGAACACTGAGCTTATACACTTTTAGATGGCTGACGGAAAGGCAAGCAGAACATATATGGGAATGCCCCCAGTGCTGTGACGCTTGTTCATAATCAAGAATCTTCATAAAAATAATAATATAAGTAGATGACACAAAACATCTTGGCTTAACTTTGTTTTGAGTCTTCACTATGACCTTTGTTCTAGTTTCATTGTACTGAGAGGTATTACCTAACCTTTTCAGTGTGATTGCGCACGCATAGTGTGTGATTAAATTAGGGTTAGAATTATTATTTAGAATTAGGGTAACATTAGCATGTGAGGCAGATGTGATATTTAACTTAAGCTAAGTTTTCTAAAAATTATCGTCTGCATCGGGAGATGTGATGTCACGACATTAATCGAAATATTGGTGTTCCACAAAATTCTGTGATGTCAGCTAGTTAGTAATGTGAACAGTATGTTATTTATAGCACAGTGAAGACCTAAAACAAGGTTCTGCCAACATCTTCAAAGGATAATAATATAGGCAGATGACACAAAACATCATAAAGATAATAATGTAGGTAGATGACAAAACATCTTCATGAAGATAATTTAAGCAGGTGACACAAAACATCTTCATAAAGAGAATAATATGGGCAGATGACACAAAACATATTCATTACTAATTATTGTGTCTCGAAAAAAGTCATACCACTTCACAGATTCTGTGAGTTTATTAGGCATAGGCGTGACTACTATGACTATACTACTAATTAATTAGTATGCAGACAAAGATCAAAGGATTTCATTTATTTATAAAAACTGGATATGGTGTTAGGTATGTTGATTATCCTCTTCGCACACTGGACAAGCCCATAGTTGCTCCGATCTCCGCTTCAGTAAATCTCTCAGGGTATAACGGCTGATGGTTCCGGTTCTATGTTGGTTCACTGCTCTTTTTGAAATATTTGTCAGGGGGTCTCTACTGGCCACGCCCATCCTCACTCCCAATTCGCACATTCTCAATATTGACTCATGCATCTCAAAATGCACTGATCATGAAGATTCACGAAGAGCAATGAGTATGTCTGCTTGGTCCATAGACCATCTGTTGTGGTGGCAAGGCTAGCTAATTAGTCAGCTTGTTTGTTTCCGTCATGCCCATGTGTCCGGGGACAAAAATAAGCATGAGTTTTCATAGTGATGCCTGCATTTTTGCTCTCTTTAATGACTCCACCCATTCCCTACGTACATCACCTGTTTTGACTTTCCAAATCATATTCAGAGTACTTAGTATGCACGCATGGGAATAGGCTTGCGGCTCCAGCCAGTTAAGTGCCTGTGTTACTGCGAACACTTCCATTATTAGGATGCTTGTTGTTGCGGTAAAGGCACCACTGGCTTCATGTACTGTTCTTCCTTTTGATCTGGCAGTAATGGCTGGTGATGGATGACCGACCTGTCTGTGTAAATCACAACATCTGTGTCACATCACAACACCATATATGGACATGGTACACAAATATAAAGTATAAATTTGTTGGGTCTATAAATTTGTTGAGTCTAACCAAAAATAACATCGTATATGCAAATAAATGATTAATAGTAGTTTAATATACCCTGATAATGCACAAGATATGCTGAAACAACTTTGTCATCTTTCAGAACACATTGGCCTTCAGGTCAACACTTTCAAGACTAAAGTTAATGAATTTTACTAAATGTAAAATTAAAATTACCCTCAACAGAGAAACAATTCAGACAGTTGATAACTTTTCTTATTTTGGCAGTAAAATGACACAAGATGGAGATACAACAAAAGAGATCTCTACCAGAATTGTGTTGGTATCAAGTGCGTTCCACCACCTAACAAACATCTGAAAGTCAAAAACAATAAGTAAACATACCAAACTACGACTGTTCAACTCCAATGTGATATCCGTGTAGACAAAAGCACTGGAAAAGAAATTGAACTCATTTGAAAATAAATGTCTTAGAAGACTCTTAAATATTGATTGGGAAGAATTCAAGTCAAATAAGCAAGTAAGAGAAGAAACAAAAGAGCAATATGTTTCTACAACATTAAGAAGAAAACGATGTACTTAGAATGAATGAAAATAGACTGCCACTACAAGCATTAAAATGGGTTCCAGATGTCAAAAGAAAAAGACCAAGACAGACTCTTCGCAGAACAACTATCAAAGAGTGTATGACTATGGGTCTCAACAACATTCAAGAATTACATACAGTTGCATCACATCGCTCGAACTGGAGAGCTCTGGTTTCTGCCCTACGTTGAAGAAACATAGATAGATAGGTCTAGATATAATATGTTGTCAATATCCAAATGCTGATGAGTAAAAGCCACTCTTGTTAGCACAATGCCATTCTTTAAAAAGTGCTGTACAATTATATATATATAGATAATACTGTATAAATATAATATTAGATAAGACCTACTATTAATGTTATGCCAGTGTTTCCCAATGTGAGTCTCACACTGCTCAGAGGGGCAATTTGATGATTGTTTAGGAGAGTGAGGCAATTTTATTGTGAATATTATTAAGAATTATATGTTACTTGGGGGGGGGGGGGGGGGGGGATCCGAATTTTATAAAGACGGGGCATCGTAAAAAAAAAAGGTTGGAAAACATTCATGATTAGGAACAAGAGTCACAGTACTAGGGGCATTCTCATATATTCTCTGCTTGCTGTTCTATCAACTACCTAAACGAGTATTAGCTCAGAATCTCAATCAGTTGCTGATTACGCATTCTTCTCATCTTTCCGGAGAGGAAGCACTTTCTCCCATTGCCTCTAGTCCCTCCCATTTCCACCATTCTCTGAATATGTAGATTGTTTCTTGATTAGATACTGGCTTCACAACATGTGAGGAATTTCCATAAGTGCTCTGCCCTCCGTTCCAGCAGCCATCCCAGTGTATGTAGATTCAGTCCCAGTCAGGTGTTGATTGCGTGATCTTGGAGACCTTCCAAAAAATTACTTTTCCTTTCCTCCCCTCTAGATACTCCCATTTCGAATATTCTCTGTATGTGTACGTTCTCAGCCTCACTGACACCATCTTCATCATGAAATCAATTTATTACTGCCTTGATCAAGTCTGCTGTATCTCTTTTTAGCATTGTGCCAATAACATTGCCTGCCAATAAGTCGGTTCTCTCATTTCCCCTGACCCCAGCATGACTTGAACAGTAGATTCATGTAATGCTCTGTGCATTGTTAAGAAGAGTGACCCATTCAATTCTGATATACCCATTCCTTGCACTGCATACTTTGAGAGTCCAATAGAATCACTGAGTCTGTTGGTGGTTACGTCACCAGCCAAGTAAGAGCTGCTGTCCCGGCTTCTATTTCCATTCTCATACTCGATGTTGTAGTGGGGTACGCAGATGACTTCTCAGTTAATTTCTTGCCATTTTGGTAGGCCACAAAATCCCAATCACACCTGTTTGTCTCTTGCGTTACTGAGCGTCTGTGTAAATTATTGTATCATTTGGCTTCAAGTGCTGCAGTATGAGTTCCTGTATCATTTGCTCTGTTCAGTTGACAGTCCAGTTGCTGCACTCTCTTCCCATCTGTATCACAACTGTTGTCAATAACTTTCTATCTTTGCCAAATACCACCCATTCACAATCTCTTCCCACTTCCTCCAGCTCACAAACTCTGAGTATCTACTGCTTCTGCCATCCATTACCTTCAACTCTTGATACGCCTTCCTTTTGTGTTGTCTAGAGATTGGTGTAAGAGAGATGATCATTATTGGCAACCTTGAAGTATTCTTTAACATGATTGATTTTCTGTTTTGCTTTAATGCTTGGTAGGTCTAAGAGAAACCTCATGGCCGTGATAGGTGTATCTCTTGTGCATCTTAGGACTGCTCTCATTTTGAACTCCAGCCTATTCACCTGTGTTTATAACAGTGTAAGTAAACCTAAGCCATAGTCCTAGGACCGGCCCTAACAACTGCGGGGCCCAATGCGAAACAGATTACGCGGGCCCAGTCTATCCCAGGGAAGAGGATAATAAAATAAATTCTAATATGAATTTATGGGCCTATGAAGTGCGGGGCCCACTGCGGCTGCATAGGTTGCAATGGCCTAAGACCGGCCCTGCATAGTCCAACACATATAATACAACTGCTTGCATCATCTAAAAAAGAGTTTCCTGAGGCATCTCTACAAATGCCATGATTTTACTGCACTGACACCTTCCTAGCTTTCTGAATGACTTTATCCACATGTTTTATCAAAAATGATGCCTATATATTTCATAGTCTGCTCCCTGTCAATGCTGATGCCAATGCAGGTGGCTGCTGGTACCCAGTACTGTATCTGTGACTATGTTGTTGTTCCGCGAGAACTAGATGATCTTTGCCTGCCTTAGTGAGATTGATGACTGCCTTGTGGTCAGTACACCAGAGCGACAAATGTTCTAGATTGTTCAAATGCCTTAGACGCCATCAATCATTATCTTTTGTTTCTGCTTGTACAGTAAAGTTAAAAGAGGTTGTCAGCATATCCTGCCAGGTTCAGCCTCCTGAAGCTGCGCCTAAGCATCTTCTAGGTCGATTGTGGCGACCACTGTTTCCTTCTTTACCTGAAAGCCCTCTTAGAAGTCATAGGGCGAGAATTG
Organism: Meghimatium bilineatum; assembly: GCA_034231615.1. Lineage (NCBI taxonomy): Eukaryota > Metazoa > Mollusca > Gastropoda > Stylommatophora > Philomycidae > Meghimatium > Meghimatium bilineatum. Next base: position 34,301,342 of record CM067306.1, read on the forward strand.
CCGCATTTGTGGTCTTGTCTCTTCCAGGTCTGTATATGCACCTAGAGTGTCAGGAAGTAAGTCTCTATTTTCCAAATCGAAGGCCAGTCTCCAGCACCTTGCTGTTGGAAAACACTACACTGCGTTTGACGGCAAAGCTTGTCAATCTAGCCTAGTGAAACGACCAAACACCAAACGACTGAAACGTGCTATAAAAAAGCCGTTGGTTCATAAAAAAAATTATTTAATTTAATAAATAAATAAATGAAAATGCATTCCAAAAAACGTACGCACACTACTCACTACGACTACAGTACAGTGCTACACCTTTATTCAAAACATTATTTTAAATTTACACAAGAACAGCAAATCTAACACACGATTTAGACCTACCCTAAAGATCGTGCGTAGACGCAAAGAGAATACAAGGAGTGTTGTGTTTAGTTCGCTAGGTCAGCCTAATAATCAACATGCCTCAATGCCTGAAATAAATGTTAAATGGGGTTCGGCGACAAAAGTTAAAACGTAAATTACGAAGAAAGCAACATACCAAATTAAAGTTTATCCCGTCCTTTGCTATAAAACTCCAAAGAAAGTTGTATAGCTTTTAAAAAAAACATACAATTGCGGATTATAATATAAAATATTGTAGAATGTAAGTTTATAAAATACGATCTGATTCAAATAATGGATTCTGTTTGTAGAAGAATATTTCAATTTTTCTTTATTTTTAAAAGTAATCGATACTTCCTGAGTTGCTTACTAGTATCGATTCACACTCTACCTGTAGAGCTAGTTGCCATTTTATGGCGTGGAAAATAACATTGATGAAAGCAAGATAACGACGCGATAAGAGCATGCAAGGAAACAGTGGTTCATTGGCTAAAAGTACCAGAAGACTGGCAAAACTTAATAATAGTACCAATATAGAAGAACAAAAGAGACTATGAATCATACAGAGGTATCTCCCTACTAAGTCACTCAGGGAAAATGTATGCCAAAATATTAGAAATATGTCTAATATACATCACAGACCCATAATTGAGCTCCTTCCAGTTTGAATACCAGGAGAGGAGTAAATTATACATATGCTCTTTTTCCTTGAGATAACTAAGTGAAAAATCACTAGCTTACAATCAAGAACTAAACACAATATTCATAGACCAGGAAAATGTATTCGATAGAGTCAATAGAAATGCTTTATAGGAAACACTATACAACTACGGAATCAGAAGTCAGTTCTTAGCAAATATAAAAGCCCTTTACCAGAACCGTCAAAGCTCAGAAAGAACTATCGACGGAATGACTTCATCTTTCGAAACAAAATCAGAGGTAAGACAAGAATGTGTTCTCTCACATATACTTTTTTAACATATACATGGACAGAATAACAAAAGAATCACAAAAAGAAGAAAGTAAACAGTACAGTAATAAGAGAAGAATCTGATGGGGAATTAAATAACGGAGTCGACGAATTGCTATGTGCTGATGTCTTCTTCTTTCGTTCACTTGAAACATGTCTATATCTGTATTTCTGTCTCCTTAATAAAACTCATTGTCTTTTGTAGTTCGCACAGTTGCCCATTGAGCTTTGATTCCAGTGTTGATTCCTCTGACCAATATGATTGCCTCGGCGTTTCATACTTATGACACTCTTGAAGTATATGTTTGGCACTCTGTGATGCATGTACATTTGGACGTGTTGCCAATCCTGAATTTTGTGTACAAGTGACTGCGAAATCGGTTGTGTCCCGTTCTGAGACGCAGAAGTACAACTTTTTCTGATCTGTTCATAATGTGATAGTTGTCTTGTGTTGGTGTTTGTGGCTTTCTTATTGACTTGATCATCTGGTTTTTTTCTGATGGTAGGTGATTGGTACATCTGGTTGGTTTTCGGCAGCACCTTCCTTAGCCAGTTGGTCTGCTTTTTCATTTCCTGGTATTCCACAGTGAGAGGGTATCCACTGCATGGTTACCTTATACTGGTAAGACAGTTGATTAAGTAGTTTTTGCAATTCTGTTAGCTTTCCAGACTGTAGAGCTTGAAACACTGATCTTGCATCTGTCATAAATACCGTGGAGCAGGGTTGAAGTTCAGCAGCTTTTCAGTTGTCATCCTAATTGCGTGGATTTTTGCATCATAATTATTGCATAATTTCCTTATTAGTATATTAATCGTATCTCTAGGCTTGTGTGAATATTCTATGTATACACCCGCACCTCCATCTCACACTGCATTCTGTGCTGACCCATCACATGAATGATCACCATCCCCCCTCCCTATTTGGCCGTAATACTTTACACATAGGAAGTTTTGAAAAAAAAGAAGAAGTTTACATATGAAAGATTTTGAGTAATGAATAGTTTTCTTAGTTTTACCGTCATATAAAAGAGGGCGGTGGTGTGGTTTGCTGTGCAGTCTCCGTAGTGATAATTATGAGGTCACGTTATCTAATGGGGGAGGGAGTGTTGAATTATTTCATGTGTTGGTAGTGTCAGAAGGAGGAGCATAGAATATTAACACTGATCTCCCATGCATGTCATAAGAGATTACTAATAGGTTTGAGGTGAGTGTTGAGTATCTTCTTCTTCAGCGTTCATTCTCAAATGATGCCGCTGGATCTCCCATGTAGCAGGACTATGATGCCACTAGATTTCCAGCAGGATGTAGTCCAGAGAATGTAAATGCGTTGTGTCGCCGTTTTATTTGCGCCAATGGTCCGACACATCCGTCTTCGACGGGAGTGTTAGAGTATGAGAACGAACAATAAAAAGAACCACTCAAACATTCCCATATATATATATATATATATATATATATATATATATATATATATATATATATATATATATATATGGGCCTTGTATCCTCCATTCATATACAAATATAATACTTACTGATGTATGTTTTATAATTATTTTTATTTATAATAAAATTTATAATAAAACACATTCTTTATCCATGCCTTTAGAAAGTTCGATATTTCTATTTATTTCCTTGCTTTTTTAATCTTTTGCAGGGTGGTGCCCAAAACGCAGTCAGTATTCAGCACACTTTGTATGATCAAATTGACAGAGAGTTTGGCCAACTATCTTAATAAACATAACTGCTGATACAGACTTAATCAGTAATTACGGTTTTAAAGGAGTTACAATCATGTTAATCTGTGAGAAACCTCTTTCATGTTCACCTGAGGAGATCTGAATGATGTCAATATTGTGAATTGAAGGTTTTGGGAGTTTTTTCGTCCCTGTATTCTTAGAAACTCTGTATCATATTTCTTTCGTTCAAACGAAACCTCATGGACAAATGTCTAGTTTCTGCTCTGCCATATGTTAGAAGATTTTGTATTTCTTCAGGTCACTGTTTTTCGACAAGCACCGAGACCCTCTTGGGTAAATACGTTTCTTCATATTCGAACAGTCGTTATTTCAGTGAAGTATCCAAGCTGTCATAAAAGGAAACAGTGCATATTGGTTGGTCAACTTTTCTATCCCTTTTGTAAATTTGAATTCCTTGGAAAATTAGAGACTTTGCAGTTTAAACGGCTTCCTGGTAGTACTGTCCAGGGCATAATCGCCTTTCTACAAACAACTGTATAGTGCGCTCAATTACTTTATTGGCACCATTTAATGTATGTTAGTTCTTGCAATATCAGGTTCAGTTCAGAAAGCTCTTGAAGGGCATGACACACCAATCGTAAGTCAAAAATAAACTCCAAAGTAGTAATCTTCTTCATTAATCCCTCATCTTTTTTTATCTCTGGAATTATTATCTTAAACATTTCTAAAATGACAAAATAAGTCTTTATAGTCCTACCAAACCTCAGATACTTAACGAAAGCTGGATGCTACCCAACGAGTGCTTAATATTCGTACAATTTTCAACAACTGCGCTTCCAGTGAACTGGCACATGCATGGAGTTTGCGATTATTCTAAGCCCAACATTACAGCTGCACTATCACATTATCATCATTAAGTGCCGTCTCCGCAACGAGGGTTGGCTGCAACAGATCTCCAACATTCCCTGTCTCTTGTCTTGGTGGTGCACTCTACTAGACTGTAACCTGTCCATCGTGTGATGTTACTCTACCACTTGTAACTAGCCTACCTCTTGCTCGCTTCCCTTTGACTTTTCCCTCAAGTAAAGTCTTCAATAGGGTGTCATGTCTTTTAATGTGTCAAAAATATTTTATTTGCTTGATCTTTATTTCTCTTAGTAGTTCTTTCTTTATATTAAATGTCTTTAGCACCTCTTTATTTGTTTTCTTCTCTTTCCATGATGTTATCCCTATTCCTCTATATACCCACATCTCAAAGACATCAATTCTGTTTTCTAACTGTTTATTTAGTGTCCATGCACTATCACAAGCAACCAATAAAAGGTGGTAATGCTAGAAAAACTGTATGAAAATAATACTCAGGTGGGAGACAGGTTATGAAGTTCTGTGGAGTTCTGTTATGTGCGTATCTTGACAAAGGCTATTTAGTTCGAAACGTCGATTATGTCATGTGCATTGTCATTGTATTATATCCTGTGTTTTGTTTTGTATATTATTTCACGTAAGCATCCGACAGTGACAGTGTGTCAGTCGTCATTCAGTAGAACACCGTAACCTGTCTCCGACTGAGTATCACAAGCAACAGAAATTAAACATTAATTCAGGCACTCCTCTGTCAATCCAATAGAATGAAGACATCTAATCAAAGCGGAGAAGATTCCGGCGGGTGGTACATCTTCTAGTTCAACTAAGTCAATAAATAAATTAACGAGTATGATCATTTCACAACCTGAAATTATTGCACGAATATATCAAACAATGTAGATGTCTGACTGATTGTTGTAGCCTCGTCGATGATTAATTAATACGGATATTAAATTGCAGGTGTGGGGTGAAAAGGGAACGCATTGCTCTAGGCGGACCCAGGGTTAGCAGATAACCAAGATCCCAAATGTACCTCCACGCGGTGCACCCTGGAAACAGAAATACAGCAGCTCGAGCTGATTCTGGCCAAATCATTTGGGGATCGTGTCCGAGAATGTGGAGGCAGCAGATGGAAATAGATTTGACTGCACAAGAGACAGACAATATCTCCGACACCACCAGCATCACCACATATAGCGACACTGTCGACATACAGTGAAGCTAGTCAGTCCAGTCCGAACATTGGAGGGGCGGCCAATGTAAAATGCACGTAAAGGTAGATGCATGGCGAGAGACAAATAGATTTCATACCGAGTACAATGAAAGGGCAGAACAGCGCTAGAGGGCAGAGTGAACTGCAAATAGAAAGTGAAAAGTCCCTAGGAAAGGGGAACTACAAGCTCCGTCAGCTCGAGACGAGCTTCTAGTTACCTGTGTTCCTTACAGGCAGAGACCCAGACCCATTCATTGGCGTTTGGTAAAGCAAGAAGACCTAATCCAACTCTAATGTCGAGCCTTCCTAAACCGGAAATATGCTCGCGAAGAGAAAGGGTTCTGTACCCGATGGGCTTAGGCAAGAAAGGGACAACGATGGTAGTTCTGGCCCAACTCTACTGTCAAGGTTTCCTATACCGGAAGTACACTTGCAGAGAGAAAGGGTTCCGTACCCGATGGGCTCAGGCACAAAAGGGACAACGATTTAGCCCTGGCCCAACTCAACTGTCAGGTTTTCCTACACCGGAAATACACTTGAAGAGAGAAAGGGTTCAGTACCTGATGGGCTCAGGCGCTATTGGGACAAGGACGATCAGCTCGAGAACGCCTTCCTCTCAAACGCGTCGTGTGAGACTCGAACTTGGGCAAGGGGTACACGATGTTGATGAATGACACCTCGGCTAAGAGGGCGAAAGAGCCAGGGTCCAACTCCTCTGTTGAGTTCTTCCCCTTAAGGAACCAGGCTCACGGATGACAAACGGTTCAGTACCCAATGGGCACAGGCACAGCACGCCCAATTACACGAGGCAAGTTCATAGACAGTGGAACACCTCGTGCGAGTCAGACGAGAGCAAAAATCGTCTGGGCGAAGAGTCGCCACTACGCGTGCTTGGAGACAGATATAGAGGCTGTCACAGGCTAAGGGTAGCCCACCCGAACTGTCAAGGCAAGCCGAAATCGGATGTGCTATGCCTACAAGGCGCATAACGGTGGCACAACGTAATCACGCTCCCGGCGGAAACCGCACGGATATCCGTGATGGTTACAATGGAGCGAACGCAAAACAAACAAACAAACATTGCAGTTGAATAGTTTTTTAAAAACTGGAAATCTTCCTAACAATATTTAAAATTTTACTGTTTGGTAATTTAATTACCTTTGTGGTCAGATACGCTTCTTTCAACCACGGACGTGAGTCCAATATAGTTATATCATGGCTTTTTGAGTATCAATCATAATGAATATTGGGGTTCAAGTAATATAGCAGAGCAGCTACAACGTAGGCAGTAGGTAGGTAGTTAATGAGTTTGCCTCTCTTTTGGAGAGGCGTGCCCCTTTCAACCAGCGGACAACAAGGTCCAATTAGGTTATATCAGGATACACTACCATAAAATATTAGAGGTAATAAAGACACCAAAGTTATTCAGCTCCAACGTATTCGTTATAGTTAAATCTTATTGAGAGTGTTCAGTCTTTATGACTTGGATGCTTACTCTCACCTCGCAAGAAGGGGTACACGGAGAGGTAAGTAGTTTGATGTACTTTTCTGAGATTTCATAAAGTTGGAATAAAATTCAGCCTATTATTAACTGCCAGTAATTATTTATAATGAGACATCGTGCAAAATATGTTTGATTTAGTGATTCATACAGTAAGTTAGTGACTGTTAAGGGTGTCTGTAGAAGTTTCCCCCCTCCCCTCCTGGCATTTGAAAGGTAATAGCAGAAAATAAGGAGGTGTTCCTATGTTTCATTGAGATGAGAGCAGTGTCTACACGTGGGTAGTTACTAGGGTTTTGATTCGGTTTAAATTGCTATTGATCCTTGCATGTCATGTTCGAAACTGAAAGATAAGGGATTGGTTTTTCCTGTTATGTTTGTTTGTATTGTCATTGTCCTCTGGCCGTATAATTTTATTAAATACATTTCGACCAGTCAGTCCCATTTGTTCAGCCAGATTTCCCTGGTGTTGTTTTTGAGAAACTGTTTTACTGTTTCCATAATAAGAGGTCTTTGCTTTCGTTGTTTTGAGGTGCCTTTCTTTGCAAGTCCGCTACTTAGTTTCCTGCTATATTGCTTTGTACAGGGATCCATTGCATGATTACGCTGATTTGATATGCAGAGTTAATACTGTGAAATGTTCCTGCTATGTGGAGAATATATTTATTTTCATTGTTACAGTTGACGGGAATTGAACCAGGTTCATTCTAGCGGCACCACAACTCAAGTAAACTGGGTGTTCTTGCTTGACCCCCAACTACATCCCCATCTACCCAAAAAAGACGTGATCGTGTCAAGACATTCAACCTATGTACTCAAGTCACTGAAAACGGACCAATCGAGACAAGGACTATTACAACAACAACGGACATCCCGTACAAGTATTGAAGTATCCTCAGGAACACATAGAACATTCATATTCGTACTACAATTACCTATAGGCCTTTTTGTAAACATAAGTAACATAGACATATCACAGTATTGCTTCAAATAATAACAAGTAAATTCAAGTAGGAAGCATGAGGATAAATTAAAATAATTCTTGCAGCTGATGGGAATAGAATACAGCTGATAGTTATTTAGGTCGTCGGATCATCATCACTGTAAACTGGACACGCCCATAGTTGCTCCGATCTCTCCTTGAGTGTATCCTCCATTACACTTCTGCTGACAGCACCGGTCCTATGCTGGTTGACCATCATTCTTCTACGCCCTCCAAAATGTTCACTTCTAGCAACACCGCATTTCAATCCCTAATCTTTAATCCTAGCCATTGAAAAGGAATCATCATCCACATTAGTCTCACTCTCGCGTGTTATATCTCTTAAGGAGTTCAAAACGTCAGCGCGATCCATCGCCCTGTGCCACAATCGCGCATAATGCCAGTTGAACTGCTCTTTCATTGCCTCGAACGCCCACATGTCCCGGCACGAAAATAAATGTAACCACTTTCAAGCTCGCCTTTCTCAAGGCATCAATCCACTGTTCGCGAACGAGACCCACTTGTACCTTCTTAATCATACTCATAGTGTCACTCAAAATGCAAAGCTGCGCTACCTTCAGTGTGCGTAGCCAGCTGATAGGTCAACCGAATAGCATTGCAACTGAAGTAAACAGGGTTTTCGTGCTTGACCGGACTTGACTCACCACACCCCCCCCCCCCCACAAAAAAGATGTGATCTCCTCAAGCCATTTAACCTGTGTACTGAAGTCACAGAGAACAAACAAAGTTTATTCAAACAATAGCGTATACAAATAAATTCAAATATGAAGCCGAGGGTAAATTAAAATAATTGTTCACAGTTGACGGGAATTGGTTTGTTGTAAAAGTTCTTGACTCGATTGACCCGTTCTCAGTGACTTGAATACACAGGTTGAACGGCTTGATGAGATCACATCTTTTTTGGGTGATTTCAAGCCCAGAAAACCTGTTTACTTGAGTTGTTAGGATTGGTCGGTGGTCACTGCCCACATCTTATACGAATTTGATGGCGGTGCTGTCTGCTATGTCAGATGAGACAAATGTCAGATCGGGTCGGCTGGTCGAATTGTGTGCCCTATATAAAAGTGTTGGTTGATTCTCCAAGGTCTGTCAAAAAAACTTGATTGGAACTGTTGCGCATGTCTTCAATCTCTAGTACTATGTTGTTATGACGCTTGTAGCCAATGGTTGGAATATGTGCATTAAATCGCCAGCTATGATGGTTCATTTTACTCTGGGATCACATTCTAAAACTTGTGGATGATGTTGAGGGACAGTAAATATTGTGTAGTGTACACAAAGTGTTGTTTTTGTCCCATACGTTTATTCTTTGGTGGTCTATGTCTTCGTCATGACTGTTGTTTTCGGGGGGCCTGAACATCATTTCTAATTAGTGTCATAATGTCCTGACACTTCAAAGATTTACATTTGTGCTGTGTGTAGTCCGTGATGTTGATTTCTTTCCAGGGTGGTATTGTTTCCCGAAAGAGGGTTACGTGTATGTTGAATTTCTGCAATGTTCTTAGTACTTCAGAGATCTTGTTTTGTATGCCAGCTTTTGTATGTTTAGTTGTATGATATTTAAACTCCCCCTTGTTGACTTTCCGCAAGGAGCAGAGGAGTGATATTTCTTGCGCGGGGCTTTGTAACCGTGGTGACGCCCAAGTTCCTATTGTAGATTTTGTTTGTCTAGCATTGTGGGTTGACTAGCAACTATATTGTTTACTGCATACATCTCCAAGCCAAAGAATGACATACAAATGTCTTCCTCTATATGAAACTGGTCGTGTGGTCATTTGCCATCATAAAATCATTATGAAAAGTCTTTACTTTGGGGATTCGGGGGTTCACAGAGATGCATGCTCCGCTGGTCACAAGCACTTGAGAGACAAGCCTTGATATTTCATTCTGTGGCCGAGTATTTGCTGTGACAGTCTCACCTCCTGCATCTTATGCCTTCACGATTCTTCCCGGCATGAGTTTCCAGATATGGTGTAGGCCAGGGGTGGGCAAACTTTTTGTGCAGAGGGCCGCATTGAAAATTGTAAAGCTATTGGAGGGCCGCATATAATATTATGTATGTATTTGTTCAAAAATCTTGGTAAGTAATCAATTAAATATTTTTACTGTAAATAAAGGTAGTTTTACATTATGTAGATAACTTCTGAAATAAATTACATTTCTAACAGACTTACACTATAACAGTATATTTTCTAATATGGATAAAAGGTTTTGCAAATACTTTAACAATGTTCGTGTATTTAAAAATGTGTTTGCGGGCCGCAAAATATCCAATGACGGGCCACATGCGGCCCGCGGGGCGTAGTTTGTCCACCCCTTGTGTAGGTCTATTCTTGATAAAAGTATTTATGTCGAAAAGTCAATTTTTCTTTGCTATTATATGTATTACCAGTGGTAAGGAAAATTTCATTATCATTTACCAAGTTTTGCGTGCATTTAAAAAAAAACTGAAATAGGTACATAGGACATGTTACCAATATTTGTAGATAAAACATGCTAGCAGAAAGACACAGTTGCAGGCGATTCCCCCCCCCCCCGCCAAAAATAATAATAAAATATGTTGGTAACACTTTTATTTATTTCCTTTCAGTTTTACATTCGCCATATGTTTTCCCAGCCCCAGCAATTCCGGTATCAATGTATTTCCCGACACATCGGAATTTATCTTTTTGTGCATTTTTTGTTAAACGAGTTGGCAACTATCTTGATTGAGCGGTGACCCAGTGTGGGGGTAGGGGTAGATGGAGAGACACCGTAACTTAGTGCTACCCCACGCTGTATATCTCGGGACACATTTGGCGTATGCGTAAATGGTACGTCACCGTTCATGGTGAAACTATATTACTTTTGTTTGTTTACTGAATCTATGAACTTTCCAAAAATCCAGGAATAGGGTAATGAAGTTTTGCTAATCTCTAGACACACATAATAAAACGCACAAATCGACGTTTCGACCAAAAGGCCTTTATCAAGACAACAATTAAAACATACAACAGAAAACGGACAGTAAGGATATGGACGCTCACATTGGCATGTGTAATGTAGATTGACCGGAAGATGTGAAACGACACGGTACAAGGAATATACAAAAATGACTAAATGTACCACGAAACGAACATAAAATAAATGGTGAAACCATATTACTTGTTTCTTTACAGGATCGATGAACTTTCCACAAGACAAATACCTCAAAAACTATGATTCTATTTTTTCTTTGATTCTATGAATCTATGAATTTATGATTTTAGTTGTTCCATAGTTTCTGTTTGTTTCGTGTCACATGTATGTAGTCATTTTTGTATAGGCCTATTCCTTGTCCGTATATATATATATATATATATATATATATATATATATATATATATATATATATATATATATATATATATATATATATATATATATATATATATATATCAGAGCTGATAAAAATTATAAGGTCGAGTATAATCTGACATGAATCTATTTCAAAATATCAACTATAACACCTCAATGATGAACTTTGGCTCTGTGAACAATTTGATGATATAGGCCTTCTTCAGCGTTCTTTCTCAAACTCCCGCTGGATCTCCCTTGTAGTAGGACCATGGCCCTATTAGATTTCCAGCAGGATGCAGAGAATGGAAATGCGCTGTGTGGCAGTTTTATTTGAGCCAATGGCCCGACACACCCGTCTTCGGTGGGATATAGGCCTGAGTGTGTGTAAGTGCAATCATTAGCAATGAAAAATGTACATCTCATAGAAAATTAGATAAACTATGTTGTGAGATGAAGTCATCTATGACTCTTATATCAGAAGGTTTATGACCTCAGCAATTGTTTGATATCTGAGTTTACCGAGTCTTTCGTCAATTACATTCATGTGAACTCATCTTAAAACATCCTTTTTACGTGACGCCATAATACTTTGTCCGTGATTTTAATTTGCTGTGGAGACAAAGTGACAAATGAAAATCACGGAAAAAGTAAACTAACATCAATTTAGATGTCCCACGGGATTGTATAATTGACAAAGAGGATTCGGTCTTAACATACCTGTTTAAGAACATACTTAATAAATGATAGAAGTTCGCGTAACAGGCTTGCCTAAACTGCAACCTCCATTATTTTTGATATTTAAAAGCTCTGAGATAAACTTCTTCCTTGTTCATTCTCAAACGCCTGCAGATATATTATTAGGACGCACGTCAGTGTGTTGCTGGATAGGGGAAGAAAATAATACCAGCAATCTGACCTGCAATGCATGTTATAAGATGGGACTAAGGAGGTCTCTAGTAGTGGAGTTAGCTGTCCTATCCAAAAGAAGGTCAACGTGATCCGAAGCCATACTGATGTCGGATGTATCATACAAATAGGAACACAGATATCACAGACAAGTTGTAAATCAACACACCACAAAGGTACTAATACACGCAGAAACGTTTCAGCGTATGCTAAGTCATCCAATGAAGGAAAAATTCCAAAATCTAGCAATGGGGACGACTGAAAAGAAGCAGCTTTATCTACCAAGCTAAACGACTCCGTAGACAACTTACAGATCTACCTGAAGTTGACAGCCCCTTAAGGTCTTTACCAGTACAAACCCATTGGAGTGAAAGACATGGGGTACCAATATACATTCCGACCCACGTGAAAGGAATACTAATCGAGGACGAACAGAACAGTGTGCAACGAAGGACATTCACCCTAAGTTTTCTGTACTAGGAATATCCACAAGACATATGGGTCAGAGTATACACAGATGGGTCAGCTCAGAATGCAGTGAGGAATGGAGGTGCATGTGTATATATAGAATATTCACACACGCCTGGAGATACGCTCAGAATAACAACAAGGAAATACTGCAATAATTATGATGCATAAATCCAGGTAATTAGGGTAGCAACTGAAAAATTGCTGAACTCCAACGCTGGACCACAGCACATGGTATTCCTGACAGATGTAAGGTCAGTGCTTCAAGCTCTCCAGTCTGAGAAACTAACATAATACAAAAACTACCTATGAACTGTCTTACCAGTATGCAGTGGATACCCTCTCACTGTGAAATACTAGGAAATGAAAAAGCAAACCAGCTGACTAAGGAAGGTGCTGCCGAAGACTAACCAGATCACCTACCAATAGAAAACAAACAGATGATCAAGTCAATAAGAAAGCCACAAACACCAACACAAGATGACTATCACATTTTAACAGATCAGAACAAGTTGTATTTCTACGTCCCAGAACGGAACACATCCGACTCCGCAGTCACATGCACACAAAATTCAAGATTGGTAAACTCGGCCATGTGTACATATAGACAGGCAGAAAAGAGTGCCAAACATATACTTCAAGAGTTTCTGAGTATGAAACTCTGAGGCAGACATAATGGCCAGAGGAATCAACACAATGAAAATCAAAGCTCTATGGGCCACTATGTAAACTACAAAACACAGTTTTATACAGAATTACATATATAGACATGTTTCAATTGAACGAAAGAAAAAAATCACACACCACATTTTGTTCTCCGAGTTACGTTCTGCCACTCTGCATGAGTTTGATAGTGAACGCAGAAGAAGAAGCTTTATCATATGAGGTAGGATACTGTTTATAGTCTAAACCTCTTCTCTGCTAAACCTCTAAACCTAGACTTCCTGGACTGGCTACTCTCCCTAGAATGCACACTCCTCTTGTTTCCTGGGGGTTCCATAACCGTGAGTATTTAAAGATACTTAAGGGTCTTTGTAATATGTGACCAATCAATTTTTACTCTCTTCTCAAGATTTTGTATTAGGCCTATATTATAATAAGTCATGTTCTAAACATATTACATTTCCATGTTCACATGTGAACACTTTGACATCATCATCTCATGAGTTATCAGTTGATTAATTTCAAGGTCTGCTATACCATTTCCCCACTCTCTACATTTTTTACCAAGAGTAATTATGACATGAAAGTAATTATCATTTTATCAAATATAAATAACCAAATGGCCAGAGGGTGTCCGACAAAGTGGATGGTGCCGCAGTAACCTAATGAACAAATAGTAATGCAAAATGATGTAAAAAGGTTACTAAAACACTTACCTAGCCTATTAATAAAAATATATTTTTAAGAAAAAAAACAAAAAACATACAATAAAACTAAACAGGACAATTCTCAACGTATCGGCTCAAATTGAACCTTTTTCAAGAGACAAACAACAGAAAACGACAAAATAAAAAAATAAATAGATGTCTATATTTCATCAAGCCCTCGTCTCCATAATAAAACGCTTAGAGGATGGCATGATGATTAACAAGCGTGATGAAGTGATATAATAAAAAAACCTATGCTAAGTGAAAATGAGAAACAAAAACAAGTAGACAACGAAAACCATGTAAAGTAGCGGCTGGAAGACAAATATAAATAACCAAATGGCCAGAGGGTGTCCGACAAAGTGGATGGTGCCGCAGTAACCTAATGAACAAATAGTAATGCAAAATGATGTAAAAAGGTTACTAAAACACTTACCTAGCCTATTAATAAAAATATATTTTTAAGAAAAAAAACAAAAAACATACAATAAAACTAAACAGGACAATTCTCAACGTATCGGCTCAAATTGAACCTTTTTCAAGAGACAAACAACAGAAAACGACAAAATAAAAAAATAAATAGATGTCTATATTTCATCAAGCCCTCGTCTCCATAATAAAACGCTTAGAGGATGGCATGATGATTAACAAGCGTGATGAAGTGATATAATAAAAAAACCTATGCTAAGTGAAAATGAGAAACAAAAACAAGTAGACAACGAAAACCATGTAAAGTAGCGGCTGGAAGACAAATATAAATAACCAAATGGCCAGAGGGTGTCCGACAAAGTGGATGGTGCCGCAGTAACCTAATGAACAAATAGTAATGCAAAATGATGTAAAAAGGTTACTAAAACACTTACCTAGCCTATTAATAAAAATATATTTTTAAGAAAAAAAACAAAAAACATACAATAAAACTAAACAGGACAATTCTCAACGTATCGGCTCAAATTGAACCTTTTTCAAGAGACAAACAACAGAAAACGACAAAATAAAAAAATAAATAGATGTCTATATTTCATCAAGCCCTCGTCTCCATAATAAAACGCTTAGAGGATGGCATGATGATTAACAAGCGTGATGAAGTGATATAATAAAAAAACCTATGCTAAGTGAAAATGAGAAACAAAAACAAGTAGACAACGAAAACCATGTAAAGTAGCGACTGGAAGACAAATATAAATAACCAAATGGCCAGAGGGTGTCCGACAAAGTGGATGGTGCCGCAGTAACCTAATGAACAAATAGTAATGCAAAATGATGTAAAAAGGTTACTAAAACACTTACCTAGCCTATTAATAAAAATATATTTTTAAGAAAAAAAACAAAAAACATACAATAAAACTAAACAGGACAATTCTCAACGTATCGGCTCAAATTGAACCTTTTTCAAGAGACAAACAACAGAAAACGACAAATGATAATGATATATTATCATTTTATCATTGTACCACCGGGTACAATACAAGAATCAGTGGACAAATAACAGCTTTTTAATTTCATATGCTATTGCACTATCACGGAAACTTAAAATACCGATCTAGCGATTTGTTCGAAATGAACTGGCCATCCACCTCCCACTCAGTGTGCAGCGCGCATTTCGAGTGGGGGCTCTCATCGCGCGACGTCTCGAATATTGGATGCGTCGGTATATGCGTCTTTATCGGAATTTCGTTCCGTTTAATTATGTTTGCTGTTTGTTCCGTAGAAACCTGTCCACTGATTCTTGTATTGTACCGCTGGGGTAGTAACCTCCAGTAACCTCCTTATTTACCACTATCTTCTCACCATACCATCTTCTTTTCTACTATGCTGCTCCATTTTTTCTTCCTCCGATATCTATTCGCTATATCTCATTTCTTTCCTCCCTATCACAACCATGTTTGTCTCCATGTAAAATTCGTTGTACTGTTGTCTTTTGTTTGTCCTGATGAAGTTTTTTAGTCGAAACGTCGTCTGTCCCTGTATCTCGTTGTTAGGTTGTTTTATGTCTTATTTTAGTAACACTTCTACTTATTTTTGTTCATCCTGACTATTGTAACCTCGTTCATTGTACTTTCGAACTGTGCCCCCCACAACATGCGGCACTAAATTCTTGAGCTCTTGTGATCTGAAATATTTTTATGTAGTTGGTAGCCCTTCACAATCAAAAATAATTTATGTCTTAGTTCAGACAACCATACCATCAGGATCTCCACACAAAAATTTTTTTTTAAAAAAACCACATGCTTTGGCGCAGTGTAAGTTCGAAACTTATTGTTTCGCTCCATAAGTGTTGCCATACCAACGAAACGCATTCTATACAAACGCATTATTTTATTAAATAAGTATGCTGCTTATAATTATGACGTGATTGCTATGAATTTTTACATGAAAATACATTATATACCTAATGATATACCACTATGAAATGTACATAGTAGTTAGATTAACCAATAAATACAGAAAAAAATAACTAACAGATAAGAATTACAGTTGAATACTTGTATTGGTAAGTCTTGCTTATCAAATGTGATTCATTTTAAATCAAACTCAGTTTCAGTCAAACTTTGTACTTGCTGAAAATAAGTAACCTGGAAGGCCTATCGGTCATCGCATCATGATACTCATGTAGTAAGTAATGAATTAGCAGACACCAATAGTAATATTAGCCTATATTAATCCAATATCATATTGGATTCATATAGGCCTATATTACTATGAATAAATTTTCAAGGTCTAGACAAATTTATTTATATTTGGTCTACGAGTATGATTGTTCATTGTTGTAAGTTGTAAAACTAAAATAGTAATATAGATAGACTTCTACACTTCGATTTAAAACAAATTTAATTCTGATCTTACCATGTTTGCAATAGTTTTGAAATGAATTAGTATTTTATTGGCAAGAGCAGATATTCAATGTGTTAATAAAACTAACAGCAAACCTAAGTGATGATTTGGGTATAAATTTAGAGGTAACATTAAGCTGACTTAACACATAGGTCTATGTAGTAGAAATAAGTGCAGTGAGTAATGAAGGTTAATGTACAACAGTAGGCATTAGATTCCAAGTAGGTATATAATAAATTTCTTAGTTTATGAATCACTAGAGCTGAAACACAATGTTTCATTATGTTTAATAATTATGTTTGGACACATAGGACCTAATTACAAATGTTGGCAGATGTGAAACAGAAGTTAAAAGGAGAATATAAAATGGTTAAAAGTACATTCAATGACACAATACAAATATTAACATCTAAACAATTCACAAACAAGTTAAAATTGAGAATTATAAAATGCTACATCTATTCTATATTAATTTATGGCTCAGAAACATGGACAATAAACACACAATTAGAAGACAGAATTTATGCCTTTAGGTATTAGGTATGTTGATTATCATCTTCGCACACCGGACACGTCCATAGGTGCTCCACTATGCAGAGAATGTTACGCCTTTGAGATGTGAATATACAGAAGAGTAGGGAGAACATCTTGGAAAGAGGAGAAAACAAAGAGGTTCTAACAAAACTTAATATGAAGAAAGAATTATTAAAGGAAATAAAGATCAAGCAAATAAAATGTTTTGGATACATTAAAAGACATGACACCTTGTTGAAGACCTTACTTGAGAATAAAGTGGAAGAGTGGCGAGCAAGAGGTTGGCAGAGATACAAGTGGGAGAGTAATATCACATGATATACAGGTTACAGCCTAGCAGAGTGCACCACCAAGACAAGAGGCGGGATGTTTGAGGTCTGTTTCAGCTAAATATCATTGCAGAGACGGCACTTGATGATGATGCCAGATTAGAGTACAAAATAATAACATGTTGACACACATAAACACCAAAGACATAATAAAAATATACAGAAGTCTTGCAAACACAGATATAATTACTAATGAACATGTAATCTACTCCTATTCTGCATGTAGCTGAAGTATAGAAAAGTCACAAAACTCCTAGAATTTACACCCCTCTGAGTAGGAGGCTTCTTCTAAAAAAAAATTGCAAACCATTGAGAGTTGGAATCTTCTGGTTATGAAATGAAAGCTCTGGAGAAAAACCACCTCATTGTACATAAGAAGCAGCTAAAAACTTTAACTATATTAATATTGTTTCCATTTATAGGCTTACTACTTGATGAAATACATTTTGTTCCTATAGAAATGTCAGTAAATGATGTGCAAAGGAAACGAACAATGAAAAGAATCACTATTGGCAGTGATGTGAAGACACATACAGAAAGTATGAGTGGGTATGTAAAAATAAAGAATAACAATGTGATTAAACTATCTCCTCTGTGTTTAATTAATTCGTTTTATCTTATTACTTCACTCTTATTTTAATTGATCAGTTTGTTCTTACTACTGCACTCTTATTTTAATTTATCAGAGAGAAGGCAGTTCATTCTTATTACTGCACTCTTATTTTAATTGATAAGTTTATTATTATTATTACTGCACTCTTATTTTAATTGATAAGTTTATTATTATTATTATTGCACTCTTATTTTAATTGATAAGAGATAAGGCAGTTCGTTCTTATTACTGCACTCTTATTGTAATTGATAAGTTAATTATTATTATTATTGCACTCTTATTTTAATTGATAAGAGATAAGGCAGTTTGTTCTTATTACTGCACTCTTATTTTAATTTATCAATTTATTATTATTACTGAACTCTTATTTTAATTGATCAGAGAGAATCAGCTTGTTTTTATTACTGCACTCTTATTTGAATTTGATCAGAGGAAAGGCAGTTTGTTCTTATTACTGAACTATTATTTTAATTTATCAGTTTGTTCTTATTACTGCACTCTTATTTTACTTGATCAGTTTGTCCTTATTACAGCACTCTTATTTTAATTGATTAATTGATCAGTTTTTCTTATTACTATACTCTTATTTTAATTCATCAGAGAGAAGGCAGTTTGTCCTTATTACAGCACTCTTATTTTAATTGATTAATTTATCAGTTTGTTCTTATTACTATACTCTTATTTTAATTGATCAGAGAGAAGACAGTGTGTTCTTATTACTGCACTCTTATTTTAGTTGATTCACTGAAGATGGATGTGTCTGACCATTTGCGCAAATAAAACGGCGACACAGCACATTTCCATTTTCTGGACTACATCCTTCTGGAAATCTTATTGGAGACCATTGTTCTGCTACAAGAAAGATCCAGTGGGAGTTTGAGAATGAATACTGAAGAAGAAGAAGAATTTTAGTTGATGAGAGAAGGCAGTTTGTTCTTATTACTGCACATTATTTTAATTGATCAGAGAGACTGCAGTTTGTTCTTATTACTTCTTGTTTTAACTTTCATCCTTGACCAGAGCCAAATAAATACAAAAAATGCTCATGATGTATCAAGGATTTACTTTATTGTAAGGCTTACAGTTTTCTTATATGTACTACATTTGCTTTCAACAGAATAGCATCACACAACAAACAAATGTCACCAGGTGGTGTTTATTACTATAGTCCGTTCAGATTCGTTTGCCGAGATGTTATGATTTATAATTCAAAAAGTTCTTGATGATTTCACATGAATTTTGGCATACGTTGTTAAAATGTCCATGTCGCGAAAACATATGTGTTACTTGATGTCTAGCTGTAACGGTTATTTGAAAGCGGCGAATTCTTTTGATGTTTGCCCATGTAAATATTATTTCGACCATAAACAAAATATTTTACAGTAATCTAGTGCAATGATGACCCATAGGCGTGTCCACAAAATTTTACATGGTGGCAGGTGTAAAAAAATTTAAAATATATCTTTTGTTCGTAGAGTCAATTTGATATTGTTCCATGCTCTTGGTGTGAGTTTCACAAATGTTGTCGCTGCCTTTGAAATAAGTACATATATTTCTTCATGTAAGGAAATTTTGTCTGTAATAGTTGATCCAAGATATCTGAACTTCTGTATTGAATCAAGCGGGCTAATTTTTATAAGTAATGGTTGATGGTTTGCTTATAACATTTTTTTGAATTGCTTGGGTGGTATTGAGCAATGAAATGTTTTACAAATCAACTTGTAAATTTTGCAAATCAAACTTTTTTTAGTGTAGACTTAATCAGAGTAATGATCATTCATAATCAGACGAGTCAAATAGGTCGATTACTGTTTTCGGCTGAACAAACAACAAACCTTCCTTTTTCCAATATTCCTCTTCTTGGCGTAACACATGATCCTCACATTTCACCCAGTAGTCTTTATGTATATTTGATAGAGCCTGATTTGTAAGTGTCTCAATATCACATAATTTGAAAGTTGTATTTGTAGATGCTACGTGTCCTTTAACTTTTGCCCAAATTAGCTCTATAGGATTTAAGTGTGCATGATATGGAGGTAGTCTCAAACATCTATGACCATGTTCTTCAATTAACTTGTCTATTTTAAATATCTTTGTTCATTGTGTCTGTTTTACAAGGTTAAGCAATTCGGGTTTCAAGTACCTGTCGGTAACTGGTATGTGTTCTTTTATGAGCCACGTTTTGATTGCATCTTTTGTACTTGATGATGTTGGGATTCTATCTTCTACGTTCACTACGTTATGGTATGAAGCATTGTCCATTATCAGACAAGAAGGTCTATCTAATATTGGAAGAATACTTTTTTCGATCCAGTCTTCGAATATGTGCCCATTCATTTCGGAGTGGTAGTCTCTATTGTCAATGGATTTTGAAATGAAAATTAGATGAGCATTCTGCAACAACCCATTATGTCTGCTACCTGCATGTGCAACTATCAAACGTTGCCCTTTACTACTTGGTACTGATCTTTTAATACTTCCATCTGCTAACTGCCATTCCTTTTCATTTGTATGATGAGCGTTGATCCAAGTTTCATCTAAATACACAATATCATAACCATTCTCGCGCATTCCCTTCACGTAAATACTTGCTTCTAAGAGCTACCAGATGTGGCTTTTCACAAATAATGTTTTTTCCACCAGCATACTTTCTAAAGGTGAAGCCTGCATTTCTTACAGTTTTCCATAATAAAGTTTTTGATATTTCAATGTCGTTATTAGTTTTCAGCCAAATCTTCAACTTTCTAAGTGTCACTTCTTCGTTTTTATCAAACATTCTACATATTTCTCTTTTTACTAGGTCCTTATCGAAACTGTCTATCTTTTCTTTCCTTCCTTGCTTTCGTGAATTTGTTGGCAATAAATATCCGCTTGCTTCCACTATTCGATCAAATGAACGTTTACACAAACCTAAAATATGCATTGTTCTCTTCTCAGGATTTGATAAAGAACAATAAAGATGTCCCTTTTTACGCTCTCTGCAGAAGTATTGATAAATCTTTATAGCAATGTTATGCTCAGTAAAATATTTCGCTTTCAGATTCATTCTCACATAGACTTGCAGAAGGTAATATGCTTAGTGCCGCCTACTTTCTGTAAATATTGAGACGTGCCTCTGACTTGTGACTTGAAATCGAGTCAATAGCCGTTTTTGATTTCACATAATTCTAAGTTCAGGAAAAATAATATTTGGTGCTAAACGGGAATTTCCATATGTAACATTGCTTTATACAAATGTACAGTGGAAACAACTACTTTTAGAACGGTGCACATTCTACCGTGAGGGTCATGCCTTTATATTTAATAATCAGCTGTGAGATGTAAGCATCTACATAATCCAGCGGTTGTTTATAATTTAGATTAACTTTTTTTTAATATAGGTTAAATAAGGTATCTTTGATACTGGATCACATTTCTTTGATAAAAAAATATTTCTATAGCGACATTATTATTCTAAACCTAACTTCAAATGATCAATCCAAATGAACAATACGTTTTTGATAAAAATAATTTAACATCTCGGCAAACGAATCTGAACGGACTATAATACAATGTCTGTCCTAGTCCTTGACAGTGATAAACTGCCAGACTTTAAGAAGCTATATGAGAAATGAGCATCCAAAGAGGGATAGTATTTAAGTGGATACCATCCTACTGTAGAATACCAGGAAATGAAAAGGCAGATATGCTAGCAAAAGATAGACTAACACAGAACAAAACGACAAATAAATCACCCACCTGGAAAAAGGATCCTCGTAAAAACTACCGGTATTATAAAAGTCGACCACCCAAAAGACAACTATCATTATTTGGATTATGATTATTCTGCAACTCTTATTTCTTCTCCTTTTTCTTCTGCGTTCATTATCAAACAGCTATAGATTAGCAAAATGTATTAGATTGTGTTGTGTCATGGTTTACAGCACTGCTGTGATATCTGCACCTTTTGGACTGATACATCAGACATCAGCATGGCTTTGGGTCACTTTAACCCCATATTGGATGGGACAGCCAATTCCACCCTATGACTGTAGTCAACTCCTGCAACATACACGGAAGGTAAACAGTGTTGCTATTCTTTGCTCCCTCTCAGGCCCCAGCAACACACAGGAGCAACTTTTATTTTAAAAGAAAATTGCATTTGTGATATCTTCTTGTTCTGCATCTGTTCTCAAAATCTTTAGTAATAATGATATAGTTCTGAAAATATTTTTTGATTTTCCACTTGGCTGAGATAGCGTGTGATTTTATATTTATTAACTTATGGTGCCAGTGCATATAGACATTTTAAATCAGCAAAGTGGGGCCAGCAAGAATGGCATAACAGGCCACATTTTGCCCTTATTTAACTCGCCCTTGTCCTAAATTATCATACGTAACTGGGATGGTCCATCATTTTGTCAATGCTGAGGTGGTAGCTACATAGCTACAGACACAACTTTGTGCACTATGCCAGATATGATGCAAAAAGTATTTGTAAGCACATCCCTATGAGTTTAGTTAAGTCCTTCTCCAGAATATTCCTGTGAGCTGATCTAAAAAAACATCACTTATCTTGGCCAATGTGACTAATTATTGGTCACCTTGCATATACTTTGTATTGCCAGCCAATGAAAAGTATGGAAAAACCTAAATCAGTCAAAACAAATGGGGCTGTTTGGGATCTGTGAGTAGGACTATACTGGCTTAGGACTTGGTTTAGTGGTATGAATTGCAGTTCTTGTTTGGAACGCATGCTATCTTATTTGATTATTTCCCTTAGCTTTGTTTATCAGATTATGTTTATCACTTATTAATTTCTACTGAAGATGGATGTGATGGGCCATTGACTCAAATAAAACTGCAACACAACGCATTTCCATTCTCTGGACTACATTCAATCTTGGAGGACCATTGTCCTGTTACAAGAGAAATCCAGCAGAAGTTTGAGAATGAACGCTAAGAAGAAGAAGAATTTATTAATTTAAATATAAATTTTGTTGGTGTTAGGTATGTAAAACACAACTCTCCTAACCCTAACCCTAAAATAATTAATATTTAAATTAATTGTTGATATAATAGGCCTATTAATTAGTTATCCCTAAAATAAGCTAGAAGGCACGTATTCCAAACAAGAACCATAATTTTACATGAACACTCATTTGTGAAATCAATATTTAATATGAAATATTTGCTTGTACAACTGGCAGAATTTTTAACTTTAAAAACCTCAATTTTCAACCTGTCAACTAAAAATGTAATATCACTTCTGATTTGAATGAATTGAGTATCTAAGTTCATTATATCAAACCTCCAATACTGAACGTTTTAGAGGGATTTTGTAGCCGCGTGATAAAGGCTTGATGTTCTTGCTGTCATCACATCATTTACAGTGGGAGTTTTTTAATTTACCTACCAACAGAAAAAACTCAGTCCTTACCAGGAGTTTAATCCTTTACCTCACAGATGTGAGACTAACCAAGTTCATTATATAACTATTTTATAATGAATCTTTTGCAGAAAGTTGAACATGCCTGCTGAAGAGTTAGCCTTTATTGAGACTGAATATATCAAGAGTCTTCAGAGGCATATTAGCTTCTTGGAGCTTGAGAGAAGCTACCTGTATCCTTTTCTCTATATCTAATGATGCTTGTTAGTGTACTGTGTAAGTGGCAACTGCAGCAGTGTAATAGTAAATTATTTGCTTGCCAAACAACAGACTGGATTTCAAGTCCACTTGTTAGTTGTGGTTTAAAATAAAATTTACTCCCATCATTCACTCATCCAACAGGAAATAGGGTATCAGGGTTTATGCTCTGAGTAGGTCGATGAATAGTGCTATAGGCGCGCTACTGAGTAAGTGCGAAGGTGACACTAATTATGCAGTTTCTTTTCAATAGTACTTACATTAGAGCACAAAGTCATTCAGCTTTACAAAGAACACACAGACACTATCAGACTATTGGGTTAGTTAGTTAGTTTATTAATAAAATCTAGTATGGGTATGAAAAAAATACAGACAAAAGTATACAAGACAGTTTCATCATTTCTGCCATAATATCGTTTTCAAGAA
This sequence comes from Meghimatium bilineatum, assembly GCA_034231615.1. Taxonomy (NCBI): domain Eukaryota; kingdom Metazoa; phylum Mollusca; class Gastropoda; order Stylommatophora; family Philomycidae; genus Meghimatium; species Meghimatium bilineatum. The sequence goes on from CM067306.1 coordinate 34,325,390, forward strand.
AATACAAGACAAACAATGAAAAACAGTGCACAAAAATAAAGGCACTATTACAAACATTTGTAATAGTGCCTTTATTTTTACTGTTTTTATATCTCTTATGTGGAGATAAGACTGTGTTCTGCTCTTGATATGTATAGTATATCTTGATTTTCATATTTAAGTCTGGTTCATCATCATCAAGTGCCTTCACAACGAAGGATAGCTGCAACAGCGCTCCAACATTCCCTGTCTCTTGTTTTGGTGGTGCACTCAGCTATTGTATGGAACCTGTCCATCTTGTGATGTTACTCTCCCACTTGTATCTCTGTATACCTCTTGCTCGCTTCCCTTTGACTTTACCCTCAAGTAAGGTTTTCAATAAGGTGTCATGTCTTTTAATGTGTCCAAAATATTTTATTTACCTGATCTTTATTTCTCTTTCTTCATATTAAGTGTTTTTAGCACCTCTTTATTTGTTTTCTTCTCTTTGCCTTGCTGACTTTTTGTAAGGAGCAGGGAAGTGATCTCTCTTGTGTGGGCTTTGGTAACCAAAGCGATGCCCAAGCTTGAATTGTAGATTTTGTTTGACTGGCATCATGTGTTTGGTTGTTTGCTGCAGACACCTCCATCCCAAAGAATGACATGCAAATGTCTTCCTCTATCTGAAACTGGTCGTGTGGTCAATTGCCCTCATGAAGTCTCCATGAAAGGTCTTTGCTTTTGGGGATTCAGATGAGGTTCACAGAGATATATTCTCCACTGGTCACAAGCACTCAAGAGGCAGGCCTTGATCCTTTATATTGTGGCCAAGTATTTGCTTTGACCATGTCATTTCCTACATCCTATGCCTTTTATCCTATTCTCCCTAGCATCGAATTTCCAGATTCCCCATGAGTTTTCTTGAATCTGCTTCCAGTATCTCAAGATTAGGACATGTTCTGACTGTGGGTGCAATGTCAGTTTGCAAGATACTCTCACTGCAGCTGGGACATTAAGTAGGGCCTGGATCCACTCAAGGTAGAAATATTCTCCTCACCATTCAGGATCCTTGGTGAAGATGTCAAAATTAGACAAGAATGTGTGGTAGACAAGAAGACAGAATGAAGGAGAGGTATACCGCCAAGCACATTTAGCACCCATAGCAAGCTTTGTTTGAAATAGGGGTACCTCATGTAGGTGTTGCTATGGACACATTTGTGCATGATGCCTTTGATGCAAGAAACAATCAGCCAGATAGTAGCTTCTGCAGCAAGCACCTGTACCTGGACTATGGAAGAGGCTGTTGTGGAGCGCTTCACGAAGTCCTTGACTGTAAGTTTAGACATCCAACCCAGACCCCACATGTTCCGTCAATCCCCACACAGATTGAAATACAGAGTGGCTGTTCTGGAAATTGACGAATATGGTGATGATGAGAGCTTATTTATGACAGTTTTAGAACCTCTGTCTTTAACTGATTTATAAGCCAGGAACAAGTGAAGAAAGCTACTGAAAGACATCCTCTTATTTATGACTGAGAACCTCTGTCTTTAACTGATTTATAAGCCAGGAACAAGTGAAGAAAGCTACTGAAAGACATCCTCTTATTTATGACTGAGAACCTCTGTCTTTAACTGATTTATAAGCCAGGAACAAGTGAAGAAAGCTACTGAAAGACATCCTCTTATGGTACAAGAAGCTGTGCATATGTCAACAAAGCTAAAGGTCTGCTTTGCTTAAATGTATGTAGTTATAATTCTCTTTTTATGGCATGTCAGCAGATCATTGGTTGCCTGGCAACAGATAAGTAGGTTGTCAGAGTCTAGGAAAGGTCACCTGAATGAAAAGTATGCCAAAATCATATGTGGCTAGACTGGAAAAACAAAACAAAAATAACAACTGTCAATGCTTCATTTTTTTTACATTAGGGAATTTTCGAGTGGCTTGTGTGCTAAAGGTGGTATGCTTTACTGTCGCCATGTTATGTGCAGGGTGAATTTTAAAATTCACCCTCCAATAAAAAAAAAACTCAGTTTACCAGGAGTGAACCCTGGACCTCACAGGTGTGAGACCAACTCTTTAATTTCTCGGCCATGCACCACACTCAGCTAGGCCTAGGGTGCACAAATTTAAGTTATAGCACAATGTACTTCATGCTCCCCTGCAGAAATCATACACAAATTTTGTGTTGGTTATTTGAGAGGGAATGCAGAAGAAGCAGGTGAGGTTCACATTATTTTTCTGTAATGAATTACTGTGCATCTAATTCTATACCACTAAATACCATTATAACAAATTCGTTTGCACCAATGAATTATTTATGTCATGACAGAGTTTTGCTATAAATAATAAAGACAATCTGGGATTTTGAAAAGTGTTGTTAAATAGGGAGTTTTGTTATAAAGGAAGTTTTGTTAAAATATGTAGGTACTAAGATGGGACTCCACTGTATTCGTCAAGTCTGCAGATGGGGGGGGTGTTGAAACCTATCCTATGGGTAATCCCCCCCCTCTCACATCATAACCATTTTTTACAAAAAGGTAATAAAATCTATAATAAAAAGTGGAATTTTTGCATTAAAAACAGGCAAATACATTCTTTTATTACCTCCTCTCTTCCTGAAAAACTAAAGTTACTCACTGCCTTACAGGTTAGCACAAGAGTGTCTTAAGCTAATGGAGTCAAACTCCTACAGAAAATCCCCCCTGTCTAGTGGGTTAGCATGGTAGTGCCTCAGGCCAAGAAAGTAAACCACTACAGAAAAAAAGCTAAAATCCCATGCTTACTGAAAACATATCTACAGCACCCTGGTATTGATCATGTATGTAGTAGTTTGTTTAAGGTCATCACAGGTTCCCCACATCTTTTTATAAAGGAATTTTTCTTAGTCTGATTTGACATCTAAGATTCATTCATTTAAGACATTTTTCTTACCACATTCTATTTATAATTTTATCTATCAATATTGCAGGTGTTAGTGGTGCGCACCGATATTGCCAGTCACTTGATTCTTGATTAGAAACAAGCGTCATAGCACTGGGGGCATTCCCATATATGCTTTGTTTACCGTTCCATCAGCCATCTAAAAGTGTATAAGCTCAGTGTCCCAGTCAGTTGCTTATTATGTGTTCTTCTGATCTTTCTGGAGAGGGAGCACTTTCTCTCATCGCCTCTAGTCCCTTCTATTTCTACCATTCTCTGAATATGTACATTGTCTCGTTCAGCCTTCTCTTTGTCTTCTCATAGGGTACCCATGACTGCTCTAATCATTCAATCCTATCTCTTCTTATCTCTGTGCCGTCCACCCAGGTTTTACCAGCCAACACATCAGCTCTTTCGTTTCCCCTGACCCCAGCATGACCTGGACAGTAGATCCATGTAATGCTTTGCGAGTTGTTGAGAAGAGTGACCCATTCAGTTCTGATCATACACTTTTCTATCTTGCACAGCATACTTTGAGATTCTGATAGAATTACTGAATTAATGTTATTCTTTGGTGATTGCATCTCCACTTTGTTGGATATCCTCTGACAGTTTGTATATTTATACTTATTCATATTACCTGCTTGGATATGATATTAATGACATATCTAGGATGAGATTTAGTGAATTCAATATTAAGTGAGGTAGTAGTAAAACTGAACACCCACCCAATAAGACATTATTGTAAGAATGTTTAACCAATGAGCCACAGGAACCATCAGCACATATACCCTTCATCATGTGCTACAGGAGACTGAGTATGAGTTTTTCATAGTGCAATGATATTAGCTCATATTGATAAACATAATGTCTTTTAAAGATACAGCTTCTGTCTAAATTTGTAAATCTATGTTTTCTTAACAAATATTATTATAATAATAAGTAATGGTTGTTTCAAAGAAATACACACCCGCCAAGATGTAATATCAATGATGCAAAATTAAATCAAGTGGGTAAAGTCAAGTATCTTGGCACTATTTTAACATCAGATGGCCAGTGCTCCAATAAGATAAAGAGTAGGATAGTGTAGGCCAAATCAGCATTTCAAAAGATAAAAAAGATTCAATGCAATGGAGTAGTATCAATGCATACACGAGTTTGATTGCTAGGATGTTATATTGAGCCAATCCTTCTTTATAGAAGTAAAGCATGGAATGTAAACAAAAGAGTTCAAGATAACCTAGAGGCAACTGAGATGGCATATTTGATTGATGAAAATTCTATGGACAGCCAAGAAAACTAATATAGAAGTCTACTAATGTAGAGATGCTGGAGTAAAAAACAATAACTTGTAGCATAAATTAGAAGCAGACTAAAGATTTGTAAAGCATGTGATAAAAGTAAATATTTAACATTTAGTAACCACCAGAAAGATCAAAGGGAGAAGAGACAGGAAGACAAAAGGCAAAAATTTCAGAATGGGCTGTCACTGAGATACCAAAAGATGTCACCAACTGAATTTATTAAAGATAAATTAGTTATAAAGAAACATGATTGCCTACACCACTTGGCATGGCACTTAATAAATTGATTATAAATTAGGCACTCATTTCTGCATCATCCTAATTATAACATTGCAACTTTTTTATGATCAATACATACATAATATATTTTTTCTATAAAAACCAATTTACGGCTTTTGGTTTTTTCACAAAGTAGGAAATGCACTCAGAAGTGATAAATACAGACTTGGAAATGAAGCAGAAGAGCTCCCATGAAGAAATGTTGATCTCAGAAAAAGAAAGAATTAAAGAATTATTGAATCTTGAGAAAGGTTAGAGTTAATTATATTTTATTTTAAAATAAAAGATGTTAGCAAATTCACTATTAAAATGCTTAATAAAAATAGTTATCTTAGTTTGGTTAAATAACAACTAACTTCCTTGTATTTTATATGTAATAGTTAGTGAAAAATTATCTTCGCTGCACATTAAAACATTGGTCTATAAGTGCTCAGATTTCCTTCTCACAAGATATCCCTCAGTGTTTTATGACTTACTACATAAACTTTGTGCTTGCTTATGAGTCTCCTCTGGTTACCTGCATAACATTCTTGTTTAGCCACAACCCTCTTGGCATGATGTTCATGTAGCCTGCTCAAGGTTGCAGATTCACAAGCATTTATTGTATCTGTTAGTCATCCTATCTCTCTAAGAGCATTCAGAATATCAGTTCGGCCCATTGCTTGTCATGTCCCCATGATTGCTGTACCAGCAAGCCTGTTTATGCATTCATTTCTTTGGACGCCGAAATGTCCAGGCACAAATATGAAATTAATTCTTGTCAGATTTGACCGCTTCACCGACAACTACTGCCTGCATGTCCAGAAACTCTCAATCTTTCTTAGCATGCTCATTGAGTCACTGAGAGATCATACATGAGTGTAGGTTTGAGATTTTAACTATGTCATTTCCCTGATTACTGCCATGATCTCCATGGTAATGCTACCTGTGGTTACAGCAAAAGCACCCATAACTTCCCTCACAATTCTCTTTCCGACCTGTGCTGTAAATGCCCATGCACTGCAGACGTTCCAAGCAACAGAACCATCTGTAGGCATATAAATTACTATGTCTCCCTCAGACAAATTCTCATGTACTGTACAAGTAGACGTCAGAACATATTTAATTACCGGGTATTTCCCTTATTTATGTATGTAAATTTCATGTTCGTCATTAAATAATTTAAATATTTATTTTGCATTGGGGTTAGGGTTAGTTATGTAAAACACAATTATCCTATCCCTAACCCCAACCCTAAAAAAATTAATGTTTAAATATTTAAATGATAAGATGAAATTTACAAACATAGACAAGGGAAATAGTTAAATATGTTGTGGTATATGTTGTGGCATGTGCTTGTACAGTACCAATTCTCATCAATCAAGGTCTAAACTTTTGTTTTCACTACTAAGAGATCTCTATATATCTTCCTTCATTAGACAAAGGCGTTGGACTTACATCGGCCATGTTCTCAGAATGAACAGCCTAAGAATTCCCCAGCAATCACTATATTGGGTGCCACCTGGAGTAAGAAGAAGAGGGAGACCTAGAGAAACTCTACGAAGAACTATTAATAGAGAAGGCATGTCAATGAACCTAAACAACATGCAACAATTGAAAGACCTGGCAACACAAAGACAGAAATGGAAAGCTATGGTTTCTGCCCTATGCGCCGCCTATGGCCCTGGAGGAACATAACATAACACAACATAACTAAGAGATCTGTAGTCTACATGCTCTGTCAAGACTGATGTGTACTGAAAAGGCATTATGTAGTTCTGAAGAAAATATCTCCCATTCTACACCAGGATTTATGACCTGTGGTGGATATACATGTTGAATAACATGCTCTACCTGACCCATGCCATTTCAAGATTTTTACTTTTGAGCATGCAGCTCTTTGTTTTCCTGAATTGCAGGAGCAATTACCTCCACTATTTTTAATGGTTAGAAGATCAGATGTAATCTAACTGGACTAGTTTTCACATTTGAAAGGAGGCCTGCCAAAGACGGATGTGTTGGGCCATTGGTGCAAATAAAATGGTGACACAATATATTTCCATTCTCTGGACTACATCCAGTTGGAAATCTTGTAAGACCATTGGTAAGACCAAGAGAAATCCAGCTGAAGTTTGAGAATGAACATTGGAGAAGAAGAAAGGAGCATACTTGACCATAAGATGTACATTCTATTTAACCAAACCAAAGACGGTGACACATATCCTGTATGACTGAAGTACAACCATTTGTAGACAGAACACAGGAATACAGAGATATATCTTGCAAGATTGCAGTGCACTAAAGCCATTTGTAGACAGAACACAGGAATACAGAGACATATCTTGCAAGATTGCAGTGCACTAAAGCCATTTGTAGACAGAACACAGGAATACAGAGATATATCTTGCAAGATTGCAGTGCACTAAAGCCATTTGTAGACAGAACACAGGAATACAGAGACTGACATCCACAGAAAGCTTTATGCAAGTCTTGAAGAACTTTTAAATACAGCAACATTTATCAAGCGAAAATGGGAAAAAATGAAGTTATGACGTCTACGAATCAATGCAAACACACATAAAAAAAAATGCAAAGTGATATTTCTACCAGAACATCTTTATCAAGAGCACAATATGGCACATGATGACTAAGGGAGGGCACTGCGTATTATCACAATGCTAAGACAATGACATTTTTGTAAAATTACTTTAACCCTCTATGGGATGGGATAGCAATCACTACCCCAAAATCTCCTTAATCACCTATTTTGTCAGGCATGGCAGCTAGCAATGTTATTTTGCGCTCCCCTTTTGGACTTTGGAAGCACATGGGAAAATGTTTTAACATAATAAATTGAAGTTTCATTTATCTATTGTCTTTTCTCTACATTTACTGTAAGGAGTTGAAGACAGTTTTGAATGATGATTGGTTTTCAGGCTATGACACATTTCATTGCTTAATATGCAGTAAATTTGATGTCTCAGGATGTTGATCTCCATAAATTCACCTTCTTCTTGACCTTGCTCTGCCTCTTGGTGTTTACATTCTCATGTTGCAGGCTCTAAATCTTGCCAATATGAGTTCATTATAATTAATGGCAGAGCCATTTCAGTGTCTGTTATCACACACATTCTGTTATCACACACATTCTGTTATCACACACATTCTGTTATCTTCCTTGTGATCATGTAAATCATTAGAGTGATTTGATTTAAAATCACATAACAAATGAACTCAAAACCTAGGTCTGCTGGGTGAATGATTTAACACCATATTACCACATCTCCCTAGGAGGATATAAAAACAACAATTTATTGGAACTATCAAGTCAACTATCAGTGTTAATAAAGACAGCCATTTATTTAATACACCAACAATTTGATCTCATGGAACAAAACCATCAGACAGTCATTTTTACAGACTCCATGTCAGTTTTGGAAGCACAAATATACCTCATATGAAAATCAAGACATTCTCCACATATCAAGAGCACATGATCTTATCTCCACATGTCCAATCAATGTGACTAAGCAATGATTATCTGGACATAGTGATCTAGCAGGAAATGAAATAGCAGACAGACATGCAAAAATAGGTGCCTCAAAACAACATAAGCAAAGACCTTGTATTATAGGAAGTCAAACAGATTCTAAAAAAACAACACCAGGTAAATCTGGTTGAAAAAATGGGTAAATGGGCTGACTGGTGGAAATGTATTTAATGAAATGACATGGCCAAAGGACAATGACAACATAAACAAACTCTGCAGGAGACACAAATTCCTTATCTTTCACTTTCGAACAGGACATACAAGAATCAATAGCCATTTAAACTGTATCAAACTCCAGCAACTACACATTTGTAGGCACTACTCTCATCCCAACGAAATAGGAGGAACACTTCCTTATTGACTGCCCTTACCTTTCAACTGCCAGGAAAAAACTTCTACAGACACCCTTAACAGTCACGAACTTACTATATGGTTCACTAAGTCAACTTCAGAAGACCTGCACTGTTTTAAGAATGGAAATATGCTGACGAGTACAACAACTCACCAGAATTTTTATATTGACAACAGCAACATTAGTGTGCATGTGCTTCGCCATCTGCTGCAGAAGACTGAGCACTAATATTTGTCTCCAGAGTGTTGTGATGTTGGTTTAAGCTAATCCCTAATCACTGCAGTAATTTTTCTCTTCTACTAAGATAATTCTGTGGATCAAAAGATCAGAACACGAAGGGTGATGTGGATGCGTTAAATGATAACAATATATTAATAATAATCATCATCAAGTGCCGTCTCTGCAACAAAGGTTGGCTGCAATGTATCTCCAACATCTCCTGTCTCTTGTCTTGGTGGTGCACTCTGCTAGACTGTCCATAGCACTCTGCTAGACTCTCCCACTTGTATCTCTGCCTACCTCTTGCTCACTTCCCTTTGACTTTACCCTCAAGTAAGGTCTTCAATAAGGTGTCATGTCTTTTAATGTGTTCAAAGTATTTTATTTGCGTGATCTTTATTTCTCTTAGTAGTTCTTTCTTCATATTAAGTGTCTTTAGCACCTCTTTATTTGTTTTCTTCTCTTTCTATGATGTTCTCCCTATTCTTCTATATACCCACATCTCAAAGGCATCATATTAATAATACAAATGCTTAAAATTCATATCTGTTTTTGCAGGGAACTATCTGAAAGAGAAGTCATTGATAACAGATGAGCTTGTCACCATGAAAAAAGAAATAGCCAGACTTGAGAGAGAACTTGCTGACAAAAATGAACAGGTGGTGAATGTAAACAATGAGTTGGACAGATATGCAGTTCAATTGAACAATGCAGACATTGAGATCAATGTTCTAAAAAGTCAGGTAATCCATTATTTTCTTATCATCTTCTCTTTTTAAAGTCTATGTCATGTGGTATTGCCTGTCATGTCTCTCCAGACCCTTGTGTTCTGTAAACCATTTCTAATGCAGATTTTCTCCTATACCATATTGCCAGGCTGTCTAGCATCATCTCTAGTCTTGATCTTCCCCTACCCATCTTGCTCTGCAGCTTGTCTCTTGTCACAATATGTTCTGTCTTCATCTTTTCATGATGTGTCAATAAATGTGGACTGTCTCTGTTGCTTGTGAGCACCTCTTGTTTTGAATTAACTTTTTTCAAGTTTTCTACATTCTTCTTCTTCCCTTCCTCTTAGATAGGGATACAGTGTTCTTGTTCTCGCTTTTTTGACAGCTTCAGATAATGTTATTTGGTCTTCATGTAATGTCTCTTTGATCTAATGACCTAACATATCTCATTTGGGAATCAAGTAAACATGCTTGCTACTTTTTTTCAACAGCTTGAACGAACAGTTGAACAGCACAATATTACTCAAGCTTCCATGGAAGAGAAACAGGCACAACTTATTACAAACAAGTCTCAGCTAGAAGATGCAGAAAATAAGTATGTTTCTAGCATCAATAGTATCAGGAATGACCAAATCAGTGAGGATTTAAGGGTGAGAGTTGAAACATTCATCATCAATTATTTTTTATCAATGCAGCCATAATCCTTTGGTGGAGCCATAGTTTATATTTTAGTAAAATTATTAATAAATTTCTCACAATTCTAGTCTGTCGAGCCCAATTAGTAGATGGGGGGGGGGGTGTTGTAGGGTTCAAATCCCCCTTTCCAAAAGAAAATAGAACAAGATAATTCATCATTATTAATTGTGACTTGTCCTTTACACAATATTATGCTCACTGCTACTCTGTAATGCTTTCAATTCTGTGCAAGCTGTCCAGCCTCTTAGTATTATGTTCAGAAGGTCTTCAACATCATGTGCTCATTATAGTCTTGGTCTCCTTCTTGTTCTCTTTCCTATAACTTTCCCTTCATTATTAATATTTTAAACCATTGTCTTTTTATATGTCCAAAATATATTAGCTTACATTTTCTAAAATAGTTTTGAGGAACCAGTCTTCTTCTATGTTCAGGCTTTTCCAGATGCCTGTGTTGGATCATCTTTTTGTCCATTATATTTTTAGAATATTTCTATAACATTTCATATACCCCGTCTGAGTAGAAGGCTCCTTCAATTGACATTGCACTTAGCACAAAGCTGAAGTCTCTAGGGTATGAATGAAAGCTCAGAAAAAATACACTGGAAGTAAGAGTTAATCACTTGCAATTCCTGGTGTTCTCAATCAATAAAAACATTGCATTTGAAAAGCTGATATTCTCTTTTACATTGTGGATATCACACTTGGTAATAATATGATAATTTCAGCATTATAAAACAAGTGAAAAATGATAATTATCCCACTTTTTATGATAAAACTAATGAAAAGTTTGTGGTTTTTCCAGAAAAGGTCTTCCAAAGTGAAACAAAGTTGTTGTTTCTTACATAAAACACTCCCTTCACCCAGCAAAAGTTGTATCAGTGACTGTGAATCTAAGATTTTATTATTAATTTATTATACTTAAACAATTATCTATTTTGACATTTATATCTGAAACATCAATTTCTATAAATAAGTCATGATACATCTGCATGTGGAAGATCACTGTATAGTACACAAATTTGTCAGTGTTACTATTCTTTGCTCTCCCCTACAACACATGGGCACTGTACAGACAGATTTGTAGGAAAACCTTCAGACACAAAAGTACACCCAGTTAATCTGTTCATACTTTATTTCTTTCATCTGAAAATACTGGTCATATCACCAGTTAGTTGTTCGCTCAACTTAGTCTTGGTAAAGGCATGTCTTTCTCAATGAGGTGAAGGTTGACAGGAAAAAATATGGTGGGGTATTCTGACTAGTGAGTTAAAGTTTGTCATCAATGAGTGAAAGCTGAATTGCTTATTAAGCTCTCAAAGGGACGCAAGTCTTATGAACACTTAAATTTCTAATTATCTTGTAATTTTGGATCCCACTTGATTTCTTGGTTTCAAATGTTGTTGATTCCCAACTTTGAAATATAACAGTAGCATTGAAAGAGGTTCCGTGGTTTGTTTGTTTGTGCTCATTCTCAAACTTCTGCTACAGTCTTCTCTTTTACAACGATAATGGACCTACTAGATGTCCGGCTGGATGAAGTCCAGAAAACGGAGATGTAATGTCGCACTGTTTTATTACTTACATAAAACACAAGGTAAATCAACTTTACAATGGACTCACAGACTATCAGACTACAGGGTATGGGTGTGGAAAAATACAAAGAACAGTATACAAGACAGTTTCAACATTAATATATTGTTTGTCTTGTATACTGTTATTTGTATTTTCTCATACCCATACTCTATAGTCTGTGCGTTCATTGTAAATAAATGCTGATTGACATTGTGTTTTACGTACATAATATTGATATACAGTTTTACAGCAATCTTACTTATTGATTGTCACCATTTTATGTGTACCAATGGCCGGACACATTCAACTTCAGCTGTGGTAACTGGATAAAACACAAACCCTTACACAACTGCCTAGGAGAAGGATAAAAAAAGTAATGCATATGTTTCATGTACCTGTGTACATATGCAAGATGAAATTACCAATTTGTGGGTGTCTGTGGCTATGTCAACAGTGACATCACAGAAAACAGGACAAAGGTGAGTCATGAAGAAAAAAATAAAACAACAAAGTGGGAGGGCCACGTTCTCATCTGAAGTGGGGTAGGGCACAGAACAATCATTATTTGGATAAAATCATCAGCCAAAGACTGATGTGTCGGGCCATAGGCACAAATAAACAGCAACATGACACATTTCCATTCTCTAGACTACATTCTGCTAAAAGTCTAGTAGCGTCATTGTATTGTGCTACAAGAGAGATCCAGGAGGAGGTTGAGAATGAATGCTGAAAAATGATAAAATCAAATGACATATAATGAGTTCAAAGGTGTAGAGGATTGACTTAATTGCCCTCAGGTTACCCCGTATGCATTCCATACTTCTCGATGAAGAGGCTCACTGTTTTCTGAGAGTATCATTCATAGCATGTAACTCCGTAACTTCAAACGATAAGTTCTCTGAAAAAATATACTTTATGAACAGGATTCAAACCCACAACTTCTTGAGCACAAATCAAATGGCTTAACCACTACATCAGGGAGAACCACAGATATAATGATAAAGTCTAAGAAAGTTGAAAAACTATTGTTTTAGGTAGTGGGCACAAAGATAATGTATCTTGAAATGGGACTACAGGCCAAAAAAATGTCGAGAGCTACTGCCTTAAGGCAGATTTTTTAGCATTCTTTTCTTCAAAAATCAAACTTATTGATAATTAGTTTTGGCCATGCTAACAAGTATTAGAAATTTCCATCGTGTTGTTGAATGAGAAAGATCAAATTAGCAATTTCACATAGAATATTTGAAAATCTGCACATAATGATACATTTAAAACAAAGTTTAGAAAGAGAATAGTGATAACTTGCATATGTTCATATTTTGTTTAGAGTGAGATTCGTAGCTTGCATCAGAAACTAAAGGAAACAGAGCTTAAGGCAGACAATGACAGATTTCTCAAAGATAAAATCTCAAATGACATTAAAAATATTGTTCAAGAAAATTCTTCCCTGAATCAGAAACTTACTGAGTTGACCAAGGAACTAGAAAAAGTAAGTCAATGATCAACATCATCACTATCATCATCAATGTGTCTATGAAGATTATGGGGCGGAGTTGACTGCCCCATCCCATATAGGGTAAAATTGATCCAAATCCATGCCGAAGTCAGATGTGTCAGGCAGAAGGGCACAGATATTGAAACAGTGCCGTAAACTATGGCACAATGCATTGCGTTCTCTGGACTACATCCTGATAATCTGCAGGAGTTACGTAGAACGTAGAAGAATAATCATCATCCACCATCTGCCATCAACCACCACCAATCATCTACTATCAACCGCCAGCATTATCATCATCAAGTTGCATATCCTGGACAGAATGAGCATCCACAACAGTCATCCTTCGTGGACTCTAGCCAATCATGAAATAATCTTCCCATTTCTATGCATGTCATGTTCAGGCAACATTTGATACACTGTATATCTTATATCCATCTCTTTTATCTATTTTTTGTCATGTGACCTCATTCTCCTCCAATGTGGTCTTTTCTAGGCTGTCTTCTTATTTGATATAGCCAAAGTATTGTAGTTTTCTGAGAACCATTTTGTTTAGCCAGCTTTCTTTTATTGTCATTTCTCTCAGAATTACCAATTGGTGATCTTTTTGGTCAATGGTATTCTGAGAATTGTTCTGTAACATTTTGTTTAGCCAGCTTTCTTTTATTGTCATTTCTCTCAGAATGACCAATTGTGATTTGTTGGTACATGGTATTCTGAGAATTGTTCAATAACATTATGTTTCAAATGCTGGTACTTCTTCTTTGCCTGTGTTCATTGGCCTTGATTGCTGATAATGGATAATTGTTTATGGTTTCTAGGGCATATGTCCTCATGTTTGTTCTAATAATTTGGTTTGGATATTTGATTGGTGCACGTCCTACCAAGGGAGTGGTCCGAAGTATCTGTTTTCCAGTTCTCTATCTTGCAGTAAATGGTGTTTTGTCATCCTCCTCTCCAGATATATCAAGTACAGACAGACAGTTGTATTAGTCTTTTTGTTTGTTTCCAAGTGTCAATAAGTATTTTATTTGAATGGTCACTCTTTTGTCTCTTGTATCTTTTTACCGCTATCGTCAGTGCTCTTTTCCATTTGATATCCAGCAGCTCTACATTTGCATCTATCTCACACTGATCTGGGCGCTGATTGCATCCCTCCACAGATTAGTCTCAGAGCTTGGTTCTGCACTCTATTCAGGGATGAGATAGTATTGTTGCTCACAATGGTCTGCAGAGGGAGGTTATTATCCATTAATTATCTCACAAAGCGGAGATATATTTGGCAGAGAGTTTGCTTGTCTGCTTCGCAGTTTGTACTAGATATTCTCTTAATGATGTTTAAGCATTTACTTGATTTTCCTCTGAGGTTTTCAATTTGGTCTTTTAGTGTTAGTTATTTGTCTAGTTTTACTCCAAAATAGTCCTGGGACTCTGAATATTTTCCCACTTATTTTGATATTGACAATCTTTTAGCTGTTTTGCGGCTTTGAGAGAATATAGTGAAAGCAGTTTTCATTTTATTGGTTTTTATTTTCCACAATTCACAATATACTGAGATTGTGAGGAGAGCTCTGTTGATCTTTGCTTTTGCCACAATGGGATATTTATCAGTAGTCAAGATGTCAATCAACAATGTGTTCAATTGTGCTGATTAGAGGGAAACTTTTAAGGTAGTGCCTCTTCCAATTTTTTCCTCAGAATGATGTACCAGCATAGCTGGTGGCTATGGTTCTGTTTGTTAGGAAAGCCTGCACCAAATTAACTTTCTTCCCATTCTTTTCATCTACAGCAAATGTACTCCAGACTTTATCATATGCTTGCTCCAGGTCAAAGAACACTGCTAATATGCTTTTTCCTTCTTGGAAACCATTCATCACATTTTTTGTGAATCTGAAAAGCTGATCATCTGTGCGACATTTGAGCCTGAAGCCTTTCTGGTTGTTATCGAGACAGTTATGATATTCCAGTCACTGATATAGTCTGTTGTTAACCATTCTCTCTACCAGCTTACCTATGCATGATGTTAGGGATATATACCTATAACTTCCTGGTGTTCCTGTCAGTTTTTCCTTTCTTAAGAATTGGGTTGATGGTTGCTGTGAACCAAGCTGATGGTAACTGTCCCTCATTCCATGTTCTATTAATAAACCATAAGAGTATTACTTTTGTCTTTGGTCCCAACTTACATATCATTTAAATTTTAATTTGATCTGGTCCTGGAGTTTTGTTTCTGGCCAGTTCCCATATTGCCATGTTCAGTTCTTGTATACTAAATAGGTAATTGAATGCAGCATTATTGCTCTGATCTTTGTTCAGTGTTGCACTTTTTGTAAATAAATTTTAATAAGTTTAATGTATTATTTCTAGGAAAAAATTCTTCGTGAGTCAACTAATCAACTGAACACAAAAAGCTTGGCTGAAGTGATCACCTTGAATGAGAAGTTAAATGAGACTAGTATAATTAGAGATCAATTGAAAAATGAACAAGAGAAATCCAGGCAGTATTTGGATCAGGTATGTTAGACAGATTACAAATAATTATTATAATAAGTCAATAAGTCCGTCTGTTAGCAATATGGAAGGACATAGGCCCTACATGATGCAGCTCCATAATGGTCAGTCCCAGAGCTGCAGATATGATGTTTGTTGAAGGTTTACTTCCCCCCCCCCCCGATAATTTTATTTTTAGGGATATTAAAAAATCTTATTTTAGGAATAGCAAGTGAGAGAAGGATGGTTTACCCATTTCGTTTTACTTGTCTCTTTGTCCCAAATCTTATGCTCTATTTTCCTAAGACTTTTCTTCTTTTATCTTAGCAGAGAGTGGTCAGTTCATATACACATCACCTAATCTTACAAGCCATGAAGATATTCATGCACACACAATTCCTTTCCACCGATCTCTGTTCTTGGGGATAGCAATCAACCAACCAACTCTGTCTCTGGGAATATGAACCATCTCTGTCCCAGTTCTCCAAAATCTGCTCCTAGTTCTTGTAGGTCTATATCTATGTTGTCTATCCATCACATTCTTTGTCTATCTCTTCTCTTCCTTGCATATTTTATCTCCTGTGTACACTCTCTCATGATCATGATGAAATGATCTCTTTAGCTGTAAGCTGGTAGCTCGTGGCAGCCTATAACCTTCTGACAAAAATAGAGGTTCTCAGTTGTGTAACTGAGGCAACACCCAGACTCATATAAGGTTATCTCAAAGGCATGGTTGTGTAAGGTGAGTTTATAGATGCCTGTTTAGTCCCAGAAGGGAGGCACTCCAGTGTGCCAGTATCTTAGGATTACAGCATTATGGCAGGGGCACAGCACATATTTCTGGGTCAAAAGTCTCATCATTCTTCCTTCAGATTTGTTGACTGTGATGGTACATTTAGCATTCTCCATTACTTAGGAGTATACCACAAAAGGTATTAGGTCTGTTAATTATCCTCTTCGCTCAACGGACACATCCATAGGTGCTCAGATCTCTGCTTCAGTAAATCTCTAAAGGTATAACAGCTGATGGTTCTGGTTCTATATTGGTTCACTGCTCTTTTTCAAATCTTTGTCAGGGATTCTCTACAGGCCATGCTAATCCTCACTCCCAATTCATGCATTCTTGATATTGACTCATGCTCATTAATCTTAAAATCCTCTAATCGTGAGGACTCATGAAGAGCAATGAGTATGTCTGCTCTGTCCATAGGCTTACCATATGTTGTGGTGGCGAGGCTAGCAAATTGGTTGGCCCATTCATTTCCGATGCCAGTGTATCCAGGGACAAAGATAAGCTTGAGTTTTCATAGTGATGCCTGAATTTTAGCACTCTCCAATGACTCCACCCATCCCCTACGTACATCACCTGTTTTGACTTGCTGAATCATATTCAGTGAGCCACTTAGTATGCACGCATAGGAATAGGCTTGTTATTCCAGCCAGTTAAGTGCCTGCATTACGGCGATTACTTCCATTGTTAGATTGCTTGTTGTTGCGGTAAAGGCACCACTTCCTTTTGATCTGACAGTAAAGGCCCATGTGCTTTACTGGTGACGGTTGACCGATCCGTCTGTGTAAATCACAACATCTGTGTCATCTTTACCTCAACATCCACGCTCACAGCGCTGTGTTCCCTGCACTCTCTATTGAGTGTAATGACAGTCTTGACTGCTTCTTGAAAGACTGTAGGAATAGGTATCCATTCCTCACCAGCAGTTATGTCTTTTGGGGTGTAGATATGTTTAACGGTATACTTGGTCCGACCCATTCACGATTTGCCGCTGTGTAGTGGGTGGTCTATGTCAGAATTCACTCTGAGGTATGCACAAAGTCTATGTCACAAAAGGACAATCGTACAATGTCTGCTGGCCTGCATCTCTTTGTCACCCATGGGGATTCATGGATAGAAGACAAAAGTAAGAATTGGTACAAGATGTGACAATGATGATTTTTTTCACAAGTGACAGGTTTTTGGCCAATCTCTCAACTTTCCTTTGCCACCTCCTTTGACATGCCTGGAAAAATGACCTATTCTTTGCACCCTGAACTAGAAGTCTAGTCCCCGGTTGCCACACAGGAGTTTGTTCTATTTTGGAGGTTTCATTTATCTGGCTCTGTAAGGAGGAGCTTTTTTCTAATATCATCCAGCACTAGAAAAGAAGTGGTGGTCAAGAGGATGAATGCACAGCCTGGAGTGGTAATGGTGTTATTCTGCTGGGAAGTCTGTAGATTTTCAACTCACCCAGGGCCAAAGCCAGAAAATAACTGGCACACCGTCCATAAGGTAGGTTTGTAACTATGCACTGTTCTAAGGGATTGCAACCAAGATGGAGTTCACTGTCACCAATTCTCCACCATCAATTGCCTACTGGTTATGTTGAACTTCTCTATGACTCCAAGCATGTAATCAAATATTTACAGTAAAAGACTAGTCAAGTCCTGAGCGACTGTGCCTTTATGAAGGGCCTGAGAAATAGGAAAACAGTGTATTCAATGTCTATAATAGTTTTAATACATAGTTTATATTGTGTTTCCTGTTTGAATATGGGCTTAAATTTCATCTGTCATTTTATTTGAGCTGTTAAAAAATATTGCTCCTTGTTAATTCATTGTTTGTGTTATATTTTCTAGAAAAAGACTTTAAGGTTGAAACTGTCTTGTATACTGTTATTTGTATTTTTTTATACCCATACCTTATAGTCTGTATATTCATTGTAAAACTAATTGATCTTGTGTTTTATGTAAGTACTATTGTTATACAGTTTTACAGCAGTCTCATTTATTATTTAAATTTTTGAATGGTTCTGTTCTTTTGATTTTCATTACCTCAATGATTTTTGTCCCTTTGTGGCATAGACCTCGTGCATACCTCAGAGTGAATTCTGACCTAGTCCATCTTGTTTACGAACTAGATATAATTTATGTTACATCAGCCCATATAGAAAGACAGTTTTAAACTTAAATCTACTTTGATCTTTTTTTTTACTTTTTTCTAATGTCGTATAGTTGGAAAAAGAGGCAAAACTCTCTGAAGAACACAGACTGCAAATAAATATAGTGAAGTTACGTTTGTCAGAGTTGGATGGGATGCAGAAAATGGCAGAATCTGAGAAGTCTCAGCTTCATAAAGAAAAGAATGTTCTTGTTGACCATGTTACAGATCTTAACAAGAAGGTATGATATCTTGACTAACATCCTTGTTATGATATCTTGACTAACATTCTTGTTATGATATCTTGACTAACATCCTTGTTATGTTACGTGTAGCAGCTAAACATAAAAACATCATGATAATTCAAATTATGCCCCAACTGCTGATTATGACGAAGAGGAAATAGACACATTTTATGAAACACTAGAAGACACAATAAAGGAGATGCCAAAAAAAGATATATTAATAGTACTAGGTGACTGGAACGCAAAAGTGGGACTTGGCACTTATGATCAATGGGCCGGTACAGTAGGGAAATTTGGAACAGGAGAAACCAATGAACCAAGAATAAGACTATTGGATTTTGCCAATAAATTTAAATTTACTCTTGCAAATACATTATTCTCACACAAGCTTTCAAGAAGAACAACATGGCATGCTCCAAAAGCAGACATACATAATCAAATTGATTTCATTCTTACACCGAGAAAATTCAAGTCCAGCATAAACAAAGCACAAACAAGAACTTTTCCAGGAACAGACATTGGTAGCAACCATGATATGGTTCTATTGACGACCAAAATTAAGCTTAAAAAGAATCATACACAAAACAAATGCACACGATTAAGATTTAATTTAGAAAAATTGAAAGATCCAGAAATAGCAGAGATATTTGAGGCAATAGTAGGAGGAAAATTTGCAGCTCTAAACCTTGTAAATGAAGATGTTAACTCTCTCACAGAAACCATGAAAGGAAGTTTATTAGAAACAGCAAAAGAAATACTAGGGACAAGAAGAATAACACACAAACCTTGGGTAACAGATGACATCCTGAAATTGTGCAACGAATGGAGGAAAATGAAAAAGATTAAGAAAGAGGCCCCTGAAAAGTCAGGGCAATATAGCAAAATAAACAAAAATATCAGAAGGAAAATGAAACAAGCACAAGAAGTGTGGCTAGAGGAACAATGTGAAACCATCAATGAAGATGTTAAATGCGGAAACAGTAAGGTAGCATACGACACTCTAAGAAAGATAACAGCCAAAAAGACCAAAGATATCTACAATACAAGACAAACACAGAAAGATACTCAATGAAACAACAGATATAGTGAAAAGATGGACAGAGTATTGCAAGGAGCTGTATAACTGCAAGTGTAATATTGACTACACGATATTACAGAATTCTGAACTAAACAACAGAAAAATAGGAAATGCAGAAATTCTAGTAGATGAAATAAAAGAGGCCATACGAACATTGAAAGGAGGGAAGCCACCTGGTGTAAACAACATTCCAGCAGAATTGTTGAAATACTGGGGCATTAATGTGGTAGTTATTATGACCAAAATATATGGAACACAAAACAATGGCCCACTGATTGGACACAATCACTAATAATACCAATTCCCAAGAAAGGAAATTTGAAAGTGTGTATGAATTACAGAACAATTAGCCTTATAACACACCCTAGTAAAGTGATGCTCAAAATACTACTTAACAGAATAAAACACAAGTCGGAAGAAATAATTTCAGAAGAACAAGCTGGCATCAGAGCAAACAGAAGCACTGTTGAACAAATATTTAACATCCGAACACTAATCAAAAAACAGATTCAGCACCAACGTGATCAATACCACAACTTCATTGACTTTACAAAGGCCTTTGACCGTGTTTGGCATGATGGTCTGTGGCACATACTGAGGCAATTTAATTTTGACACCACAATTAAAGACATTATTGAAGCTCTGTAAAAAATGCAAATAGTGCTGTCTTGTCAAACAATACAATTGGAGAGTTCTTCAAAAAAAATGTGGGAGTTCGACAGGGATGCATAATGTCCCCAGTACTTTTCAACATATACTTAGAGCACATCATACAAGAGACATTACATGATTACAACATGTCTTTATCGATCGGAGGTCGCCCTATTTGCAATGTGCGTTTCGCTGATGATATTGATCTTATAGCTGGGTCAGAACAATCATTGCAAGAATTAACATCAAAGTTGGAAAAGTTACCAGCAAGTACGGAATGGAAATGAATACAGATAAGAGCAAAATCTTGGTAAACAGCAGAGACACAGAAAACCAGACTAATATCGTGATGAATGGACATAAGCTTGATGTGGTGAATACCTTCAAATACCTCGGATCCAGTATATGCAGCGAAGGTAAATCCAAAGCAGAACTAAAAGTAAGGCTGGAGATGGCTTTAACGTCCTTGTCAAGGCTAAATGTGGTTTGGAAAAGCAACATCAGTGTTGGAGTGAAAATCAAACTGTATAAGTCTCTGGTGCTTTCTGTTGTGTTGTATGGTTGTGAGAGTTGGACACTCACTGCGGACATGGAGAGAAGATTACAGGCTTTCGAGTAAAAATGCTACAGTCAAATTCTACGAATTTCCTATAGGGAACATAAGACCAATGTGTACGTAAGAAATAAAGTAGAGATGTATGCAGGTGTTCAGGAGCCATTGCTTTCACTAGTGAAACGACGAAAACTAGCATGATTCTGACATATATGCAGGAACAATTCCTTGTCAAAAACATTACTGCAGGGAACTGTTGAGGGTGGAAGAAGCAGAGGAGGTCAAATAAAGGCATGGACAGACAACATCAATGAATGGACAGGGCAAGATATTTCCACACTCATCCACATCGCTGAGGATAGAATTCGCTGGAGGAATCTGTGTGCTGAAGCATCCAATGTGGTACCCCTACGACCCTGAAGGGTTAAGGGTTTATTGATTGATTGTTATGATATCTTAACTAACATCCTTGTTATGATATCTAGACTAATATTCTTGTTATATCTTCACTAAAATCCTTGTTATATCTTGACTAACATTCTTGTTATGATATCTTAACTAACATCCTTGTTATGATATCTTGACAAGCATTCAGCATCGAGCCTGTTGCCAGGCGCAATGCTGATCACATTATCTATAAGTATACCATTAGTCAGGAAAAACATGGATATATTTATCAATACATTTCAATGAAAAACATGTATCTAACACTGTATTCTTCAATACCTCTCAATGAAAAATAATTGTCTAATGACGTATTCCTCAATACCTCTCCATAAATAAAAGGGTTCAAAAGACATAAAGGATTGACTGCACTCAGTTTCCCATATGTATTCCATCACTGTCAACAAAACAGCACACTGCCTGTCGAGAGCACCACTCATAGCACGTAACTCTGTAGCTTCACCGATAATCCACAGGAATCTCCAAAAAAACCTCTCAATGAAAAACAATTGTCTAACAATGTATTCCTCAATACCTCTCAATGAAAAACATGAATCTCACACCATATTCCTGAATACCTCTCGATGAAAAACATTAATCTCACACCGTATTCCTCAATACCTCTTAATGAAAAACAATTGTCTAACAACATATTCCTCAATACCTCTCAATGAAAAACAATTGTCTAACAGCGTATTCCTCAATACCTCTCAGTGGCTCAGAAAAGGGAAATCTTAATGTGACATTTCATAACAGTTTTCTGTGGTTGGTTAAGTTGCATCCTCAGAGCTTATGACTGTTTGCTGTGTTTGGTTGAGTTGCAGCCTCAGAGTCCATGACTGTTTGCAGTGTTTGATTGAGTTGCAGCCTCAGAATTCATGACTGTTTGCTGTTTTTGGTTGAGTTGCAGCCTCAGAGTTCATGACTGTTTGCAGTGTTTGGTTGAGTTGCATCCCCAAGTTATAATTACAATATTAAAACATTGTCTAAAATATTTATAATATTATTTAACAATTATTACTTTTTAGATTGAGGAGAAGGGAACAGAAATTGTATCCCTTATGGCAAGGTCTGAGGATATTAAAACAAGATTGAAGATTTTAGATGCAAAGAAAAGCGAAGACTTAACACAACAAGGGCAAAATTGGGAGCAGTTTTCCAATCTGGCAGACAGTATGAAAACCATTGTTGATTCTATGATAGTTCAGACTTCTCACAGTGCCCAGCCACCTCACCAGAATCAGATAGCCCAATTGCATTGATCACTTTTAATTTCGTCACTTATATTTTATAAAAAAAGACAGGCAATAGTCTGATTCAAAGAAGACAGACATGATTTGATCTTCTTTTAAATTATTTTAAATACAACATTCCACAGACTCCTTCTATGTACTAACTAATATTTGCTACTTTTTGCGCCTTGTTGTACCTGATGAAAGAATTTTAGTTGATATGTAGCTTTTGTGGACTTTATATTTACTTTTGTTAAAAAAATAGGGTTAAATTTCCAGAAACAAGAAATGCAAAAATAGGCCCTGAAGCAATTAAGAGAGAACCACAAAAATTAGAGAAAACGTTTTGAACATGAAAACGTTGAAAGTTATAAAGGTGAAAGTTGATGTGTCCGAAGAAAGCATACACATAAGTGGAAAAATAAGCATTGAAATGGACATATGGAAAAAAGTGCTAAAAGGGAAATAGATAGGTGGCATAGAAATCCATTGCTGCTAATAATTTTGTGGTTTACCTTTTGTGAGGATGGAATTTGGCCTTAAAAACATAGAATCAAAATAGCATGGTTTTGTGAAGGATGCTAAATTGTGGTAAATATAAAAAGCATGGTTTTGTGAAGGATGCTAACTTGTGGTAAATATAAATAAAGAAATATGTATTACAGAAACCTACTACTAATACAAAATTGCTCTTTCCAAATCACGTGCATACCAGCGCCCATAATTTTTAAATAATAATTCAACCGTAATTATTTTTAGTAGTTTGTGACATCATTCTGCAGGTTAATTTTCTATTAGTTAAATGGTTGCCATATCAATGCTGAACTTGCCTATGGCTGATAAAGATGTGTATGTACTGATAAGAGTTTAGGAAGGGGGGTGTGAGTTAAGGTTAGGATTAGGTCTAACCCTACCCCTAACCCCCCAAACCCTCTCCTAAACTCTAGAATCATCCCTTCTCCTCCAATGCGCATTAAATCATGGCATAATCACAGATTCTGTTTCCCATTTAGACACAGATGTATAGAGTATATGGGGGATATGCTAGGGTTAAAATTAGATCTAACCCTACACCTAATTCCCCTAAACTCTAGGAGCATCCCTTCTACTCCAATGCTCATTCATGGCATTAAATTGCTGCATAATTTAATCTGTGATTAAATTAGCCATTTTGTTTTTTTCTTGCGACATGGTTTGCTAATAACGTAATTTCATTGAAGCTACATCAACTGTGTGCACTATAACACACTGGGAATGAACCTGTGCATAATATCTAATTTTGTTCATATTCTGTAAACAGGGCGAAATATGTGGCAGGCACACGATCTGGGAAAAAACCTACAAAATATGATAGAAACTATTATAATGAAAAGAATCAAGATGAAAATAATTGAAGCAAACTGTTTTCTGACTTATTCTTTCTATTATTTGTACAGATACTCCACTGTAGCATTTCCATGGATTTACTTATCTAAATTTCAGTAATTTTGTAAATTTCCATGAATCTTACTTGGTGGCACCCAAATTGACTCCGAAATTTGACTTAGCTGCAAGCAGAAAAACTGCAGCTGTTCTTCCATGTCATAATATTTGGTGTTATACAAATAAAAGAGTTTTGGTATATAAGAGTGCATCAGGGTTGTATGCTATCCCCAGTACTATTTAACATTTATCTTTCATATATAATGCAGGAGGCATTACAAGATCTTCAGACATCAATAAGTGTTGGTGGGTGACTACTTTGTAACTTGCATTAAGTTGATGATATCAATCTCTTGGATGGTTCCGAATCTGAACTTCAGGAACTCACCTCAAAGATGGAAGGTGTTAGTTGGAAATCTGGCATGGAAATTTGCATTGATAAAAGCAAGATATTTTTGCCTAGTGATACCAAGCAAGATTCCACGAATATCCGGTTAAACAGACACAAACTGGAAGACGTTACTAACTATAATATCTCAGATCCCAAATATATGACGATGGCAACTCTGGAAATAAGATTCAGCTAAGACTTGAGATGGTGATAGCTGCGATATCAAAGTTGAATATGATTTGGAAAAGTTAGTATTACAGTAAAGATCAATCTTATCAGATCACCAGTGCTAAGTATACTTTTATACGGATGTAAAAGCTAGACACTCAATGCAGACACATAAATAAGTATTCCCGTTTTTAAAAACAAGTGCTACAGACATTTAAAAATCAGTTATATAGAACACAAGACAAATATATTTGTCCGGCAGCAAATAAGCTTTCAGGTTTTCAAGAACCTCTTTTGACAGTGGCGAAATAGCGTAAACTTGTTTGGTTTGAACATGTAATGAGACTCCACTTACTTTATAAAATTATTTTGCAAGGAACGATTGAGGGTAGAGAAGACAGACAAAGAAAACCTGGATTTATAACATTAAAGAATAGTTTGGGAGTTATTTTTCTACATTCTTCCAAATGGCAAAGAATAGTGATGTTTGTAGGGTTTTGTATGCTGATGTCTCCAGTGTGGTGTCCCTATGACCCTGACAGTTATCATCTTTTTATTAGTAGTATAGGTTTTTGTAATACATATTGCATACTTATTTACTTCTTCTGCGTTCGTTCTTCTTCTTCAGTGCTCATTCTTAAACTGTCACTGGTTCTCTCTTATAGCAGGACAATGGTCCTACAAGATTTCAGCAGGATGTAGTCCAGAGAATGGAAATGCGTTGTGTCACCATTTTATTTGTGCCAATGGCATGACACATATGTCTTCGGCAAGTGTTCATTCTCAAACTCCTGCATATTAGCAGGATGAGGTCCAGAGAACAGAATGTGATGTGTGATGGTTTACAGCATTGCAATGATATCTTTGGCCTTACACATCCGACATAAGCATGGCTTTAATCATATATGTGATGGGGCAGCCAACTCCACCCCCATAACCTCCTTAGTCGCCTCTTATGAAACACATGAAATGTAAACAGGGTTGCTATTCTTTGCTCCCTTTTTGGGCCCAACACAGGTGATACTTATTTACAATATTTATTTTCATATTTGCGTTAGTGTGGCTCACACCCACAAGTCAGTTTTTTTTCCCCCTGACTTTGGAAATTATAGATCATCTTTTCTCTGCATTTATTGTTAGATGTAGCAGAATTTAAAGAGGATCAGTTTTCTGGCAATAGCAGAAAATAGGCTATATATTTTTTGATATACAGTAATATTGTGACATCTCGGAACATTGGTAGCTCCATCAATTCCCCTTCATCTTGGTTTGCCTCTGCCTCTTAGTATTTCCATGTTTATGTTGTATGTTCTTGCAGCTGGGTAATATGGGTTTTTTCTCATTAAGAGGCCAAACCATTTCAGTCTCAGTTTTTCAATATATTTAACCACAGATGTTGTTCCAACAGTTCTTGTAATCTCTTAATTGTTCACATGATCTTTTTTCTGTGTTCTACTCTTCTTAGACATCTCATTTCACAAGTAGGAAGCTTTCTCTCTTGTTCTTTAGTTAGTGTCCAGATCTGACATTGTTAACACAATGTTGGTATGAAGTTTGAATTTATGAATTGCCAAAATGGAATATTATTATATTTAAAAATGTTTTACCAGACTTGTATTTAGTATTTTTGCATTTATTACTTGTGGCAGTGTATATCTTAGTGTATTGTAGTTATAAATAAGCATGTTTTATTTAACCAAACTTTATCTTAGCAGGCTTGTAAGTTGTAACACGAGCCTTGGTACTATACTCTATTTTAACACAAGCCTTGGTACTATACTCTATTGTTACACAAGCCTGGACTCAATAGGTCAGATTTGGTGAAAGACACATAAAAAGGTGTCTTAGTATTTCTAAGTTAGACAATTACTTAGAAATTCAGAGTTTCTAGGATTTCAAAATGTGGCATTTATTGGTATAATATTAACCCTGCTGTCAATTTCAATGTTCTGAAAAATAAAATATTGGTATAATATAGGCCTAATGATTTTTTGTTATTTAATTTTCTTGTTATTGAATTACATTGTATTCTTGTGTTTGAATATTTAATCTTTAAACTGTCAGCGAGTTATCAAGAAATTGGGGGTAAAAAATCATAGATTGTCAACATCAAGGAATGGTCTTCAATTCTACACACTTATCCATACTGCAGAGGGTAGGAGAAAATAGATCTCTATGATCATGCATTCTCCACAGTACCCTATGGCTGTAATGGGTTCTGGGATATGTCAACAGTAATGCCACCACCATGTTATACAAATATTAAAAGATTAATTGTAAATAACTACATTTAAAGAACAGATTACTCTTATATCTAAAAGTCAGAAAACACATTCAAACAAAGTGATAAGCATAAACTAAATCTTGGTTTCATACAACTACACACTACAATAAAGACAGACGGATCCTAAAGTCAGTAATACACACAGGTTAGCTAGAGCCAAGAGGACTTTGATTAAACCTATTCAAGGTCATGAACATCTCAATCACGCAAAAACCACATTTGTAAACATTTAGTCAAGCTACAGGCAAAGCTTTTACATCAAATTAAGTGGGTACAACTATTTTCTTACAATCTGAATAATCTGAGATATACTGATGATACAGTTCTGATTGCAGTAGCGAACAAAACTTCAAGCCCTGTTAGACAGGGTAGTACATGAAAGTGGACACAAAGGCCTCAATCAAAACAAGAAAACAGAAGTAATGGCTGTTTCACAGAAATACATACTACCAAGATGCAGTATTAAAATAAATGATGGAAAATTAAATCAAGTATATTGATACCGTTTTAACATCAGATGGCCAGTGCCCCAATGAGATAAAGAACAAGATAGCTCATGGCAATTAAGCATCTCTAAAGAGGAGAAACATTCTATGCAAGAAACTACTATGGAGTAGTATCAATGCATTGTGGTCTATGTGTTAGGATGCTATATTGAACCAATTCTTCTTTATGTATGCGAAACATGGACTGTAAACAAAGGAGCTTAAGATAAGCTGGATATAACTGTGATGTGGTTCTTGAGAAAAATAATGAAAATTCCATGGACATCCAAGAAAACTAATGAAGAAGTCTTCAGAGATGCTAGAGTAAAAAAGACAAATTATAGCAAACATCTGAGGCACGACAGTCAAGATTTTTAGGGTAGGCCTAGGCCTATGTCATGAGGAAAGTAAAACTTGAACATTTAATAACCACAGGAAATATCAAGTGGAGAAGAGACAGAGGAAGACAGAGATAAATTTATGGATGGGTGATGATATCACTGTGGCATTAAAAAAATGTCACCAGCTGAACATAGGGTCTATTAACAACACAAGAGACAGATGTGAAGAAATATGACCGCTTACTCCGCGGCATTTGATTGACATCTATTTTATGATAGACTTTCACCACCCTTCACAATCCGTGAGCAACTACAAAGGCAAAGACTAGAGAAATATCCGCTTGGAAATTATATCCAGAATAATAAAACAAGCACGCATACTAGAATATAGCCAAAATGCAAACTTTGCGGGAGAAATATCCAAGAATAGGAAGAGCGCATCTTTTAAACATGCAGTAAAATCACTCCCGCTAGCGAGAAATTAGACATAGGCCTACTAAAGCCACACAAGAGTCCAATAAAGGCACATATAGGCCTATATGCATATTAACAAATATAAAATCTTGCCACAAACAACGGAAATACGATCAATGTTTTTTTTTTTTAAATCACAGAAAAAATGTCACGTATAAAAAGTCATAGAGCACAAAAAGAAAAGCATCGGAAAATAAATCACAAGACATTAAAATACGATATTAGTCCTTTCAAAAGGACTAATATGAAAGGACTAATATAATATAGTCCATCAAAAGACAACAGATCAAGTGGTTTTCATACACTTGAACAGATGGCCACAAATGGCCTTGACACATAGACATAACGGATATAAACCCAGAGGCAGGCCATGTAAAAGATGGATAACAGATATCGAAGAAGCCACAGAAACAAGCTTACAAACAGCACACAAGAAAGATATCCCCAGAAAACTCTTTTACCCCTGACACCGCAAGGCAACAATGGCCACATCGTATAGATAGATAGATAGATAGATAGATAGATAGATAGATAGATAGATAGATAGATAGATAGATAGATAGATAGATAGATAGATAGATAGATAGATAGATAGATAGATAGATAGATAGATAGATAGATAGATAGATAGATAGATAGATAGATAGATAGATAGATAGATAGATAGATAGATAGATAGGAAGTTTGGAAGAAAGGGACATCTAATCATTATTAGATTAAGAACAGATACAAACAGTAGGGGCCTACTTGTATGGAAGGTTTGGAGCTGGCGACATCGATATGTGCCCCAGTTGACAATCTGCAGAAAGCACAACATATTTTACAGAATTGCCTACAGTAGCGTCATCATCAGGTGTCATGCCAGCTATCGTAGGCGATCATGGCTCTCCACAACTCTCTATCTCCAGCATCATGTATCAATATCGTTGCTGTTTCCCTGCCGTGTCAGGTTGTCAAACTGTCTAAATATTTTCTCACGTTGTCTTCCTATGTCTCTGTTGCCTTCAATCAAGTCTGTTGTGAACATAGGTTCTCCAAACCTCCCTGTCTCATAAAGTGGCCAAACAATTAAGATTGTCCTTTTCTTATATTAGTGATTAAGGTAGGTTTCATATTTGACTCTTTCAACGTCTCCACATTAGTTTTTCTGGCAGTCCCACAGTATTACACCACAAAAATGAAGCTGTAAACATCCGAAAAAGCTCTTATAGACAAGCTCTACATCCCTGTCAATGTTCTGAAGAAATCTATATCAGCGCCTTACTCGGAGAACGGAGAAGGTACATGACATAATGCAGAATCTATATTATGAAATAGTAGGGATCCCAGACGTTCCAGTATGCCATAGTCAATTCTGGTTTTCAGCACTCTACTCTGGTTAATTTCTTGGAGATTTCTACATTTTCCAGTTTTCTCTTATAACCATTCATATTTTTTTTTAAAAGAGAGAAGAAAAGATTCCTTTAGAAAACTGCACCATCACCCGAACATGCAATAAGCAAAAGTCACATAGGTCTACTACTTATTTCACTTAGCCTAATACTTAACGTGAAACTTTCTTTTGGAGTTACGTTCGGAATCCCGCCGAAGATGGATGTGTCGGGCCATTGGCGCAAAAAAACGGCGACACAACGCATTTCCATTATCAAGACTACTTATTGTTGGAAATCTAGTACGACCATGATCCTGCTACAAGGGAGATCCAGTGGGAGTTTGAGAATGAACGCTGAAGAAGAAGTTCCGATTAAGTATGCTTTGTCCTCAGTGCAAATTGACTATGGTTGTTTGTGGCTGTTTGAAAGAAATAGGCCCCTAGTAATTTGTGAATGAATCTTGCAATTCGAGGTCAAGTCTTAGCATTTTGTTTAGGTCTATTCCTTTGTGTTTATTTCCATAGTTCACGACAGTCATGCGATTAATGATTTTTTCAACAAATGGCAAAATAATATTAGCATCTGTTTCTATCAGCAGATGATGAAGGTCACGTATGATGGCAACTCGGAAATAAGATTAAGCTAAGACTCGAGATGACAATTGCTGCCATGGCAAGGTGGAATATGATTTGAAAAAGTAAGATTACAGCAAAGATCACTCTTTGAGATCGCAAGAGCTAAGAATACTTTAATACGGATGTAAAAGTTGGACACTTAGTGCATACACAGAAAGAAAGATTCAGACTTTTGAGAATAGTCCTGCATGCTGATCGCACTCATTTATCTTGACTTTAGATATACATTTTTCCCTGTTTGTTATTGGCTGGCGACACAACGTAGGCATAGGCCTATTCATAAAGCAACAAACGATCAGTCGCACCAGACAAGATGAATGACAATGTGTTAGATCATCAGCCAAGATGAATGACAATGTGTTAGATCATCAGCCAAGATGAATGACAATTTGTTAGATATCCACGCTGGAATATTTCGGAAAAAGGATTTGGTGTTTATCGGCGCAATGTTTGTGTTTTATAATCGACTGTTTTTGTAACGCCAGTACAGACTCTCGCAGCTGATTTTGATAATTTTGAATCTGCAGAACAGAGAGCAGTAGATCCTTTATAGGCACTCCCTTTCCTTAATATGTAACAATTCCGTCTTAGGGTTATGATTATCTTTCGATGTCGCACGTCTTCAGATGTCTCCACCATGGCATATTCTGACAATTGGGCTCGTCAAATTCATCAACCGAGTCTTCACAAGAATTTGGATTGACTATAAAATCGTTAAAGCTGTTTTGCACATGTCCTTATATCTCAGTATTTGTCTGTTCCAGTCCACCAGATGAGAGCTCACCTACCGCGAATTTCCCCACATAGGGAAGGTATGAAGATCCCACTATTGGTCTATCAGACCAACGATTATGCAACAGTACACTCTCAGTAGATGATTTGCCAATATAGTAAAACCGTTTTCATTTGTGGATGCACTGCAATATTTTATTTCTACAACTCGGCTTTCTTTTGTGATACAATATTCAGAGAACCCAGCATTGCATTGCACATCGTGTTGGAGCCAGTCCAAATTTGCTGACTTATTTTACGGACAGCTTATTGTATATAGGGCCTATATAGTCCTACAACTGTTTTTTTTTTCAAGTTTATCTTGAATGAGAGTATTTACTTTATCCATAATCACTTGACAGACGGTTGAGGAGGGACAGCAAAAGAACCCCTCGCTGTGTGCCTAAATAGCAGCACCGTTTAGCAAACAAAAACTTTAATATCAATATGGTTAGCGACTTTTTTTTTACAGCAAATATCGGCAATTTACGGTAAACTGAGCATTAAATTTACGTCAGTGTTTTTGTTTACAGTGGAGATACGAGCACAGTGCCGCAGTGCGTGCAAATAGTGACAGGAGAACGATTCCAGCTATGGAGTATTACAATAGAGAGAACAATACATTGCAACTTTTGTAAAGTAATGCAGCAATTTATTTATAAAATTATGACAGATGTAAATGTAGGCATATGTAACGTGTCTATCACATCTAGTACGTTAGCTTGTTTACTTTGCTATCATTATTTCTATTATTAACACACATTGCTTGAGGCTGCCTAGTAGGCATACTT
This sequence comes from Meghimatium bilineatum, assembly GCA_034231615.1. Lineage (NCBI taxonomy): Eukaryota > Metazoa > Mollusca > Gastropoda > Stylommatophora > Philomycidae > Meghimatium > Meghimatium bilineatum. Next base: position 34,357,204 of record CM067306.1, read on the forward strand.
AAAAAGCTGAAACTGAAAACGTATTGGTTTTAATAGTCCTTAAAAACTGATCCCGCATCAGTAGTCTAAACCCACTGACGAACTAACCTGATGTTCTTCTTCTCCATTAACTATGTAACCTACCTATGTAACCAAACGGGTTGAAAAGCCAAAGATAGACTCCAGTTCCTTCATAAGTATTATCACCCCCCCCCCCACAATAATCCCCAGGGATCTACAAAAAATACTCTATGTTATTGCAAACAAAACGGAGCGAACAAGATTCGAACTTGTGATTTCTCATTTAGGTAAGATCTCTAATTTTTGATTTTCTACAGATTGGGATAATCACCCACCAACCTCCTTATCAATGTAAAAACCTACCTCTGTTTATGAACCAGAACCATGGAATTCCTCATCAGTCACTAAATTGGGTGCCTCCGGGAGTAAGAAGAAGAGGGAGACCTAGAGAATTTCTATGAAGAACCATTAATAGAGAAGGCATGTCAAAGAACCTAAACAGCACCCATGAACTGAAAACACAAAGACAGAAATAAGACAGAAATGTAAAGCTATGGTTTCTGTTCTATGTGCTGTCTATGGCCATGGAGGAACATAACATAACCTCCTTATGCACCTCTTATTGTCCTATGATACTGTCACTGGTGAATTTTACTAACAAATGGACAAACACATAATCGATTATAGAGTATAAAAATATAATGAAGTATTGTAGTTTCAAAGTCATCATCATCAGACTCCTCAACCCTCAGAACTGTAGTGGTGCCACTCTGTAAATATCAACACAAGAATCATGCCATAACCTGTCTGTTTGAAGTTTCTTATTTAAGTCTGAAGAATCTTTATCTTGTCCAGTCTATAATATTATCAATCTTCACTTACTTTTGACTTCCTCTTCTTCTTCCCCTCAACTGTTGCCTGCCTTTGAAAAGGGAATCATGCCTCATCACATGGCTAAACCACACATTTTACCATTAGGCCCTATAGTCAAGAGATGTTTTTGTTGACCTGCAAAAACATTTATTATGTTTCTCATGTATATGTTGGTTTCATGTTCTATAAAGAAAGGGCTCAAAAAATGTAGAGGATTGATTTCATTGTACTCAGGTTACCCCATATATACTCTGTCCCTACATCGCTTGCACATACTCCACAGCTTGAAGCAATAATCCCCATCATCATCAGGTACCTTCTCCACATTGAAGGTTGACTGCAACAGACCTCCAACATCCCTTGTCTCTTTGTTTTGGTGGAGCTCTCTGCTAGACTGTAACCTGTCCATCGAAAGTCGCACAACGAATGTTGCCACTGGAAAAATATTGCTTCTTAAAAGGTGTAACATTTTTTTACATTAATTAAAAATATGCTTTACATGTTCTGAAGATAGTTTGAACATTTCCAAATAATATTGTATTATTGGTTCTTTCCTAGAAGTTGGGACATTTTACACTTTTTAAGAATTATGCAACATTTTAGGAATTTGTGATATCACTTTACAGCTGTATTATTAATTACAAAATGGCTGCCGTAATTATGCTTTGACAGATCAATTTGTTATTACTGTTACAAGGAGTGTTTCCAGATACAAAGATGTACACAGGGAACATACTATGATCTTAACCTACTATACTGCAATAAGGATTAGCTATTACTGCATTGTTAAAAAGCAGATTGAGCTGGTGGGTAAATAATAAACACTTGGTTGGTGTTTAGTATTTAAGGCCAGGGAAGTAATCAATAAAACATGACGAACATAATTTTTTTCTCCAATTTTTATTATATCGCTATCTTTCGCATCACATCCCAGAAAATATGTTGCACTGGCTCCTAGGAAAGAACCATTTTATTTTATGTAATTCATTGTATGCACAAATTCATCATACCTGGTAATTCATTAATTCTCCATTTTGTAGTCCAGGATTTCGAATGGTTTGATGCCTTCTCAGGATACTGCTCAAGAATGAATAGACACTTTGAGTGAGGCAACCTGGCAGTGAACATACTTTTACAAGAATTATTATCATGTCTTCATCAAATGTAATAACAGATGCTGTCAATAACAAGGTATGACTACTGCCTCTTTGATGGCTCTCAGTTCTCTGAGAATTCTTGGTTCCCATTATCAGAGTGTTAGCAAATAAATTTGGTACTTTATTGTTAAGCTGGCACAAACATTTGTACTTTTATATTACAGAATTATATACTTTTTAGGAAACACATTTCGACAACATTGTGTGTTAGTATGATGTCATTTTTCATTCCCAAAACAATTGTTGCTATGAATGTTGATACCATGAATATTATGAAGCAATTCTCTTGATTCTTGATTAGAAACTGGCCTCACAGCATGTGGGGTATTCCCATAAGTGCTCCACCCTCTGTTCCAGAGCCATCTGACTCAATGGTGTTTTGAATCTAATACAGCTGAAACAGACATCGACATCAGGGCACAACTCTGGCCCTTGCGACAGGTTTCTTTGTTGTTCCGCCCACCCACGCCATGCCCATAACTAGTTCAAGCACAACGTCGGCCTGTCGGAACGACATGGTAACTGTTATCGAAGGTTACGACTACGGGATTGTATAGATGACGTGCCATGAAGATTCTATAAGAAGATAACCTCAATATAAAGGCATACCATCTACTAAGGATTTCTGTTGCATGGGTTGTTTGTCTAGTGAGCCATTGGTGAGACCCAGAGATGCAACCGCATGCGCATCATGCAAACATTCAGCAAACGAGGAGGAACATCTTCTTGATGCTTCCACATGTTTTTTCATTCTTAATATTTTCTCTTAGCTATGCTATATTTTGCTTCATATTACAATTTGTTGTGTTAAATTTGTGTGCTCGCTTAACAGAAAAGTACTGCAAATTCTGCTGTAATATTTTAATAAGCTTAATCAGATAGTATAGCTATCTGATCATATCACCCTGTTAAAATCTTATTAATCAGTCTTGAAACTGATGTTAAGATATCCTATCATACTTCATTTAACTCCTTTTCTCTGGGAAGCAGCTAAACAGCTAGTTAAGCAGACTCTTCTGGTGGTAAGCCGCTATAACTTCAATTTTTACATTTATTTCTAAATACATTGCAACAAGGTAGGAAAAATATGAAAATATATAAGAAGTTAATAAGTTGAAATTTTGTAGAGGTTTTATATGTATTCATAGAATGTGTATTGAGATTAGTCATCATACATTATTGTTTATTATTTTTAGTTGCATGCTATTTTTTTCTCGCTACTTGTCCATTCAAGATGAAAAAGCGGGCATCGAATGGTTCAAAAACAACACTTTAACTAACCTTGTTTTTGCGGATGACATAACAATCTTAAACATTAACAAACACAAGATATAATCAACAAACTATGCACACTATCAGATCAGCTTGGCCTCCAAATCAACACATCCAAATACAAAATCATGGAACTTGCCAGTTTAACAAACAACATCTCAGTAAAAATTCAAATACTGGAAAAAGTCTCCAACTTTAATTACTTAGGCAGCCTAATGTTTATTGACAGAGACTAATTGAATGAAATAAATACATGCATAGCAGTTGCAGCTAGCACATTCACTAAACTAACTAATTTCTGGAAATCCAAAGATCTAGGAAGAAACACCAAGCTAAAGCTATTCAACTCCTGTATTGTGCCAGTATTAACGTATGGAAGTGAAAGCTGGAAATCAACTCAAGCAACAGACCAAAAATTAAACAGCTTCGAAAACAAATGTCTCCGGAAACTGATGAACATAAAATGCAGTGATTTCATCACAAATAGTGATTTAAGAAACAAAACACACCAAGAATATGTGTTGGTTGGTTTGTTGGTTGCTGATCCAGCGGTCCATGGGCTCATTCCCTTTGACCCAATGCTATTGTGTGATATATGGATGTGTTTGTGAGCTGTTGTTTTGTTCCATATAAGGTATTCCATTTATCTGGACTTGGAGGGAGAAGCACTTTCCTGATATCCTCCAGTGCTGGACATTAAAAATGTGGTGGTCAACAGTTTCATAGGTATGTGTGCGCAGCCAGCACTCTGGAGTGTGTTGTGGTTGTATTCTGTTCAGGTGATTGTTAAGCTGTACATGTTGTGTGCACAGAATATGTGTCAAGTGTCATAAGAAAACGCAGATGGAAACACCTGGCTTACGTTTTAAAACAAGATGAAAATAGAATAAACCAACAAGCCCTTATGTGGACACCTGAGGGTAAAAGAAAATTAGGAAGGCCTAAAGCAACCCTAAAAAACACTTTAAGTAAAGCCATTTCATTCTTTATTTTTCTACAAACTTTAAAACTGATAGTGCATTCATTCTCAAACTCCCACTGGATCTCTCTTATAGCAGGACAATAGTCCTACTGAATTTCCAGCAGGATGTAGTCCAGAGAATGGAAATGTGTAGTGTTGCCATTTTATTTGCATCAGTGACTTACTTACTTATCTAATCCCCAGTGTTGCAAGTTTTCACTCTTTCTTCCCTGTGCCTGGTAGTGATAGGTGCATTCCTTCTTTAGCTGTATTCTCTGTATAAAGGGTGTTGGTGATGGAGGTATTTTGTGGTAACAGTTGCCTTCATGTTGGGGTTATGTTTCTGGAGATTGTTTTGAAACTCAGAGGGCTGATCCAAAAAAGTAGGGCCTGGGACCAGGAATACCATTTTCCAACTGGCATGATGCTGCTTTGACTTGAGTCTTCCCAGACCTTCCTTCTATTTGTAGTGGATCTAATGTGTGCTTCATCACTCTCCATTTCCCACCACCGCAGTCTGTCGGCACATAAGACAAATACTGTGTCTGCCAAGTTTGAAAAGACATGTTGGATCATCACATCCTGGATTAGATGGTTTCACCTCAGATTTCCCTTCCTCCAGTTGGTTTCTGGGTCTCAGTTCAACATACAACATCAAACCCATGAGATCTTTACTGTCCTGGTCACAGAACCTAGGTTCTATGTCAGAGTGAAATGCCACGGTTGGGCGGCCCTTTACTCTGAGGGAGGGATGATTGACAACAGGACATGACATAAAAACATATTACTGTAAAGATAGAATGCTGGTGGGGTTTTTATTAAAAAAGCCTCACTATACAGTCATATCATCTTCTATAAATATAATGTAGCATGGTGGTTGGTCTGATGTCCACTAGTGGTTGCCACCCGTTCATCTGTATGCTGTTAGGAGGATCTGATGTCTTAGTTTCCAGCCTCTAGTGATTGAACTAAGCCCTATCTCCATGACAAGGAGCTGGTCTCGATGGGGCACAATTAATATATTATTTTACAATTTCTATATTTTAAAAATTAATTGAAATAAAATAGTTTGAAATATTATTAATGTATGCTACCCAATGTGTTGTTTCTACAATACAGGTCTTGCCAGGAGACAAAACTGGTCTCCCTTGGGAAATCTGGCAGATGATTCTGTCCTGGTTGTCAGCAGTTGATCTTTGTAATGTTTCTTGCGTATGCAAGACATGGGCAGAATTGGTAACCAGTGTTGATTCAACACGTTGGAAAGATCTTTACCTTAGTTGCAGGTAATAGTTGTAGATTGTTCAACATCTTAATTAGTTTCCAGTTAAACAACAACTCCACAAAAAAGCAAAACTGAACGCTTTAACCAAATCAATATCTATTTACTTCCTAGTGTGTTCCCACTGGCGACCTATGGCTGTGAAACATGGACAATAAATAAAATTATAGCCAAGAAAATAGAGGCCTTCGAAATTAAGTGCTATAGAAGAGCACTGAAAATCCATGGACAGCAAGAAAGACCAACCAAGACGTGCTAAGAAAAATCAATGTTTAAGAAGGCTGGCTTTTAAACACCATATTAAGAGTTTAATAGACCTTCATAGACTACACAAAGGCATTTGATTGTGTTAAACATCACCAGCTGTGGTCCATCATGGGAGACATGGGCTTCCCTAAACATTGAACACTATATCATGAACAACAAGCAGCAGTAAGAGTGAAGGGAGAAACATCTGAATGGTTTGATGTACAAAGTTAAGTGAGACAGGTGGGCACTCTATCTCCTTATCTTTTTAACATCTATTCAGAGAATATAATGCGAAAAGTAAGAGAAGAACTAGAGGAAAATGAGTTTCATCCATTAAATATTGGTGGGTACAAGATTCCAGAAATAAGACACAGTCCTCCTTACTACACATCCTGAGAGACTGAAACAGCTAATCACAACAACAAAGAAATACAGTGAGATCCAAAATCTATATCTAAACGCACAGAAAACAAAAATTATGACAACAGACAAAACCAATAATCAACATAGACAATATAGAAATAGAATGTGTAAACAAATTTGAATATCTATGAGCAAATATGAACAGTTCCGGAGATTGTTCAGTCGAGATTAGAAGAAGACTCACAATTGCAACACTAAAATTAACACACATGAGAAAGCTATGGCAAAGTAGTAATAAAGACACTAAAGTAACCCTTTTAAGATAATCTGTTTTCCCAGTGGCAAATATGGATGCAAGACTTGGACTTTAAACAAGACAATATCAAAAGAATAAATTCATTTGAAATGAAGTGCTACAGAAAGATCCTACGAATATCATAGACAGAAAAAAAGAACATTGAAGTTTTGAAATTATTGAAACTAAACGAAGGGTGGCTTTTAAATACCATCATAAGAAGGAAGCTACAGTATTTTAGACACTTAAAGCGACATGACGGTATCGAAAGGCTGATTCTAGAGGGCAGAGTGCCAAGAAGGAGAAGAAGAGGAAGACCAAGATGACGATGGACCAGCAACATCAAAGAATGTATGCACATGTCTTTGGCCAATTCAGGCATGCTTGCCTGGAACAGAGAGAGACTTTCAGAGTATCCACAACGAAGACAACATTCTGGAAAGAATATGTCACATGATATATAGATATATATAAATTAGGAAGGAAGTTAGGTTTTTTTGGCTATGTGAAGAGACAAGATGGCATGGAAAGAGGCAGAGGCTGACCAAGATGTTGTTGGTCGTGAGATATTCGGGAATGCATGTACATGTCACTAGAGGAAGAGGGACAACTTGCCAGAGGTAATGAGGATTTCATGAAATTCATAAGGAAGATTACATTCTGGAAATAATGTCATATGACACACAATGTGTTGAGTCAAGATAAACTTCAAACATGATCCAGTAACCTACTATTTGGAATTCAACCAGAGCTACAGGGAAAGTGCTCTGTTATTTAAATCTTTTTTGCTGTTGGAAGGAAATAGACACCATTTTAGGTATGTAAGTACATAAATAATATCCAAAACATCAGTAAGGAAAATAACATGACATTGCATGCTAACCACAACCTAAATAAGTAGGTAGTAAGTAGCTCACCATACTTTTTCTGAGGATAGGACACAAGAAACTAAATAAACATATGCACAAGATGTGACTTCTACATCACTCTGCACTTGTGAAAGTACTGATCGCCTTTGTGTTTTACCTATGTAATATTATAAAGTTTTACAGAAGTTTCACTTATCGATTGTGGAACTTATGAACAGATCTTTGAACATATCCTGCAGAACATATCCTCAGTATGAATAATTGAGAGACATTGGGGACATACCCAACAGCTGAACGCTGCATGCAAAGATGTATGGAACAAAAGAAGAGTTATAGACAACTGTAGAATTCATCCATAAAACTTGTTTCTGATGGTGCAAGCACACATCAATAAGAGAACATAAAAAAATCAAGAAAACATAAACAACATCAAAGAGAATGACTTAACAATAACACAAGCTTACCAATTTAAATATGTATACAGTAAAAATGTGACGTTTACAATATTTATCACTTCTTGATTTGATTTTTTTTCTCCGTCCTTGATATTCTCAAAGTTTTTTCAGTAGCATCTCATCTCAAAGGCAGTTATTTTCTTTACCATTGACTTGTTCAATGTCCATTTTTACAATCATAGATTGCCCTATATCGAGTGGCTAGGTGATCATACTTCTCCATACCTCTCTGTCTCTTGTGTTGAAGTTCAGTTGGTGACTTCTTTTTGTGCCACAGTGACAACTCATCCAGAAATTTCTCTTCATCTTCCTCTGTCTTTTCTCCTATTGATCTTTCTGGTGGTTACTAAATATTCAAAATGTACTTTTCTCATCACATGCCCTAAAAATCTTGATTGTCTGTTTCTAATTTTTGCTATAATTTGCCATTTTACTCCAGAATCTCGAAGTGCATTAGTTTTCCTGGTTGTCCATGGAATTTTCATCATTCTTCTTTAAAACCACACCTCAGTTGCCTCCAGCTTATCTTGCGCACTTTTGTTTTCTACTGTCCATACTTCACTTCCATAAAGAAGGATTGGCTAAATATAAAATCCTAGCACTCAAACTCATGCATCCATTGATATTACTCCATTGCATAGAATGTTTCTCATTTTTTGAAATGTTTGTTTGGCCTGTGCTATACTTTTCATGATTTCATTGGACCACCTGCCATCTGATATTAAAATGGTGCCAAGATATTTGACTTTACCTGCTTGATTTGAATTTGCAAATTGGGTATATAATTGGTGTAATTAGTTGTACTTTTGTAATGCTTGTATAGCATGCCTACTGGTATTTAACTAGAATAAATTGAACACTTTATTGTGTATTGAATTTGACCCATTTCAACAAATAAAACAAGGAGTTAGACAGAGATGTGTACTTTCACCAGACCTGTTCTCTTTATACAGTGAAAACAATGCGTGCAATAGTTGATATCCCAAGAACATCTGTGTGAGGACATAACATAAATAATTTAAAATATGCAGATGACAATATTTTGATTGCTAAAAGTGAGGAATATCTTCAATAATTAATTAATCTAGTAGTGATAAAAAGTAAAGAGAAAGACCTCTTCCTAATCATCAAGAAATCAGAAGTAATGGTTATTTCAAAGAACACCACAGCGTGCAAGATCAAAGTAAATAATATTAAAAATTAATGTTCACCAATTCAAGTATTTAGATACAGCGATTAAAGCAGATGGAAGAAGTTCAACGGAAATCAGAAACAGAATAGGGCAGGCAAAAACAACATTCAGAAAAATGAAAAATATATTTTAATATGACCTTGTTATTAGATGTGAGGAAGAGAGTTCTGCAGTGCTATATAACTCCTATACTAATATATGGATGTGATTCTTGGACAATAAACAAACAAGAAATTGAGAAATTAGAAGCAGTAGAAATATGGTTCAGAAGAATGCTGAGAATACTATGGAGTTCCAGAGAAACTAATGTGGAGGTGTTGAAAAAGTTAAATGCAAGATGGAGCTTAGTCACTAATATAAGAAAAAGATAATCTTCTTTTTGTGGCCATGTAATGAGACAAGGAGGTTTGAAGAATATAGTCACAGCAGGCAAAATTGAGGGCAAAAGAGACAGAGGATGACAACGTGAGGAAATATTAGACAGTTTAACAACCTGGCACTACAGAGAAACAATAACAATCTTGATACATAATACTAGAGACGGAGAGCTGTGGAAAGCCATGATCACCTATGCCAGCCGGCATAATGATGATGATATATATGTAAATTTGTTTCGTTCTGTTATCTATGCACAGTTTTTAAATGAATTTCATTCTTATTCCAGTGAGTGGCATCATCCATTCTGGCCTTTAAACACTCAAGATGAACCTCCATCATGGCGACTGGCATATAGAGACCAGTACATCTCAACAAAGTTTTGGTGTCAGAGGTATAAAAGGAAGACAAGGCATGCTTCTTGTACCGTCCTGTTTATGAAAAATGTCTTCCAAAAAAGCATCCATATTGGCCCAGGATTTGAATATGAAAACTTGAAAGCAGCTCTTTCCGCCGCAAATGATTATGATAAAATTATAATGCATCCTGGGATTTATGATGAGCAGTTTGAAATCTTGGCAAAGGTTCCATTTGAATTGGTTGGATATGGAGAACTCGGTAGTGTGATCCTGAATGTTGGCATAAAGCAGCTGTCAATCTCCACAAGACTAAGCAGTCTTGTACTAAGAGCAGCATGGTTTACCAGTTTTATTATCAATGTCAGTTCTACTTTGATATACTAATATATATATAAATATACAGTGGAATCTCTCTATAATGGCATTCTTTTTTAATAAACTTCCCTGTATATAAACACTTTTCAAAATCCCCAATTGTATTTATTCTATTTTGTCTGTACTGTAGGTCTATATATATCCTTTATCACTCTCCGGGCGACACATTTAGCCCAAATTTTTTAATTCTGAAGACAAGATCAGTCACCCAGCACGAGGAACGTGATTCCAAAAAAAAGGTCAGATTTGTAATTTATTTTTAGAAAATGTTATGGCAACAGAACTAGCTATATTAACTTCCTGTTTCTGTTATTATAATGGAGTCAGGAGATGTCGTGTGATTATGATTTTGAAATTCAGACAATCTATAGCCATTCGCATAGAGGCGAAGCGACAAGACAGTGAATCTGGTCTTATATACTTGTATTTTATCGTATATTCAGTAAAATCATTAGTGACTCAGATTTTAAAGTGAAAATCTTGAGAGATATGTTCTTCAAATAGATTAAATAAAATAGACCACAAGGTTTTCATTATGCAAAATATATAGTATTCAACAGATTTCGAGCGACCAAAAATACAATAGGTCTAGATCTAGATAGGTCTAAATCTGTCTTTATCACTTTCTCACATGTCTCCTATCACAGACACACAAACAAAACTTATACCAATAAATGAAGAATTTAATTCTTTATTTAAATGTGCAAATATTATTTAAATATCTCTAACAACAAAAAAGTTATCACGATTTAAAAACAGCTCCCAACGATTATGTAACATTTCCAAAAACTAATTCAGCGGCAGGAGAGAAGTTACGTAATTGTAAACAGAGGGTGCTAAAGGATATACTGTTATTACATATATATTTTATTGGTCCGGACCAAGTTTTTATAACATGATTCCACTGTATATATACTTACAATATTTATGTTAAATATTATGTAAATCTTTATTTACCTTCATGTTTATCAACTAAACTACTAAAAATGTGCAGGAATTTAAATATTCTGAGATAAATTTTACTGACAGTGGAAGAATGGACAGAGACATTGAGACAAGAATTAAAAAAGCCGACTATGTAAATTATGAACTTAACCAGCTGTGAAACACACATTTATCCCAAAGAAAAAAAAAAGCAAATGAACAATTTAATCTTTATACCAACATTGTGTTATCAATGTCAGAAGTTAACACTTACTTCTTCATTCTTCTTCATCGTTCTTCAGTCAGATATCAGGTTACAGCATCAATAGCTTCAATGAATTGTGTGATTCGCTTCAGGTCATCCATGGAACCCCTCAAGTCTGGAAGCAGTGCCGTCTCAGTAGGCCATATTTTCTCCCTCTCTCATACCTGTCAACCTGTTGAGACTGAAAACCATTAAAAAAAGTTATGAAAAACCGTAATTGAGCATGAAAAACCATAAAATCATACACAATGTTGAGGGGGGGGGCTTCATCCGCGCACAGCAAAAAAAAAATCATTTGGGATTTTTTACGGGTAGTTTGCCTTTGTTTAACATAGACAGTCATAGCGTGGGGAAAATTATAGAGCACAAAGACTAGGCCTATGTATCTTTACATAACTTTAATACAAAAAAAATGAAAGAGAAAAAGAAATATGGAAAAAATTAATACAGAAAATGGATGCTTAGTTCTGTTTGAAACTATAACAACTTGTTGGAGTGCTCTATAAAGCGTTCGACAATAATTTCAACTATCCATGAATAGCTCACATCATGCATTTATGATCAGCAGAGATCGTACATCTATGACCGGCAGAGATCGTGCATCTATGACAGGCAGAGATCTTGCATCTATGGCCAGCAGAGATCGTGCATCTATGACCGGTGGAGATCATGCATCTATGGCCGGCAGTAATCGTGCATATATGGCCGGCAGAGATCATGCATATATGGCCGGCAGAGATTGTGCATCTATGACCGGCATCGATCATGCATCTATGACTTGCGGAGAATGTGCATCTATGAATGGCGGAGAATGTGCATCTATGACTGGCGGAGATCGTGCATCTATGATCGGCGGAGAATGTGCATCTATGAATAGTGAAGATTGTGCATCGGCGGAGGTCGTACAACTATGACCCGTGGAGATTGTGCAGCTCTAACCGGCAGGGATCGTGCATCTATGAATAGCGGAGATCGTGCATCTGTGAATAGCGGAGACTGTGCATCTATTATCGGCGGAGACTGTACAACTATGATTCGTGGAGATTGTGCATCTGTGATCGGAAGGGATCGTGCATCTATAGCAGCGATGGCTTCATTTTCAGTCAGCGGCATCATTTTCTCATTTTACGTTTGTAATTCCTAAAAAAAACCATAAAGTGACAACAAAATATTGGTTTAAGATAAGTTCTAAAGATCAGATTTAGGCCTACATAAACAAATAACATATTCTATTATTTAACTATAGGTCTACCTGCACTACCTAGGTCTAGGAGGCAAACAAAAACTTACAATATAAATTAAACGATGTATATAGTAGGCCTAGAAACAAAATACATGTGTTACTAGTATGTGTGTACTGTAGATACACTGAGTAACACTATCAATGCACATGGACAAAAATTCCCTAAGTTCGGTATAAAGACAACGTCCCCAACACAGAGAATAATTAAAGTACTGGGTAGTGTGTTAAAAGCATTGTTTCCAACAATACTTTGCCCCAAGACCAGATCAAATAAAAATCGCAAACAACACTATTGTTAATAAAACCCGTACAAATCACTGTTGCCACTAAAATATATACTAAAATATCAGTGTCACCACTAAATTTAATTTTAAAAAACCCAAAACGTACAGAACTGTAGAAATTCACGTAAAAACCCGTAAATGCCTGTGTACGCCCGTAAAGCCGTACAGCTTGGAAAAAATTGTAAAAATTATGGCTATTTACAGGCAGTTGACAGGTAAGCTCTCTTCTTGGTAGAGTTGACAGGCATGAAGAATGTGTTCTGCAGTCTCTGGGCTCAGTCCACAGTTGCACAGGTCTGTAAGTTAACACTTACTAATGGACAAGAGAGAAAGTTTACATACATGTGAAATGAGATGTCTAAGAAAGTAGCAAACAGAATATGAAGAGATCATGTGAGGAATAAAGACAGTACAAGAACCATTGGAACAATGTCCATGGTCAAATATATTGAAAAACAGAGACTGAAATGGTGTGATCACTTAATGAGAATGAACCCATATTCACCAGCGAAAAGAGCATACAACATGAGAATTGAAACACCAAGAGGCAGAGGAGATGAAGAAGAAGGTGGATTGAAGAAGTTACCAACATTCTGAGTTGTCACAATAATACTGCATATCAAGCGACTAAATGTGCCATAGCACGAAAACAAATCCTCATTCAATCCTGCACCATCTTGCAGAAAAAACAGAGAAAAAACGATACATAGATTGTCTTTACAATTTGAGGACATCATATAGAACCTGGTTTGTTCTCTGAAGCTGATGTAGATTTATGAGAGTTAATGAAATGCTGACATTCTTATTGTTGTCTCAATCACTAGAAATTACACACTTTTAGCTCCTGCTTCCTGTGTGAAATGGGGAGGTTTCTCTAGAATTTTATTTCATACCTAAACAACTTAACTCTCAGGGGTGTGCAATGCTTTGAGAAGTCTATTACTCAGGGAGAGGTTAATTATAGGGGTTTTGTGGCTTTTATAATCATCATTCAGAGTTGGAGTCTGACATCAGCTCCACTAGCAGTATCATTTCCTATTGAAGGTATCCGTGACATCCCAGCTCTGTTTCATAGTCACTGGTAGGGCCTTTGATACATCTTCAGTAAGAAATTTTACAAAAGAATGGTTATTCACCCAATTTTGTATATGATTCTTCCATTTTCATGGAATGTATGCATTTTTAATACTATTAAGAATAGCCTCTGTGACAGAGAGGTACAAAGTGTATCTCGGATGACCAAGGTTCAAACCCCACTGCAGGATCTTATGCATAAGGGTAATTCAGAGAATCATTGAAATAATGCCTAGAAAATCGCTACAGCCCCAAACATTCAGGATTAATCACTACATTGCGTATAGGATCGATCTGACCTAGTTGTTTCATTAAATGACCGTGTCCTCTCGGAAGATTTTCAAAAGTGTGATTCATGATCGCTTTCTTCTTCTTCCTCTTTCGTTCACTTGAAACATGTCTATATCTGTATGATCAAGACTCCATGAGATTGGTGTAAAGATTGGAACCAGACTGTAAAGAGAAACATAATAGATATATCAAGAGACTGATAAATCAACATCACATTGGAACTGTTGGTTGGTTGGTTGGTTGCTGATCCAGCAGTCCATGTGCTCATGCCCTTTGACCAAAGTCATTAAAATAGCATTATATTGCTGGGAAGTCTGTGGATTTTGGCCCACCCCGGGCCAGAGTCAGAGAATAACTATCACACCACCAGGAAGGTAGATTTAAACCAATGTACTGCTCCGAGCCACTGCAGCCAAGATAGGGTTTACTGTGCCCATTCCCCATCACCAATTGACTACTGGTTATACCGAATGTCTCTATTGGTCCAAGCATGCAACAAAATGGTCAAGTCAAAAGGATTGTCACATCCTGAGTCACTATGCCTCTATGATGGGCCTCAGCCATAGGAAAAACAGTGTTGTCAGTTTCCTTCTCGCCAGTGCTGTGCAGTACATCTCTGGCTTCCTCCCAACCACAGAGTTTTTATACATATATAAAAATAACAAAGCATAAAACACATTGCAACAACAAAATAAAAGCATGAGAAGTATAATTTTATAGGTGACATGTCATGAAGTTTCTATAAGAAGATGACCTCAATACAACGGCATGTCATCTACTAAGATTTTCTGTTGCATGGGTGGTTTGTTTAGTGGGCCATTGGTGAGACCCACAGACACAACCGCATGCACAGTCTGGGACTGTCATCTGCTACACTTTACTGGATTTACTATGATGGGGATTGGAGCACTTATGGACTTGTCCAGTGTGTGATGATGATAACCTACTGTCATAATAATAATAATAATAATAGGACACATAACCCTAATAATAATAATAATAATTAATAATAATAATAATAAATAATAATTAATAATAGGACACATAACCTGTAAAAGTCATAGGGGTGCCACACTGGATACATCAGCACAAGAAGCTCTCCAGATAACTCTATCTTTATCTATTCGGAGGAGTGTAAACAAATCACACCCAGACCATTTCTTCATGTTAACAATCCATGATTTTCTCTGCCCTCCTTCGACCCTTGGTTGTTCCTTGCAAAATAATTTTAGAAAGAGAGTCATGTCTTGTTACATGTGAAACCAAACATGTAACATTTCTATGGGTAGAATTTTACTCAGTGGTGCCAAAATCCTTTAACAGAAACTAGGCTTATCAGCAGTCATAACTCATATCTCACACTGAATAGGATATGCTACCAATAACACTTACCTCATCCATTCAGTTTTTATCACTTTCAATAATTTTTTTAATGAACAAACTTGTCTTTTCTGTATTTAAAAAAATGTGTATTCCATCTTTATATTTTAGATCAACTCTGGTTATCTTCAAATTGACAACTGCATCTTGGAAGATGGAGTTCTATGTGTTAGAAACCCAAGCACAGTGCACATCAAGTTTTGTACATTTCGACATGCATCTGTCATACTACAGCACATGAACATTAGCATTATAGAAAACTGTGAGTTTTCCCAAAGTGGCAGTGCCAATATCTTTATTGAAGGATACCCAAAGAATGAGAAAAATTGGACATACTCATTTTTAAAAGATCGTACAGAGGCTATCTGTCACCAAAAACATCTGTATCGAAAAGAAAGTGGACTAAAAGCTACTTCAAGTTTAACTTCAACTATTCATTCATATAACACTAATAAATCTCATGTGAATACTTGTTGTGGGCAGGTTTTTGATACATCTTCCCATAATCCAAGTTTAAATGTTGATGATCCAGTAGGAAGTTCTTATAACTCTTGTCTACAAGAGTTTAAATATTGTGTACATCAGAAAGATATATCTGCTGGGTTGATTGATTGTGTAGATAAAGAGTCAATATGCCAAGATTCTGTTAAAAGTCAGGAAAATTTAGCAACAACACTTCAAAAGGATTCCATGTGTCAAAATTCTTTTAAAAGTGAAGAAACTGTAGCAATAACACTTCAAAAAGAAGTGACAACTGACAATCAGGATAACAGGCATGAAAAAATAAATGTAAATCATGAATGCAGAAATAATAGTTTTGGTTCATCATCATTACAACATGTTTGTAAAGAAGATAATGTGAATGCCACTGAAGCAAGCAATTCCTTTAAAACATACAAGGAGGAAAAGTTGCCACTGTCTAGTTTTAATTTATTGAAGGACCTATCTATTTCTACAAATATTGAACACTCAGCTTTTAAAAAGAGTGAACGTCGTAAAAGTGTTGATAGCCATGTTGGTTTTAAAAATGTTGACAGTTTGTGTAGTCCTCAACTATCAACAGATATTTTAGGAAGTCATGGGAAAAATAGCATTGTGTCTACTCATGCAGGAAGATTACTTGGTCTTCCTCAAAACATAGAAACAAGCAGTACTAAGTTGCCTCCCATTCCAGCAGCTACTAATCTGAAAATCAGTAACAAAAGGAGGAAATTAACTTCATATTTTGAAATAGAAAATCAGGACAAGCTCAAAAGTAATTCTTTAAATAGTGAATTGGACAAAAATGATAAAGCTAACTCTAACAGTTTGCTTAGTTCTAGAGATAACCTTGAGGAGAAACAGAACTGCAATATAGAAATGAATGTGAAACTAGTACATAAGAATCTTCACAGTAGTATTGGTTTGAACACAACAGAAAAACCTGGCGAAACCAGCATACTAACTGCAATGAAAAGCACATCCTCATCCAATCAAACATCTAGTGAAAATATTATTAGTCTGTCTAACAGCACTATTAATACTCAGATAAACAACATTAGTGAAAATAATGATAGTGCTGTCAATTGTGTTGGATCTAATGCTTCCTCTGTTTCAACTAGTGCTGGACCTAGTTCATATCAGCAAAATCAGTTGGATAGTTTTCAGAGCATGGAAGTCTCAAGTTCCGGACATTACTGTGGTTCAGATGATCACTGCATTCCTTGTAATGTCATTGAACACAAAATGCGGAGATCTCAAAGTGACGAGGTTCTTATAGAATCTGACGAAGACCTGTCCATTTTGGATGAAATAAATTCTTCTGTATCTAATAAAACAGAAAGTAAGTATTAATCCATTTAATTTATAATGTTGTGAATGATGATGATAAAATAATCCCTTCAGTTGTGAACAGGTAGCTCTTGACACATGATGATGAAATAATCCCTTCAGCTGTGAACAGGTGGCTCTTGACACACATAATGATGATGAAATAATCCCTTCAGCTGTGAACAGGTAGCTCTTGACACACATGATGATGATGAAATAATCCCTTCGGCTGTGAACAGGTAGCTCTTGACACACATGATGTTGATGAAATAATCCCTTCAGCTGTGAACTGATAGCTCTAAACAACCCATAGCCATTCTGACAAAAGCATAGATCCTCTTCAGTTGAGTAACCGAGGTGACACTTCAAATGCTATCTCAAAAGTTAGGGGGTTTAAGGATGCATGCTGAGTCTCAAAATGGAAGCATTTCAGTGGGGCAGTATCCCAGAATAATCATGTTCTGCCAGGAGTGCAGCATATACACCTGGGCCAACTAGTTCATCATTCTTCCGTTCAGATCTGTTGACCCATCTGTAGTGATGGCACACCTAACATTTCCCACCACCTAGGATTCTGCCACAAAAGAACAAAGGTTCACTGGCATGCATATCTTGATCACAAATTTGGCAGAAAACAAAAGTAAGAATTCAAAGCAAATAACCTCTTTATTTTGGAGATGCGGTTAGGAAAGTACGGAAGAACGCATGTGCAATAGTTGCTAGGCGATTTGGTGCTGTTGAATGGACTGGTTCAATTCCCGTTAGTCTCAAGAATTTTTAAATTGTCCTCTGGCTTCCTACTTAAATTTACTTGTATAAACAATTATTTGAAGCAAAATTGTATTGTCTATATATGTTATCCATGTTTACAAGAAGACCTATTGGCCCTTGTATAACTAATACGGATATTATATGTTTGTTGTTACTGAGGATATTTCAATACCTGTACGGGATGTTTGTTGTTGTTGTAATAGTCCTTGTCTCGATTGGTCCATTCTGGTGACTTTGAGTGCATGGTTTGATTGGCTTGACAAAATTGCATCTTTTTTTGGAGATGCGGTTAGTCCAGTATGGAAGAACGCGTGTGCAATAGTTGCTAGGCGATTCGGTGCCGTTGAACGGACTGGTTTAATTCCCGTTAGTCTCAAGAATGTTAAAATTGTCCTCTGGCTTCCTACTTAAATTTACTTGACATTTTCTAGTTGTTGTTTGTCAATGACTATTGTCATTGCTATTATAGGTGTCAGTTCATCTCTGCTTATATGAATTATTTTTGTCTTATTTGCATTGAGGAAAAGATTTTGTACCTCAAGATGATGATTGACTGGCAAAATTAAGTGTTCTAAACAAGTGGGGCTCCTTGATATTGGTGCAGTTATTCGTATGTACATGTTGAACAGGTGTGGTGAGAGGATGCATCCCTGACTGACCACTTTTTGACCTCAAATCAGTCATATGACATATGTTTCTACTTTAAGGCAGACAGAAGCCTTCCTGATAAAGCATTTTAATGAGCGATATTAGATGGTGTCAGAAAGCCCATGATTTTCATTATGTTCCATAATTTCTGGTGTGTTACGCAGTCAAATGCCTTTGAGTAGTCAATGAAACAGATGTATATGTCTACATTGAACTCCGCACTTCTCTATTATATTTCTCATGTTGAAGATGTGATCCCTAGTACCTCTGTACTGTATAAAACCTGCCTGAACTGCACTTACCGGTATTTCTCTGTTCATATATTAATCCATTCTTTTCATGATTATCTTGAGAAACATCTTGCTGATATGACTGAACAATGCAATTGTTCTATATGTGTACAGAGTTCAAATTGCCCTTCTTCGGAATTAGTATATATATATTAATTTTTTTCAATCTTTTGGCCACATTTCACTTTTCCAGATCTTAACACAGAGGGCATAATAGACTGTGGACATTGGGTTCTTCTCCTACTTGTATACATTCAACAACTAATTTGTGCACCCTGGTGACTTGCCAGTTTTTACATTCTTATCTGCTTAAGATCCAACATACTTCATCAGAACACTGGCATAAGCAAAACAGCAATACATCTCCATTCTCTCGATTACAAAATGGAAAATAAAAGATCGGCATTCGAAATTAAATGTTATGCAAAGGTCCTAAGAATATCATGGACAGAAAGACAAACTATTGCAGATGTCCACAAAGACCTGAACATAGAAGAAGATTGGCTCCTCAAAACTATCAAAAATTCAAACTGACATATTTTGGACATAAAGAGACACAATTGTTTAGAAAGATTAATCATGGAGGGAAAAACGAGAACAAGAGGCAGATTAAGACTAAAATAGACACATGACATTAAAGACCTATTGAACATGACACTGGAAGAAGCTAGGCAGCTTGCACAGAACCGTGAGGTTTACAGACTGGCAGTGAGAGCAACGTTCTGTAAAGGACATGTCACTTAGAGAGAGAGTCTCCTGAGATGTCCGATTTCGGCAGTAGGATCAACTCAGTGAATGAATGGTCAGTAGGCTATCATGACAAAGTTTAGTTGAGAATGTTTAGGCTTCAAAAGCAGATCAGTCACATTTTAATAATGATGCAATTTGATGTTTTACTAGTGCCTAATAATTGCGTACTTAGAATGAAGGAAGGCAGAATTCCATGACAAGCTTTCATGTGGACACCATAAGGAAAAGAAAACAGGGAAGACCAAAAACAATGCTCAGAAGAACATTTATGAATGAATTAAATTCAACAGGCATAAATGCACAAGACCTGCAACCCCTAGCAACTGACTGACAGGCATGGAGAACTATGACATGCGCCTTATGTGCCAAATTTGACAAAAGAAAAACTGACTGACTGACTGAATAATTCAGACAATCGGTAATAGTCCGATAGTGAAACTTCTTTAAAACTTTTGGTCTAAAACCTAAAGTAAAGTATTAAAACTTCAGCAATTATTGAACAACAATGTCCTAAACAAGGTCAATTATATATAACTTTTTCTTCAGTGTTCATTCTTCAACTCCTTCAGATTAGCAGGATGTAGTCCAGAGAATAGAATGTATTGCATCATGGTTCACAACTTAGCTGCAATATCTGCATCTTTCTGCTTGTCATATCAGACTTCATGATCACTTTGTCCTTCTATGGAATGAGACAACCAACTCCACCCTAAAACCTCCTTAGTCACTTCTTATGACATGCTTGGCAGATAACAGTTTATATATATATATATATATATATATATATATATATATTATATATATAATATCATGTCATATATCACTACAGGTGATGTTTATGAGTCATCAAGTCAAACTACTGACAGTAGTGACGCAGACAGCACACACTTCACAGACACTGATGAAGAATCATCCTCCAGTGAGGAATCAGTTATTATGTTGCCAAACTTGAATGAGTTTCATATGAACCATTCGGACAGTTTTTCAACATCAAAAGATGTGGATGCTGATACCGTATCTATAAATAGTGACTTTACAAAAGTTTTTCCAGTGAATGTAATGGCGGATTCATTGATAAGGTTTGATATCATTTCTATTTTTTTACTGTCAATAAAATGTGCATTCATTTTATGGTTTATGTCTTCTGCATGACTGGTGAGGCTCACTGTAACAATATGTGAGGGTTTCTCAAAGGGGGTGAAAATACTCTATGGAGGTGATGAAAGACTGGGGGGGAGAAAGGGGGTGGTTTTGAGGCTATGTAGGGTCATGGGATGATAACAGCCACATTGGGTGGGGATGTAGGGTCAGGGGTAGCGAAAGGGTTTTAGGGAACATTCAACACATGAAATTGTACACAATATATTAAAAGTACTCACTACATTTTATGTACAATAAGACAAGAGTTGTGATTCTGTTGATATTTGTTGAACTTTATCTGGTCACAACTAGGATTATTTAAACCAGTAGCAACAAGCTTCTATTGAAAATGGGAAGCTTTTTAACTATCATCATCATCAGGTGCCATGCCAGCTGGCGTAGGCGGTCATGGCTCTCCACAGCTCTCTGTCCACAGTATTATGTATCAAAGTTGTTGTTTCCTTGC
The DNA here is from genome assembly GCA_034231615.1 of Meghimatium bilineatum. Taxonomy (NCBI): domain Eukaryota; kingdom Metazoa; phylum Mollusca; class Gastropoda; order Stylommatophora; family Philomycidae; genus Meghimatium; species Meghimatium bilineatum. The sequence goes on from CM067306.1 coordinate 34,378,616, forward strand.
CGTGCCAGGTTGTCAAACTGTCTAATATTTCCTCACGTTGTTGCCCTCTGTCTGTGTTGCCTTAAATTTTGCCTGTTGTGACTATTTTCTCTAAACCTGCCTGTCTCTTGAAGTGGCCAAAAAAAGAAGATTGCCTTTTATATTGTTGATTAAGGTCCGTTTCGCATTTGACTCTTTCAACATCTCTACATTAGTTTTTCTGGCAATCCATGGTATTCTCAGCATTCTTCTGTAGAACCACATCTCTGTTGCCTCTAATATCCCATTTTCCAGTTTATTTATTGTCCAAGACTCACACCCATATGTTAGTATAGGGATTATATAGCACTGCAGAACTATCTTTCTCACTTCTAATGACAAGGTCATATTAGACAGTATATTTTTCATTTTTCTGAATGTTGTTTTTGCCTGTCCTATTCTGCATCTTATTTCTGTTGAACTTCTTCCATCTGCTGTAATCATTGTACCTAAATATTTGAATTGGTGGACCTGTTTTAATACTATATCATTCACTTTGATCTTGCAAGGTGTGTTATTTTGTTTATTTGAAATAACCATTACTTCTGTTTCTTGATATTTAGGAAGAGGCCTTTATCTTTACTTTCTGTGACTACTACATTAATTAAATCTTGAAGGTCTTCCTCACTTTTAACTATATTAAAATGAAAATAATTGAATTATCTATTGTTTTTCCTCAGGTGAATGATAGTTGTTAGTATCCACACTTTCATGCTGATAACCATGATCCCAAATGTACCTCCTCGTAGTGCACCCTGGAAACAGAAACACAGCGGCTCGTGCTTTTGGCTAAATCATTTGGGGATCATGTCAGAGAATGTGGAGGTAGCAGTTTGGGAGCCTTAGTTGTCATTCCAAGGCTATGTGTATCGCTGTGTCTGTCCATATTTGTTAAAGGTTATCTTAGCGTTTTCTATCAACCGTTATTTGGTCTACCTCTGGCTCTATGTCCGTATATTCTTTTGTAATATACTTTTATTAGTATTTTATTTTTGTTCATTCTCATAAGGTGACCGAACCATTTTATATGCTGTCTTTAAATATTTTCAATACACGATATTATACCTACTCTTTTTCTAATTTCTTCATTTCTTATTTTATCTAGTAGTAACCATTGCAGCTTATCTTAGATAAAAGATCATGTTTGACATTTATACATTTCAGATTCAAATACACTTCACAAACATTGTCTTACAGATGTAGTGAAACCTGGAAATTCACTTTGTAAACTCAATATAGCTCCCAGCAGGAGAAATTATTCTAGTTTTCAACATATATTTGTTATTGTTTGTCTCGAAAAAATATATTTGGTACCTTTTTCAAGCAAGTCAGACACTCTGACATGGAGGTTTCATAAATTATACTGCTGTTTGTATAATTTTTGTCCTCAAACAATGAAAAAAATGAGATGTCTAAGAAAATCAACAAACAGAACAAGAAGTGAGTGATTATGTGAGGAACGAAGAGATTACAAGAACTGTTGGAACAACATCTGTGGTCAAATATATTGAAAAACAGAGACTGAAATGGTTTTGCTACTTATTGAGAATGATACTTTATTGGCCAGAGCATACAACATGAAAATGGAAACAGCAATACACAGAGGAAGACCTAGAAGAAGGTGGATCAAAGTATTTACCAACATATCAACATTTTGAGATGTCACAATATTACTGCATATCAAGCGACCAAATGTCCCATAGCCCAAAAACCTATTGTCATTCAATCCTTCGACGCCTTACAGCAAAAGTAGAGAAAAGACAATAGATAGATCACTGTATTGATGACACATCTTTTTGGTTCATTTCTAGTCTATTTTTGGAAATAGAAATGATAAAAGCACAGTTTGATTTATATAAATTCTCTGTCAGACTCGTAAAAAAGAAAAAGATACTCAAATATAATTTTTACAAGAAAAACAATATCAATCATAACGTTGAAAGATGGCAGAATGTCACCAACTGAATTAATTAGCAAAACGAGATAGGGAATTGTGGGAGAAACTTGGTCATTTATGTTATTCGACATGACACTTGATTGAATTTTGTATTTTACTTTACCAAAAACAAACAGTTGGACTATGTATGCTTCCACAGTTCATCTGTTAGTCAGGTTCACGGCTGCTTAATCCATCAATGCAGAATGAACCACAGCAAAGGTGGGGTCATGGTTAGTCTGCAGTCACATGCAATCATCTCAGAGTGTGACATCAGTGATGTAAGATATGGCATACGATGTATTCAGAATTCTAGGGTAAGTTACAAAAGTTTACTCATTTTTTTTAGTGTTATGTTTGTTGGTTTCAGAATTCTAGGGTAAGTTGCAAAAGTTTATTCATTTTTTAGTGTTATGTTTGTTGGTTTCAGAATTCTAGGGTAAGTTACAGAAGTTCACATATTTTTGTAGTGTTGTGTTTAGTGGTTTTATTCCTAGAAGTTGTGAACAAGCTCATGTATGCTTTTGAATCAAATATTTAATCTTCATACCAAATTGTGGTATCAATGTAGACATGGCATTAGAATAAGAGAGAAATTTTACTGTGTATGAAAGGAGATGTCTAAGAAATGCAGCACACAGAACATGAGGAAATCATATGAGAAATGAAGAGATTACAAGAACTGTTGGAACAATGTCTGTGGTCAAATATATTGGAAAAAAAACAGGTTGAAATAGTTTGACAATTTAATTAGAGTGAACCCATAATGGCTAGCAGAAAAAAGCATGCAGCATTAGAATGAAAACTTGCATGAAGCAAAGGAATACCAAGAGGAAGGTGGATTAAAAGTGAAGAAGTTACCAATGTTCAAAAATGACATAATATTACTGCATATCAAGCGGCCAAATATCCATAGCCTGACAACTGATTATCATTCAGGCCTGAGATGATTAACAGCAAAAGCAGAGAAAAAAACAATAGATCGATGTTTGTCTGCACTGTCTATCTAGTCGCTGTGGCCCTTGTTTGCCTTGCGGCATCAGGGGTGGAAGAGTTCTCTGGAGATGGCCTTCTTGTGTGCTGTTTGTAAGCTTGTTCCTGTGGCTTCTTTGATTTCTGTGATTCATCTTTTACATGGTCTGCCTCTGGCTTTATTGCCATTATTTCTATGTTTCATGGCCATTTGTGGCATGCTATCTGTTGGTAGTCTGAAAGCATTTGAAAATCACTTGATCTGTTGTCTTTTGATGCATTCCAATGCTCGTATTGTTTGGTTATCTGTCTGATGTTATCGTTTCTAATTCTATCTCTTAATGACACTCCGAGTATTCTTCGTAGACATGTCATTCCTGCAGTCACTATTTTTCTTTTGTCTTGAGCTGTCATTGTCCAGGTTTGGCACTGGTAGCACAGTGATGGAATAATAATAGTCTTGTATAATGCAACTTTAGTGTCTATGTGTACATTTTTGTTCTTGAAAATATGTGTCATCTGTCCTAGGATCTGGTATGTTTTGTTACATCTATTTTGTATCTCTTTACTGGTTTCCCTTCACTCGATATAATGCTTCCTCAATAAGTGAACTCATTTACCTGTTTAAGGTCTTTATAATTGATGGAGATAGTGATATTTCTTTCTTTCTTTGCTATTGCCATTATTTCTGTCTTTTCAATATTAATCTTCATGTGTAATTTTTTACATGTTGTGTGGAGTCTGTTCAATTGTTCTTGTGATGTCAGTTCAATTGTTCTTGTGATGTCACTATTAGTACTTGATCGTCTGCAAAGAGTAATTTGTTCAATTTGTCTTTTATGTTATCTTCTTCATTGGTACTTGTTATTTTACAGATATGGTCGATATATGTTATAAAAATAGAGGGGATAGGACACACCCCTGGCGAACTCCTGATTGAATCTGCAATGTGATGTAGGAATAGATAGATACTTGTGTGCAATTTGGTGGAGGAATAGAAAGATGCTTTTGTGCAATGTGATGAAGGAATAGATAGATGCTTGTGTTTAATTTGGTGGAGGTATAGATACATGTTTATGTGCAATGGGATGGAGGGATAGATACATGTTTGTGTGCAATGTGATGGAGGGATAGATACATGTTTGTGTGCAATGTGATGGAGGGATAGATAGATGCTTGTGTGCAATGTGATGGAGGGATAGATAGATGCTTGTGTGCAATGTGATGGGGGATAGATAGATGCTTGTGTGCAATGTGATGGAGGGATAGATTGATGCTTGTGTGCAATGTGATGGAGGGATAGATAGATGCTTGTGTGCAATGTGATGGGGGGAATAGATAGATGCTTGTGTGCAATGTGATGGAGGGATAGATAGATGCTTGTGTGCAATGTGATGAAGGGATAGATAGATGCTTGTGTGCAATGTGATGGAGGGGTCTCTGGAGCTCTATTTCATACTCAGAAGACTTCAACTATGGTATGCAATGCTTTGAGAAGGATGATCCTACTTAAAGGGGGGGGGGGGAGGGGGTATTTATATGTATAGCTCATGTTCCACCATTTTGTATGTAAATATCCAATAATGTAAAAGCCTGCAACCATTTGGCTGTATCAATATTTGGCTGTATCAATATTTGGCTGTATCAATATTTGGCTGTATCAATATTTAGCTGTATCAATATTTAGCTGATATTGATAAGATGTATTCTCTGAGAATTATGTGGCATAATATTGTTAAATTATTAGATGAAATATAACTTGTGTGTTGTCAGATGCTAGAAAAGGGAACAAAGAATAGTGATGTTGTCTAATATTTGCTTCCATTTTTTAACAGGTTGCTATTTTGAGAAATACCATTTCTCATTGCCAAACGTCTGGAATTTTCATGAGACTGGCATCTTCAGGAGTCATTGCTGGTATTAAATGTTTTCATTTTTAAACGTAGTACCTGTTTTGTTTAATAATAACAACATAAATATAATATTTTGTTATAATAACAAAATAGATAATAATATTAATATAAATCACTTCTTCAATATAATAAATATAATAGAAAAGTACAGAGGGTTGAATGCAGAGGGTTATAGCTGTTTCATAGACTTTCAGCAGACTGTATGCAAATGTATGGTGTAGAAATGGCATTAATCTACAGACTAAGCTGAAAGTTTACAGAGCAGTAGTACTTCCAGTGCTGTTATATGCTAGTGAAACATAGACTGAGTATAGATGGCATGTAAGGAAACTCAATCAATTTCACACAACTTCTCTCCGAAAAGTTATGAACATCAGATGGGAAGACAAGATTCTAGATACCACTGCCTTTGATAGATCTGGCATCCCTATAATTGACACCATCCTGATGCAGACACAGATTCATTGGGCTGGTCATTTGGTACATATGCCAGACCATTGCCTGCCAAAGATACTTCTCTATGGTGAACTGGAGAAAGGTACATGATCTCAAGATGGCCAAAAGATATGCTACATGGACTCGTTAATGACCTCACTGAAAACCTTTGAAATAGACCAAGATACATGGGAAGAACTTGCACAAAATAGATCTACATGGCACTACAGTAAAAAAAGGGCACATAATCTTGTGAAAAGACAAGAAATGCAGCAGCTCAACAACAGCAGAGAGTAGCTAGAAAGTCACAGATATAACAAAATCCTTCCACAGTGGTTATCCTATGCCTGAACTGTCCAAGGAAATTTTCCGTTTGAATAAGGATTATTAGCTATCTACAAAGTATTAGGCATGGACATAATTCTAACTGAATTTTTAAAAGTGGATGTAACAAATGATCATCATTTCTTGTGATGGACGAACACACATTATGCATCAATATCAGATGTTTGTTCCATGAATATAAAATATCAACATTTTTCACAACTTTTCTATCACATGTTCAAAAAATGATGAATTTTTATCTGATTCTTGCAGGCAATGACATTCATTCTAACAATGAGGCTGGGATTGATATTCGAAAAAATTCAGACCCACTTGTACAGGTAGCTACTATAATTAATTTTTTCATGTGTTCAGTTTTCTCATGAGTTCTTGTTGTTTCTTTTGTGTGCGTGAGTTTTATTTATATTAATGAATTATTTCATGTGAGTTTTCGGCGCATCTTCCGTTTCATCCACCGTTGTGACTTTGCTGTGTGAGATAAGTTGTGTAAAATTATAGATTTTGATAAAGGGGGGTTAAAAGGATTAGAATTAGTTTATAGATTGTTTTTGGAGGGGGAGAAGGGTTAGATTCAATGTTTAGAATTAATAATTAATTTTCTAATTATGGTGACGTTCTTGTAAAAAGTTCGCTATATATAGCACAGCAGTGGACGAAATCAAATTTTTACCGAGTTGTCTTTATATTTATGAAGGTGTTTTACCGGCAAATGAGTCTACCATCTAACTTTTTATAAAATCTGTGATGATCTGAAATTTTGAGTAATTTTGTGACATCTTTAACTACCAGCTATCCTAGATACAAAATGGCTAACGTAATCATAAGCTTTTTAGAGATGTAGTGAGTCTGTTACAGTCATGAGGACTGCTGCCGCATTAAACAATCTGTGTGTCACCCACTGAAAGTTCCTCCCTCCTCACACCTGAGACTGGATGAACTTTTAGATTTCTAGCAGACCTCAATAAACTAGTACTATTTCACTAGCACTCCCACTGTCACTTAAATTGCAATTAGAGCAGTCAAGGGAAAGAAGAGAGACCTTTCTATTGCAATCAGGGGACACAACCCAGAAACTTCACAGCTAGACATCTCAAATGCCCTCTCTGCAATATTTTCACAACAGAAACATATAACATATACATATTAGATAGTAAGCAAATTACTGTTCTGTGTATGTGTAGCATGCATGCAGTTAACTTATTCTAACGGCTATATATGTGTTAATTGGTATGATGAGTTTCCAACCGCGATTGATAAAATACCGATTACATGGATGACGTTCGTTACGTGAATGGTACATAAAGAATTAATATTCATACACGATCTAGAAATGGTCTTTTTACAATTCTTGTCATATCAGAATATATAACAATAGATCTATCTACAGATATATGATAAGTTATTTTTCATCGACGGGAAATAGTTTATTTTGCACATTTTTATGATAAAAGATGATCTAAGATATTTGACACTGTAAAGTAATGCTATTAGACCTACTAAATTAACATGAAGAATAACAACATTGCCTGTATAAATATTGAATGTGCACAGACCAACAACAATTCAATATGAATTTTAGAAAAAATTGAAGATTAAAAACGTTGAGTTTTAACAAATGTACAAAGTCTGGCTAATGCGAATTCCAAGCCTCCACGGAGGTCATTTAATCCGCCACTGGGTAACAAATTTGTCAGGTCTGTAATGCCCCCTATAAATTTACCTCTGTTAATAATGGGAATGTATAGCGTGAGTCCCAACTAAAAGTGAACTTTTTGATAAAGAATAACATGTGTGTCCTGTACTGAGTACATACACCAATACAATCCTCCGAAATAAAATATCTCAACACCCAGCTACTGATTAGTAATTATAGACAAGGGAAATAAGCTGCTGGTAAAAAAATTGTCTCAGGTTTGATTTGCTTTCCCAAACAAAGACTCATTTGCCAGGATTGAACCGTTATGAATTATTTCATGTGAGTTTTCTTTATATTTATGAATTATTTAATGTGTTTTCTTTATGTTTATGAACTATTGCATGTGTTTTATTTATATTTAAGAATTATTTCATGTGAGTGATCATTCGGTTGCTAAGTCAATATCCAAGTCATAGGTAAGGTGGAATTCTACCCACTCTGGTTTCTCTTCACAAACGCATAATTATGTCGAAGAGCAGCCAGCAGCTACATAATACTTACAATTAAATGTTTCTGAACTATAAATAAAAAGCATTGATAAAATTTTAAAAAATATTTAAAAAAATAAACAAATAAAAATTAAGAAAAAAAAATAATATGACTTTTAGTAGTAAGAATTAAGTGAAAGAGCTGATAAATGTATTAGGAATTAAGTGAAAAGGATTGTTTGTTTTCCATTTGTTTTCAGTCTTAGTTGTTGTATTTCATTCTTATTTCACATGTTTTTAATATGCATTGTCTCTATGATAATATATGAGGTATGAGTGTGCATACATTTTAATTTTTACTTTGGATTTTTCTGTTGTTAATATCTGCTGTGTAGTCCATTTGTGATATTATTATTTTCAATGTTTGTTCTCTGTCCTGTATTTTTTTCTTGATAAAGACCTTATGGTTGAAACATTGATTTAGTCTGTCTTGTATACCATTACCTATATTTCTTTGTACTTGTTAGTCTGTTTATGCGCCATAAAACTGCACTACCTTGTGTTTTGTGTATGTAACAGCTGTTTAGATGTTAGCAGTTTCCTCATGTTATTGAAATTTTTTTACTCTGTAAGAACTGCTATTGTTTTCTATGGTTTATTATGTGTGATTTGTCATTGTTTACAATATGTGATTTATCATTGCTTCATATGTTGTACATGCTGTGGTATCTTGGGATGTTGTTGTTGTTGTTTTTGTTATGATGACATTTTGTTTAATCATGTTGTGTGATACCATGGCTGCTGGTGCACCTCTTAACCATGTATCTCTGACTTCAGCACCTGTGCTTGCTTGGACTATGTTCCTGCTCAATAAAGAGGATTTCCTGATCAATCTTAGTTTCCAGCCTCTGTTGGCTGGACTACACACCATCTCCATCCACTTCAAGGAGTTGACCTCGATGGAGATCTTGTGTTCTGTTTCTGCATGTATTTCTAAAAAATAGTGATAATGATTGAACCAATTATTGTTTATGCAATGCAGAAATTGTATGTGTCAGACCATTGATGAAAATAAAACAGCGACACAAGACATTTTCTGTTCTCTGAACTTCATCCTGCTGGAAGTCTTGTAGGACCATTGTTCTGCTACAAGAGAGATATGGTGGGACATTTTTTACTTCCAGTTTCAGATTGGTGTCTCTTTGGCATTCTTCTGTGATGGGTGGTTATCCAGAGCTTCTACAAGTCCCTGATTTTCTTTTGACTCAATGTGACAGTGGGATGCAATGCCATGAACTGAACAATCTTCTATTCTGGAGGATACGTTTTTTTGACTTGCCATCTCGAGGTTTGCTGGGATAATTCCCTCCTAGATATGTAGGCATGAATCTTCAGCAGTTTTCAACACAGTGGAAATCATTGAAGGGGTAGTTAACCCCAACCACCAACCTCTTTATTAATAATAAAAAGAATATGGAAGAGAAACAGTTGATGTTTTTATCAATGGAAAAAACATATAATATAAAAAAAATAGAATAATATAGAAATAATGGGCTTCCACAAGATAATGGGCTTCCACAAGATAATGGGCTTCCGCAAGAACAAAAGCTGTACAGATGCTATCTTTATACTTAGACAGCTAACAGAAAGAGCCACAGAAAACAACAAAGAATTATACATCACATTCGTAGACCAAGAAAAGGCATTCGACAGAGTAGACAGACAACAACTATGGAAAACACTATCAATATATGGAGTACCCGAACATTTAATCAACATATCCAAGGGCATTTATGCTAATAGCCAATGTGCAGTACGAACAAAAGCAGTTGTGTCCAATAAGTTCCAAATTCAATCAGGAGTTCGCCAGGGGTGTGCCCTATCCCCTCTACATTTTATAAGATATATTGACCACATCTGTAAACTAACAAGTACCAACGAAGAGATAACATAAAAGACAAAGTGAACGAACTACTCTTTGCAGATGACCAAGTACTAATAGCGACATCAGAAGAACAATTGCAAGACCATATCAACAGACTCCACACTACATGTCAAAAATTAAACATGAAGATCAATATTGAAAAGACAGAAATAATGGCAATAGTAAAGAAAGAAAGAAATACCACAATCTCCACCAATGTTAAACACCTTAAACAGGTAAATGAGTTCACTTACTTAAGAAGCATTATATTGAGTGAAGGGAAAACCAGTAAAGAGATACAAAATAGATGCAACAAAACATACCAGATCCTAGGACAGATGACACGTATTTTCAAGAACAATAATGTAAACATAGACACTAAAGTTGCATTATACAAGACTATTATTATTCCATCACTATGCTACCAGTGCCAAACCTGGACAATGACAACACAAGACAAAAGAAAAATAGTGACAACAGAAATGACATGTCTACGAAGAATACTCGGAGTGTCATTAAGAGATAGAATTAGAAACGATAACATCAGACAGATAACCAAAACAATACCAGCATTGGAAGACATCAAAAGACAACAGGTCATTTGGTTTTCACACGTTTCCAGACTACCAACAGATAGCATGCCACAAATGGCCATGACACATAGACATAACGGTTATAAAGCCAGAGGCAGACCATGTAAAAGATTGATCACAGAAATTAAAGAAGCCACAGGAACAAGCTTACAAACAGCACACAAGAAGGCCATCTCCAGAGAACTCTTCCACCACTGATGCCACAAGGCAAACAAGGGACACAGCATATAGACCAGCCTCCTTAATTACTCCTTGAAACATATATGGTATGATATTCATGTGTATCTGATACCTGAACACATACTTCAGGACTGCCCAACATATAAAGATCAGAGACAGCGGATCTGGGCAGAGGATATAGATTTGAGGCAAAAACAATATGGCAGCTGAAAACAGTGGATTTTGCCCAGATGGCATGCCGGACAGTCTAACATCCCTGCTGATGCTAAATTAAAAACAATGGGGCAGCTGATCAGACCTGGAGAAAACTGAACTTTGTCCTGATGACATGTCTAACAATCTAACATCACTGCAGATGAAAATAGTGAATGTCTTTTGACATTCCTGATAATCTACCATTACTGCAGATGCTGAATGAAAAACAATGGGGCAGCCGCTCAGACCTGAAGAAAGCGGTGGACTTTGTCCTTATGATATGCCTGCCAATATAACATCATTGCAAATGCTGAATGCAGAGGAGCCTGTATGGTATTCAGCAATTTTGCTATTTTTTGCTTGCTTGTCAGCCTCGGTAACATAAGGCATTCTTTGAATAATATTATATTATTCTATGTATGATGGTGTTGTTAAAATACACAAATAATGTAATAATGTAATGGCAATGCTTATCAAATAACTTAATGGTGACATTTATTTTATTTCTCATGTAATAATCTAGTTCAATCAAATTCATCATGGGAAGAGGTCAGGAGTTGTTGTTCTTGGCAGTGGGAATGGTCAAATCAGGAGAAATAATATTTATAACAACACAGAGGCAGGCATTTATGTTCTTTATGGAGGAAACCCTATCATCAGGTGAGACCAAGAAATTGTGGTACAGTGAATATGGATAAAGGTAAAGGTATGTCCCATGACAGAAACCTGCCATCGGGATGAAGATAACTCTTCATGTACTAAGCTGCAGCAACTATTAGGTGGGGTGGCCAGTTCCGTTCCTTGCTGTGTTTGCTTTCCCCAACTCATGCATCAGAGATGGGTTGACTGGAGGAATGGTTGTGCCAGTCAAGAAATCACAATCCAGATTTTGTGTGTCCGGAAGTGGTTTCAAACCCGTGCTGTAACCCGGTGATAGTAAGCAAGCTCACTATCAACTAGGCTTCCACGCTCCCCAAATATGGATATGATATGTAATATAAAATATTATTATTTATTTATAATATTGCAGTATTTAAATATTACACTGTACAAATATCAAAGAATGCTCAGTGTTTTGTGTTGGGAGCATTAGTTGTAACTCTATTGTTCTGTATTGGAAGTATTAATTGTAGCTCAACTTTTTTTGTAGAAAAATAAACACTGGAAACAATAATAGTAAAAAGAATAAGGAAGAGAAACAGTTGATGTTTTGATCAATGAAAACAACATATAATATAAAAAAAATAGAATAATATAGAAAAATAGTTTTTATTTAAAAACATGTTTAAAATTTAATGACTATCAAACTATTAAGTAGAGGATCGGTGGGTAATGAAGTATCACTTTAAGTGACTGTATGAAATTGTCAAGTAGAGGATATCACTGGGTTTTTTTTGGTAACTACAAGTATATAAAAGATGGTGAAGTTTATCCTATCTATCTATTGTCATTTCACACTTGTGCCATTAAGCATCATGTGGGGATGTTAGAGTTGTCTGTATTTGGCCATTTGGGTCGCACTGGCCATGGTCAGCCTATGTCCCTTTAAGTTTTTTTTTTATTGTCTCCACTTATCTTCCTCATGTCTTGTAGCCTAATCTTCTGCTGTTGTATGCATGAAGGGCTGGTTGCATTGGTTCCATTTTCATCAGGTGGCCAAACCACCTGATTTGCTGTCTGTCAATATAGTCTTGGTTTGAGGTGGTATTTATTTCTTTCCTGATATTCTTATTTCTCCATCGGTCTCTTTTAGTGACATTTCTAGCTCTCATTAAACGTCTTATTTCTCATACTGTGATATTTTTCACTAGTGTCTTTGTCAAGGGTCATGTTTGACATTGGTAACACACAGCTGGTATAAAAATGTGTCCTGCTACAAGAGAGATCCAGCAGAAGTTTGAGAATGGACCCTGAAGAAGAAGAAGTCATTGTCTGAACCAATGGCGGTACACTTTGGGCATCCCCATAGGGGTTCCGTCTCTTTCAGCAGATATCGAAGGGTATGTATGCTGATAGTGCCAGTGGTGCATTGAATGTATATTTTTCCAGTCCTTTCCGTCAATTTACTATCTACTCAATAAATTCCAAAGTCCCTCAAACTCTTAAAAAACAGTCTCATTCATCATGGTGTCCTCATCGAATAGACGGAATTTACAATGTCCTCCCTGTCCCTGATCATCCATCTTGACATGTGCTTTTGATGCTAGTCTGTCTGCTGTATCACCATCAATTCCAGTGTGACCAGGCAACATGTTCATGTAAGTCCTAGGAGGTGTGAAACCTCAATATTTCTCAACCACTCATGACACAGGGATCCATTTTTAATTTTTCAGATCATGAATTCAGTCAGACAATAGTGTCCAATATTGTCATTGTTTCTGATATCCAGTATTTTTGTAGATCTCTCTATCTCCATTCCCATATGGGAGGTTGTTGTACTAAACCCTCTACACTTTTCAGCAATTACTATACCTCTTTAATTGCAGAAAAACCCCAGTCCAATCTTGACTCTCTCCTAATCCCAGCCTGATCTTGATTAGAAACTGGCCTTACAGACGTGGGGCATTCCCATAAGTGCTCCGCCCTCTGTTCCAGCAGCCGTCCGACTTGATGGTGTTTCAAGTCTAATGCCGCCAAAACAGACATCGACATCAGGGCACAACTCTGGCCCTTGCGGCAGTTTTCTTTGTTGTTCCGCCCACCCACACCATGCTCGCAACTTGTTCAAGCACAATGTCGGCCTGTTGGAACATGATAACTGTTATCGAAGGTTTTGACTACGGGGATCCCAGCCTGATCTTGACTCTCTCCTAATCCGAGTACAATCTTTACCCTCTCCTAACCCCAACCTGATCTTGGCACACTTCACACAGAACCATCTATGTATAAGACCACATCAATCTCTTCCGTGTTGTCAGTTATGAGTTACTTGATTTCGAGATCAGTTTGTTCATTGCATCAATCGCTGCTGAGAACCCTGCAGAGTGTGATTATAACCTTTCAATAACTTGACAGATCTTCACCAGCTCTTATCTTCTAATTCTCATTTGAATTAACATGTCTATACAGCAAGTAGTTTTGCTGTGAAGACATATTATCTAGTAATATTGTATAATGTCAGAGTTGCTGGTCCATCTATTGGCCTGGTATCACTGACTTCAGCATCAGTGATTGCTTAAGCACGACTGTAGTCCTGCTCAAGCTCTTATCCATTCTTCCTCTGAATATTTCTCAACCTAGGCAATCATCTTCTCCATCATCCATGATAGACCTTATTAGAGTCATGAACGTTTAACATTAAGTTGCCATCTCCGTGCCTCTTGTCACTCTCATGTATTATTTCACCCGTGTGCCAGTGTATGTCTTAATGTGATAATATATTGCTACAAATAACGGAAATAATACTCAATTTTCAGAGAGAATTATATTTATGGAGGTCGAGCAGCTGGAGTGGCCATCAATGCAGGTGGAAGGGGATATATTGTTGGTGAGTTTCCATATTTACTGAATTTTATTTCCTGTGTTTTTTTGTGTGCCTTTTATAATAAATAAAAAATTAGGCCAGCAACCTATTTTTTTGTGGTGCAACATTTTAGACATCAGTTGAAAAACGTGGTACTCCAATGGTAACATTTTAGTGGACAGTTTTTTACTTAGTGTTCACTTCCTCTTAAAAACTTCCCGTCTGCAAGCAGAAATAATACATATGTTGTTGACTCCAGTTATGAGGTAAATAGGTGCCAGCTGAACTCCTATTTCCATAATTATTGTGTACCTATAAGTTATCACCTTCAGCATCATCATCTGTTGCAAGAAATTAAAACTCTATTGCCTCACTTAGGGACAAACAATCAGAAAATCTGAGGTATTTGAAAGTATTCACCTCCTCAAGATGAAAAGAGTATAAATTTGAGCATGTTAATACTTTCAAATGTCTAGGATCCAGCTTATGTAGCTATGGAAAAAAGGGGGGAATAGAACATAACAGTCAACTTATCTTTTCATAAATTCATATTTTGTAAAATTTAAATCTGTATTCCTATAAAAACATCCCTATTAGTAATAATAGTAATAATTACTGACACTGTCCGCCCCCCTTTTTTTGGGGTGGCCCTCAAAATGTGTGTGTGAAATAAAAACGTCTTTATTGGAATAATTACTGAAATTTAACCCCCAACCCGTTACCCTTTAAAAAATAATGTTTGTGTGTGTGCTGTGAAACCGTATTAATAGAGTGAAAATCAAACTTTATAACTCACTATTGCTTTTTATTGTGTTGTATGGTTGTGAGAGTTGAACACTCACTTCTTACACGAAGAGACAATTACATGCCTTCGAATACAAATGTTACAGATGAATTGTATAAATTTATAAGAGAGCATAGAGCATTTATAAGAAATCTATGAGAGCAACAGAGATGTGGTT
Organism: Meghimatium bilineatum; assembly: GCA_034231615.1. Taxonomy (NCBI): domain Eukaryota; kingdom Metazoa; phylum Mollusca; class Gastropoda; order Stylommatophora; family Philomycidae; genus Meghimatium; species Meghimatium bilineatum. Next base: position 34,393,676 of record CM067306.1, read on the forward strand.
CTACAGAAGAATGTTGAGAATACCATGGACTGCCAGAAAAACTAATGTAGAGGTGTTAAAAGAGTTGAATGCGAAACGGACCTTAATCAACAATAGAAGAAAAAGGCAATCTTCTTTTTTTGGCCACTTCAAGAGACAGGCAGGTTTAGAGAACATAATCACAACAGGCAAGATTGAAGGCACCAGATACAGAGGGTGACAACGTGAGAAAATATTAGACAGTTTGACAACCTGGCACGGCAAAGATACAACAACGACTTTGATACATAATACTGTGGACAGAGAGCTGTGGAGAGCCATGACCGCCTACGCCACCCGGCATGGCACCTGATGATGATGATGATGATAAGAGAGCATGAAACAAATGTGTATGTAAGAAATAAAATAGAGATACATATGGCTCTCACAGGTTACTATTACTTTCAATAGTGAAACGTCATAAACTTGCATGGTTTGAACATGTATGCCAGCATGATTCCTTGTCAAAAAATAAAGTAAAAGGAAAAGTTGAAGGTGAGAAAAGCAGAGGACAAAGAAAAGCATGGACAGACATCAAGAACAGGGAAGGTCAATATTTCCTCACTCATCCACATCGTTGAAGATAGAAATTCCTGGAGACTGTGTGTTGATACATTAATTTGGTACCACTAAGATCCTGATGGATTATGTGTTTATAGATAGATTGATTCCCTCTGAGTTTTATCATCATCATCATTAAGATAAAACTATACCGCTTTACAAGATCCTGAAGTATTGATATGATTATTGTAATAAAATTATCTTTCGTCTGTTTTTCAGATAATGTGATCAAGGGGAATCACTGGGGTGGTATTGATATCCGTAATGGAAGTTGCACTCTGGTCAGTGGTAACAGAGTTATTAAGGGAATCAGTGATGGAATTGTGGTTGGTGTCAATGGAAAAGGGTCTATTGAAAATAACATAATCAATGGTTAGTGATTTTATTGTAGTTTATTGCAGTGGTATTAAAAAGATTCTACTTCTGCATTTGTTAGTTTTGGGCCATACATATATGTCTCCCATAGTTTCTCATATTCTGTTTATTTCTGCTCATTTAGAAAGTTTTCTTGTTTGTATACTCTAGGCTATAAACTTTAGTTATTAGGTCATTCGAGATATGACTTTTTGGAATCCTACAGCATTCCGAATTTTGAGTAATATCTCCAATGTGTGAGTGCTAAAAATAGACAAAGTTGTCAGTTTGTTGCCTGGCCCCAAAAGTGAAGCAAAGAATAGTGCCACACTTATCTGCCATGCATATTATAAGAGGCAACTAGAGAGGTTTTGGGGGTGTCCCATCCCATAGAGGATCACAGTGATCCAGAAGCCATGCTGAAGTTGAAATGTCTGGTCGAAAGGTGTGTGTGTATATATATATATATATATATATATATATATATATATATATATATATATATATATATATATATATATATATATATATATATATATATATATATATATATATATATATATATATATATATATATATATATATATATATATCGTAGCTAAGCTGTAAACTGTTTCACAGCATATGCATACTCAAGACTATATCCTGCTAAAATGCTATTATTGTGCATAAAATATACAGAACATGTATATCCTTGATGACAAAAGATGTTCTTCAAGGTGAGGTGGAGGGTGGAAGAAGATGTGGTGTCAGAAGTAGATGAGGCTGGATAATATCAAGGACTAGACTGGGTGTGAAGTTTCCAAACTCAGGAAATGAGTTTGGGAACACAGGATAGTAGAGGATAGAGATGCATGGAGATCTTTCTGCACCAAATTTTTCAACATGAAACCAGTACGACCCTGACAGGCTATGGGTTTTATTATTATTGTGATACAGAACATAACACCAACATACCGGGTGTGTGTGACAAACACAATAAATATTCATGCAGGTCAATAAGAACACCTCATGGCAGTAATGAAATGCCGCAAACATATGTGGCTTGGCCACATGATAAAGCACGATTCTCTTTTCAAAACTACCCTATAGGGAAGAAGTGGAAGAAATAAAGGAAGTCACAAGAAAGTATGGATTGATAATATTAAAGACTGGAAAGGATTAAGATTCTTCACACTTAAACAAGGAACTGAGAACATAGATGCTTGGCGTGATGTTTGTGGTGATGTTTTCAGAGTGGCATCCCTATGACCCTGAAGGGTGATGGGTTTGATTATAATAATCCTGATAATCTGCAGGAGTTTGAGATAGATTGCAGAGGAAGAAGATTCTGCTTTTTAAAAACTGTAAGGAGAAATAATGTATGGAGAATGTAGAAGTCCTCATAGATGCTGGAGTAAAAAGACAAATTATAGCAAATATTAGAAGCAGACAGTCATGATTTTTAGTTCATGTGATGAAAAAAAGTAAAACTTGAACATTTAGTCACCAATGGACAGATCAAGGGGAGAAGAGACAGAGGAAGACAAAGAGAGAAATTTATGGATTGGTTGTCATTGTGGCACAAAAAGATGTCACCAACTGAACATTAACAATACAAGAGACAAAGAGTTGTTGAAAACAGGATCGCCTACAGCACTTGGTATTGCACTTGATTGATTGATTGAGGAGAAATACATACAATAGTACTTTATTTATTGAACATTTCAGGAAATGCTGGCTGTGGTATTTTGATGATGGCTGCTGAGAACTTGAATATCCATGGCAACCAGATATGCAACAATGGCTACTGTGGAATAATGATGCTAGAACAAACAGCATATATGGTAAGTACATTGAATTTTGGAGCACTGTCTCTTTCTATCTTCCTCTTATGTTCGCAAACACAGCAGTTATGGGCTTACACCATTTCATACTCTTAGTGTTATATTTTCTTCTGTTTATTTTTTTCATTCTATGAAGTTAAAGTTATTCAAAATATTTGTTGTTCACTGTTTTTGTTGTTTTAAATTGTTACCTATTGTCATGATAATCAGTTCATTCCTTGCATGCCACAGGCGGCACATAGGGCAAAGGTTTTGATCCTCCATGCATTGCGGTCTGCTGCCTGTACTTTTAGTTTTTATATGGAATTGCAACCTATTATTTCCCCTTCTTTAACTATTGAGTTTTTTAGGGTAATTTTAGGTCTTCCTCTTTTTCTATTCCCCTCAGGTGTTCACATAAGGGCTTGCTGGTTCAGTCAGTTTTCATCTAGTCTAAGAACATGTCCCAGGTATTTCCATCTGCATTTTCTTATAACATTTGAAACATATTCTTGGTGTGTTTTATTTCTTAGATCGCTATTTGTGACGAAATCGCTTCATTTTATGTTCAACATTTTTCAGAGATATTTGTTTTCAAAGCTGTTTAACTTTTGGTTTATTGCTTGTGATGATTTCCAGCTTTCACCACCATACGTCAATGATGGAATAACACAGGAGTTGAATAATTTTAACTTTGTGTTTCTTTCTGTCTTTGGATTTCCAAATGTTCGTTAGTTTAGTGAATGTGCGACTGCTGTGTGTGTATTTATTTATTTCATTGAGTCACCATCTGCAGACATTCTGCCACCCAAGTAAGTAAATGTGGATACTTTTTTCAGTATTTTGTTGTTTACTGAGATGTTATTTGATGAGTTGGTGAGTTCCATGATTTTTTAAATTTGGATGTGTTGATGTGGAGACCAATCTGATCTGTGAGTGTGCATAGCTTGTTGGTTGTATCTTGTGTTTGTTGGTGAGTAGAGTTCAAGATTGCAATGTAATCTCCATTTCAATATTGTCATGATACTACTTTCTAACCCCCACCAACTTTCTTCTCATTAGATAACACCAAAATGATTAATTCCTTTCTCTGATTTTCAGAGATTAATAATAATAATAATAAAACTCATAACCTGTCAGGTTCATAAGGGTATAACATTGAAACATTTAGTGCAAAGATCTCCATGTATCTCTACCATCCTAATGATTTTGAAAACCTCACACCAGTGCTTTAGAACCACACTTGTTTCATTTTCCCTTTGACTCATCTGGATGTTGGTGTAATGGGCGGTGGTTGTATTACTGTTACTTTAAGGTACAACCTAACCTGTGCTACCTGTCACATGCTAACACTGGGGAGATCAAGCAGAAATCTCATTGCAGATATGGGTGTATCCCTAGGACACCCCGGTACCGATCTCATTGCCTAATTTTTGACATTTTCCAATATATAAACTGTAAAGAAAAGGTCACTACAGCTGTGACCTTTAATTCTACACTAAACTTTACCTAAACACATGAGCTTGCTACATTAATGGTTTTCTACGTGGATGATATGCTTCCCCCTACCCCTTCCCCACATGAGGGCCACAGACTCACAAAATTAAAAAAATGTTTTATTTATTTATATAATTTATGACATCAGATGGAAGAAGTTAACAGAGATAAGCAGATTAGGACAGACAAAGGCACCATTTATACAAATGAAGAATATACTGTGTAATATGTTACTGCCAATATAGGTGAGGAAGAGAGTTCTTCAGTGTTACATAACATTGATTTAAACATGCAGATGTGAGTCTTGGACAATAAATAAACAGGATAGTGAAAAATTAGAAGCAACAGAGAAGTGGTTTTATGGAAGAATGCTGAGTTGTATCATGGACAGCTAGAAAGATTAACAAAGAAGTGCTGAAAGAATCAAATGCGAGACAGGAGTTGCTTAATAATCTTAGAAAGAGACAGGCTTTATGTTTTGGTCACGTTATGAGACAGGGAGATCTAGAGATCATAGCTACAACAGGCAAGATAGAAGACAAGAGAGACAGAGAGGTTTGGAGAACATAGTTCCAGCAGGCAAGAGAGACAGGGAGGTCTGGAAAACATAGTTCTAACAGGCAAGATAGAAGGCAAGAGAGACAGAGAGGTTTGGAGGACATAGTTACAACAGGCAAGATAGAAGACAAGAGAGACAGAGAGGTTTGGAGGTCATAGTTACAACAGGCAAGATAGAAGACAAGAGAGACAGAGAGGTTTGGAGGTCATAGTTACAACAGGCAAGATAGAAGACAAGAGAGACAGAGAGGTTTGGAGGTCATAGTTACAAGAGGCAAGATAGAAGACAAGAGAGACAGATAGGTTTGGAGGACATGGTTGGTTGCTGATCCAGCGGTCCATGGGCTCATGCCATTAGATGGCATTATATTGCTGGGAAGTCTGTGGATTTTCGGCCCACCCCGGGACAGAGCCAGATAATAACTATCACACCTACAGGAAGGTAGGTTTCAACATTTGCACTGCTTCTAGCCACTGTAGCCAAGATAGGGTTCACTGTGCTCATTCCCCACCACCAATTGACTACTGGTTATGCCGAACTTCTCTATTGTTCCAGGCATGCAACCAAATGTTCAAGTCAAAAGGATTGTCACGTCCTGAGTCACTGTGCCTCTATGATGGGCCTCAGCCATAGGAAAAACAGTGATGTCAGTTTCCTCCTCCTCAATGCTGCTCAGTACATCTCTGGCTCCCTCCCAACCACAGAGGGTGCATACATATATTCAGGCAAACATGAAAAAACATTTTACAACAAAACAAAATCATAACTGTATAGATGACATGCCATGAAGCTTCTATAAGAAGATAACCTCAATATAACGGCATATCATCTACTAAGGTTTTCTGTTGCATGGATGGTATGTCTAGTGGGCCATTGGTGAGACCCACAGACGCAACCACATGCGTGAAGACATAGTTACAACAGGCAAGATAGAAGACAAGAGAGACAGAGAGGTTTGGAGAACATAGTTACAACAGGCAAGATAGAAGGCAAGAGAGACAGAGGATGACGTGAGTAAATATTAATCTGACATTGTGGCATGGAAAAGAGTTATAAGATACTGAAAATAGAGAATTGTGGAGATCCATGATTCCTTACTCCAGTCAGCATGACACATAATGATGATGATTTATAGCAGTTTCCTTTCTTCAGTGCATTAAACTTGTGTGTTTATTTATTATCAGACTAATTCTATGGAAAACCATCTTGGTCAACTTTTAACAGACGTGAGCCAAAGATCACTTTCTCCTTGTAGTTATGGGTTATCTTTCCTTGAACCAAGCAATAATTTTGCTCTGCTCCAACACAACAACATCTACAACAATAAAGGTATGAAATGTATGTAACTTGTGTACTTTTATTTTGATCCCCAGGTATTATGAGCAATTTAGTTTTTGTATCCTTCTGTGCAATGAAGAGGTTTTCTCCAGAGCTTTACTTCATACAAAGGAAACCTATAATTTTTTTTACTGTTTGTTCTCAAACTCCCACCAGATCTTTCTTTTAGCAGGACAATGTTCCTACAAGATTTCCTATAGGATGTAGTCCACAGAACACAAATGTGTTGTGTCACCATTTTTTATTTGTGCCAATGGCCAAACACATCCAGCTTCAACATTGGTAACTAATACATTCAGTGTTTTTACGACATCCACTAAATGGTGGACGTCTGTAACCATATAGATAGTATAGCATCACAGCCACAGACGCCAACAAAAAACCTAACTCAGTGATGTGTAATGATTTCACAAAAAACCTAACTCAGTGATGTGTAATGATTTCACAAAAAACCTAACTCAGTGATGTGTAATGATTTCACAAAAAACCTTCTAATCATACATACGGGGTCATCATCATCAAGTGTCATCTCTGCAACAAAGATTGGCCAAATACAAAAATCATGCAATACGTCCAATAAACCTAGTAATATTCACAGACTTCCTGTATGCTTTAGAAGTCCTTGAAAACTGGAATCCAACTACAGTATCGCATCAATACTACACTACAGTATACCAGACCACACAGGTATCAGCAGGAATGAAAAGTGTTGATAAACTGGCAAAAAAAGGGAGCAAGTATGCCCCAGCCAGGAATTTCCACTAACCTTAGAACAGCTCAGCACATTATCTGCAACAACTGTAAACAACAATGGATGGACTGTTGGGCCACTGTCTCAAAAGGAAGAGTGCTATATGCAGACATGTCCCAACCAAATTCACACGATAGCATAGACTACACTGCAAAGATCAAACCACAATAATTAGGCTGAGAACAGCACATGTACAACTTAACAAACATCTACACAGGATAACTGCAGACAATACACCATACTGCAACAAACAAGAAGAGGAAATAGTAAAACACCACCTTATTAAATGCCCTGCAATACAAGATCTACACAAACAACTGTTACCACAAAACCCCTCCATCACTAACACCCTTTATACAGATACAACACAGCTGAAGAAGACATGCACCTATCACCACCAGGCACAGGGAAGAAAGAGTGAAAGCTTGCAACCACGGGGATTGGATAAGTAAGTAAGAAAGCTTTCAACTAAAAGGCCTACATCATCATCATCAAGTGCTGTCTTCACAATGAAGGTTGTCTTCAACAGACCTCCATTCCCTGTCTCTTTTTTTGGTGGTGCATTCTACTAGACTGTAACCTGTCCATCTTGTGATGTTACTCTTCCACTTGTATCTCTGCCTACCTATTGCTCGTCTCCCTTCGACTTTACCCTCAAGTAAGGTCTTCAACAAGGTGTCATGTCTTTTAATGTGTCAAAAATATTTTATTTGCTTGATTTTTATTTTCTTTAATAATTCTTTCTTCATATTAAGTGTTGTTAGAATCTCTTTGTTTGTTTTATTATCTTTCCATGATGTTCTCCCTTTACTTTTATATACCCACATCTGCCGTAGACGGATGTGCTGGACCATTGGCACAAATAAAACGGCGACACAACACATTTCCATTCTCTGGACTATATACTACTGGAAATCTAGTGGGACCATGGTTCTATTATAAGGAAAATCCAGCAGGAGTTTTAGAATGAACGCTGAAGAAGAATATATTCACATCTCAAGGGCATCAATTAAGGCCTACATACCTGTCAACTAATAGGTCTACATACCTGTCAACTAGTAGGCCTTTATACCTATCAAATGATAGGCCCACATGCCTGTCAATTACTAAGCCTACATAGCTGTCAACTAATAGGCCTACATTAGTTAGTTTGTTTCTTTTGTGCTGCAGGTGGCACATAGGGCAGAGGTTTTGATGCTCCATGTGTTGCGGTCTGCTGTCTGCAGTTTAAGTTCTTTTATGGTCTTGCAGCCTATTATTTCCCCTTCTTTAATTATGGTGTTTTTTAGGGTTGCTTTAGGCCTTCCTCATTTTCTTTTTCCCTCAGGTGTCCATGTAAGGGCTTATTGGTTTATTGTTTTCTGTCTTAAAATGTGACCCAGATATTTTCACCTGCATTTTCTTATGACATTTAAAACATATTCTTTGTGTGTTTTGTTTCTTAAATCACTGTTTATGATGAAATATTTCCATTTTATGTTCATCAGTTTCTGGAAACATTTGTTTTCGAAGCTGTTTAATTTTTGGTCTGTTGCTTGAGTTGATTTCCAGCTTTCACTTCCATACGTTAATACTGGGACAATACAGGAGTTGAATAGCTTTAGCTTGATGTTTCTTCTTAGATCTTTTTATTTCCAGATATTTGTTTAGAGAATGTGCTAGCTGCAATTACTAGGCATGTATTTATTTCTTACATTGAGTCAACAAACATTCTGCTGCCCAAGTAATTAAAGTTGGAGATGTTGTCCAGTATTTGGTTGTTTACTGAGATGTTGTTTGTTGAACTGGTAAGTTTCATGATTTTTTATTTGGATGTATTGATCTGGAGGCCAATCTGATTTACAAGTGTGCATAATTTGTTGGTTGTATATGTTGTGATAGTGGATAAGTAGAGTTTAAGATTGTGATGTGGTCCGCAAAAAACAAGGTAAGTTAATGTGTTGTTTTTGAGCCATTGGAACTCGACTTTTTCATTCATACCTGTCAATTAATAGGATTACATATCTGTCAACTAATACATACCTATTCATAGGTGTCAACTAAAATGGATTTTTAGTTTTAAAAAAATAAAGAAATACCGGGTAAACAAATAATAATAATATAGAAATCTTTTATCAGTCTGATGCAGATAGAAATAAGTACTCAATCTGATAATGAAATAATGATAGTAAATTCATAGAATTTTGTGTAATTGTATCAATACAATATTAATATTTATGATGTCTTGATTACATGAGCAAGTTTTGTGGCATAGTCGTTAAGTCATTTGCCTTGTGTTCTTGAGGTCTTCAATTTCCAGCTGTGACATTTTGTTTACAATTACGAGTGAAATAAATAAGACAAATCACAGTACATGAATAAATGCACATTACAAACATGAAAACTATGCATTCAAATCTAATTTTGTCAAATCTCTTCTTCTACCTTCAACCGTTCCCTGCAGTATTGTTTTTTTTTTTTACAAGGAATCATATTGGCATACATATCAAACCATGCAAGCTTTCGTCGTTTCACTTTTGAAAGCAGTGGTTCTTGTGGACTGCCCTATACATCTCTATTTGATTACTTAACCAATAAAACTTAACAGCTCATATCCAATAACAAATAACAGTATGTTTCAGGTGATGGAATTTTTATAGAGATTAACAAAGAAGTTCAAATCTACTTCAATTCCATATATGCAAATCACAAGGATGGTATTCATATGGTCCACAATGCATCATCAATTATTGAGGCCAACAGTGTTACAAATAACATTGGCAGTGGAATAGTTACTTCAACTTATAATAAGGTCAGATGTGTGTGTATGCGTGTGTGCGTAATATGATTCTTCTTCTTCATTCACAAAGTCAGTTCACAGTCAACATTCACAACGTTCACAGTCAATATTAGTTATTGGCTTCCTACTTAAATTTACTTGTATAAACAATTATTTGAAGCAAAATTGTATTGTCTATATATGTTATCCATGTTTACAAGAAGACCTATCGGCCCTTGTATAACTAATACGGATATTATGTTATGTGTTTGTTGTTACTGAGGATATTTCAATACCTGTACGGGATGTTTGTTGTTGTTGTAATAGTCCTTGTCTCGATTGGTCCGTTCGGGTGACTTTGTGTGCACGATTTGAATGGCTTGATGAAATCGCATCTTTTAGGAGATGCGGTTAGTCAAGTACTGAAAAACGCGTGTGCAATTGTTGCTAGGCGATTTGGTGCCGTAGAACGGACTGGTTCAATTCCCGTTAGTCTCAAGAATTTTTAAAAATTGTCCTCTGGCTTCCTACTTAAATTTACTTGTATAAACAATTATTTGAAGCAAAATTGTATTGTCTATATATGTTATCCATGTTTACAAGAAGACCTATCAGCCCTTGTATAACTAATACGGATATTATGTTATGTGTTTGTTGTTACTGAGGATATTTCAATACCTGTACGGGATGTTTGTTGTTGTTGTAATAGTCCTTGTCTCGATTGGTCCGTTCGGGTGACTTTGTGGGCATGATTTGAATGGCTTGATGAAATCGCATCTTTTAGGAGATGCGGTTAGTCAAGTACTGAAAAACGCGTGTGCAATTGTTGCTAGGCAATTTGGTGCCGTAGAACGGACTGGTTCAATTCCCGTTAGTCTCAAGAATTTTAAAAAATTGTCCTCTGGCTTCCTACTTAAATTTACTTTAATAAAACCCATACAAATCACTGTTGCCACTAAAATATATACTAAAATATCAGTGTCACCATTAAATTTAATAAAATAACCCAAAACGTACAGAACTGCAGAAATTCACGTAAAAACCCGTAAATGCCGGTGTACGCCCGTAAAGCCGTACAGCTTGAGAAAAACCGTAAATATTATTTGATAGGTTGATAGGTAAGAATGTAAATGTTAACTGGATTGATAGATTCCTCATTATTCACAAATTAAATAGCAATTAGGCCCCTACATGTGCAGGATATGTTCTGGCAAGGGTTTCATTTTCCAGATTGCTTGCCATTATAAAGATTGTGAACAAGATGAAAAAACAGATAAAAACACAAATTTGATCCACTCTTCTGTCATGTGGTTCAAATTTCACAAAGAAAGTATTTACTTCCTGTCGTAAGTACTCTGGTTAGTTTAGGTTAAGTTTAACTTTTGAAAAATGGCAAAATAAATGTCACATACTAGACGCATCTCATAGAAGATCCTTAGGCAAAAGTCATAGCAGTTCAAGTCTCCTTAAGATGCTTTAGGTTGAATGAGTTAAGATCGACATGTTGTCAGAAGATGCATCAATTATCAGACTTAATATTTGTGCTCAAATACCACCTCAAGGTGAGCTAGCTTACTATCACCAGGTTACAGATCAAGCTTACTATCACTAAGTTACAGATCTAGCTTACTATCACCAGGTTACAGATCTAGCTTACTATCACTAAGTTACAGATCTAGCTTACTATCACTAAGTTACAGATCTAGCTTACTATCACTAAGTTACAGATCTAGCTTACTATCACTAAGTTACAGATCTAGCTTACTATCACTAAGTTACAGATCTAGCTTACTATCACTAAGTTACAGATCTAGCTTACTATCACTAAGTTACAGATCTTGCTTACTATCACTAAGTTACAGATCTAGCTTACTATCACTAAGTTACAGATCTAGCTTACTATCACTAAGTTACAGATCTAGCTTACTATCACTAAGTTACAGATCTAGCTTACTATCACTAAGTTACAGATCTAGCTTACTATCACCAGGTTACAGATCTAGCTTACTATCACTAAGTTACAGATCTAGCTTACTATCACTAAGTTACAGATCTAGCTTACTATCACTAAGTTACAGATCTTGCTTACTATCACCAGGTTACAGATCTAGCTTACTATCACTAAGTTACAGATCTAGCTTACTATCACTAAGTTACAGATCTAGCTTACTATCACTAAGTTACAGATCTAGCTTACTATCACCAGGTTACAGATCTTGCTTACTATCACCAGGTTACAGATCTAGCTTACTATCACTAAGTTACAGATCTAGCTTACTATCACTAAGTTACAGATCTAGCTTACTATCACTAAGTTACAGATCTAGCTTACTATCACTAAGTTACAGATCTAGCTTACTATCACTAAGTTACAGATCTAGCTTACTATCACTAAGTTACAGATCTAGCTTACTATCACTAAGTTACAGATCTAGCTTACTATCACTAAGTTACAGATCTAGCTTACTATCACTAAGTTACAGATCTAGCTTACTATCACTAAGTTACAGATCTAGCTTACTATCACTAAGTTACAGATCTAGCTTACTATCACTAAGTTACAGATCTAGCTTACTATCACTAAGTTACAGATCTAGCTTACTATCACTAAGTTACAGATCTAGCTTACTATCACCAGGTTACAGATCTAGCTTACTATCACTAAGTTACAGATCTAGCTTACTATCACTAAGTTACAGATCTAGCTTACTATCACTAAGTTACAGATCTAGCAGCTGAATGCATCAGACTAAGAAGCACAAATATTGCTACCAAACATGTCACTACAAATTCTGTTCTTAGGACTAAATCCTGCGAGTTTGAGAATGATTGCATGAGAAAAATATTTTTGAGATTAAAAGTATTCAGTTTTTATTATCTATCCCTTGTGAGACATAGGGTTGTAACTATTGTTCTTAGCACTGCCCTTTCTTGCTTTCTATGGGTGTCCAATTCCTTAATTGATGATTATTTTTTATTTCTTGCAGACTAGTCTCATTGGAAATGGTATTTATGACAATGAAAAACATGGAGTGATATGTCGGAATATTTGTGTTGTTGATAAAAATGACATTGTGGGGCATCCACTGTCGGCTGTACTGGTACAGACCAAAGGTATTGTTCAGGTACGCAAATTGTTTTATTTAACTGTTTATCTCTGCCAGGGTATTAGGTATTACCGTATATTACCATATATTTCCTGCCTTGTATATGCCAAGACTTTTGTACATTTTTCCTAAATTGATTTAGGGCCATACAAATACGAATACAATATAATATAATTTAACAAAAACATATTACCAGTACGTCAAATACTGTTAACAGAGGAAAAAACTTACTGGTTTAAAAAAACCCAAAAAACCAGCGACGCGCATGTTTTGTCCAATATATTAAGCCAGAATAAAATGCCTAGTACTATAATATATCAGTATCTAATATAATTTATTAATCAAACTACGGTAACCTGTAGGTAACTCCTTCCTTGAGGAAAACTATCTATGGCCCCCAATTGCTAGTAACTGGTGAAAGGGCCACCCAAGATGACAAGGAACAAAAGACATTTTAGTGTGTTTAAAAATGCCCTTAGCTGCAGAAGGTTAGCTTATACAAAATCGTAAGTTGTACAGAGCATCCGTAATGAATATGACAGAAATATGCTACCAATGTTAAATGTGGATTCTATCAACACAAAGCCAAAAGAAAACTTGTTACATCAGAAATGACTTGTCTATGTAGAATTCTCGGAGTAACAATAAGAGACAGAATTGGACGGAAAAAAAAACATCAGAAGATTAACAAAAACAATACCAATCCTGGATTTATATGAGAAGACATCAAATTAAGCGGTTTTCCTACGTTTCCAGACTACTATCAGACAGTGCCACTCAAAAAGCATTCTTATACAGGCCCGATGGATACAAAGCCAGTGGCAGACTGTGCAAAAGATGGATACGGAAATAAAAGAGCCAATGAAAACAAATATATATGAAGCACACAAAGAGACCTTCTCCAGAGAACTCTTCTATCCCTAATGCTGCAAGGCATAAAGGGATATAAGCAAAAATAAAGATACATTGAATAAGTTTTAGTCAGCAATATAGTGACAACTGACAGGTCTGGTTAGCTAAACAATTTTTCAAAACATTTTTGTACCAGACTTTAAATACATCATTTCTTATTGATTTTAACATTTAGAATATCATAATGAAATTCCCTAATTGATTCTGTTTTTTTAAATGATGAATTTAAATTTCAGCAATATAAATTTCATGTATACTTGTTTAATCTCTTTGGTAAACAGTTATTCTTTACACTTTAGCATTATAAAACTTGTTATTACAAATTAAAATAAGTGATATTCCACCATAAAATGTTAGAACAAATAAAAAACACTATTTAAAGTTCACAGAAATTTTTCCAAAAGGCATTTTAACCCCTACCGGCATTATTCAATTGCTGTTCGAGCTCTCTTTGCTTGCTTCTTGTAGTCAATTGGTGAGGTGTCTCTTGTCATAGTCCAATAGTAATCAGCAAGCATTGAAGGACTTCAATTGCCTTGATGTCTTGTCTCCGTAGCAACAATGTCTTGGTGAAATAATTCACCATGTTCATCATTGACCGCTCTACAATTTTACTTTGAAAAAAATCCAGGTGAGAATCCAGAAAATGAATTTTTAAAGACATGTTTCAGCCTAGACTCTTATACTTCAGAAGTAGATTTTCTACAATTTCTTTGTAATTATCAGATCTGTTGTTTCCAAGAAATTTGTCCACCACTGACTTAAATGCTAGCCATGCTTCTTTTTCCTTTCCTTGCAACAAGCAAAGAAACTCATCATTGCAAAGAAGTTTTTGAATTTGCGGACCAACAAATACTCTCACTTATTTTAGCTTTACTCAGTTTTGAAAATTTGTTTACGAGATATTTGAAAGCATTATCAGTATTATCTAATGCTTTGACAAAGTTTTCATGATACCCAGCTTAATATGCAAGGGTGGCAACAAAATCTTGCTGCTGTCAACAAGTTCTGGGTTCTCCACATTCTTAATGCCATGCTGTAATGACTACCTGATTGTCCAATGTCTTCTGATGAAATGGTCATTTCATGCATGACTATCCTACTCACAGAGAAAGCAACAGTACTTGGTGATCCATCCTGTAGTCTAAGCGAAAGAGCTACTACTTTTAGATCCCCACATACTGCCAATGACGGATGTGTCGGGCCATTGGAGAAAATAAAATGGCAACACAACGCATTTCCATTCTCTGGACTACATCCTTCTGGAAATCTAGTAGGGTGGCATAGCTTGCATTTTGCCAGCCAACCACGGTGTAAGATGTGCAGCACATGTATTACAGCATATGTGCAGTGCCTAACTGTTATTATGATCTCCTATCCTGCAGCCAAAATACAAGCTGTATGCTTTCTTAATCACTTTAGACATATTTTGTCTTTGTAATAGAAAAGTCCTATACCCAAGCAAGGCATGGATAACGTGATGGACTCGCTCAGTCGAAATCCTAAGCATTGTGGCGATATCTTTCTGATTGACACAGCGATTGGCATGAATCCGTTCGTCCATGTGAGCTTGGTGCTTTGCATCCACGGCTGTGATCGGATGTCTGCTGCATGCTTGGTCATGCAGGCTCAACGTTGTTGGATTGACGCCTTTTACAGTCCTTGCCCACCTCCTGACAGTACTTATATTCACACAGATATCACCATATACCGCAGTCATTATTCGATGCATGTCAATGGGTGCACAACCTTCCGCCACCAGGAATGAATCACAGCACGTTGCTTCAACCGTATTTCCATACATGTCTCCATTTTATTTCTGCTGTGTGCATGTGTCACGTTCCAGTGCATGACATTACATACCCTGTTCTCACTTCTTAAGATATTATTTTCACATAAGTGTCACATGTCTCGGAGTGCTGTTGTCAAAGTTATGGCTCTGGAGGCAAAACCTTTCAATTCAGCCTTGTATATATAGACAGTAATTTTAAAAAACCAAAAGCTGCATATATGTTAAAAAACTAGTTACGTTATGTTCCTCCAGGCCATAGGTGGCGCATAGGGCAGAAACCATAGCTTTCCATTTCTGTCTTTGTGTTGCCAGGTCTTTCAATTGTTGCGTGTTATTTAGGTTCATTGACATGAAAAAAACTAGAGCAAATGAAAATTGTTTAATATCATTTTAGTTTTCAGCCCCCCAACATTAGTTAAGATCAACTTTTTTCATTACTGGTACAATTTTTTATGTTGACTAGTGTTATTACTATATTATAACCTCTGTGTTCATTGTATTTTCTTAGAATCCCTAATTGTACCCACACATTTTTTTTTAGCTTACCCAAAACCGACTGAGCTCCTCAAATATGGCTGCAGTTAAAGGGGATGAACTCAGCACCATCACTGCAGAAAATAACAAGATCTGTGATAGAGGAGGAGGTGACTTCAACTGCAGTGGGAAATTGAGTGTCAGCGAGAATGTTATAATCAAACTACATTCATTCCTGCAGTAAGTTGATTTCCATTTCTCTTGTTATAATCAAACTACATTCATTCCTGCAGTAAGTTGATTTCCATTTCTCTTGTTATAATCAAACTACATTCATTCCTGCAGTAAGTTGATTTCCATTTCTCTTGTTATAATCAAACTACATTCATTCCTGCAGTAAGTTGATTTCCATTTCTCTTGTTATAATCAAACTACATTCATTCCTGCAGTAAGTTGATTTCCATTTCTCTTGTTATAATCAAACTACATTCATTCCTGCAGTAAGTTGATTTCCATTTCTCTTGTTATAATCAAACTACATTCATTCCTGCAGTAAGTTGATTTCCATTTCTCTTGTTATTCAGGTAAAAAATATTATTTCAGGAATGTAATATTCTTTATGAATGCTCTGAATAACTAATGATTCTGGGTGAGTTGACCTGCTGCAGGTAATGACATGTTTAAATGCTCCGAATTATATTTCCCACTGAAGACGGATGTGTCAGGCCATTGGTGCACATAAAATGGCAACACAGCGCATTTCCATTCTCTGGACTACATCCTACTGGAAATCTAGAATGGATCATGGTCCTGCTATAAGAGATTCAGTAGGAGTTTGAGAATGAACGCTGAAGAAGAAGAATTATATTTTATCTGTTGTCATTTTGAGCTGCCCTTTTCCATGTTACCAACAACCGTGTCTTACATTTAAACACATAGATGGGAAAGTGGAGTCGAGGTAAATATTTATGAGGTGACTTTTTTGTCTATCTGTCTATTGTCATGTCTATTTGTACCATTAAGCATCATGGCAGAAGTTGGAGTTGTCTGTCTTTGGCCATTTTGGGTCACATTGGCCATGGTGAGCCAATGTCCATTTAAAATTTCTTTTATTGTCTCCATCTAGTTCTTGGTCTTCCTCGTGCCTTGTAGCCTAACTTCTACTGTTGTATGCATGAGGACTGGTTGCATTGATTCCATTCTCATGTGTGGCCAAACCACCTGGTTTGCTATCTCTTGATGTCATCTTGACATGTGATGTTCTTTATTTCTTTCCTATCATTTCTCTATCTGTCTCTTTTCGTGACATGTATAGCTTTCCTCAAACATCTCATTCATATGCTGTGATCTTTCTCACTAGAGTCTTTGTCAAAGACCATGTTTGACATTAGTAACACAGAGCTGGTGTAAAAATACTGTTTATAAACTTTAATTTTGTAGCCATGCAGATTGATGGGTGTTTTAGTATTGGCAACAGCTGGTAAGTCACAGCATTGGCTTTCTGACATCCAAAGACACCCTGACATATCTTTTGTCTATTGTTGTTTGATCGACACTTTTCCTCATTTACAGTAACCATGCTGTCCATTATGGTTGTTTTGTCATATTTTTATTGTCAAATATGCTGGCACACAGTGGTAAGAGTGATCCATTGTATTGTTTGTGTTTAATTCTTGTTTGTATATTCATTTCTTGATAAAAGATCCCAATATGGCAGCAACATAGAAAAAGTCCTTGTTACTTTGTTATTTTTCATTTACAATGCATTAAATTAAGTATTTTTACTATTTATTAATATATAATACCAGTATTGGAACACATCAAAAGACAACAGATCCTTTCACACGCTTCCAGACTACCAACAGACATCATGCAACAGATGGCCATGATACATAGATGTAACGGCTATAAAGCCAGAGACAGACCATGTAAAAGATGGATCACAGAAATCAAAGAAGCCACAGGAACAATCTTACAAACAGCACACAGGAAGACCATCTCCAGAGAACTCTTCTACTCCTGACACCACAAGGCAAACCAGGGATACAGTGTATAGATAGACTATTTATTAGTTTTATTAGTAGCAGTAATATAGTACATTATCCATAATGTTGTAACTTCTTTTTTGATAATTTATAAATTGGTCAGATTTTCACTTTATTTAAGTTAATAACATGATAAAAATTATTGTTTAAATATTTTTCCAATAATAAATATTGCTAATATGTGTAATTATTATATTTTGTGTCTAGAAAAACTGGCAAGATTGAATTCACCAAGGCTGACTTCTTGACTGATCCACCACAACACCCACATATTTCTCAACCACCACCACAGCCTACAACTTTTCCAATTCACCAAGTTACCCTGATGACCAATGTATCAACACCCATTATAGACACATGTGAGCATGGGAGTAAACTGTGCAGCATTCTGTGAGGATAAAAGTGGACTCTTTATATACCCATTTCAGTCATAGGCCTACTCTATGTTGAGAAAGTAAAAAGGTGCATGTTAAGAAATTAATGGGTTCTGTTACTGAACAATTTGGTTGTCCAAAGTGTTACATGAATATACTGCCCTGGTAATGCTGAAATCAGAGGCAATGAATGAGCAGACTCATTGGTAGGAATGTTATGGTTGATGGCAAAGTAGTGAAAAGAGATAAAGCCGACTTAATAAGGGCAGTCATTGATTTACTACAGAGTGGAGAAATTGACACTGGTGGTGTTAATGTGAACATACAAGGAATGATTGAAATGGGGATGATAGGGGTGAGGGGAGAAAGTGGACTTTCTCCTGAAATATTCAAAGATCACATAATCGATATCTGACTTGGACATACTCTTGGATGACAGAGTGGAGCACTTATGGAAATTTTCCATGTGCCATGATAATGGGTTCTAATCAGTAAGGAACAAATAGAAAATTAAATAAGCTAAAGAAGACATACAAACATAGGCTATTAATTCATTCATTAAGTGTGATCTTCCAACAAAGGTTGGCTGCAATAGACCTCCAAGCTTTCTTGTCACTTGCTTTGGTGATGAATTCTATTATACTGTAACTTGTCCATCCTGTGATGTTTCTCTCTCACTTTTATCTCTGCCTACCTCCCCTCGACTTTACCCTTAACTAAGTTCTTCAATAAGGTGTCATGTCTTTTAATATGTTCTTCTTCTTCTTCATCGTCTTCAGTGTTCATTCTCAAACTCCTGCCGGATCTCTCTTGTAGCAGGACCATGATCCATTCTAGATTTCCAGTAGGATGTAGTCCAGAGAATGGAAATGCATTGTGTCACCATTTTATTTGCGCCAATGGCCAGGCACATCTGTCTTTGGCGGTAATATGTTCAAAAAAACTGTATTTGTTTGATCTTTATTTCCTGTAACAGTCTTTTTTCAAATGAAGTATTGTTAGAACCTCTGTGCTATGCTGTTTTTCTTCTCTTTCCACAAATTTCTCCCTATCTTTCTATGTATCCACATTTCGAAGAAATCAATTCTCTCTTCTAGTTATTTATTTATTGTCCATGTTTATGAACAATACATTAATATAGATAAGAAGTAGCATTTTATAATTCTCATTTTTAACTTGCTTGTAATTTGTTTAGATGTCAATATTTTCCTCATGTCACTGAAAGTACTTTTAGCCATTCCTATTATCCTTTTAACTTCTGTTTTACATCTGCCATCATTTGTGATTATGTGTCCAAGATATTGATAATGTTCTACTTGCTATAAACTATCATCATCATCATCAAGTGCCGTCTCCGCAACGAAGGTTGGCTGCAACGTATCTCCAACATCTCCTGTCTCTTGTCTTGGTGGTGCACTCTGCTAGACTGTAACCTGTCCATCGTGTAATGTTACTCTCCCACGTGTATCTCTGCCTACCTCTTGCTCGCTTCCCTTTGACTTTACCCTCAAGTAAGGTCTTCAATAGGGTGTCATGTCTTTTAATGTGTCCAAAGTATTTTATTTGCCTGATCTTTATTTCTCTTAGTAGTTCTTTCTTCATATTGAGTGTCTTTAGCACCTCTTTATTTGTTTTCTTCTCTTTCCATGATGTTCTCCCTATTCTTCTATATACCCACTTCTCAAAGGCATCACTTTTGTCTTCTAATTGTTTATTTAGTGTCCATGTTTCTGAGCCATACATTAATATGGAATAGATGTAGCATTTTATAATTCTCATTTTTAACTTGTTTGTAATTTGTTTAGATATTAATAATTTCCTCATGCCATTGAAGGTACTTTTAGCCATTCCTATTCTCCTTTTAACTTCTGTTTCACATCTGCCATCATTTGTGACTATGTGTCCAAGATATTGATACTGTTTTACTTGTTGTAGTTTCTCTCTCTGTATGTTTATGTTTATCTCCTGTTCTTCTGTGTCTTTGCTGATTATCATGGTTTTTGTTTTTTGAATGTTTATATCCAGTCCATATTCATTACTTGATTTATTGACTTGATCTAGTAGTTTTTGTAGTTCATGTTCACTTTCTGCTAAAAGAACAGTGTCATCTGCATATCTAATGTTGTTTATTATTTTCCCATTGATCTTGAGTCCTGGTGTTTCTTCTATATTTTTAAAGATATTCTCTGTGTAGATATTAAATAGGCTTGGTGATAAAATGCATCCTTGTCTTACCCCTACCTGATTTCTATGTATGGAGAGTAGCTGTTTTCACACCTTATTGATGCAGTTTGTTCCCAATATATAAACTATAGGCAACTGTTAAAAAATATAAGAAATAATCCTGATTTTGTCACAATATGAAAATAAAATGTTTACTATAGAAGATGTTTACTATTTACTGGATATAACCAGTCTCATCACTTAACTACCTCCCCACCATAGTGCTGATACTCTTTAAGCTGCCCAAAAGTGGCAGTACTAGAGCACTTTCTTGGTAATTTAGACAACAATTTTCTTATAACTCAGGGGAATGACATTTGCTAATCACTGGAAACACACACAAATTAATGTTTTGACCAAAAGACCCTTATCAAGAATATATTCACAACAAACAAAAAGTAAGAACAGCACTATTTACGTTCACATGACAAAGCTAAATATAGATGTGAAAATATCATCAAAAGTGCAACTCTTACACAACTTTTTTTTGTTGTGAATATATTCTTGATCTAGACCTTTAGGTTGAAATGTCAATTTCTGTGTGTTATTATGTGTGTTTTCAGTGATTAGCACAACTTCATCCGAGTTTTGCCTGTTGGATTTCAGTTTTGCTGCAGTGAGTACATATTATAGTTCTTCCACCTCATGCAGCCTGAGTACTTATTTTTATCCAATTAGACTAGGATTTTATTGTACCTGCACCTATTGTACCTGAATTGACTGTACCTGAACTGATTGTACCTGATCTTACTGTACCTGAATTGATTGTATCTGAACTGGCTGTACCAGAAATGATTGTACCTGAACTTACTGTACCTGAACTGATTGTACCTGAGCTGATTGTACCTGAACTGATTGTACTGGAATTGATGCCTACATGTCAGTAGTCAAATTTTATGCCCTGCTATTTTAATTTCTAAGGAAAGTAGAGGTGGATTTAACACTTTGAGCCATGTCACATAGTCCCTAAAACTCCATTCTTTCAAGCTCCTGAGCTAGAAGCGCACAGGAAAGACACATAAATGGAACTAGTTGTTAAATTTATTGCATGCAGAATTTGCCTATATTAGTTGTTCATGATCTACATGTGTCTAAATACATTAATAATAATAATAATATTAACCCATTAGGGCCATAGGGGTCCACACTGGATACATATGCACAAAAAGCACTCCAAACTACTCTATCTTCATCCATTCAGAGGAGTGTAGAAAAATTACGCACTTAAACATTATCACGTGAAAAATCAATGAATTGTGAAGCCAGGATTTTCTCTATCCCGCTCTCCTCCTTCCACCCTTAATTGTTCCTTGCACAATAATTTTAGAGAGCCTCATTACATATCCAAACTAAACAAGTATTGTTTCACCAATGCCAAGTTCTTGAAAACCTGCAAGTTTGTTATTTGCTGCCGGACAAATATATTTGTCTTGTGTTCTATATAGCTAATTCTTAAAAAACATCTGTAGCACTTGTTTTAAAAATCTGAATCCTTCTTTCTGTGTCTGCATTGAGTTGTCTGCTTTCAAATCCATATAAAAGTATTCATCTTTACTGTAATACTGAATATACTTTTCCATATCATATTCAACCTTGCCATGGCAGACATCGCCATGTCAAGTAAATACATTAGCAGGATTCCAATCTGTAGCATATTTACTTGATATAGTATGTAGCACATTTCAGTCTCTCCGAGTAGATTGTGATCAATCTCAAATGTGACATCTTTTCATCGCAAGATTACACTAAAGTGTCATAGATTTAATGATTCCAAAACTAAAATAATTGTCCGATTCCTTTTCCATATCATTTCACACACAAATATTTATCATTAAATCTAATTCTCCATCATGTGAATCATCTAGCACAAGTTCAATAGCAAGTTATTTTGTTAAGCTTTCAGAACATAATTGTCCCCTGATTGTCAAGACATCCCCTGATTGTCAAGACATTTCATTTTGAAAACAATTAACAACCACATAATATCATAAAGTGTACACAATTTGGAGAAAATACTTTCCCACAATGCAATACATACTATTGTGATGCCAATGTTTGTAAGTAAGGCAATTTATTTTTTATTGATATCAGTGACCATTCTGCAATATTAAGATTTGTAATACTGGTCAGTCTTGCGACATAATCGTTTATATATATATAGCCAACAAATGTATACATTTTGGGATCTTAGATTCTGTGGGTTCTTGATCATTGATCTAAAGAGGGAGAAAGGGAATGGAATGTTGTAGAGATGCAGTTTAAATGACTCTAAAAATACTAATGTATTACTAATGTATATCCTAATGTCTTGAAGTTAAAATACTAATGTATTACTAATGTATATCCTAATGTCTTGAAGTTAAAATACTAATGTATTACTAATGTATATCCTAATGTCTTGAAGTTAAAATACTAATGTATTACTAATGTATATCCTAATGTCTTGAAGTTAAAATACTAATGCTAAGCTTCCTGACTTGATTAAGTAGAAAATAGTCAACCATGACAGGTACATTCTATACACCTTATAGAATATCCAAGTAGAGCATAGGTTCTCAACAAACCTCTCCTATCTTGTCCTATTTTTGGCTATCACTTTTAGCTCATTCCATGTCCTACTTTTGTGTCTACATCCAATTCTGTCCCTCAAGTATTTCTTAATCTTCATTTCCTCTTTCCTTATGGGTTCCAGAATAATGTTTGTCTTATGGTGCTTTCCTGTGATATTCTTAGAGTAGGTCTATATACTATTCATCTTCAGTGTCATTTCCTTCATGAGCTCCTTATTTAGAGTTTCGCACAAGTTTTTCATTAGTGATTTTGTCATACTTTTTCAAACATTCTATTTTACTTAGGCATCCTTTGATGAATGTTTATAATGGGCACCATAACATATCATAGGATATATATATTTATTTTTTGGGCCATATAACCTTCTTCATTGTATTTTACCCTCTCTTTCAACTCCAAATAAGGAGATTAAAAGCTACGACTTGAGATGGAGATGGCTGTCATGGTAAGGTTGAATATGATATGGAAAAATAAGATCAATAATGCAGAAAAGATCAATTTATTCAGATCGTTAGTGCTAAGTATACTTTTATATGGATGTGAAAGTTAGATACTCAATACAGGCACAGAAAGAAGGATTTTGGTTTCTGAAAAAAGTGCTACAAATGCTTGTTAATTAAGATTTAGCTATATATAAAACAAGACAAAAGTGCTACAAATGCTTGTTAATTAAGATTTAGCTATATATAAAACAAGACAAAAGTGCTACAAATGCTTGTTAATTAAGATTTAGCTATATATAAAACAAGACAAAAGACTGAGCACTTACATTATGAGTTGGGGCAATACACTGTTCCAGTAAAATTGACTTGGTGTGCCACATTTTGCACACTCCTGATCCAGAAACATAGTTCCTTCCTTTTGGGCTCAAGATGACACATAGGGCGGTAATAATTTCTTTCCATATTTAGCGCCTCATTACACATTGCTGTAGTTCTTGTATATTGCTTATTGATCTTTCTCTGTAAGTTGTTCTGCATGGGTTTTCTTTGAATGACCTACTTTTCTTTTTTCTGCCTTCCACATGAAAGTTTGTTTGGGGTAAATGGCAGATGTAATTCCATTCGTCTTCTTATAAAACTTAACACACACTCTTCTTTTGCTTCTTTCCACAGTGAATTGTTTGTTTAAAAATCTGTTCATTTTATATTTAATATTCTTCGAAGGCACTTGTTTTCAAAGGTGAAGTGTCTATTTCTTGTGTGTTTTTCCAGCTTTCGCATCTGTATATCAAAGCTCGTAGTATGCATGCACTGAACAGTCTGATATAATCAGATGAATTTTTATTAGTCTTTAAACTACATAACTTTTCTCCCAACACAATCATCTATTATGCACATGAAGAGTTATCTTCATCCCTGATAGCAGGTTTCTGCCATGAGAATTACCTTTATCTTTATTCCAGTGGCAGGTTGCTGCATGGGACCTTTATAGTCATCCCCGATGGCATGCTGTTGCCATGGTACCTACCTTTACCTTCATCTCTTTAATTTATGCAGACTATTATTTCCTAATTTATACAAGTGTGTCTTATACATCTACCTGCTCACAGGTAAGGGGATTCTTTCATCATCATCATCACAAAGTCAAGACCTGATCAACAAGGCAATTGATGATATGCATTAATGAGTCTATGATGTGTCGGTAGAAATCACACTGTGGAAACTTAAGAGTGGAAGATTACAATTACAATTAGTAATGATAAGGAAACAATCCCTTTAGCTGCGAGTACATAGCTCTTGACACATGATGATGAAATAATCCCTTTATCTGTGAGCAGGTAGTCTTGACACATGATGGTGATGAAAGAATCCCTTTAGCTGTGAGCAGGTAGCTTTGGACAGTCCATAGTCTTTCTGACAAAAGTACAGGTTCTTCTCAGTTGTAATAAACTGAGGTAACACTAGAACTCATATAAGGTCTCAATGTGTAAGGAAGGTTTAGGGATACATGTTTAGTCCCCAAAGGAGGCATTCCAGTGCAAAATTTATCTCAGGATTACTAAGTCCTGCCAGAGACACCGCACACACATCTGGGCCAACTGTCTCGTCATTCCTCTGTCAGATTTGGTGACATCCACAGTGATGGCACATCTAGCATTCCTCATTACCTAAGAGTCTGCCACAAAAGGAAAATGGCGCAATGTCTGCTGGTCTACATCATCCATGGGGATTATTTGATAGAAGACAAAAAAGTAAGAAATTGAGACAAGATGTTACCATGATTCACTGGTAGCATGTTGTTGATCAATCGCCCAACTTTCCTTAGTTGCATCCTATGATATGCCTGGAAAGAAGACAGTGGTCCTATTCTTTGTACCCTAAACTAAAAGTCTAGGCCAAAGTTGCCACAGGGGTGATTATAATTGATATCTTAAAAGTAACATCAACACAGTCAACTTATCAAAAACTGTTTAATAACACTGCAGAACACTGTTAGTTCAAATACAAATTAGCACACAGTTATACACATGCCAATATAACAGCTGAATAATTAAATTGTAATATGATCAAAAATGTATATGCCTCATTCACTTTCAATCAATCAATCAAGTGCCTATGTGGCATAGGTAATCATGTTTCTCCACAACTTCTTGTCTCTTGCGTTGGTTAATATGTTCCATTGCTAACCTTCCCCCCATACCATGACAACCATTCCAGCAACCTCCCTCTTTGTTTTCCTCTTTGATCTTCCTATTACTAAATGTTCAAATTTTGTTGTTCTCAATACATGCCTCTACAGATATAATTTGTCCTGTTACTCCAGAATCTCTGCGAACCTCTACATTGAAACATAATAATATTTAATTGATTCTTGATTAGGAGTCAGTCATGGTGCCAGGGGGGGGGGGGGGGGGCATTCTAATAAGTGCTTATCTCCCCAATCTGTCAGATTTGTAAGGGCGTATGAAAAAGCTTTGAAATAGATCAAGATACATAGGAAGATTTGCACAAAATAGAACTACATAGGCTCCACAGTAAAAAAAGATGCAAAATCTAATGAAAATTGATATAGTGTACTCACTGCGCAAAACTGAAATCCAACAGGAAAGCTTGAAATGGGGTAATGAAGTTTTGCTAATAACTAGACACACATAATCACACACACAAATTGACGTTTTGACCAAAAGGCCTTTATCGAGGTTATATACACATATCTAAAAATGACAAGCAGGGATGACATAATTAGCATTCACATGACAAGCTAGGCAAAACTTCATTTCCCCATTTCAAGCATTCCTGTTGAACATTTAGTGAAAAGAGGAGAAATACAGCAGCTCAACAGCGGAGGGTAACTAGAAAGTCCTGGGTAAACCAAAATCACCAACAGTAGCCATCCTATGCTCGAACTGTCCAAGGACAATTGTGGAAAGAATAGGGCTTATTAGCCTTCTACGAACTCATAGTCAAGGACTCTTACTGAATTTCGAAAGTGGATGTAACAAATAGTCATCATCATTATATCATAGAGGAACAATAAATTCACTGTCTGTCATTTGTTTGTGTCGGTTATTAAGATCTTTTCAAAGATGACACACTTTTGCCCCTCACCCCTGGTCATTCATATTTCTTTCATTATCAGACTATGAACTCTATCTCTTACAGGCTTCCTCAAAATTTGATAGTGTATTCATAACTGCCTAATAAACTCAGTCCTGTCTTCTCAGCCATGACTCTTCTCAGCCAATTAACTCAAAAGTATTCCTAAATGATTCTCAAGTCTAGCACATACAAATATATAGTTAATTGTTTAAAATTAATAAATTGATTGGGAAAAAAATCAATTTTACAAGGGATTCTTCAAGATATAAAATTGATCACAAAATTAACTTCATTAATTGATCTTTTTGTAAGCATTCATTCTCACACTCTTGCTGCAGAGAAAATGGTCCTAATATATTTCCAGCAAGATGTAGCACAGATATGTATGTCACTGTTTTATTTGTCCCAATGATCCAACACATTTGACTTTGACTTCAACTATGGGTACTCTTAATCAAGTCTAGTTTGGTTAAGTAAAATGTACCTCTTATAGTGAGGTATGCTCCTTTCAATCACAGACATCAGTCAAATTTGGTTATACCAGAGCTTTTAATCATCAGAATTCATCCATAGCACTCATCTGAAGGCCTGTATTGACTGGCCTGGATTGCAAAGTTGTCATGTTCAATAGCTCACTAAGGTAGGAATAGTGAGCAATTCCTCTGAGAAGTACAGTATATTCTATTGAGTAGATGTAAAGGTAGCACAGGGCAGCGCCATGTGCACAAAAAGTGAGAAAATAGAAACCATAACAAAAGCAATGTTCATGCTTGAGAAGATGTTTTCAGCTGTCGACTGGTAACAGCTTTCAGTTGTGTGGAAAGGTAAAGGCAGATGCCATACCATCCTGGTATGAAGAAAATGTAGGTAGAAATTCAAACTTGCACAAGATGTTCACAATTTTGGTGAATGAAACCTCAGCTAAGAGGATGAACCAACACTAGTCCAACTTTACTTTTTAAGAATTTTCCTATATCTGAGCAGAGTTCACATTCGAAATAAGGGTCAGGACTCGAGGGTACATGGAGCAATTTAGTCTAATTAAACAAGACAAGTTTGCTGGTAGCGAAACCTCATACAAAATCGACTTTGTCAACTCAGACTAAAATCCCTGCTTACCATCTCCTCAGAAACTGCCAACAAGGGACAATTTTTGATCTGCAAATCCCAAGGGTACAGTGGATGATAAACTGCCACTGTGTAGAGCAGGGACGAGGGATGGTCAAAAAAGTAATTACCTCCTAATTTTTATCAAAGTAAACACTGTATTGGTGTGCAATTTGTTGTTTTTGTGAGAATCCCCAAACACTCTTCTGCACTTTATAGCATAACCAACCTGTTTCATTAAAAGAAGTGCAGTTAATCTCAATGCTGTAGGCGAGACCCCAATTTGCATCCACAAATATTAGAAAAATGTTTATACAGATTCAATTGTGGGTGTTTGCACTGTTGGGTACATTGCTGTGACGAAGCTTGATTCTTGATTAGAAACTGGCCTCACAACACATGGGGCATTCCCATAAGTGCTCCGCCCTCTGTTCCAGCAGCCATCCGACTCGATGGTGTTTCGAGTCTAATGCCACTGAAACGGACGTCGACATCAGGGCACAATTCTGGCCTTTGCGACAGGTTTCTTTGTTGTTCCGCCCACCCACGTCGTGCCCGTAACTAGTTCAAGCATGTCGTCGGCCTGCCGGAAAAACATAGTAACTGTTATCGAAGGTTACGACTACAGGATTGTATAGATGATGTGCCATGAAGCTTCTATAAGAAGATAACGTCAATATAAAGGCATGTCATCTACTAAGGTTTTCTGTTGCACAGATGGTTTGTCTAGTGAGCCATTCATGAGACTCACAGATGCAACTGCATGTGCGAAGCTGAAATAGGTCAATCCTCAATGGGTGACGTGAAGCGTACTGGTTGTTCATCTACCGCAGTGACACCACACAATATTTGTCGAGTTAAAATTCATGATCACCGGGTAACACTGGATGAACTGCATACCATGTGATCCATTAGTAAAGGTAGCGTCCACAACATCGTTAAAAATCTGAGTTATTCAAAGGTTTGGGTACCCAGAACGTTGACTGACGGACATAGAAATAAGGAAAACAATAGCCATTATCCTCTGCACCATTAGGAAACTGAAGGAGATGAGCTTTTATCAAATATTTTGACAGGCCACCTAACGTTCCATGTTCCAATTTAATGAGTTTGATATTTCTGTTTATGTTGATATCCATGATGTTAAATTTTCCCTTATATTATACTATTGCTACACCACAAGACCATAATCCTAGAGAAAAGTTGAATTAATAAGGACTTGAGAGACAACTGTTTAGAACGACAAATAATGGAGGGCAGGGCACCTTGGTGGAGGAGAAAGGGCAGACCAAGAAGATGATAAACTGATGACATTAAAGATAACATGAATATGCCATTGGAAAATGCAAACCGCATGGCCCAATACAGAGAAGGGTTCAGGGAGTTCATTGGGAAGACAATGCTTTGGTGAGAAAACGTCACATAACATTGTGACATGCAATAAGATTTAGGTTCATTTTTTTAAACCAGAATCCAAAAGGCAGTCAATGGAATGGCATCATAATATCGCCAAGAAAGAAGTTCAAAAGTTCACCATCTGTTCGAAAGTTATGGCCTCCGTGAAATGAGAAAGATGTGATTCTTCTCAACTTCTTAGAACAAAGGAACATAGTGAATGCAGACCGTTGTATTGAAACTTTGAAGAAGATTAGAGGTCGTCATATATGACTTCACCCATTAAATGATCAGAAAACTGCTCCACTGTTGCACAGGTAATGCCACACACTGCTAAACATACAGTTGATGCGACTAGAGAATTTGACTGGACAGTATTACCACATTTCCCTTACAGTCCCGATCTTGCACCTACAGACTTCCATCTAAAAGAAGATCTATGTGGACATCACTTTAAGGACACCAACAACCTTAAATGCTGCGTAAGCAATTTGTTTCTGAAAAAAATACACATTTTTACCATGCAGGAATACATGCTCATGTGCGAAGATGGACAAAACTGTAACAAATAACGGAGACCACAATGAGAAATACATTTTTGAAGTACAGACTTCAGACTACATTTTAATGTGAGTTTTATCTATTTTCATGCCTATTTAATTAAGTTATAAATTAGGAGACATTACTTTTTGATCATCCCTTGCACTAGGAGCTGAGTGAAGATCAGATTTGTGTCTTCAGATAATCACTCGTTTTCCTGGTGACAGATTGGAAGGCTGCCACAGGCTAGGAAAGCTAACTTGAAATAAAAGCATGCTGAAATCAGATATTCTGGGCTGAAAGGTGTAAATAACGAATCTCCACTGTAAACCAGCAGTTCAACATTATTCATGCTCTCCAGCATGAAGGGTCAACATTATTCATGCTCTCCAGCATGAAGGGTCCAGCATCAAACAAAATTTCATATTGGTTGAGAGCAGACGGCGGCATGTATCCATATCTCAATGTCTGCAGTGAGTGTCTATTATACAACATAATAGAAAGCACTAGTAAATTATAAATTTTGATCTTCACTCTGATGTTGTTCACTTCCAAGATAATACTGTACTCTGAAAAGGGTAGATAACAAATAAAAGTGGCTGCTTTGAGGGAAAATATCTTAAATAACAAATATACAATTATTCTTTGCCAAAGTCTTGTATAAATGGATTTATTTATGTGAAGATTTGTCTGTACAATTTCTTGATAATAAAGTGATAACTGTTACAATTTTCTTAAATGTTTCTTGTGGACCTGAAAATGTTATTTTGTCAAAAATCAGGCTAACCAAAAATTAGGAATCACAATATGATGTGAATCTAGCTGTTACAGTAATCAAAAATTAATTACACAGCACAGTTTACTAAATTTCATATCAACAACCAACAAAGTTTACTAAAACTCATGTCAACCAACAACAAAAGTTTACTAAATCACAAATCAACAAAGTTTACCAACACTTATATGAACAACCAACAACAAGTTTACTAAATGACATGCCAAACAACAACAAATTTTACTAAAACTCATGTCAACCAACATAATCAATATAAAGTAAACTTTTTCACGTTTGGAAATGTTTTCTGTATTGTAATTTGCATGTTTTCTTGTTTGCTCATTATAACCCCCTAGTTTTAGTGATAGTTTGTCGTGTCTTAGTGGAACATTTTTAAAAACTTGTGTTTTACGTAAGTACAATTGTCAACCAACAACAAACTTTACTTAAATTCATGTCAACCAACAACAAAGTTTACTAAAACTTATGTCAACAAATAACAAAGTTTACTAAAACTCATGTCCACAAACAATAAAGTTTACTAAAATATCATGTCAACCAAGAACAAAGTTTACTAAACCCCATGTCACATAAGAACAAAGTTTACTAAAACTTGTGTCAAACAACAAAGTTAACTAAAAATCATGTCAAACAACAACAAAGTTTACTAAAACTCATATCAAACAACAGTTAACTAAAAATATGTCAACAAAAAACAAAGTTTACCAAAAATCATGTCAAACAATAACAAAGTTTACTAAAACTCATGTCACATAAGAACAAAGTTTACTAACAATCATGTCAAACAACAACAGAGTTTACTAAAACTCGTGTCAAACAACACAGTTAACTAAAAAATCATGTCAAACAACAACAAAGTTTACTAACAATCATGTCAAACAACAACACAATTTACTAAAACTCATATCAAACAACAAATGTTACTAAAACTTATGTCAAACAACAACAAAGTTAACTAAAAATATGTCAAACAACAACAAAGTTTACTAACCCAGTTTACCAACAAAGATTACTAAAACTTATGTAAACAACAACAAAGTTTACTAAAACTCATGTCACATAAGAACAAAGTTTACTAACAATCATGTCAAACAACAACAGAGTTTACTCAAACTCGTGTCAAACAACAAAGTTAACTAAAAAATCATGTCAAACAACAACAAAGTTTACTAACAATCATGTCAAACAACAACACAATTTACTAAAACTCATATCAAACAACAAATGTTACTAAAACTTATGTCAAACAACAACAAAGTTAACTAAAAATATGTCAACCAACAACAAAGTTTACTAACCCAGTTTACCAACAAAGATTACTAAAACTTATGTAAACAACAACAAAGTTTACTAAAACTCATGTCACATAAGAACAAAGTTTACTAACAATCATGTCAAACAACAACAGAGTTTACTCAAACTCGTGTCAAACAACAAAGTTAACTAAAAAATCATGTCAAACAACAACAAAGTTTACTAACAATCATGTCAAACAACAACACAATTTACTAAAACTCATATCAAACAACAAATGTTACTAAAACTTATGTCAAACAACAACAAAGTTAACTAAAAATATGTCAACCAACAACAAAGTTTACTAACCCAGTTTACCAACAAAGATTACTAAAACTTATGTAAACAACAACAAAGTTTACTAAAACTCATGTCACATAAGAACAAAGTTTACTAACAATCATGTCAAACAACAACAGAGTTTACTCAAACTCGTGTCAAACAACAAAGTTAACTAAAAAATCATGTCAAACAACAACAAAGTTTACTAACAATCATGTCAAACAACAACACAATTTACTAAAACTCATATCAAACAACAAATGTTACTAAAACTTATGTCAAACAACAACAAAGTTTACTAAAAATATGTCAACCAACAACACAGTTTACTAACCCAGTTTACCAACAAAGATTACTAAAACTTATGTAAACAACAACAAAGTTTACTAAATCTCATAACAACCAACAAGGTTTACTAAATATCAACAAAGTTTACATTGCATGTCATTAAATTTCATATCAACAAAGTTTACATTTTTCAACAACCCTGGTATATTTTTTTCATATTCATTAGTCTGATAGCCTGTGACTGGTATTTCTCACTACCTCATATTACAGTGGAATGATGGATGTTAAGACTAGTGTACTAAATTAGTGGATAAACTGATTTCCAAGAGCGTACTTAGTCTGGTCAAGAAGCAAGATCTATTGCAGTTACCTGCACATCCTGAGCACTAGGATAGTCTGTGTCATTGAAATGAGCAGTAACCGAATAGACAGGTTGCTAACAGAAGTGACAAAAATCTTATGGAATATCTTGGTATACAATTCTCTCAAGGCATACATCTCAGGCTTTTTGGCACCCCTGACAAACATCGTAGATGAAACACCTGTACATATAATAAGATACATCCATTTGTAACATTCCCAAAAACCACTTTCATTATTGAAGGGGACTTTACCTGTATTCCATAACTTTATATCTATGCTATGTATTATGACTGAGCTACCATATGACAGTAGTTGTACAACCTGTTTCTGTTAACACTGTATGATGGACGGCGTCCACCTATCCTGACAACACACATTGTGCTAACAGTTATGGTGGAGGAGCATATGTGGGAGGATACAAGTCTTATCCTAGGATGAGTAAAGGCAGCCTAAAAATTAAATAGTCTGGTAGGGAAGACACCAGGCCTTTAACTTTGGCAGCTGCTCTAAGTTTGGAGCACCAAAAGGCAGACAGATAGAGCACAGATCTACTGATCTGGCAGCTTGCATTTTTTCAAATGTATTGGTATTAGCTTTCCTTTGGAGTTAACAAGGCAAGTAGAGAGATGGAACATGTTGCATGGGCAACACATGGTCTCTATATTTCAGCCCAGGCATTTTGCTATGGAGAGGTATACTCTATTGGAATTGACATATTCAAAGAATGGCACAGGCTATCTCGGACAGTGAGTAACACTGTTGGTTGGTGTCATTGATAAACTAATACCTGCTAACATTAAGCTGGGCAGTCCCAGCCAATATGGTGTTGATCAACTTCAGGCTTCAGTTTGGAACCTGGAATGTTCAAACCATATGTCCAGGACAATTCACAGATATCAGTGATACTAATGGCCTGAAAGGCACTTATAAGAGACCTGATCTTTGTAGATGATGCTGCAATTATGACAAAGAGGAGTAACTGTAAAACTTACTAGCTGCTTTTTCTGATGCCTGCCATGAGTTTGGAACAAGAACAGGCAAGAAGAAGATGCAAAATATGACGCAGACTGCCATCAAGCAACAGTAAATTGTTATAGATGGTGATGGGCTAGAGATTGGTGACCATTTTACATATCTGGGTTGCTCAGTCAACAATAAATTATCTCTGGATCAGGAACTAAGCATCAGGATTGGCAAGGGATCTATAACAATGAACAGATTAACAAAAAGGGCCTGGGGGAACAGAAATTAACTACAAAAACTAGACTCCTGGTTTATCAGACGATCTCCTCTACAGCAGTAAAACATTGGTAACCTACATGTACAAGGAGATATGACTAATCAATTTTCACATGCAGTGCTTACATAAAATTCTTAGAGTTACGTGATAGGATAGAGTCGCTGGCATTCGTCTGTTGGAAAGAGTAGGTGGCAGGACAGAGGCACTGATCTGTTGGAAAGAGTAGGTGGCAGGACAGAGGCATTGGTCTGTTGGAAAGAGTAGGTGGCAGGACAGAGTCACTGGCAATGGTCTGTTGGAAAGGGTAGGTGGCAGGACAGAGTCACTGGTCTGTTGGAAAGGGTAGGTGGCATGACATAGTCACTGGTCTGTTGGAAAGGGTAGGTGGCATGACATAGTCACTGGTCTGTTGGAAAGAGTAGGTGGCAGGACAGAGTCACTGGTCTGTTGGAAAGGGCAGGTGGCATGACAGAGTCACTGGTCTGTTGGAAAGAGTAGGTGGCAGGACAGAGTCACTGGTCTGTTGGAAAGGGTAGGTGGCATGACAGAGGCACTGGTCTGTTGGAAAAGGTAGGTGGCAGGACAGAGGCACTGGTCTGTTGGAAAGAGTAGGTGGCAGGACAGAGTCACTGGTCTGTTGGAAAGAGTAGGTGGCAGGACAGAGTCACTGGCACTGGTCTGTTGGAAAGGGTAGGTGGCAGGACAGAGTCACTGGTCTGTTGGAAAGGGTAGGTGGCATGACAGAGGCACTGGTCTGTTGGAAAAGGTAGGTGGCAGGACAGAGGCACTGGTCTGTTGGAAAGAGTAGGTGGCAGGACAGAGTCACTGGTCTATTGGAAAGAGTAGGTGGCAGGACAGAGTCACTGGCACTGGTCTGTTGGAAAGGGTAGGTGGCATGACAGAGGCACTGGTCTGTTGGAAAGGGTAGGTGGCAGGACATAGGCACTGGTCTGTTGGAAAGAGTAGGCAATACCACAGCATTTTGTGCTCAGTCTGTGTGGATTTGGATGGCTGGAACACACTGATAGGATGGAAGATGGCAGAGTACAGAGGAGTCTACTTTGTGGAAAATTACATTCTGGGAAAAGATATCAGGGTTAACCACTACTTCGGAACAAACACATGTACAAATGCAATATGCATGATATAAGCATTGATACAGAGTCATGGGAACGAGATGCCATGATCATGTTGCATAGAGGGGAGTGATTGGGAATGGTATAAAGACAGAAGAAAGTGATAGCAGTCAGTACAAGGGCTGCACGTCTAAAAAGACACACAGCACAAAATAGTGCAAGTGGGTCTGTGATTCCTTGTACATACTGTAGAGGACACTGTGGCTCAGATTTGTCTTATGAGTCACATCCATCATCACCATGGATCATAGATTATATTTCTTATAGCACAACAATAAAACTATCATCTAGAAAGACGGAAAGGTGCCTACTACTATTACATATCTATGCCATCATTTGTAAATGTTGTACCATGACTTACATAGTTACAGAGGCTTGGAGATCGATTCTGTCAACATTTGTATGATATTAAACACAGAATAGGACTCCTGTTGCACACTTCAATGGCACAGACCATATGGGCATTAGGGAAGGGCAAGTAACTGGCTCTTGAGGTCCAATTTATACACCAGTGTTGTACACTAAAGAATTTCAGTCTTAACATCTATCATTCCTACATGTAGATATGTCAATTTGTCCTTTGTTTTACCACCGTCTCTTCAATTTTTATATTAGTTTTCATATTTCCTTCCTGACTTCTAGCAGTTTATTTCCCATTAGCTTTCCTATGTTATTTATCATTGGCAGTGTCATCATGTGTCATGTTTTTATAAAGGCATTTTGGTTGAAACACTGACTTGTATGCATATTTTTCTGTGTTTCGTGACTACACAAAACTTCATTACCATGTTTTCAAGTGTCAATCAAACAAAGTTTATTAAAACATATATATATAAATATATATATATATATATATATACCATACCATGAAATATATTATCAACTTCCTTATTGTATGACCACATCCTTCCCACTCCCTGATATTTAACTACTGGTATACCTTGCAGCTCATTGGTTTACAGAATACGAACAACATAACAGTGCATCACATTATATACTCACCCGTAATGTTGGAGGAGTCAAGCTCAAAATTATGACAATACATTATTGATATCATATTAAAAATATTAACCATGACATTACACCAGCAAAGCTTATTACAGAGATAATGAACAAGCCTAACACCATGTATACATTTCATTTGGCAGGTGAGAAATACAATTTAAACAATTATATTGCAGAAGCCAATATATATATCTGTCTGTCAAAATTTTTTTTTCAATAATGCATTGTTTCCATTAGGGAGTTGCAGGGAGGTTTCGAACGGTATGTGTCATAGAAGCTGTATGCTCTTGCTGTAGCCATGTCATGTTCAGGGCAAGTTTTTTAATTTACACTCCGACAAAAATATATATATATATTAGTTGTTGATAATGTAAGTTTACACTGTAAAAATTAGTAAAGCCGTTATATTTGTCTGAAACAATGAACTGTTGTATTGAAGTAATGCACCATCCAGAGTAAAAATAATTGCGTTAATAAAACAATAAAATGTTGCACTATTCACAAAAATCAAATGTTGTACTATTCACAAAATTAAATGTTGTGCTATTTAAATTATCAAAAGTACTATTACATCTTACACAATTTACATGATCAAATATTGTACTATACACACTATGAAATGTGTCATTTACATACCAAATTATTGCACCATTCACATATATTGTGTCCATCTAAATGTGATTGTAACAATCACAATATCAAATGATATTCCCAACATTGCACTATTTGCATTGACTTATATTTTGCATCATTCATATTATGTGCCCCCAAATGTTGTATCATTATAAATATTGCACAAATTTTCAAATTTTGTACCATTCACATCATCAATAAATGTTTCACTATTCACATTATCACATATTATTCCATTTATTTCAATATTTCAATTGCCATAAGTTGCAGAATTCACATTATCAAATGATTTACCATACCAAATATTGTACCATACACATCAAATGTTGTACCATACCAAATATTGTACCACACACATCAAATGTTGTACCATACCAAATATTGTACCATACACATCAAATGTTGTACCATACCAAATATTGTACCACACACATCAAATGTTGTACCATACCAAATATTGTACCACACACATGAAATGTTGTACCATACCAAATATTGTACCACACACATCAAATGTTGTACCATACCAAATATTGTACCACACACATCAAATGTTGTGCCATACCACATATTGTACCACAAACATCAAATGTTGTACCATACTGATTTGGAGTACCAAATATTATACCACATACATCAGATGTTGCCATATGCAAAATATTATACCACACACATCAAATGTTGTACCATACCAAATATTTTACCACACCAAATATTTTACCACACCAAATATTGTACCACACACATCAAATGTTGTACCATACCAAATATTCTACCACACATCAAATGTTGTACCATACCAAATATTCTACCACACACATCAAATGTTGTAGAATACCAACTACTGTACCACACACATCAAATGTTGTACCATACACATCAAATGTTGTACCATACCAAATATTGTACCACAAACATCAAATGTTGCACCATACCAAATATTGTACCACAAACATCAAATGTTGCACCATACTGATTTGGAGTACCAAATATTATACCACATACATCAGATGTTGCCATATGCAAAATATTCTACCACACACACATCAAATGTTGTACCATACCAAATATTTTACCACACACATCAAATGTTGTACCATACCAAATATTGTACCACAAACATCAAATGTTGTAGCATACCAAATATTGTACCACACACATCAAATGTTGTACCATACCAAATATTGTACCACACACATCAAATGTTGTACCATACCAAATATTCTACCATACACATCAAATGTTGTACCATACCAAATATTCCACCACACACATCAAATGTTGTACCATACCAAATATTCCACCACACATATCCCCCAAAAATTGGCATCTTTCATCTCAAAAATTCATTCAACAAATATTGTACCACACACATGCTCAAAAACAACTGTTATCAACACATATTCTACCACACACACCCCAAACAAAAAACTATCATCTTTCATTTCATAAATTTTTCAGAATTCTACCAATCTTCATTTGGAAAGGTCAAATTTAGAAAACGTATTGACTCATATTGTGAGGTGAATCGGGGGCTAGCTGAATGGATCTTTTTCTAATTTCATCTGCTACCATCTGAACATAATCTTCTTCTTCTTCAGTGTACATTCTCAAACTCCTGCTGAATTCTCTTGTAGCAGGACATGTCCTACTAGATTTCCAGCAGAATGTAGTCCAGAGAATGGAAATACGTTGTGTCGCCGTTTTATTTGCGCCAATGGCCCGACACATCCGTCTTCGGCGGTAACATAATCTAAAGATATGCTATCTTTAAATCATGTACAATGACCTATACTATTTAACAAAGAATGAAGTGCTACAGAAAGATCCTACAAATATCATGGACAGAGAAAAAGAACATTGAAGTTTTGAAATTATTGAAACTAAATGAAAGGTGGCTTCTAAATACCACCATAAGAAGGAAGCTATAGTATTTTGGACACTTAAAGCGACATGATGGTATTGAAAGACTGATTCTAGAGTGTAGAGTGGCAGGCAAGAGAAGAAGACCAAGAAGACAATGGACCAGCGACACCGAAGAATGTACGTACATGTCTCTGGCTAATGCAGGCCTGCTTGCCCAGAACAGAGAGGCGTTCAGAGTATCCACAATGAAGACAACGTTCTGGAAAGAATATGTCACTTGATATATTTAACACAGACATTATGTATATACAGTAACATCTTGAATCAATTTGGTTTATATGGAAGACAAAATCACATATACACTGAAAATATTGTACAAATTTCATGTATAACAGTGGTTCTCAATGTGGTTCAAATGATCCCCAACCTGAATCCATTAAGTTTTGCTGGGAGGAACCATAAAAATAAAAGTGAAGAATCACAGCCCATGTCCAAATAGAGTAGCCTTGAAGAAAGCTGACAAACATTTTTTAGGTCCAGAGGCCATTGAAGAAAATTTGGTCTGAAAGGATGCCATAATCAAAAAGGTTGAGAGAACCACTGATGTCACCTGTGTTACCAGAGCCTGAAAGGGGAGCAAAGAATAGCAACACTGTTTACCTTATTGCATGTCGTAAGAGACGGCAAAGGATATTAATAGGTGGAGTTGGATTGTTCCATCCCATAAAGGAACAAAGTAACCCAGAAATCATGCTGAAGTCAGATGTGTCAGGCCGAAAGGCATAGATATCACATCAAAGCTGTAAACCATGACACAATGTATTTCATTCTTCATACTACATCCTGCCAATCTGCAGGAGTTTGAGAACAAATGCAGAAGAAGACAAACCACTGGCATAAGATATCCTTGTTTAAAAACATTAATGAATAGTTGATTAAACCTTTCCCAATATATGAGGGAAAGGTTTATTTTCTTTCATCAATAACGAAAATTATGGACTTCACCAATTCACCTAACGAAATTACTTTAAATGGACAACAACTTGAAAAAGTACACAAATTCTCCTATCTAGGAAGCAAATTAACACTCGACAGTGGTGTCATGACAGAAATTACAACTCGCATTGCCCTAGCATCAAGAGCATTTAACAGACTGTCTAATATCTGGAAGTCAAAGTCAATCAGCACACGCACAAAAATGCGCTTATTTAATTTCTGCGTTATTCTGGTGCTATCATATGGATGTGAGATCTGGAAAAGCTCTGTATCTTCAGAGGGGAAATTACTGAGTTTTGAGAACAAATGTCTTCGTAGGATAACTAACACACATTGGAGTGAATTCAAATCGAATGATAAAATCAGAGAAGAGACACATCAAAATTTCATCACAGATGTTATCAGAAAATGCCGTAAGGTCCTACATCGGGCATGTAATACGTGCAGACACCAACAGAATACAAGTCTGTTGGTCTCTTGGGTGGGTACCTACAGGCAAAAGAGCAAGGGGTAGACCCAAAGAAACACTCAGAAGAACAATACTTAGAGAAAGTAAAACAACCAATATTCATACTATTCAAGAACTGCATAGAATAGCTTTGAACAGACAGAATTGGAGAGATCTGACCTCTGCCCTATGCGCTAACTTCAGCGCAAAAGGAAAGCGAATGAATGAATATATGAGGGATCTACCTGTCTATAAACTCATAACCAGTCAGGGTCATTGGGGGTACCACATTCAATTCTTCAGCACCCAGAGTCCACCAGCAATTTCTGTCTGCAAAAATGCAGATGAATGGAAGAATTTCTTACTGTCCATTCCTTGATGTTGTCTGTCCATGGTTTTACTTGTCCTCCTCTGTTCTTCCACTCTCGGTGGGTTCCTTGCAGTATTGTTATCTACAAGAAATTCCATTTTCTTCAAGGAAGTCCAATACTTGATGTTGTCTGTCCATGTTTTTACTTGTCCTCCTCTGTTCTTCCACTTTTGACGGGTTCCTTGCAGTATTGTTTTCTACAAGGAATCATGTCTGCATACACGTCCAAACCATGCATGCATCAATTGGACCTGTATACATCTCTATATTATTTCTTACATACACATGTCTTATGTTCTTATACACATTTGCTTGTAACAATTGTATTCGAAAGTCTCACTTATGTCCGCAGTGAGTGCCCAACTCTCACAACCATACAGCACAACAGAAAGCATCAGTGACTTATACAGTTTCATTTTTACTGTAACACTAATGTTGCTTTTCCAAACTAAGTTTAGTCTTGACATAGAACATTCACAGACATCCATGGTAATAATAGTATACATTCACACAGACATCCAAGGTAATGAGAGCATACATTCACAGTCATTGATGGTAATGAAAGCATACATTCACAAACATTCATGGTAATGAGAGCATACATTCACAAACATTCATGGTAATGAGAGCATACATTCACAAACATTCATGGTAATGAGAGCATACATTCACAAACATTTATGGTAATGAGAGCATACATTCACAAACATTTATGGTAATGAGAGCATACATTCACAAACATTCATGGTAATGAGAGCATACAGTCTTCAATCCAATGCATTAATAGATAAGAAATTGACAAAGAATGTACTGAAACTGCTTTAGGAGAACCTGCTGGATGTGAACACCGTATTTCATAACACATTGTGGCTGAGATTCTGCTGGATGTGAACACCATAATTGATAACTAATTGAAATCGAGATTCTGCTAGTGGATGTGAACACTGTAATTGATAACACACTGAGGCTGAGATTCTGCTGGATGGTGAACACTACAATGAGACTGAGATTTTGGGAATTTGGTATGAAACATAAAACTAATACAACTGGATGCAGGGTAGATGAGGAGCATAGACATACCCTTCAATATTTACTGGAGGAGACTGAGAAAATATCCCAACACCATAGTAATACATTCACACACACTGAGAAATTATTCATACACCATGGTAATACATTCACACACACACTGAGAAAATATTCATATACCATGGTAATACATTCACACACACACTGAGAAAATATTCATACACCATGACAATATATTCACACACACACTTAGAAAATATTCATACACCATGGTAATACATTCACACACACACTGAGAAAATATTCATACACCATGGTAATACATTCACACACACTGAGAAATATTCACACACCATGACAATATATTCACACACATACACACACTGAGAACATAATCACACACTACGACAATATATTCACACAGTGATAATATATTCACATGCTCTGTGATAATATCGCTATTATAAAATATATATTCACAGACTTTATTATATTCAACTTGTTAAAGCACATCCATTTCAATAAAAAATAATATGGCTGACTTGTGATGAAGTGAGATACCAAGAGCACATGATAGTGATTGATATTGCAGCATCTGTAGGGATGGCAAGATACCATAAACAGCAATATATGTGATCAACAATATAAACACAGCTTCACCATTTAATTAAAACAATCCTTTTGTACAGTCTGTATTCATTCCACAATAACAGGCAAATATTGCAGCAAAACTGTAATCTAACAGGCAATAATAACAGTAAAGCTGAAATTTGACAGGCAAAAATAGCAGTAAAGCTGTAATTTGACAGGCAAAAATAGCAGTAAAGCTGTAATTTCACAGGCAAAAATAGCAGTAAAGCTGTAATTTCACAGACAAAAATAGCAGTAAAGCTGTAATTTGACAGGCAAAAATAGCAGTAAAGCTGTAATTTGACAGGCGAAAATTGCAGTAAAGCTGTAATTTCACAGGCAAAAACTGCAGCAAAGCTGTAATCTAACAGACAAAAACTGCAGCAAAGCTGTAATCTAACAGGTAAAAATTGCAGTAAATCTGTAGTCTGAAAGGCAATAACTGCAGTAAAACTAATCTGACAGGAAAAAATTGGAAACAGTGATGAAGTTTTGAAAAAAGCACGAAGTGGCGTTTTTACCACAGGGCCTTTATCAAGAACGCAACATAGCACAAGAGGAGTAAAGCACTTTGTGTATGTTTTTTTAAATGTTTTCAAGTAATTACCAAAATCTTCATTTGGTAGTTTCTTTTTCAGAGTACATTCTCAAATTTCCACTGGATCTCTCTTGCAGCATGACCATGGCCCTACTAGATTGTCAGCAGGATGTAATCCAGAGAATGGAAATGTGTTGTGTTGCCATTTCATTTGCACCAATATAGTTCGACACATCTGTCAACGGCAGATGCCTTTTCCAATTTTCCCCTATTAATTTTACGTTCATTTACAAAATCTGAATCAAACTGAAGCAGAACGTACACATATTCTAGCAAATAACAATACAATTACAAATGTATTCAATCAAATATAATTTTAAAATGTCCTGAATGAACGTACATTTACAAATGTTTGATTAATGCAATTGCACATCTTTCTTCTTATTCTGTGTTCATTCTCAGCCTTCTGCAGATTAGCAGGTCGAGGTCTAGAAAATAGAATGTGTTGTGTCATGATTTACAGCTTACCTGCAATATCTGTGTCTTTCGGTCTGACACATCCAACCTCAGCATGGCTTTTTTGCCACTTCGACCACATCTGACATCAACGGCCAAATTCAACCCCAAAGCTTCTTAATTGCCTCATATGACATACATGGCACATAAAACTGTTGCTATTCTTTGTTCCCTCTTCAGTCCCAGGCAACACGTGGCAAGTGCACTAACAAATGTTGTATGAAATACAAGTGCACTAACAAATGTATTAAATACAAGTGCACTAACAAATGTATTAAATAACAAGTGCACTGACAAATGTATTAAATACAAGTACGCTAACAAATGTATCAAATACAAGTGCACTAACAAATATATCAAATACAAGTGCATTAACAAATGTATTAAATACAAATGCACTAACAAATGTATTAAATACAAATGCACTAACAAATGTATTAAATACATGTGCACTAACAAATGTTTATTAAATAAAATTGCACTAACAATGTACTAAACACCAGTGCATTAATAAATGTTGCATTAAATACAATTGCACTAACAAATGTATTAAATACATGTGCACTAATGAATGTATCAAATACAAGTGCACTAACAAATGTATCAAATACAAGTGCACTAACAAATATATCAAATACAAGTGCACTAAAAATGTATTAAATACATGTGTACTGACAAATGTATTAAATACAAGTGCACTAAAATGTATTAAATACAAGTGCACTAACAAATGTTGTATTAAATACAAGTGCACTAACAAATGTACTAAACACCAGTGTATTAATAATTGTTGCATTAAATACAAATGCACTAACAAATGTTGTATTAAATACCAGTATACTAACAAGTATATTTATACAAGTGCACTAATAAATGTATTAATAGAAGTGCACTAAGAAATGTATGAATACAGGTGCACTAACAAGTGTTGTGTTAAATACAAGTGTACTAACTCGTATTGTATTAAATACAAGTGCACTAACACATATTGTATTAAATACAAGCGCACTAACAAATGTATTAAATACATGTGAACTAACAAATGTTGTATTAAATAAAATTTCACTAAGAAATTTACTAAACACCAGTGCACTAACAAATGTATGAAATACAGGTGCACTAACAAGTGTTGTGTTAAATACAATTGTACTAACACATATTATATTAAATACAAGTGCACTAACACATATTGTATTAAATACCAGTGCACTAACAAGTATATTTATACAAGTGCACTAACAAATGTTGTATTAAATACAAGTGTACTAACAAATGTTGCATTAAAAACAAGCACATTTATAAATGCTGTACCAATAGAAGGACATTAATAAATGTGAAAACACTAGCATAGATAACTTTGGACACGTAAATATGTTCAGAATTTCTGTAGAT
Organism: Meghimatium bilineatum; assembly: GCA_034231615.1. Lineage (NCBI taxonomy): Eukaryota > Metazoa > Mollusca > Gastropoda > Stylommatophora > Philomycidae > Meghimatium > Meghimatium bilineatum. The sequence goes on from CM067306.1 coordinate 34,438,223, forward strand.
AATATACGTAAGTTCCAATATTAATGAGACTCATGGCCGTTAGGGTTGTAAAGGTGCCACATTGGAGACATAACCACACCAAAAAAAAACCCCAAACAACTCTGTTCTCAACCATTCAGAAATTAGTGTAGAAACCTTCCAGTAAAATGCAGTATGATAACAGTTGTGTTTTTCTGTAACATTTCATTGTGGGAATTTTTGCACTGTAGATAACTCAAGCCTGGACAGTTCACTAATATTGTCAATCCAAGATTTTCTTTGGTTGTCTCCTCTCCATTGTTATTCTTCTTGAAGCATTGCAGAATACTGAGAATTCTGCATAAAAAAACTTTAGAGAAATCCCTCATTGTGGGCCTACACAGGAAACAAGAGCTTCATTGTTCATAATTCCTGGTAATTAAAACATACTACATACAAACATCATACAAACAACAAAAAAATGTATTTTTTTATGTATTAGGTATATTGATTATCCTCTTTGCACAACGGACATGTCCATGGTGCTCAGATATCCGCTTCAGTAAATGGCATATACATATAATTACATGTATAAATGTTATATCACAGTACATTCACAGTACATGTACAGATTTATAAATATCATTTTCAGATGATGTTACTATTTTTATCTGAACACCCTGTAGAGAGTACAGTTAAAAATTCAAGCATATTTACAAGACCAACCCTGTAGCAATCCAACCATATTTACAAATGATGTATAGATAAAGGTACATCAATAAATGTTGTATTAAATACAAGTAAACCAACAAATGTGTATTAAATAAATGCACATTTATAATAGCAAAATATAATTTTAAATTTCATGCTTATATTCAGAAATATATTTCAGAGTTAGGCTGGTACTCGGATCAGATCATGTGATATCACTGCAACAACGTTAGGCTGGCACTGAGATAAGATCACATGACATCACTGCAACAATGTTAGGCTGGTACTCAGATCATGTGACATCACTGCAACAAAATTACACTGGTTCTCATATCATGTGACATCCCTGCAACAAAATTAGGCTGTTACTCAAATCAGGTGCCATCTCCTCAACAAAAGTTGACTGCACTTTCCTCTTAAGATGGCATACAATTTGTGTTAAGTTCCAAATTTGTGTTAAAATACAACTCTTTAGATAAAAAAATTTTCTAGAGAGTGCCTGTAATTCAGACATCATTTTTCATTTCACATACACGACAACCATGAATGTTGTGTGGCTCATACACAGTACAGAGAAGAAAGTTTCAACTCTGCTTTAAGCTAGGAGAAAACTCCAGTTTGTAAAGTTCCATTCTCCAACAACTGTTTTTTACCCTGCAATGTCCATGCACACAGCTTGATAAGTCAAAACATCAATAAATTGCATGTTACAAAAGCATTCTTGATTTTGATTAATTATTGACTAAGAAAATATATTTCACAACACATTTAAATGCAACAACATCATTAAGCAAATGGCATTATTTACATTTTTGACTAGGTTCATTGGTGTATAGGAACAAAATAATACCAGCCTGTAAAATATATCAGAATCTGGATTGCATAGGTTTCCATAGAATGCAGTTGTTTCATATTGGAAGAAAAAAACTGTGTACTCTTAATATGACTGCATTATTATATTCTGTGACTTTTCTGCTACACATTATAACTAATTCTAATGTTAGCACTTCATCATGAACTGCGTCTAACTGCTAGAAATTGTTGTAACAAAAGATGAATGTGCAATTGTTTTTTTAAACTAAATTACTATTAAACGCATTAATTCACATTAATAAATCTGCCATTCTGTGCTCAACACAATAACACCATGAGAAATTATTACGCCATCTACACTTTCCGTCTAATGCATCCTACTCAAACTCTTGCACACCAGGTTTAGATAAATTTTACAGGCTAGCATTATTTTGTTCCACATGCACCAGTTCATTTATTACATAATGTATATCTAATGTGTCTAGTTGTATAAGATAAGTGGACTCGTATAAATATACGTATAATCTTATATTCTATATTTAATGCTGTTTCTGTACCCATTTTTTAACTCGTTTATATTGACACGCTTGCATAATACGTGATTAAACGAACATGATATGCAAAGTTGAAGTTGGTGTTGTCCACCAGCAATGGGTGGAGCTGTTCACCCAATCTGCAAACAGAAAGATTACACTGATTTTCGTGACCAGAAATGCGGGTGTTGAGCAATTTGGCAAGCATGGCCACAATATCATAAGGTACATCAATGGATAATTCTGAAACAGTTAATGGGCCGATGGATCTTATGCATTCAGAGGATTTTAAAAACTGTGAATCATATTCACTCTTAAGACTATGAGAGATTGGTGTAACGATTGAAACTTCCTAGAAAAGGAAACATAATAGATATATAAAGAGACTATAAAATAAACTCGGAAATTAAACTGTGAGCCACATGATAGATTTATTGAGAAGGGGATTGGTTGGATCGGAGCAGTTATGGGCATATCTGGAGTACACTGATGATAACCTGAACTCATAACTCAAATATGTGAGATAAGTATATATGAGGACTGTTAACTCAGCCAAATTTGTGAGATAAGTATATATGAGGACTGTTAACTCAGTCAAATATGTGAGATAAGTATATACGAGGACTGTTAACTCAGCCAAATGTGTGAGATAAGCATGTACAAGTGCTGTTAACTCAGCCAAATGCGTGAGATAAGCATGTACAAGTGCTGTTAACTCAGCCAAATGCGTGAGATAAGCATGTACGAGTGCTGTTAACTCAGTCAAATATGTGAGATAAGTATATACGAGGACTGTTAACTCAGCCAAATGTGTGAGATAAGCATGTACAAGTGCTGTTAACTCAGTCAAATATGTGAGATAGGTATATACGAGCATTTTTAACTCAGTCAAATATGTGAGATAGGTATATACGAGCGCTGTTAACTCAGTAAAATATGTGAGATCAGTATATGTGAGGGCTGTAAACTCAGTCAAATATGAGATAAGTGTATACGAGGGCTGTTAACTGAGTCAAATATGTGAGATAAGTATATACGAGGGCTGCTAACTGAGTTGCAGGATGTATATTTTTGAGGAGGTTGGTTGGTTCTATCACCTTCCAAGTAATTCCCTTGGGATGTATATCACTTGTTTTAGTATTTCTGCCACTTGCATTTGGTATTTACTTTTTTTTTGGGAATAGCCCTTATTTTTCTAGCTGTGTTGGCTTTAATCTCCTCTATTTAATCGACATGTCATTGTTATCTTTGGGTGTGGAAACTTCTTCTTCTTCAGCATTCATTCTCAAACTATCGCTCGATCTCTCTTGCAGCAGGACAATGGTCCAACTATATTTCCAGCAGGATGTAGTCCAGAGAATGGAAATGCATTGTGTCACTGTTTTATTTGTGCAAATGGCCCATCACATCTGACTTCTGCATGGCCTGATGATTGAAACACATAAGTAGTGCCTGAACAATTCCAGAATAGGTGAAAAGCAAAGGGCTTATACAGGATATATCTAAAATATTATTATTCTAAGATGGCTAAAACTGATAACATACAATCACACCTGTAAACTGGTGTTTACAAACACATCACTTCTTGTGTTTTCTCCATATTAGTTGACATAATATTACAATCACACCTGTACACAGGTGTTTACAAACACATTACATCTTGTGTTTTCTTTATCGTGACATAATTTTATAATCACCAAATACTTTAGTTCTGGCTGATAATTTGAAAAAATGTTGTGAACATATGGCTCAATGGTTTCCCAAAAAAGTGGGGTCAACAGTTGCCAGCTTCGCTGACAAGAATGAATGGATGCAGAAGATCAGAGTCTGAAGGTCCGCACATTCTATCACCTAAGGATGACAGAGGAAAAAGATAACCCACTGAATTAAAAGAACAATAAGACACTGAATGAAAACATCACAAGAAAACAGTGAATGACAATATCACAAGAAAACACTGAATGACAATATCACAAGAAAACACTGAATGACAATATCACAAGAAAACACTGAATGAAATCACACAAAAACACTGAATGACAATATCACAAGAAAACACTGAATGACATAATCACAGAAAACACTGAATGACATCATCACAAGAAAACACTGAATGAAATCATCACAAGAAAACACTGAATGACAAAATCACAAGAAAACACTGAATGACATCATCACAGAAAACACTGAATGAAATCACACAAAAACACTGAATGACAATATCACAAGAAAACACTGAATTACAACATCACAAGAAAACACTGAATTACATCATCACAAGAAAACAGTGAATGAAATCACACAAAAACACTGAATGACAACATCAGACGAAAACACTGAATGAAAACATGATATTTTAAAAAAACACACTGAATGTTCTTTGTTGGTTATCATACTCCTGCAGATGAACAGCATGTAGTCTACAGAATAGATGATATTGTGACATGGTTTACAGCTTGCCTGTGATGCCTATGTTTTTGGCCTGGCACTTCCAACATTAGCATGGTTTTTGAGCATGATTGCAATGTATATTTTGAATTTAGTAACAAAGTCTGACAAACTTACCTGAGTTTCCAACTGCTTTGAGGTATCACTTTGAAAATTTAGAGTCAGTTTGGACTGACCATCATCAGATGAGCTTTTCAACTGTGCAAACCTATAGCTCCACAATATACTCTAGATAGGTAGAACATAAGCACATTTGAATTAAAAAGAGTGCAAGGTAGCATGCAGGATGGGACAATGATCTGATGGTGGCTTTAACAGTTACTTAAACTAAAATACGATGGGAACTGGTCACCCCACCTAATAGTTATAAATAACCAAACTGTCATAGGATATCCGACAATGTGGAGAGTGTCGCAGTAACAAAACTAAAAAGCGATAACTGGGAGAATGTACTATTGTTACTGGTCTAACTAATAACTAACAAATAATAAAACTAATGTAAAGAAGAAATAACTGAAAATCAAAGGGACAAGAATTTTTTCATGACATCAAAAACTGCATGAAGATATCTCTGGAGGAGGCAGGCAGATTGGCACAGGATAGAGTCGGGTTCAAGACATCAATTACAAAGATAATGTTCTGGAAAGAGTATGTCACATGATAATTAGATTTCATCTAGCCTATATATAACGATACTCTGTCCTCAGTTCGTGAAAGGTTCATAATATTCATAGGAACCATTTTTTGTGAATTAAAGATGATATCATGTTGACACACATTTTTGTTAAAAAAGGTTTTCTGAAAAGTATTTTGTAATATATAACCACATATTTTTGTGCCCGCTTAACAGGAAAGTAACAATTTCTCATTTGAGCTAGTTTTAATGTTGCTATTGCAATTAGTTTCTTCATCTCTATTACACAATTTTCTGAACTGTTTAAAATAATAATTGAGGAATATTCTGTAGAGAACTTCGCTTATCAACAATTTTTAGGCACCATTACTAACACATCCAATCGCATCACCAGTACAATTTTTAAAAACGGTGCATTATCTTGCGAAAAAAAGGAGAAATGCAGCAGCTCTGTAGAGATTGGCTAGAAAGACAGGGACATATTAAACGTCATCAAAAGTGATCATCCCATATCTAAAGACATATAGTAACACCATAGTGCTTATCAGTTACCTACGGAACTTAGAAACAAGGACATAACTCAACTGAATTTCAAGAAGTGGATGAAACAAATGATCATTATCACTTGTAATGGCTGAACAACAACAAAGTGGATGACTGGTTTTTTTAAAAACTACACACAGATTCATTATCTATCTATCTATTATCTTTTCTCTGGTTTTGCTGTAATGCTTTGCATGATTAAATGACAATCTGTTTTTGCGCCATAGCACAGTCACTTAATATTCAGTACTATAGTGGCGTCTCAGAATATTGATAACCTGTAATCCACCTTCTTCTTGGTCTTCCTTTGCATTTTGCTGTTTCCATTTTCATGTTGTATGTTCTTGCTACTGCCAATAAGGTTTCATTATCATTAAATAGCAGAACCATTTCAGTCAGTGTTTTTTCAATACATTTGACCACAGACATTGTTCTAATAGTTATTGTAGCCTTTTCATTTATCTCTTCTTGTTCTGTTTGCTGTTTTTCTTAGATGTCTCATTTCACACATAGTAAGCTTTCTCTCTTGTTCTTTTGTTAGAATGACAACACAATGTTCGTATGAAAATTGGATTTATGATTTGGCTTTTGTTTATCATGGGGATAGATTTTGTTTCAAAATTGCTGCAAGTTCATAATTTACATAGCTGAATATTTTAATTTTTGTCTTGAGCTCTCTGAGCACTCTTCTACCATCTGTAAAAATGTTCCCAAGATATTTAAATTCCTGCACTTATTTCAGTAGTTGATAATTTATCTTTATGGTGATTGTATTGCATTCTCTACCTATTTACATTACTTCTGGTTTTTTTTCTGTTTTGATCTTTATGTTGTGATTGGAGCAGCTTTCATTGAGAAGGTTTTTATGATCTTGCATCTCTTCACTTGAACTGTGGAGTAGGCACTGATTGTAAACAATTTCATGAGTTGTGTTTAAGAAAAAAAAAGGTTTAAAAGGTCTATAGGATTTAATTCATTGCACTCAAGTTAACCCATATCAATATCATATACCCCATATAATATACATCCCTCTCAACGAAGCAGCACTCCGCCTGATGATAGTACCACCCATAGCACGTAACTCCAAAGCTTCAAGTAATAATCCACAGGGATCTGCTGCAAAAAAAACACCTACAATTTAACCACTATGCTATGGAGACCCCATGTGTGTTTAACCACTATGCTATGGAGACCCCATGTGTGTTTAACCACTATGCTATGGAGACCCCATGTGTGTTAAAGAAACTAATTACTTCATCACTAAGAGGTTTATGTTAGCTCCTAAATATTTAGATGGAAAACAAGAGATATTTGATATTGAAGATTAGATGTTGCCAAATAATATGTATATATATCTGTACCTTAGTTTGATGGTCGTAGAGTGAAAAACCTTGATCCAAATCTAGTATTAAGCCTGAAAGATGCTCCTGCCAAACGCAGCCAAATGTTTTACTCTGTCCATAAGAAATACAATGTGGCATATGAGCAAAAAATACATAACATGTGCATGATCATACAACTTGCTCACATGATGATGATGATAGAATTATGAGGGAATATTAGGCTAATAACATGCATGATCATATATTTGCTCACATGATGATGATGATAGAATTCTGAGGGAGTATTAGGTTCTTCACTCTATTAGTATTAGGTCCCTTTGCCAGGAAGTGATGATGATGAAATAATCCCTTTAACTGTGAGCAGGCGTTTCTAACTGCCCGTAGCCTTTATGACAAAATCATAGGTTCCCCTCAGTCAAGTAGCAGAGTAACACTCAAACCATACAGTTTTATGTCTCCAAGGCATGGTTGTGTTAGGGTGATTTATGGATGAATATTTAGTTCCTGAAGAAAGACATTCCAGTGCAGCAGCATCCCAGGACCATCGCGTCCTGCCAGGAGTGTAGCAGGTACGTCTGGTCCAATTAGTTCATCATTCTTCTATCACATCTGTTGACCCATCAACAGTGATGGCATGCCTTGCATTCCCATTACCTAGGAGTCTACTACAAAAGGACTAAAGTGCACTGTTCGCTGGCCTTCATCTCTCTGTTATCCATGGGGACCATTTGATAGAAGATAAAAGTAAGAAATTGACATGCAATGGCAACTCTTTTTTGTACATGCTGTCAGTCCATCCCAACTTTTCTTAGTACCTTCCTATGACATGCCTGGAAAGAAGACAGTGGCCCTATTCTTTGCACCCTGAACTAGAAGTCCAGGCCCAGGATATTATTCATTTAATCCGGACCACGTCCTGTTAATCTACAGGAATTTGAGAATGAATGAAGAAGATAAAGCTCTCTTACCGCTAATCTCTTGACAGCCAAATTACTTGTCCTGTACCAAGATTTCTCTAAGGTCAGTAACTCTGCTCGACTATCCAAACTAAGACAGATTATCTCCTTCGTCCCAGTTTGTACATTACAACAATGTTGACGACAATCAGGTATCTCATTGTCCTGAAGAAAGAAAAACAAACACAACATATTTCTGCCCACATCATAGCAATATTAGATCTGTTTTGTCCACCTACCTACATACATCACCCATCTACATGCACACATAAGCCCCCCTCTGAGTTGTTACCTATTATCCACCTACATACACATTTAAGCCACCCTATGAGTGGTTACATATTAAATACACACACACACAGAGATATATATACGCCCCCATTGTGTTTTTACCTATTATCTATCTACATACAAACATAAGCCCCCCCCCCCCTCCCCCACCGAGTAGTTACCTATTATCTATCTACATACACATGATGATGATGTTTCTCTTTCGCAAACGAAGATGAGCACTGCATGAAAAACAATAAATGTGGTGAGCAAGTAGAAAAACACATTTGTGATTGTCTAATATGGTTTGTGAGTTCGTAGATGCCAGATGAGTCAGATTCGTGCCACGAAAGCTCTATTGCAGTGAATGCAGGATTGGAAGCTATGGCTTGCGCAATGAAAACTGGATTAAAATTGTGTGATGAAAATTGGTATGAGCCCATTGACTGCTGGATCAGCAACCAACCAACCAATCATCTATATCTAAAAGCCCATAATCCGTCAGGATCGTAGGGGCACCACCTTGGATGCAGCAATTTCTATCTTTAACCCTTTAACCTTACGGACTCCATAGACGTCTATAGTAGACGACCCCATTACATAACTAGGGCCTGTAGGTGTCTCCAATCCACTCCATTACTATGCCCCGATTCATCATTACACAATCACACGAAGTTAAGCTCATATGACATAGAATTCCTGCCACACAAAGTTAGAAATACGTCAGTCTAAAGGTAATTACACATTACGATTGTAAGAAGGAGAAAGCAGACTGATTTTGTCAACACATTCCTGGAATGACTTTGTCCATTTTCGACGCCATATTTTACTATCAAATGTAGTACCGAGTAGCATGGTAAGTGATCGTCATATAAAGTAATATCTACATGTTTTAGTTGTTTTTGTGTGTTGTTATATTATAAGAATGTTCATTTATTTATGGAATAACACAAACACAATATGTATCAGGGGTGCTACAGGTCGGCAATGAAAATAATTACCTCGGATGTCCGGCTAGGTCTAGTCTTTTACGGACGGACATAGTATGTGATTTCTTCATGCTTTATTGGTTTGTTCAGTCCATATTATATTAGTTTGGTTAGAAAACAACATATATATAATAGGAATAGGTATTTAGGAGAATTTTATCAGTGTTGCCAGACATTGTTCAAGTAAAGGTGCGCCAGGAAATAATTTGTGTGCTTTTTAAATTGTAATTTTCAGATTTTTCTCCCAATTTTCAACTTCACAACTGTCATATCACTCATACAAGAACCAAAAAAACATGATTATATGCATTATTCACTCCTTTATTTACATATGCAGAAATTATTTTGATATCTTTACAAACAAAAAAATTATTACGTTTACCAAATACTCACCAAAAATAATGCACATTGTCAAAAAAGATCAGTGCTCGGGGGAGAAATTTATTACTTTTAATCTGGGGTCCTAAAGGTTAACGATGCAGATGAGTGATGGAAAGATCTTGTCCTGTCCAGTCCTTAATGTTGTCTGTCCATGCTTTTATTTGTCTTCTTCTGCTTCTTCCACCTTTGACCACTCCCTGGAGGATGCTTTTGACAAGGAATCATGTTGGCAAACATGTCCAAACTATGCAAGTTGTGAAAAAAAGAAAAATCTGAAGCAGAAGTTGTTGACTGATGCAAACTATGTGCATCACTGAAATGTGGATTGGTTGAGTTTAGAAAATGTGTTGACTCTAGGATGCTAGGCGAATAGGGGGATCAAAACATACAAAATAAACCAACCTTGAGTATCTTAAACATGCATTCGTATACTTTGTACTTCATCTCACACTTGACCCAGTCACTTGAGTGCATCTGTTGAGTTATATACATATGTGTGAATTACTAAGTACATACATACCGTAATGCATATTGAAACATAGGTATGTCGATAAAGCTACAAGCTAGTGATTTAAGTATAGTATTGTTGTTGTCCATTTGATAATTATGACCATTTGTTACATCCACTTTCTGAAAATCTGTTAGATTTATGTCCTTGACTATGAGTTGTAGATGGCTAGCAAGACCTATGCTAGCCATAAACGTGTTTGGATAGTTCGGGCATGGGATGACCACTGTAGATGGTGTTTAATCAACCTGTGACTCTGATACTCTCTGCTGTTGAGAGTTCTCTTATCACAAGATATTTCACCTTTTTTTATTGTAAAATACCATGTTCTATTTCATGCAGTCTTCCCATGTATCGTGGTTTAAGTCAATGACTTTCAGCGAGATCTTTAAGGAGTCCTTGTAGCACTTCTTTTGGCCACCTTAAGAACATATGCCATTCTGCAAATCACCATAGAGAAGTATCATTGGTAGATGATGATCTGGCATACATACCACATGACCTGCCCAACAAATTTGTGTCTGCATCAGATAGTATCAATGCTAGGAATACCAGTTCTGTCAAGGACAGTGGTATCCAGAACCTTGTTTTACCATCTGATGTTCAGTATAACAGTCAATAACATGATTTAGCAATAAGAGAAACAAACAGGAGTGATTGGTTTTGTCACCTACCAAAACTGAAAGCAAGTTGTGGATTGACTTACTACATATCCCACAACATAAAAATAAAAGTACATGCTAAGAAACGACTAAACCGTCTTCTAAAAAATGTTCAAAGTACCTCATGGATCTACTGTACAAGTCATGTAAGAGTCAGAAGCAGCAAAAGGGTTGATGGTCTGGCAAGTAATATTACAGTGAGTTATGAGAAGTCAGTTATGAGAAGAGACGGCTGAGTTAAATAGGGCAGTTATGGATACAGTTTGGTAGCATATCCTATTCAGAATGTATTATCAACCCTGCATTTTTTTGGCTGTAGTGATTTTCTAGGCAATATAAATACATTAAATAGTTTGCCATTACTTTCTGAATGGTATGGATGTACAATTGCCTCCAGCAGGATTTGAACTCGGTACATTGGCCGTCCCAGACCCCCACTGTACCACGCTGCCACAGAGTCAGACTACAGTACAAAATTATAAGGAGGAAGTTGAAATAGACACTGTACATATGCAGAGAATGATAGAAATGGGAGTAACCAGGGGAAAAGGGAGAAAGTGTATCCTCTCTGGAAAGATATGAAGAACCCACAACCAACAATTAATTGACAAGGCTTTACACACCAATACATGGACTGGAAAGTTGAGCACTTAAGGGAATACCCTTAGTGTCATGATGCTGGTTCCTAATCAAGAAAATATATATATATATATATATATATATATATATATATATATATATATATATATATATATATATCTCATGTGACATATTCTTTCTAGAACGTTGTCTTCACTTCATCGTGAATACTCTGTTCTGAGCAGGTAGGCCTGCAATGGCTAGAGACGTTCATACATTCTTTGATGTCGCTGATCCATCGTCTTCTTGGTCTTCCTGTGCAGGTTGTGTCTTCTGTGCTCTTTTTTGTTATGAAGGATGCATTTAATTTCAATAATTTCAAAACTTCAGTGTTCTTCTTTTTCATTCAAAAAAAAAATATATATATATATACAAACAAAAAAGATATTGTGTTTATCAAAAACTCACCAAAAATAATACACATTGTTAAAAAAAGTATCCAGGCACAGAAGAGAAATTACATAATTTTAATCTGGGGTCCTAAAGGTTAACAATGCAGATGAGTGATGGAAAGATCTGGTGACATATATATATATATATATATATATATATATATATATCTCAGGTGACATATATATATATATATATATATATATATATATATATATATATATATCAGGTGACATATATATATCAGGTGACATATATATATATATCAGGTGATATATTCTTTCCAGATTTTAGCCTTCATTATGGATCTTCTAGTCTAACCATTGGCACAAGTATAATGTTGACACAACTCATCTTCATTCTTTGGAGTACATCCTGCCAGAAATCTATTAGGAGCATTGTCCTGCTACAAGAGAAATCCAACGGAGGTTGAGATCACATGGCAAAACAATAAAAGGAAGTGGGCGTTTGACATCTAGCAGTGAGTCTTGTTTCACTAGTGAAATGTGCATGTATACATATTCATAACAAGTGTACAAACTAACACTAAGAATCATCATCATCAAATGCTGTCTCTGCAACGAAGGTTGACTGCAACAGGTCTACACTACCCATCTCTTGTCTTGGTGGTGTACTCTGCTATACTGTTTAATTCGTGATGTTACTCTCCCACTTGTATTTCTGCCTACCTCTTGCTCACTCCTCCCCCCCTCCCCCTCAACTTTTCCTTCAAGTAAGGTTTTCAAGAGGGTGTCATGTCTTTTAATGTCCAAAATATTTTATTTGTTTGATCTTTATTTCCTTATAGAATACGCTTTGTACGAAGAAAAAATTATTAAATTCTTTCTTCACACAAAGTGTTGTTAGAAACGTCTTTGTTTATTTTCTTCTCTTTCCACGAAGTTCTCCCTATCTATTCCTCTATATATCCACATGTCAAAGGCATCATATCTGTCTTCTAGTTGTTTATTTATTGTTCATGCTTCTGAGTCATACATTAATATAGATTAGGTAAAGAATTTGATAAATTTTCATTTAGCTTGTTTGTAATTTGTTTAGATGTGAATATTTTCCTCATGTCATTGCAAGTACTTTTAGCCATTCCTATTCTCCTTTTAATTTCTGTTTTACATCTACCATCATTGTAATTTGTTTAGATGTCAATATTTTTCCTCATGTCATTAAAAGTACTTTTAGCCATTCCTATTATCCTTTTAATATAAGATATAATATTTAAATAAGTTAAATATAGACAAGAATATTTAACCAAAATGTTAAATTTGTACTGCGGTATGCCTTAGTCACCTACTGCAACATTCATGATAGATGACAGTGTTGCTATTCTTCCTCCCCTTTTGGGCTGCAGCATCACACTAACAGACACATGAGACAACAGTTAGCTAATGTCTTACTGGTGGCACATCAAACAAATGTACATCCGCTGCTTTCAAAGCCAAAAACTTCTCCTTCCACATCTGATGATGCTCGTTTGTGGGTATCCTTTCATAGACCCAACACATCAGCTGAATCTGTATTGAAAATACAAGAATATTTTTCATGTGTAGTTACAATTTGTTGATTTTATCACAATGTAATATTTTGGAGTCCAGCTCTGTGGCGACATAGTATACTGACACCTGTGATGACCAAGACTCAGAGTTTGAAACCAGACTCATGCAATTTTGCATCCGGACCATTCGGAAAGGAATGGCAAATTACATTTTAAGGGTGTGTGATTTTAGTAATCTCACATTTCAGAGGCTCTGCTATATGAGAGTGGTTGCCATCTCCTTTCCCTCGCAGTCTTTAGTTCCCTGACTGATGCGGTACACAATTTTCTGTACATGTCTGCTCTGTTGGCATTACCTTTCTAATTTATAGAGTTATTGATTTAAAATTCTAAAAGAATAATGACACTGTTACCTGTCAGGCATGCTGTAAGAGGCAACTAATGTGCTGTTCCATCCCATTGAGAGTCAAAGACACCTTTAGGTCATGCTGAAGTCAGATGTGTCATGCCAAAAGGAGCAGATATCACAGCTAAGACTAAACAATGACACAATTCTTTCTGTTCTCTGGACTACATTCTGTTAATCTGCATGAATTTGAGAACAAATGCAGAAGAAGAAATAGATGGCATAGGTTGATAAGGCATGACTTAGCAATTGTATGTGTACAATAACTGTTACATTCGCACAGTTCACAAATAATAATAATAATAATGAAAATGAACACACAAAAATTTTATGTAAAAAGTAGATGATTTATTGAAATTAGATGATTACTTACATGGTCATCTTTTGTCATCAATTTATTAGTCATCTGGATCTGATAGATAAGAAAGATATATATATATATATATAGTCAAATTATAAAATGCTACATCTATTCCATATTAATGTATGGCTCAGAAACATGGACACTAAATAAACAATTAGAAGACAAAATTGATGCCTTTGAGATGTGGGTATATAGAAGAATAGGGAGAACATCATGGAAAGAGAAGAAAACAAATAAAGAGGTGCTAAAAACACTTAATATGAAGAAAGAACTACTAAGAGAAATAAAGATCAGGCAAATAAAATACCTTGGACACATTAAAAGACATGACACCCTATTGAAGACCTTACTTGAGGGTAAAGTCAAAGGGAAGCGAGCAAGAGGTAGGCAGAGATACAAGTGGGAGAGTAACATTACACGATGGACAGGTTACAGTCTAGCAGAGTGCACCACCATGACAAGAGACAGGAGATGTTGGAGATACGTTGCAGCCAACCTTCGTTGCGGAGACGGCACTTGATGATGATGATGATATAGTCAATAATTGGGTTATGACTGCAGGTTACTATCAGTGCACAATGAACAAGTCACTGATCTCCAATCCTCATCTCAATAGATCGATCGGATGTAGCGGCTCACAGTGTTAGTTCAGTGTTTTTATCACTTGATGAATGACGTACTCCTTAAGGGGAAAAGAGTAAGGGTAGATAGAAGAAATGCTTCAAGGACTGTCAAAGTGTCCTTGAAGAGTTTCAACATTGATGCCATATCCTGGGAGTCTGTCGGTCAGAATCGTTAATAAATTTATGATTATGTTATCCATTTTGTATCTAGGTCTCAGCTGGCAATCACAGATGTCACAAAATTACACCAAATTTTGGATATGCTAGGATTTCATAAAAAGTTTAATGGTAGACCCATTGTGTTTTGTATGTGGTATCCTGATTAATTGTGCGTCTCTTGGCTCATGGCCATGTGGGAAGGCAGCACAGAGTGCCAAACATATACTTCAAGAGTGTTCTGAGTATGAAACGCTGAGGCAGACATATTAGCAAGAGGAAACAACACTCAAATCAAAACTCTATGAGTCACTGTATGAACTACGAAAGACTGAGTTTTATTCAGGAGACAGAATTACAGATATAGACATGTTACAAGTGAACGAAAGAAGAAAAACAGTAGACCCATTTGCCTAGATTCAAACTTTCTTTTACCATCCGTAACAATCTTTAACACTCATTTTCAAAATCACATATTTTTGATGGAGTGCATAGCTGTGGGGTTAGAGCGCCATTCTCAGATCCTTGAGGTCCTGGGTTCAATCCACAATTGGGACAGGATTTTTTTTCTGGAGGTACAAAAAAATCCTTCCTGTTTATGTCATGGTGTCTGCTATGGTAATCAACCTTTATTTCCACAGCCCATAGAAAGCCTCCCTGCACTCCTTCACAGGAAAACACGCAGAACAAAATTCTTTTTTTTTATTCCCTGCATAATTTCAAAGGTACCTGTAATCAAACAACAATCAAAAGGTGACAGTTTATGTCCAAACAATATTTTCTTGGCTTGCAAGAGACATGGATGACTCTAAGATAAAAGGTAAAGCTACATAAGTTATGAACCAGCATCATAGCACATGGTTTCCCAAAAGTGCTCAACTGCATTGTCAGTGGTTGACCCGAAATCACCTGACTAAGCGCATGCTAAGTAGTGATGGTGCCATTCCTCAACTTTCCCAGAGCATGAGCCCTTGTAACATACTTCATGGTGGCTGGGTGATCCACTAAGCAATTAATAAATGGTTCTATCACATATCAGGTGCCTACTTTTTTCCAAAATGTGGACAAAGTTTGTTATTATGCACAGCTTCATTCAAAATGTGCTATTGTATGCCAGTTTTCATGTTGTCAGCATAAATATGTCACTAGCAGACCATGTTTTAAGAAAAACAAAATGGCTAATTTAAGCGAAGATTAAATTATGCCATGAATACACATCGGAGGAGAGGGGATGATTGTGGAGTGTTAGGGACTGCTGCCTTACATTGATCTGCGTGCTACACTGAAAGCACCCCCCCACAGGGTCATGCAAGAGAGGCAGGGGGAGCTCTCAGTGTGTAGTGTGCAGATCAATGCATCTATTTCACTAATACAAATTAACTGGCAGAGTGACATCACAAATTACTAAACAATTGATTTGCATTCACAGATGACATCAAAAACTACTAAAAATTAGATCGGATGATTACTTAAAATCTCTGAGAGACGTAGGCATGTGATTAACCTAATAAATGACTAAGGGATCTAGACTAATAATTATTAATATATATCATGCTATAAAGAGAGGCGTGTTTGACTCACAGTAGAACTAGAAAGCTTTTGAACATAAATGCTATAAAGAGAGGCGAGTTTGACTCACAGTAGAACTAGAAAGCCTTTGAACATAAATGCTATAAGCAGAAACGATAATGAGTAAGACTTCTGTAAAACTCTATAACAAAATTAATTACATAAAACGCAAAGTCGATCAGTTTTACAATGAACACGCAGACTATCAAACTATAGGGTATGGGTGCGAAAATATACAAATAAAGCAGCCTGTCAACTTACAGGAACTACACGGCTGGACATCCACAAATGTACCTGCAATATTTGCTACCCTCGGTGCATCGACTTTAATAACATCAACACTGAAACTGTGGACTGCTACACTCTGATAGCTTTATTGAGATGGGGATTGGAGCAACAATAGGCCTGTTCGGTGTGTGATAATGATAACCTGCTCTCATAACCCACTCATAAAAAGAGGTACATTTTAATTTTTTCAGTACCTACAGTCTGATAGTCTGTGTGTTCATTGTAAAGCTTATAACAAAGATCCTATAACAAACAAATATGTCAGAAATAAAATAAACATATACACAGGATTCCACAAATCACTTATATGAACAGTAAAGATCAATCTATTCAGATCACTAGTGCTAAGTATACCTTTATACGGATGTGAAAGTTGGACACTCATTGCAGACACAGACAGAAGAATTCAGTCTTTTGAAAACAAGCGCTAGATGTTTGTTAAGAATTAGCTATATAGAAAACACAAGATAAATATATTTATACGGCAGGAAATAAACAAACTTGCAGGTTATCAAGAACCACTTTTGGCAATGGGACATGTAACAAGAAAAGACTCACTTTCTAAAATTATTTTGCAAGGAAAAGTCATGGGTGGAAGGAGAAGAGGAGAACTATTATTATATGAACAAAGTTGATGCGGTACGGGCATGTCACCCGACACAACTTCCTGCCTAAAACAATCTTGCAGGGAAGTGTAAGAAGGAAGATAGCGTTGGAAGAGAAAACCATTGATTGATAATATCAATGAATGGACAGGCATTGAATTCTACACACTCGTGCAGACCACATAAAACAGGAGACAATAGAGATCTCTATGTGTTAAAGCATTTCAGCAGCACCCTCTACAACCCTGAAATGGTTCTATGTTCATTCTCAAACTTCTGCTGGTCAGCAGGATATAGTCCAGAGATCAGAACATATTGTGACTCATGCATCATGCAGACCATATAGAACAGGAGAAAATTGAAGCATTTTCATTACTATCATCTCTCTTCAGATTCTGATCATTTTCAGCAGCACACCCACAATCCTAAAGATTGGGGGGGGGGGGAATACTACTGCTACTAGACTAAAAAAACATAATATCCTGGTCCATACCATTTGTGCCAGTAGACTTTGAATCTTTGTAGAAATCTTCTGAAGCCAAGAGATCATGGTTGGTTTGTCCCCAAAATAAATGGTACCAGACTTTGATCCGTCAACACCCGAGACATCGAATGAGTCTTCCCTGTCATGGAAAAGAGAACTAAATAATTCTTGGACTGGTATTAAAATGTCCTTGAGATAAACGAAAATAGCAACTGAAACCAAAGTTGAAGAAGATTCATCTTAGACAATTAAATGTAAATGTTTAAACAAATTTATCATTACAGTTCTTCTGCATTCATTGTCAATCTTCTGCTAGTCAGCACGATGTAGTTCAGAGAACGGAATGTATTGTGACTTGTTTACAGCTTGGCATGGCAGGTCACAGTATTCTCCTGCTCTTCTCTTGCGATGAACTTTTAATTTTTGCAGCTCTTTTATATTTCTTCAGTGTTCATCCTCAAACTCCCGCTGAATCTCTCTTATAGCAGGACAATGGTCTTTCTTGAATTCCAGCAGGATATAGTTCAGAGAATAGAAACTATATGTGTTGCCATTTTATTTGCACCAGTTGCCTGACACATCTGCCGTCAGCGGGAGTGTAGCATTTAAAAGTTGTGACAAGTTCATCTCCTGACTGAAAATTTACAAAATTACACTCATTGAAAACTGAAGAACAATAAGAAACCCTACTATTTAACAATTGAAAATGTAAAACAGACAAATTTGTACTAAACTAATTAAATATATAGATATATAAATATATATAAATAATACTCATGCAAGAGACAGGTAATGGAGTTCTACTGGAAAACAACTGACACACTATCACTGCTGGATGCCAACATGAATTAATATAGTATACACAACAAAACACAGAATAAGTATAACTATTATGTGTTTTGTTGTGTATACTATATTAATTCATGTAGGCATCTGACAGTGATAGTGTGTCAGTTGTTTTTCAGTAGAACTCCATTACGTGTCTCCCACGTGAGTATTATTTTCATTCTGTTCTACTAGCAGTACTACCTTTTATATATATATATACATATATATATATATATATATATATATATATATATATATATATATATATATATATATATATATATATATATATATATATATATATATATATATATATATATATATATATATATATATATATATATATATATATATATATATATATATATGACAGTTCAGTTTTTAACTGCTATGTGACCTACCTCAGTTTGTCTGTGCCAGCAATATATGCTGATATTCTTGCATACAATAGAGGTATTGTGATTGCTGTCAGCCATTCTTTCTCCAGTCTAGGTAAACTCGCTAAGGGCGTGTTCTCCTGTGAGATAAATGAAAATGTGCTTATTTCTATAGTCATCATCATCATGTGCCATGCCAAATGATGTTCGCGATCATATTACTCGATGTACATCAATCTCTCATATATTCATCATCTCTGTTAGTGTCAAATCGAAACCATTTAGTCAAACTATCCAATATCTTTTTTCTGGGTCTTACCCTTGATCTTTTCCCTTCTATCTTTCCTTTTGTCACTATATTCTCAATGCCTGCTCTTCTCATTATGTGCCCAATAAATGTTGACTGTCTTTTTCTTATATTATCAATAATGCATCTTTTCACATCCATCCTTCTAAGACATTCTTCATTAGTAATCAGAATGTTGAGAAATCTTCAGCATATTCCACTGTCGCATCGAGCATGAGGATGGAGATAGAGTTACAGCAGCACTTAATTGGTTGATAACTGATACATCAACACACTCGTTAGTACTCACAGACTCTCAAAGCATGCTGCGCAAGAATAGAAAAGTTCATGCTGAGAAAAGAATGGTGGGACTTATTGAACAACTCAATTGTCCAGAGCATTACATAGATATACGGCCCTAGTCATGCTAGGGTCAGAGGAAACGAGAGAGCCAACTTATTGGCAGGCAATGCAATAGACAGCACATTGCTGAGAAGAGATAAAGCAGACTTAATGAAGGCAGTAATAAATTCATTTCAAGATGCAGATGACGTCAATGAGGTTGAGAACGTTCGCATACAGAGAATGTTAGAAATTAGAGTATCTAGAGGTGGGGGTAGGAAAAGTAAATTTTTGGAAAGTCCTGAAGATCACACAATCAATACCTGACCGGGACTCTGAGTCTACATACACTGGGATGGCTGCTGGAATGGAGGGTGGAGCACTTATGGGAATGGACAGTGTGTTGTGAAGCCAGTTTCTAATCAAGAGTCAAGAATAATTAGAAATCTTTGCTGTCCAAGGAATGCGTAACATTCTTTGAATAAACATTTCCGCCGCCTCCAATGATTTTTGCGATGTCTTATTTATTATCCATGCTTCACTTCCATAGAGTAGCACTGGTTCAATGTAGCATTTGATGACACATTTTTTAGTATCCATCAATATGGACTTGTTGCATAGGATATTTTTCATTTTATGGAATGCTGCTTGTGCTTGTCCTATTTTGCTTATAATCTCGGTCTTGCATTTACCATCTGAAGTTATTAATGTTCCTAAATATGTGAAACTATTCACCTGTTTTAAGTTTTTCTCATTTAATACTATGTTACTATTTGGTGGTGTTCTATGTCTTGATATTATCATTGTTTCTGTCTTTTTTATGTTTAAACTAAGACCTTTTTGTTCACTTTCTATCACCGTCCTGTTTGACAGATCTTGGAAATGTACTTGTTTTTCTGCTATCAATACAGAATCATCTGCATATAATAGATTATTGATATTGTGTCCTCCTATTTTAATCCCTGGCATATTCTTAATTGATCTCAAGATATTCTGGCCTGTAAAGAGAAAATAAATATGGTGACAATACACATCCTTAGCATACACCTTGTTTTATTTGTGTATACTTCACAGTTATATTATCCACTTTCATGGCTGCTTCTTGTTGCCAGTATACATTGTGTACAATTCTAAGATCTTTACAGTCCATATTAATATCTTCTAGCATTTTGATAATCTTCTCGTGTTTTACTTTGTTGTATGCTTTGGTGTAATCAATAAAGCATTTCTATAGTAGTACTGCCTATTTGCAAGCCTGTATTCAGACTGAATATGTTGCACTGAGGAGAAAGATCAGGAATGGTATAAAGACAAAGGAGAAAGTGATAGCATTTAGTTCAAGGGCTGTACGTCTAAGAAGAAACACAACAGAACATGATGGTACATACAGGCCTGAGATTCTTTATACATCTTGTGGAAGACTCTTTGTGTCTTAGATTGGTCTTGTGAGTCACATCCATATGATCGCCATGAATCATAGATTATATTTCTTATAGAAAACAATAATACTATCATCTGGAAAGACTGAAAGGTGATTACGAAAATTCAGCAACAATAGCAACTAATA
Source organism: Meghimatium bilineatum (assembly GCA_034231615.1). Classification (NCBI taxonomy): domain Eukaryota; kingdom Metazoa; phylum Mollusca; class Gastropoda; order Stylommatophora; family Philomycidae; genus Meghimatium; species Meghimatium bilineatum. The sequence continues at coordinate 34,459,406 of CM067306.1, forward strand.
ATGATCCAACAGATAGAAAAGCATTCTTAAGTTTTGCAAATTAATAAGCACACAGGAAAACACACACACAAAATGACATGATCATATTGCAATTCTAAAATAAAACACAAAAGAAATTATGAGACTGATAAAACAACTCCAAAACAGGAACTGTGAAACTCTGGACTGGGATTTATTGAGACTGGAATTGGAGCACCTATGGACTGGAATTGATTAAAACTGGGACCAAGCAACTGCCCACTTATATCATCCCAATGAAACAGTGGAATACATCACACTTTCTTATTGACTGCACTTATCTTTCAACTGCCAGGATAAAACTTCTAGACACTCTCAATAGTCACTATCTTACTGTATAGATTCCTAAGTCAACTTCAGAAGACCAAGTCAACTTTTAAAGAATGGCATTGTGCTGACAAGAGTAGCATTACTCATCAACATTTGAAGATTGACGACAACAACATTAAGACTGGGATTGGAGCACCTATGGACTGGGGTTTATTGAGACTTGAGACGGACTAGAGTACTTATGGACTGGGATTTATTGAGACTTGGACTAGAGTACTTATGGACTGGGATTTATTGAGACTGGGATTGGAGCACCTATGGACTGGAGTTTATTGAGACTGGGACTGGAGCACCTATGGACTGGGGTTTATTGAGACTTGGACTAGAGTACTTATGGACTGGGATTTATTGAGACTGGGATTGGAGCACCTATGGACTGGAGTTTATTGAGACTGGGATTGGAGTACATATGGACTGGGATTTACTGAGAATGGATTTAGAGCAACTATGGATGTTTGGCGTTCGTTGATGTTTATCTGCACTCATAATTTTAGAAATTTCACCATCATCTCAACATTGAACATCAATATTGGCTGCAAGAGACTAGCATGGGAGCTGCAAGGCAAGGGAAGTCTCTTGCCTTGACAATGAACTCTGCTAGAATTGTGTATACCTCATGTTTCCTTCCCATTTGTAACCCCACCTACTTCAATTCAACTCGCCTCCCCTCAACTCTATCTTCAAGTAAGGTCTTAACAAGATATCATGACTATTTATATGGTCCTAAAAATGCAGAAGTCAGATGTGTTGGGCCATTGGCACAAATAAATTTGTGAGACAACACATTTCCGTTCTCTGGACTATATCCTGCTGGAAATCTAATCTGACCATTGTTCTGTTATAAAAAAGATCTGGTGGGAGCTTGAGTATGAATGCAAACAAATTAAATTTCTACAATATCTTATTTGTATGATTTTTATTTCTTTTAATAAATTTAAGAGTCAAATGTCACTTGTAAATAGAGGTGTAAAAAGAGCTCTTCATAGAGCCTATCCACAATCAATAATAAGTGTGACTGCTGTAAAACAATAGTACTTACGTAAAATACTAGGTCAATTAGCTTTACAATGAATGGATAGACTATCAGACTAAAGGAATAGGTATAAAAAAATTATACAAATAACAGTAAATAAGATAGTTTCAATGTTTCAAATGTTACATCTTTTTTCAAGAAAACATAAAATAAACAATGAATAAATAGTGAAAACAGTAAAAATAATGGCATATCGCAAAAGTAGATGGCAGACATTGAACAGTAGAGACACTCAAGGAAACAATGACATATGTATACACAAAGATACACTACTAACCAAGGTGCAAATTATATTAAGATGAACTAAAATATGGCAGACACCAGACTTTGTGACAATATCATCTGTAGTTACCTGCTTAACTGTAATTGATCCATCTCTTGTTTCATTCCCTGCAAAGAAACATTAACAACTATGAATTAGCATACATAAGAAAATTACCGTTTATTGATTGTCGTAAGAAAATTTGGTACTTGCAGAGTACATCCTCAAAATTTGTTAACCCCATTACTGCACAAGGTAAAAAGGTCAAATTATAACTGCAGTGATGGGACATTTTAAGGGTTGTTGAAAATTTTCCCCCTAAACAATTTGTCCACCATATTCTCGTGTTCAAGAATTTGAGTGTATTATTGCTGTATACTCTAATTTATGAATTTACAAGCATAATGCTTCTTTAGATTATGGAGGAGACGTAAATACTTTTATTATACATTCATCTCACAAAAGGAAACATTATTTCAAACAAATAATCATAATCTGTTTTATTCCGGACGCAAAGTTTTTTCCTATCAGTAAAATGCTTGTCAGTATATTTATTTGTCTCATCAGAAATATGTTGTATTAAACTGTATCATGTGATTCATATTCAGAGATTCTTAAAACTTATGCAGGATCATTGTTCTGAATTATTACACCGTTATTGCCAGAAAACGAAAGTGTGCAGCTTACCTTATCACATGTCTGACCACGAAAATGAAAAACGTGCACTGCATATGTCATCCGAATTATACTGTATTTTCTGAACAAGTAACTAGTATCACAATGCAAATTAACACTTTCTTAATCCCTTCCTGAATCAGATAATGATAGAATTATCCGAGAAACTTTCTTCCAAAGTTTATAAATTTCAGATACATTGAGTCTGCCTTGCTATAGTTGTACATCAAGGAAAAATGGCTATACAAAGAAAGGCCAGCTACATGCAGAAATTAGGCTTACAAACGTGTACAAATACTGAATCTCAATTGTTAGATGACCTCTAGACAATTTGAACTAGCCACCCTAATACATGTTATACTAATACACTGCCCATCGTTCCATATGGAGATGTCAGCAAAATAGAGGTAACATTTCCTCGCACCCTTAAGGATACCTCCGACAGTCAAGGGGCTAATGTAACTGTTATTCTCCAAACTAAGTTAATGATGATAATGCATTTTTCCATAATTGATGTCATTGTGATGAAAGTCCTATAATTTAGGTCAATCGATAATAAGTCTTAATAAGAATGCTGTAAAACTGTATAAACAATAGTACTTATAGTAAAACTGTATAACAATAGTACTTATAGTAAAACTGTATAAACAATAGTACTTATGGTAAAACTGTATAACAATAGTACTTATGGTAAAACTGTATAAACAATAGTACTTATGGTAAAACTGTATAACAATAGTACTTATGGTAAAACTGTATAAACAATAGTACTTATGGTAAAACTGTATAACAATAGTACTTCTGGTACAACTGTATAACAATAGTACTTCTGGTACAACTGTATAACAATAGTACTTCTGGTACAACTGTATAACAATAGTACTTCTGGTACAACTGTATAACAATAGTACTTCTGGTACAACTGTATAACAATAGTACTTATGGTAAAACTGTATAACAATAGTACTTCTGGTACAACTGTATAACAATAGTACTTCTGGTACAACTGTATAACAATAGTACTTCTGGTACAACTGTATAACAATAGTACTTCTGGTACAACTGTATAACAATAGTACTTCTGGTACAACTGTATAACAATAGTACTTCTGGTACAACTGTATAACAATAGTACTTCTGGTACAACTGTATAACAATAGTACTTATGGTAAAACTGTATAACAATAGTACTTCTGGTACAACTGTATAACAATAGTACTTCTGGTACAACTGTATAACAATAGTACTTCTGGTACAACTGTATAACAATAGTACTTCTGGTACAACTGTATAACAATAGTACTTCTGGTACAACTGTATAACAATAGTACTTCTGGTACAACTGTATAACAATAGTACTTCTGGTACAACTGTATAACAATAGTACTTCTGGTACAACTGTATAACAATAGTACTTCTGGTACAACTGTATAACAATAGTACTTCTGGTACAACTGTATAACAATAGTACTTCTGGTACAACTGTATAACAATAGTACTTCTGGTACAACTGTATAACAATAGTACTTATGGTAAAACTGTATAACAATAGTACTTCTGGTACAACTGTATAACAATAGTACTTCTGGTACAACTGTATAACAATAGTACTTCTGGTACAACTGTATAACAATAGTACTTCTGGTACAACTGTATAACAATAGTACTTCTGGTACAACTGTATAACAATAGTACTTCTGGTACAACTGTATAACAATAGTACTTCTGGTACAACTGTATAACAATAGTACTTCTGGTACAACTGTATAACAATAGTACTTCTGGTACAACTGTATAACAATAGTGCTTATGGTAAAACTGTATAACAATAGTGCTGATGGTAAAACTGTATAACAATAGTACTTATGGTAAAACTGTATAACAATAGTACTTATCGTAAAACTGTATAACAATAGTGCTTATGGTAAAACTGTATAACAATAGTACTTCTGGTACAACTGTATAACAATAGTACTTCTGGTACAACTGTATAACAATAGTACTTCTGGTACAACTGTATAACAATAGTACTTCTGGTACAACTGTATAACAATAGTACTTCTGGTACAACTGTATAACAATAGTACTTCTGGTACAACTGTATAACAATAGTACTTCTGGTACAACTGTATAACAATAGTACTTCTGGTACAACTGTATAACAATAGTACTTCTGGTACAACTGTATAACAATAGTGCTTATGGTAAAACTGTATAACAATAGTGCTTATGGTAAACCGTATAACAATAGTGCTTATGGTAAAACTGTATAACAATAGTGCTTATGGTAAAACTGTATAAACAATAGTGCTTATGGTAAAACTGTATAACAATAGTACTTATGGTGAAACTGTATAACAATAGTACTTATGGTAAAACTGTATAACAATAGTACTTATGGTAAAACTGTATAACAATAGTACTTATGGTAAAACTGTATAACAATAGTGCTTAAGGTAAAACTGTATAACAATAGTACTTATGGTAAAACTGTATAACAATAGTGCTTATTGTAAAACTGTATAAACAATAGTGCTTATGGTAAAACTGTATAACAATAGTACTTATGGTGAAACTGTATAACAATAGTACTTATGGTAAAACTGTATAAACAATAGTACTTATGGTAAAACTGTATAACAATAGTGCTTATGGTAAAACTGTATAACAATAGTACTTATGGTAAAACTGTATAACAATAGTGCTTATGGTAAAACTGTATAACAATAGTGCTTATGGTAAAACTGTATAACAATAGTGCTTATGGTAAAACTGTATAACAATAGTGCTTATGGTAAAACTGTATAACAATAGTGCTTATGGTAAAACTGTATAACAATAGTGCTGATGGTAAAACTGTATAACAATAGTGCTGATGGTAAAACTGTAGAACAATAGTACTTATGGTAAAACTGTATAACAATAGTGCTTATGGTAAAACTGTATAAACAATAGTACTTATGGTAAAACTGTATAACAATAGTACTTATGGTGAAACTGTATAACAATAGTACTTATGGTGAAACTGTATAACAATAGTACTTATGGTAAAACTGTATAACAATAGTGCTTATGGTAAAACTGTATAACAATAGTACTTATGGTAAAACTGTATAACAATAGTGCTTATGGTAAAACTGTATAACAATAGTGCTTATGGTAAAACTGTATAACAATAGTGCTTATGGTAAAACTGTATAAACAATAGTGCTTATGGTAAAACTGTATAACAATAGTACTTATGGTGAAACTGTACAACAATAGTACTTATGGTAAAACTGTATAACAATAGTACTTATGGTAAAACTGTATAACAATAGTACTTATGGTAAAACTGTATAACAATAGTGCTTATGGTAAAACTGTATTGTATAACAATAGTGCTTATGGTAAAACTGTATAAACAATAGTACTTATGGTAAAACTGTATAACAATAGTGCTTATGGTAAAACTGTATAACAATAGTACTTATCGTAAAACTGTATAACAATAGTGCTTATGGTAAAACTGTATAACAATAGTGCTTATGGTAAAACTGTATAACAATAGTGCTTATGGTAAAACTGTATAACAATAGTGCTTATGGTAAAACTGTATAACAATAGTACTTATGGTAAAACTGTATAACAATAGTACTTATCGTAAAACTGTATAACAATAGTACTTATGGTAAAACTGTATAACAATAGTGCTTATGGTAAAACTGTATAACAATAGTGCTTATGGTAAAACTGTATAACAATAGTACTTATGGTAAAACTGTATAACAATAGTGCTTATGGTAAAACTGTATAACAATAGTGCTTATGGTAAAGCACAAGGCCGATCAGCTTTACCATGAATGGATAAGACCTTGTATTTTACATAAGTACTATCAATTAAGTCCAGAACACAGAAAAAATTGGATTTACCTGTATGTATTTAGTTTCTTACTACTAATGTGTATAGTTCATATGAAACTGGGGAAATTGAAACTCCCTAACTCCTAATTCTAGTAGGGTTAGTGTTTGCATTATGGGTTAATGTTAGGTTAGAGTTAACGCTAGGGTTACAAATCATGACAGTAAATCATGACTACATTTTTTCAACAATAATCTTGTGACCATTGAAAAGTACCAATTATGGTTATTCTCAATCTCGTTAAGGGAGTCAATATCTTTCATCTTAACCTCTCTTTCTCAGTGTAACGTTTTATCAACCCCTTTTTTTGTTCCCTGATGTTTCTCATCTGATAGTTTAGATTGTCATTCTTAAGTTGTTTCTTCTAATAATGTATACCAACTTTTTCTAATTGCAAAAATTGTTTAACAACCCTGAATTAAAATTATGCAATTTCTCCCCTGGTCCTGAATTCTTTTTGGAAAATTTGCATTATTTTTGGTGAGTGTTTGGTAAATACGATAACTGTTTTGTTTGTAAAGATATCAAAATAATTGTTCACATGTAAATAAAGGATTGAATAATGAATAAAATCATGTTTTTGTTGTTGTGTGTGTTTCACGTTTATTAGTTTTTTAGGCCATATTATATTAATTTGGATATGAAACAATATATATACAACAAGTATAGGTATTCAGGAGGATTTTATCAATGTTTCCACACATTGCTCAAGTATTAGGGTTGTCAAGAAGTTATATGTGCAATTTGAAAATGGCGTTTTGCGATTTTTTCCCGAATGTCAACTTCACACAACTGTCATATCATACAAACAACAAAAACACATGACTATATTCACTCCTTTATTTAGATATGCAAAAATTATTTTGATATATTTTAAAACAAAAAAATTCTCATGTTTTCAAAACACCCACCATCAATAATCCAAATGTTCTAAAAAATTATTCAGGCCCCAGTGGAATATTGCGTAATATTAATTCAGGGCTCTAAAGGATAAAGTCAGCAAAGATGCCCAAATAAATATAGAGGTCTTAACCTATAAAACTTAGGAATTATCAACAAAATAAATATAACAAACACAGTCAGTTACTGAAAATGCATAAATCAATGTTTTGACCAAAAGGGCCTTCATCATGAACACACACAAAAAATGTGTTCTTGAAAAGGGCCCTTTGGCAGAAACGTTGATCTGCATGTGTTATTATGTGTGTTTCCAGTGATTAGCAAAACTTCATTACCCTATTTCAAGTTTCGCCTTTTGGATTTCAGTTTTGCCTCAGTTACTATATCTTACCTAGTTACTTACCTTTATTAAGAAAATATGAGGCCGGTCTAAAATGTCGAACAGAAAGGGACACAGAATCTTCCTGAACGTCCTTCAACAAACTCACAACTTCATCGTGAGTGCTACTTTCCACATTGACTCCATTGACCTGAGGAGAAGATATGCCATGTCTTATGAGTCTACATTGCATTGTTTTGTAACATTTCTGCCATAGTGAACTAAATTTGAACACTCATTTCTATCAGGTTTCTGCTCCAAGCATATTAGTACCTTCATCTAGTCCCTGATTTTTCTGCATGTCCAAGGGGCCACACTGTTTAGGAGTATGAGAAATGTAATGGTAAGCTCTTATTTTTTTGCATAGCTCTTCCATCTCTATTTCATGGCTACAAGACAACATGATTTGTGTACAAAACATACTGTCATGAGAAAATATAGTTAACAGTATACAAAACACACCAATTAAACGTTTCAAATATAAGTTCTTTTTCCAAAAAAAAATTAAAGGAAAACAAAAATTATGATATTGCTAATGGACTAGTCAGCAGACATTATTTTCCGTTCTCAAACTCCCTCTAGATCTCTCTTGTAGCAGGAAAATGATCCTACTAGATTTCCAACAAGATTTAGTACATGGAACGGAGTTGCATTGTTCCAACATTTTATTTGCACCAATGTCCTGACACATCTGATTTCAGGTAACTAATACGTTCAGTGTTTTACCACATTCACTGAATGTTGAATAGCTGTAGCAGTATCACTAGTAGGCTTGCTGTACGAGAGAACTGGCTCCCGTAATGTGCACAAATCTGGAAGCTAACCATTTTAAACATACTTGACTTATTCACAGCTGTGAATATCTCTATTTACATATCCACAGATGCCTACTGCAGACATTTAACAACTGAAAAAAAAAAAAAACAAAGACAGCGATGATAGTACATACATCACAAATTGTGGTAGAAATGCATATTACAAAACTTGAGAAATGTGAATGCAATAAACCATCTAGGACTGGAAATAAATGTATTGACAATATAAATGGAATGACAATACAACCGGAATAGCAAAACAAATGCAATAGTAATACAACCAGAATGACAAAACAAATGGCATGACAATACAACTAGAATGACAAAGAAAAGGCACCTATCTAAATAAATAAAAGATTTATATTAAGACTAAATGGATAAATTAACTGCTTTTCGTAGACAACCAGAGCCTCATATACAAAAATGAAGAACAATTACAAAATCATGTTAACTCACTATCTGCAACATGTAGATAATACAACATGAAGATCAATACACAAAAGATGGAAACTATTAAAATATGCAGAACAACGAGCCCACTAAACATACAGATAGACAATATATGAGTAAAACAACTAATAGAGTTCAAATATCTTGGTAGTATTTTTACCGAAAATGGAAGCCTCAATAGAGAGATAGAGACGAGATGTCAAAAGGCAAATGCGGTGATAACAAAGCCAGAGGAAGACCACGAAAAAGATGGATAGAAAACATCAGGGACATCCTGAACAAACACAGTCATAGCACAGCCGAGGCCACACATCTGGCTCTAGAATGCAAGCTCGAGCTCCAATCACCCCTACGCTTAACGGCAAGAGTGGATAACAAACCACCTGGGGAAAGACAATAGACAATATTTCAATATGCAACAATTCTAACAGACACATCTAGCCCCATTGTTACAGAATCACGATTTAAAGAGTCTAATAAAAAGTCTCTGCAACTTGAAGATTATTGAAAGGAATACATTATTCTGGAGATAGTTATGTGCCGTTTGGGGAGGGGAAAATATGTATATACCCATGGCGGTTAGTCTTTTTAGTCACATGCCAAATTTATGATTATTTGCTTAGGATGAATCAGACCAAAATGTTGTATTACTATCTATCTATCTATGTAACGTGTCCTTTGGAGAATGTAGTTGAGACTACCACACCTTTGAGTCTCTATTCTCTGAGCAAGCTGTCCAACCTCTTCCAGTGTCATATTCGATATCCTGTGTCCACCATAGTCTTGGTCTGCCTTTTGTTCTCTTTTCTGGAACCTTTTCCTCCATGACTAATTTTTCTAAACCATTGTGTCTTTTTATGTCCAAATATGTTCGCTTGGATTTTCTGATAGTTTTGAGAATCCGGTCTTCTTCTGCATTAAGTCTTTATGGACCATCTGTGCTGGATCGTCTTTCTGTCCATGATATTCTTAAGAGGCCTTTCTATAACATTTCATTTCAAATACTGATATTTTCTTTTCAATTGCAAATATCATTGACTATATCTCACAACCATATGTTTGCACTGGAAAAGTATCACTTTTTAATAATGTCAAATCCCATTATAACAACTTGATTTGAACTGAAAAAATATGTATGTAATAACAGAAATTTGTTATATACAGCATAAACAGGACATAATTTGGGATATTGAAAAATGTTGTTATATAGGAAAATGTGTTATAAGTGAACGCACAATAGAGGGATTCTACAGCAGTTGTAACTGTTTTTCTATTAGCCCTTTGCCTGTGAAGAATTGTCCTCCTGTTCTGCTACAGATTGCTGAAATGATATACTACTAAGAACAAAGGGTATCAAAAAACACCATCAAATGTTTATTCAATTTGCCTTAACATTTGGTAGAAATTGTCATGACTATAAAGTTATTGTTCAAATATTTAAACCTGATAGATATACCTGATAAGTGTTTGTTACCTTGTCTGACTGGACTAAAACAAATTTAAAAAATCTTACCCTTAGGATTGCATCGCCAACAAGTAACTGTCCACTGCGGTCACTAGCCTCATTTTTCACAATTCTGGAAATCAGTACAGGTAGACGATGTTCTGACCCCCCCTTGACACATAATCCAAATCCAGCCCCAGGTTCTCTGGTGATCTTTACTTCTCTCACCTGCATAATCATGTACATAGTACATTATTTTCAAACCTTATTTATTTTTTTCAGAAAATCTTATTGACTGCTTCCAAGAACTCTATATCAGGAATAATTTATGCCCACATGCTGCCCTCTATATCATATTAATTGGTCCCCAGCTCACTTAAAACTTAGGGGATAGGCTGACTTAGGGGTAGTTGACTTAGGGAATAGCTAACATACCTGACTTAGGGGGTAGCTGACTTAGGGGACAGCTCATTTAGGAGGTAGCTGACTTAGGGGATAGATGACTTAGGGATAGCTGACTTAGACTTAGGGAATAACTCAGGGGATAGACTAACAACGTGTCATCTCTAAAAAAAAAAGGGGCATATCTTGTTTCAATTTCCTGTGCTTTTGTCAGAAAGGCTATAGTCTGTCAAGAGCTACCAGTTCAGAGGTAAAGGGATTATTTCATTTCATAATCATCATTATCACTTTTATAGTTCTAAAAATAGACTGACATGAAAAATATAGTTAATAGTATATAAATCAAACTAAATAAATGTTACAACCATAAGGTCTTTATCAAGATAAAATACAGGACAGAGAACAAACAATCAAAATAATAATATTGCAAATGGACAAGACTGCAGACATTTAACAACAGAAAAAAAAACAAGACACAATAATGTATTAATATATTGGAAATGGAACAATTATTTTATATTAATGGAAAACCATTAGTTCATTTTCTATCTCTTATAACATATGTTTTGAATGCTGGTTATCATCAGGGCATACATGGCAAATCCATAGATCCCAGTCTAAAAATATCCATCAAAGGATGACAGTTCCAGTTCAATGCCAATGTATCAGTCTCTTCGTATATCTATTATATTTCTTTTTACAAGCTGTTCTGGTATTACACTAAAATCATGTAGTTTTGAATGCAACCATGATTCATAGTTTTGGAAATCTTCTTAGTGGACAATGTCCCTTAACGCATTAACTGTGTCAAATCAACTATTGTATCTATTGTAAAATTAACGAAACTCACCCCATACATGATGTGATGACAGCTAGAGCACTCAGCCTTTATCATACAGCTGCAATATCTCTCCTTGCAACTCCCTAATGGTAAGCATGCAGTATTTGACAGTTTTGACAGATGTACCGTACCTCCTATTGACACAGTGGCCATATTCACCAGTGTATCAGCTCATGCATTACCCTCACACCTGCATGTCATGGCAGGAATATAAAGCTAATCTTTCTAGTCATCGATTGTGTGGACGATTGCAGCTTCAATTTTGAGTAATGTGTTCATTGAATCACTAAGAATGCATGCATGAGAATAGTCATGTGACACCAGCCATGACAATGCCTCCATCACAGATTTAATCGCAAGACACCATGTGGTTGTGGTGAAGTCTTTGACAGTTTTCCTACCAGACAGTGCAGAAAAAAGCCACGCATGAGGCCAAAAATGTTTGGCGGACCCGTTTTGGCTCTAAAATCTACCTGTTACCTCTCTCCACAGTTTTCCCTCTCATCCATCCTCCCATTTATACATTGTTGCTCACTGTGCTACATGTACACCTGTTCATTGTTTACCCTCCTGATGAAGAATTTTTAGTCAAAACATCATTTGTCCTTGCATTTCATTGCCAGAATGTTGTGTTTACTTTTGGCGACACTTTAACCTATTTCGCATTCACCCTGTGTTACCATAGCCCATTTCCAGTGGTTTGGTTAGTTCCTGACACTGCTTGTACTCGTATATCTCCTCCTTACATGAGTGGACTGGGCACATTAAGGGAAGAATAAGGAGTTTTTCTCGTATGCAGTGAGATAGTGACTGTTAAGGGAATCAATAAATGTTTTTTTTTCTGGTGGTTATAAGAGCTGGGCAGACATTAATATAAACCAATATTTTGTTTGGTGTGGAGCAGTGTCCACAAATGGGTTGTTGCTGGGGTCTGATACAGTTTAAATGACTGTTTACTCTTGCATGTCCTGTTGGAAACTGAAAGATAAGGGATTGATTTCTCCTGGAGAGTTTAAGTTCAGGGAATAAGAAGTGTGCTCAACTAGTGAGCCACAGGAACCATCAGCATGCATACACTTCAACATTGTGTAGACTGAGTCTGCCTGAAGTGCTGTGGTTGACTAACCTATACAGTAATTCTTCTTCTTCTTCTGCGTTCGTTCTCAAACTCTCGCAGATTAGCAGGATGTAGTCTGGAGAACAGAATGCGTTGTGTCATGGTTTACAGCATTGCTGTGATATCTGCGCCTTTCGGCCTGACACATCCAACTTCAGCATGGCTTTGGTCAATGACTCTATATGGGAAGGGACAGCCAACTCAATCCCATAACCTCCTTAGTCGCCTTTTACGACATGCTTGGAAGGTAAACAGTGTTGCTATTCTTTGCTCCCCTTTCGGGCCCCGGCAACACGCGGGCGATACATTAATTCAACATACCATATTGAGAAATACCTCATCCTCTTCATCCAGTTGAACACTAACCCACTCTTGTTTCTGTACCAACAGTGCATCAGTGTACAGCATAAGCCTGATTGGGATGGGCTTGCTATCACTATCATGTAGTGAAGCCTCTACAATTGCAGGCTAGAATATAAAAATTAGAATCATTAATGTGAAACATTTCAATAGAACTTCTTCTTCTTCAGTGTTCATTCTTAAACTCCCGCTGTACCTCTCTTGTAGCAGGATAATGACCCTACTAGATTTCCAGCAGGATGTAAGCCGGAGAATGGAAATGCGCTGTGTTGCTATTCTATTCGCACCAATGACCTGACACATCCATCTTTGGTGGGGATAGAATTTTAGGTATGAGATTCTAAAATAATAACTGACTGAAAATGTGTGTATACAGGTTTCTGCAGTGATAAGTGTTGTGTCATGAATACATATAAAAATGGTGACTACTCTTAACAAGTATATATGCCACTGTTTTCTTTGTCAGTTCTGCTATTAGTTATGGTTAGCAACCTGTATGAACGTTGCCTTCCTGTGAGTGCTCACCTGTACGTTTGTTGCTTTCTTTAGAGTGTCATAAAGATTAGTTATATTAAGTGCCTCAATTCATTAAATGTATTTTTTGTAATATTATTTCCATTGACAGTGTCATTAGTATTAGTTTTGTTTAGTGCGTTTATTTATTAAATGCATTTCTTTATATTGCTGAACCAAGATTTTCTTAAATTATTTGCAGTGTACAATATGTGTTCTACACAAATAAAACGAAAAAAAAACATATAATAATATTACATCATCCGTACTTAATCAACACCATATTCTGCGTGACAGATATACACACATTTTCAGTCAGGTATTATTTTATAATTCCATTCCAAATTATAAATCAAAAAAAGGTTTATAACAGAAAGTTTAGAATATAATTAACTTTTTAGGGAGATAATAGGTAAAACTATTTCCCCTTCTGCATTAATTCTTAAACTCCTGCACAATAATATGTGTAAAATTATCAGTTCCACCATTTTATGAATAATCTTTCATAAGAATCGTCTGCATTCATTCTTAAATTCTTGTCAGCAGGATGTAGACCAGAGAACAGAAATCACTACATCTGTGTTTAAATTTCAGATGTTTCTGAAATTTACTTAATACAATTAGTCAGTCAGTTAGTTGAGGAATCATCATCATCATTGCAGGACATCCATAGGTGTTCTAATCTCCCCCTGATTACAATGCAATTACACAATGACTGAAAGTTTCAGTTATCTTTTGGTTGACAAACATTCTTTACAGTCCAAACATTCACAAGCCCGGCTCATTTATTTTGGACATAAAATTAAATCATCATCCTCATTAGTTTTGTTTGATCATGCAATTTCTCTTAAAGAGTTCCTTAAAAGTTCTCTTAAAATTGTCCTACAATTTGTCTACTGTCTATTGTCGGTACAGTGGGAGAACCAGTTAAACTATTCGCTCTCTCATTGCCTGAACACCTGAATGACCAGACACAAAAATGAATGTGACACCAACCAATTTTTTAACCTCCCAACAGCATCAAGCCACAGTTCACAAATACAGCCACCTTGTACTTTTATGATCATGCTCATTGAGAATGCAAATATATGTTGTACTCTGCGTGCCCATCCAGTTTAATGCCATGATCACTGCCATAATTTCCATTGTCATGCTACTTATAGCCACAGTGAAAGATCCACTCTTCTCTCTAATAGTTTTCCCTACACACTGCGCTGTGAAGGTCCAAAAACTATGTGCACATCCAACAACATAAGTACCAGTGTATATAACCATATCTCACTGTCCCCAGAATTTGCACTGATTAATCAAAATCAACATGACACCTCTACATTCTCTACCAGAAGTAATCACCACCTGAAAAGAAGTATGACAATTTATGGGAAGTTATCCATTCGGCACCATGTACCACATCCTCCAATGAGCACATACTGTCTCACATTTCAGCTCTATGATGTGAAAATAGCAACGCTTCATTACACTTTTCCACATTTCATCATCAGATTACATTTTGATGCAGTTGCTACCTATTATCGATTTCAGTGTAAAACTTATTATTCATTGATGAGTGTGGTAAAATTATTGCAGAATTATTGATAACACAAGATGTTGCGATGACCAGTAGGAAAAGTGATTTTAAAGCTTCAATAAACTGTGTGACTGTAGGTCATTTATGAACAGATTTGCAAAAGTAGGCTGCTACTGGCAATATATTATGGGTGTGCCTACTGCTGAGTATTTATTATCAACTTCATAACAAAAACTTCAGTCATCGCACGTTTTCTTATCAGGCTTTTTAGATTAATTCTAATTATTAAGTTAAAGAGCAGTCACTGCAATTTTTCTTTAAAACCCAATCAGTGTGATAATAACCTTGAAAAAACAACTATTTTGAATTATGATCTATCTTATAGAAATAGCCATTTATTGTTTTGGCTATATTAGTACTAACCTCCAATATATTTTTATCACAGCCTTGATATGGTGTATTGTAGGCCACATAATACTTTTAATGTATATTACCTGGGGGCCATGTAGTGCAGTGGTTAGAGAAATGGCTTCGCATATGAATGGTCCTGGGTTCGTTCCCTAGTTGAAGTGGCAATATTTTTTCAGACTGGAATGGCTCCCAGGTCAATCCAATCTTAAATGAGTACCAGATCAGTTGGGAAGTAAAAACTGCAAGGGAGAGGAGATGGCTACCACCCTCATATAACTGAGCCTCTGAAATGTGAGATTGTTAACATCTCACACCCTTACAGTGTGTTAAATGCTATGGGTTAACTTTACTTCATTTACAGTATAATTCATTTTTATTATAGGCATACAATTTGGTTAAACTCTCACAAACTTAGGCTACTATCTCTAAATATAAGTTATGACCTATCCTATACCTGGTGATATTAATAATCACTAGTGAGTCATTGAAAAGAACACATGAGTCAGTCACATCTGATATTAGATGAGTCTGGTAATCCGTTATTTTACAATTAGCCTAAATTTAGGCCCTAACTTGGGTCTTAATCTTAGTAGGCCTAGTTAGTAGTTTTACTGAATCTAAGACATCATGATCATTCATTGATCAATATGTTTTATGTATTGTATGAATGAATTATGATCAAGATCAACTTCAAGGTTTTGAATAATAAATTGATGGTCCGATATTTCAATAATGAAACAATATGTGAGTCACAAAAATAGAGATTATTTTCCTATATTTACCTCATCGGTACTCTCCATTGCAAGCAAACGTTTAAGTAGCTAAAGTACCCAGATGCGGGCATTAACAACCGAAGCAATATTTACCAACATTTCGTCTGCTTTGTTGGTGAAATCACAGTCTTGCTTATACCGGAAATGCAAATTAAGTTAACAAAAATTGTGGATTGGAAATCGTTATAGTTTATCCAATCCACTAATATTAATATCTTACAATTATGTTCAAAAATTTAAATTTCCTCAAATCAAGTTGCGTTTAATTTAAGAAAATCATGATTTATAAAAATAATACAGTATTAATTTTGTATTGAATGTACACAAATATTTTGTTAAGATAAACTTATTGATTTGCGAGACGAGAACTCTCGAGCATAGCAACGTTTTAGCAACCTATAACTGGGTACTCCTCACAGCTCCTTACTACGTCTACTATGCTCAATAAATAGAAGTAATACACTTTATTATAGATTGAAAATGGAAGGTTTACCTTTCCTACCTGGAAATACTTTTAGAGATCCCACGGTTTGTGTTGAATTCGGCATTTTTGCTTGTGATATCTATGTATTCCTTAAACTTAAACCCATCCCATAACCCATCATCAGCCTCACTCATGGTCGTAGTAGTCTACTACAGTAGAGGTAACACAATATTTGAGTGAGTCATTGAAATTATTGGATGGAACAAAACACAGAATCCTCCTGTTATTTAGATCTTCAACGATGCGGACGAGTGAGAGAAAATATTATCTTGTCCAGTCATTGATGTTTTCTGTTCATGCTTTTATTTCACCCCCTCTTCTTCTCCACCCTCGACTGTTCCATGTAGTATCGTTTCTGGCAATAAATTATGTCAACATATGCCATGTTGGTATATAGCCTACTTGTTTTGTATAGACTATGTGATACATGCTAATTTGAACCAATAATCCAGCACACGTCAGTGTGTTAATGGCCCGAAAGGGGAGCAAAGAATAGTGACAGTTATCTGCTAGTCATGTTATGTTTCTCCAGGGCCATAGGCGGCACATAGGGTAGAAACCATTGCTTTCAATTTATGTGCTTTTCATTATCTATCATAGCTTTGTGTTGCCAGGTCTTTCAGTTCTTGGATATTGTTTAGGTTCATTGACATGCCTTCTCTATTAATGGTTCTTTGTATAGTTTCTCTAGGTCTCCCTCTTCTCACTCCAGGTGGCATCCAATTTAGATTCATGCATATCGTAAAATGTGATTAAGGAGGATTTGGGGATGGAGTTGGCTGTCCCATCACATAAAGGATCAAGTGATCCAGAAGTAACGTTTAATTCAGATGTGTCAGGATGAAAAGCGCAAATATTGCAGGAAAACTATAAACCATGGCACAACACATGCCATTCTCCAGACTACATCCTGCCAATCTGTAGGAGTTTGAGAGTGAACAGAGAAAAATAATAAATCAGGACAGTAGACTCCAGTTACTGTAAAGTAGGCCTACTCACACTGTAATGGGTGGAGTTGTTAACACAATCTAATGATTTTGTGATCAGATAGATTTCCTAATTTGTATGCCCAGGATGTAGGTGTTGATGGTAATGAGTGAGCTGATAAGCTGGTCAGCTTAAGTACAGTATTCTAACGGTACATCTGTAGATCGTTTGGCATACTGACATAGTCAGAGTCGACTAGTAGAATGATTCCTAAAAATGAGGGAGAGAATGATGTTATTAGTTACACAGTAGGTTCTGTTCAGAGAGGGGTCAAGATTTGATGACACAAGCATCTTTGCTTATATTGCTGCATTATAATGAGTGATGGATTTCAAGAGGTGACATCAATGTTGAAGTTCTTTAAAGATACTTGAATGAGTCTTTGAAACATTTCTTCTGTCCACTTGTCAATTTTTTGACAATTTAACTTAAAGAACTCACCATACATCAGCTGTTTTCGAGATGCGTTTGTTAGCATTATATAGATGCTTGTAATATTGGGTCTCTAGATCAACAAAGGTCAGTCACTATACTTTGCAAGAGGACATGACAAAAAGAATGAATAAACACTTGCAGAAACGATGAACAGACCTCTCAGCACATTATACAGAACTGTCCCAAGTATGATCAAATGAGACAAAAATATTACCAACATACTTCTCAGCACATTGTGAAGAACTGTCCCAAGTATGATAAATTAAGATATACATATTGCTTGCAGTTCAATTTGGAACCAAGTATGTGTGGAACTAACACACAATAACTTCCAGATAACAGTAGTGACTTATCTGAGTTAGAAGACATCAAATCCAAGTCTGTTTCAGAGTAGCACAGAGCACATCATGGATGACCAAGATACTAGGTTTAATCTCTGCTACAGACAACTATGCATCCAAACAGTTCAGATAGTACTAGAAACCTATTGAATATATATATATCCTGAATAGGAAATGCTAACAAACAAAAGATATCAAGCAGATACCAAAATAAAGAAATTTACCACATGTGGTATATTCCCCCCCCCCCCCCCAATATTTGACAGAATACAAACAGTATTTATTATCCTTTATTATGCCATTAAAAAGTTTCCCATGATTAAAATGTTATTGGATATTGTATTAGGCTCAGGTATACATGATATGTAAAAAAAATAGGAAATGTTGTAGCCTATATTAATGTTTCCATGGGAGTGGTACCTATTTCTCTATAATGTTGTTTGTTGAGTACTGGATTCGACTAGGCCATCTCGGGATGCCTAGGCCATCTCGGGATGCCTAGTCACGTCACTTTCAACCTAGTCCTAAGAAGGATTTTTTGGTTATATCACGACGCTGGGTGCGGACAGGGAACTGACGAAAAGTTCTTGAGCCTTGGCGAAAATGACGAAAAGGCTGTCGAAAGTTTGCTGAAGCTTGCTTTTAATCCCGGGACGTACTGCGGATAAGAAGAGTCGTTTCTCTCTTGGAAGTTTCCAAGTCCACAGCAGGTTCCCACCTCAGGTGGAGATCATCCGATCCTTGATAACTTAGCCAGATTGCTCTGTTGCCCGAGGTACTCCACGAGGAGGAGTATCAAGGTCTGAACCAGTATGATTCCTGGTCCTGGCGAGCGAACCTGTGCTCGCTTCTTCGTCTCTGCACCCCTTCTCTATAATGTATTTTTTGGAAGGAAAGGAATTAATTTTTTTACAAAAGCTAAATGCATAAATAAACTAAAGTAGTATTAAAATTACATTTAAAAATATACCTTGTAAAAATGCATACAATTTGTGTATTTACACAATTATTCTTTTGGCAAAAATTGTTTCTACAAATTTAAATACATGCAGAATATCATATAAAAAAAAGGAATCATTTTAAAAGTTTCAAGGAACCATTGAAAAACATCTGACTTTTAAGGGAAACAACTATAAATTTTGAATGCAAAAGTGACCAAGTTATAGGCCCCTCTATGAATCAAAATGGTTGGTTATAAAATTAAAAACACAGTATAAGGTTAAAAATCTTAGGAAGTGGCTAGCTTTGAATAACTTTAGTATTTAATCATTATCAACTAATCTATTTAAATATCTTTAATTTCAACATTTAATTATCTAGCAAACGAAATACCATGTGAGTCAGACATTAGGCTACAATAATGGATATGCTATTCCCAAGAGACCACAAAGAGGAATAGGTGGAACACAGCTATTCTATAACAATTTGTCAGAAAGTGAAATTGATGACCTCGCAAATTTTAACCCAACTTTGACGTATGGCAAAGCTAAACAGGATCCTGGACCTACTTTCATCCCAGGGCATGTTGCGTGGGATAAGAAGGTAAGAATATTTTAAATATTTGAGTGTTTCTAAACTAGAGTAATCATTATTGCTGTTTAACTCCTTTTATCTGCTACATTGATCTCAGTAAATGATCCCAGATGTGCTCAATTCATTCCCCAATGACTTTGCTTCCATGCTGAATCCTTTTCTTGTCCTACCTTTTCTTGTCCTACAAAAATAAGAGTGTCCTCTGTACTGACCTTTTATGGGCACCATATAATATACTGGGTATATCTCATGGATGGAATGGTTGACATGTACTGATACTTGGTGAAAACTAGAAATGTGAAAACTAGAAATGTGATAGTGAAAACTAGAAATGTGATAGTGAAAACTAGAAATGTGAAAAATTTGAAATGTGAAAAAGACTTTAACTTGGTATGATTTGGCACTCATAATTCCTTCTCTTATATCATTCCTCTTTCCTCATTCTATTTCTACTTTAATCTATCAATAGTGCATAGTTCTGCATAGCCCCAATTCACCAGACATCATGATTGCACCTTTTTCACTTTTTTGTCATTTCTAATGCAGGGAGATGGTGTCGTGGAACCATGTTTATGCATTTATAATTAAATTATTTGTGTGTTTATTTCCTGTTTGTATTTGTTTCTTGATAAAGGTCCCTGTTGGACCGTAATGTAGGAAAAGTTGTTTCTCCATTGTTTAGTTATTTATGCCTGGGGGGGGGGGGGGGGGGCTACCGACAAACATGTGACATCAGACATGAGCTAAGACAGATCCAAAAATCAACAGCCATTGCCCTTCAGTGGATACCATCACACTGTGGAATCATCGGAAATGAGAAAGCGGATGCTCTGTCAAAGGCAGGAAGCGAAATGGAGCAACACAGACACCCACTGTCTTACGGAGAAGTAAAAACAATAATCCGCAACACATACACAGCAAAGTAGAAGAAAGAAATGGAAGGGGAATACAAACATGATGCAATACATTTCCTCCAAAGATATCAACAGACCACAATATTTCGCCTTAGAACAGGCCACTGCAGACTGTTGGGTCACCTTTATCGATTAAGGATCTCATACACAGATGAATGTCCATGTGGATCCGGAACCCAGACTCCAGAACACATACTTCAGGACTGCCCAACATACAAAGAGCAGAGACAGCAGACCTGGCCAGAGGATACAGACTTGAGGCAAAAGCTATGGGGCAGCCGCTCTGACCTGGAGAAGACAGTGGACTTCGTCTTGACGACAGGTCTGATGGTATAGCATGACCACATGCTGAACGCAGAAGAAGAAGAAGAAGTTTTTTATGCTTGGAGATTTTAGAATAAAATAATTTTTAGCAATAAGAAGATTTTAAAAAATTGGTGTGCTCATTTTGAGCAGTAAGATAGAGAAACAAGTAAACTTGTGCTTAGTAGCTAAAGGGTTAATAACCAAAACTTGCTAAGAATGCATAGGTTAACTTAATTGGAAATCTGGTTTCCCCATATATGTTCTGCCCTTGTCAGCAAAGTTATATGCCGCCTGCCAAGAGTTTCATTCATAGCATGTGACTCCATAGCTATAAGCATTAATCCAAGAAATTGCAATAGAAATCCTTGGTGACTTTAATGAGATTCTTGATTCTTAAAAAGAACCAGCGCTGGAGACGTTTCCATAAATGCTCAGCTCTCCTATTTATTGCTTTCTTTTGTCTTCTATCAAATAATCCCAGTGAAGGACAAAGAGATGCAGTCTAGTGGACATTGCACCTGTCTTTTTTTACAGACTCCTAGACATCTAGGAATGCTAGATGTGCCATCATTGTGAATGGGTCAACATATCTGACAGAAGAATTATGAGATAGTTGGCCTAACTAGAAGTGTATGTTGTGCATAGTACAGGATGTGGTAATCCTGGGTTACTGGTGTACTGGAATTGCTTCCCTTTGGGGACTAACCATGCATTCTTACACATCCATGCCTTTGAGAGCTTATCTGAGTCTGGTTGTTGCCTCAATTACACAACTTAGAAGAACATGTGCTTTTGTCTGAAAGCTATGGGCTGTCAAGAGCTACCTGCTCTAAGCTAAAGGTATGATTTCATCATCATCATCATCAAGTAATGGTTGGTTGGTTGGTTGCTGATCCAGCGGTCCATGAGCTCATGCCCTTTGACTTAATGCCATTAAATGGCATTATATTATGGGAAGTGTGTAGATTTAGGTCCACCCCGGGACAGAGCCAGAGAACAACTATCACACCTCCAGGAAGGTAGGTTTCAACCTATGCACTGCTCCTAGCCACTGTAGCCAAGACAGGGTTCACTGGGCTCATTCCCCGCCACCAATTGACTACTGGTTATGCCAAAATTCTCTATTGCTCCAGGCATGCAACCAAATGTTCAAGTCAAAATGGTTGTCACGTCCTGAGTCACTGTGCCTCTATGATTGGCTGTCAGTTTCCTCCTCCCCACTGCTGCGAAGCGAATCTCTGGCTCCCTCCCAACCAAGGGTGCATACATAAAAATACATAAAATACATTGTAAGAAAAAAATGAAAGTATGAGAGGCATAATTGTATAGATGACATTCCATGAAGCTTCTCTAAGAAGATAACTTCAATATAACGGCATGTCATCCACTAAGGTTTTCTGTTGCATGGGTGGTATGTCTAGTGGGCCATTGATGAGACCCACAGACGCAACCACATGTGTATCATCAAGTAATAAATCACATTAATCATCAGGTTCTCAAGTTCTATGCTTACTTCAAGCAGACGGTACATGAGTCACCTACAGAACATTATTGTGTGCGTCCTGTAGATATTTACTACTATCTTGAGGATAACAGTATCGCTGTTATTGAACCTCATATTGCAAATTCTGGAATGCCTCAGGGTAGGTATTTAAATTTATAATCTTAAGAATTATCAGATATTTGTATTATGTAAACTTGAAGATACGAAATGCACCTAATAACGATGCTGTACCACAGGCGTTCTCAACCAGGTGCTTGCGAGTACCATTGTGCTCTTCTAAAATAATTAGTTGGAAATAACAAGAAATATAAAAAGAGATAGGCCTAGATGCAAAGAAACATTGACAAGAGAAAATATGTGGTGCTTAGTTAGTTAGTTAGTCGTCGGATCATCATCACTGCAAACTGGACACATCCATAGTTGCTCCGATCTCTCCTTGAGTGTATCCGCCATCACACTTCTGCTGACAGTACCGGTCCTATGCTGGTTGACCATCATTCTTCTGCGCCCTCCAAAATGTTCACCTCTAGCAACACCGCATCTCAATCCCTGATCTTTAATCCTAGCCATTGAAAAGGAATCATCATCCACATTCGTCTCACTCTCGCGTGTTATATCTCTTAAGGAGTTCAAAACGTCAGCGCGATCCATTGCCCCATCGCCCTTTGCCACAATCGCACACGATGCCAGTTGATCCGCTCTTTCATTGCCTCGAACGCCCACATGTCCCTGCACGAAAATAAATGTAACCGCCTTCAAGCTCGCATTTCTCAAGGCCTCAATCCACTGTTCGCGAACGAGACCCACTTGTACCTTCTTAATCATACTCATAGAGTCACTCAAGATGCAGACCTGCGTTACTTTCTGTGTGCGTAGCCACTCAAATGCCTTGGTCACCGCCATAGTCTCCATGGTCATACTACTCGTAGTGACCGCAAAGGCACCACTTTCCTCCTTGATCGTTTTACCTGCGCACTGAGCTGTAAAGGCCCAAGCACTGCGAACATGCCTAATTACAGATCCATCAGTGTATATAATCACATCCCCCTCTTTGGTATTCTCACTGATTAAAGCCTGCACTTCTTTCTCCACAGCTGTGGGACACCATTCTCTGCATTCCCTGCTAAGTGATATTACTTCTCTCAAACAAGTTTCGAAATCTGTGGGTAGACCTATCCATTCCGCACCAACTGCCACATCCTGTAATCGGCACACGCTTTGTATTACATCTTCAGCACGTCCCATCCATGACCTTCCTCTCTTGAGTCTGCTGCCTTTAACTTTCTGTATTTCGGAATGCAACGGGTGTTCCTTATCTGCATGTATTTGAAGGTACGCCCGTGCACGGAAATACTGTAATCTACGCTCAGCTGTTGGGCAGTCAAGTAGGTATCGCATAGCTCTTGTCGATGTGTCTCTTGTGCATCCCAGAATGATACGCATTGCTGCATTCTGGACTCTATCCAGTCTTTCGATCTGAGTTTGGCTAAGAGTCAGAATTGCCAGTGCATATTCCACCACAGCCACTACCAAACCCTGGTACAAAAGAAATAACAATCTTTGCTCACATTGCGCAGCAGCCATAACCTTCATTGCTTCTAAGCCTTTGCCTGCCCTTATGATAATGTGGTCAACATGTTCCCTGAAACTCAGGCTTCTGTCAAAAAACACACCCAGATATCTCATTGTGCTAGTTCTTTCTAAACTTTTCCCGGACAACGAAACTTGTGGCATGGGTGTCTTTACCATGTGATTGTTCAAGGAAAACCACGTCACGAATGCCTTAGACGGATTAACCACTGCTCCCGTATCTCGACACCAATTTGTCAGTCTGTCCAGCTCCTTCTGTAGTTTCACGACGCACTCTTCTCGATTTCTGCCCTGTCTATACACCAGGATATCATCGGCATATGACATCGTTCTGCCAACACCTGTGATTTGATTGCCAGCGATATGTACTGTGTATACATTGAAAAGTACAGGAGATAGAGGCGATCCCTGTGGCAGGCCAGGGCTGATAACCGTTGGTGTAGATATCCAGTTACCACACTTAAGAACTACAACCCTGTGCATCAGGGCGGCGCCAACCCAACGCACGACAAAAGGATTAACTGCAAGATTTAACAGCTGGTGCATCAAGATATCCAAGGACACCCTATTGTACGCATCCTCAAGGTCTATTGCGACCGCACATGTCTCCATGCGCGAATTGAACCCCTCAAAAACATCCTGCGCAAATATGGCTGCATTTTGCCATGTCTTCTTTCCTGGACGATATCCTCCTAACAATGTTGGTAAACACTTATTTCTTTCAAGATAACACGATACCTTCCGGGCCACATTTTTTTCCAAAAGCTTGCCAATCGTATTCTGCATAGTTATTATTCTGTAGCCATGTATCCTGGTGTGGTCCTTCCCAGGTTTGTGTAGTGGAACTAAATAGCTGTGGTGCTTCTATGTGGTGCTTGCTCCATGCATCCTTTACAGTTAAAATTTCTTGTACAAACCAATACAAATAGTGTTACTATCCACGATTATGGGAGGGAAAGGAATGTGGTGTGGGTGTGTACGATATAATAAACATTGTTATATGGCTAGTTTTCACGTTCACTTTTACTTTAACTTTCGAATTTCCCTTTCATCCTATTGTATGTTATGGTGCTCACAGTCTGTAAAAACTGAGAACCCCTGCTGTACCATGAACAATATGCAGCAGTAAAAGTAGATGGGGAAATATCAGATTGGTTCAATGTGCAGAAAGGAGAATGAAAAAATTGCTCTTCTTCCCCCATATTTGTTGAACATCTCTGCAGAATACATATGAGATGACCTGACCTATGCGATACCTACTGGACTGTCCAACAGCTGAGCACAGATTACAGTATTGCCGTGCATGGGCGTACCTTCAAATACATGCAGATAAGGAACACCCGTTGCATTCCGAAATACAGAAAGTTAAAGGCAGCAGATTCAAGAGAGGGATGTCGTGGATGGGACGTGCTGAGGATGCCATATAAAGCGTGTGAAATCAATTGCAGGAAGTGGCATCAGGTGCGGAATGGATAAGTCTACCCACAGATTTTGAAACTTGTGTGAGAGTAGTAATATTACTTAGCAGGGAATGCAGAGAATGGTGTCCCACAGCTGTGAAGAAAGAAGTGCAGGCTATGGTCAGTGAGAATACGAAAGAGGGGGATGTGATTATATACACTGATGGATCTGTGATTAGACATGTTCGCAGTGCTTGGGCCTTCACAGCTCAGTGCGCAAGTAAACTGATCAGGAAGGAGAGTGGTGCCTTTCCGGTCACTACGAGTAGTATGACCATGGAGACTATGGCGGTGACCAGGGCATTTGAGTGGGTATGCACACAGAAGGTAACGCAAGTCTGCATCTTGAGTGACTCTATGAGTATGATTAAAAAGGTACAAATGGGTCTCCTTTGTGAACAGTGGATTGAGGCCTTGAGAAAGGCGAGGCTGAAAGAGGTTACATTTATTTTCGTGCCGGGACATGTAGGTGTTCGAGGCAATGAATGAGCAGATCAACTGGCATCATGTGTGATTATGGCACAGGGCGATGGGGCAATGGATCGCGCTGATGTTTTGAATTCCTTAAGAGATATAGCAAACGAGAGTAGGAACTAATGTGGATGATGATTCCTTTTCAATGGCTAGGATTTAAGATCAGGGATTGAAATGTGATGTTGCTAGAAGTGAACATTTTGGAGTGCGCAGAAGAATGATGGTCAACCAGCATAGAACCGGTACTGTCTGTCAGCAGAAGTGTAATGGCAGATACACTCAAGGAGAGATCGGAGCAACTATGGACGTGCCAAGCGTGCTGTGATGATGATCCGATGACTAACTAACTAACATCTGAGATACATAAAAGATAGCAAGGCCTATCAAGATTTTCAACTTATTAACATCAGAGGTCAACAGATCCCAGAAATTATATATGCAGATGACACCATTCTTTTAAAATTTAGTTAGAAGGGTCAGAAACAACTAATTATATCAACATCAAAATAGCTAAACCCAGAACTTATATGAGGAAAACAAACATCTATCTATCTATCTATCTATCTATCCATCCATCCATCCATCCATCCATCCATCCATCCATCTATCTATCTATACGCCGCATCCCTTATTTGCCTTGCGGCATCGGAGGTAGAAGAGTTCTCTGGAGATGGCCTTCCTGTGTACTGTTTTTAAGCTTGTTCCTGTGGCTTCTTTGATTTCTGTGATCCATCTTTTACATGGTCTGCCTCTGGCTTTGTAGCCGTTATATCTATGTGTCATGGCCATCTCTTGCATGCTGCCTGTTGGTAGTCTTGAAGCCTTTGAAAACCACTTGATCTGTTGTCTTTTAATGTGTTCCAATATTGGTATTGTTTTGGTTATCTGTCTGATGTTATCATTTCTAATCCTATCTCTTAATGACACTCAGACTATTCTTTGTAGACATGTAATTTTTACTGTCACTATTTTTCTTTTGTCTTTGCTGTCATTGTCCAGGTTTGGGACTGGTAGCACAGTGATGGGATAAGAATAGTCTTGTATAATGCAACTTTAGTGTCTATGTTTACATTTTTGTTCTTAAAAATGTGTCATCTGCCCTAGGATCTGGTATGTTTTGTTGCATCTATTTTATATCTCTTTACTGTTTTTCCCTTCACTTGTTATAATGCTTCCTAAGTAAGTGAACTCCTTAACTTGTTTAAGGTGTTTATTATCGATGGAGATAATGATATTTCTTTCTTTGCTATTGCCATTATTTCGGTCTTTTCAATATTAATCTTCACGTTGAATTTTTGGCATGTTGTGTGGAAACTGTTCATATGTTCTTGCAATTGTTCTTCTAATGTCGCTATTGGTACTTGGTCATCTGCAAAGAGTAGTTCGTTCAATTCGTCTTTCATGTTATCTTCTTCATTGGTACTTGTTAGTTTGCAGATGTGGTCAATATATGCTATAAAATGTAGAGGGGATAGGACACACTCCTGGCGAACTTTTGATTGCATTTTTAATTGATTGAACACTCCTGCATTTGCTCTTA
Organism: Meghimatium bilineatum; assembly: GCA_034231615.1. Classification (NCBI taxonomy): domain Eukaryota; kingdom Metazoa; phylum Mollusca; class Gastropoda; order Stylommatophora; family Philomycidae; genus Meghimatium; species Meghimatium bilineatum. The sequence continues at coordinate 34,487,126 of CM067306.1, forward strand.
CTTCACATTGGCTATTAATATAAATGATCTTGCATATATTGATTAAATGTTCTGAGACTCTGTATATTGATAGTGTTTTGCATAGTTGTTGACTATCCACTCTGTCAAAAGCCTTTTCTTGGTCTACAAATGCGATGTATAATTCTCTGTTGTTTTCTGTGGCTCTTTCTGTTAGTTGTTTAAGTGTAAAGATAGCATCCGTACAGCTTTTGTTCTTAAGGAAGCCCATTTGGGTATTTTTAAGTTGTGGTTCAATGTATGATCGTAATCGTTGTTCTAATCAACCATAACAACAGATAAAAAGTCAAGATCCAACTAAGAGTCATAATTGGTAACCAAGAACTGAAAAATATTCTTCTTCTTCTATGTTCGTTCTCAAACACCTGCAGATTAGCAGGATGTAGTCCGTAGAACGGAATGCGTTGTGTCATGGTTTACAGCATTGCTGCGATATCTGCGCCTTTCAGCCTGACACATCCGACTTCAGCACGGCTTTGGGTCACTGACCCTATATGGAATGAGACAGCCAACTCCATACCATAACCTCCTTAGTCGCCTTTTACGACATGCGTGGAAGGTAAATAGTGTTGCGATTCTTTGCTCCCCTTTCGGGCCCGGCAACACACGGGCGAAAAATATTATTAATTTTGGATATATGGGTGCAAACATAAACAGTTCAGATGATTATGCAGCAGAAATCAAGAGAAGAATTGCACTAGACTTCAAAATTAGCACAAAAGAAAAATATGTAAATTTAAACTACACCTGATTAGAGCAAAATTATTTCCAGTAGCATTTATGGCTGTGAAATATGGAGACTTAGTAAATCACAGACAAAGATAATTTCTCTCTTTGAAATGAGATGCTACAGAAGGATTTTGAGAATATCATGGATAGAAAAAAAAAAAGAAGACAAACCAAGAAAAAGCAGAACAATAAACGTTGAAGAAAGTTAGCTCCTAAACAATATTCTAACAAGAAATCTGAACTTATTTAGATTATAAAGATACATAACAGCATAGAAAAATTAGAAACAAGGTGCCAGAAAGCAAACACAGTGACTTACCAACTTTCACCATTACTTTTTCATCCAAAGATCAAGATGGAAATTTAAAAAACCAATAATATCTACAATTTTTATACCAACACTGTGCTACCAATGTCAAACATGGTCTTTAACAGCTTCGCAGCAAAGAAAAATTGTCACATGTGAAATGAAGTGTCTTAGGAAAGCTGCAATTGTTACCAAACTAGATAAAATAAGAAATGAAGAAATTAGGAAAAGAGTTGGTATAATATCATGTATCAAACATATTGAGAGACAGCAAGTAAAATAGTTCAGTCGCCTTATGAGAATAAAGCCAAACCAAATACCAATAAGAGCATATAATACAAGAATATCCGGGCGTAAAGCCAAAGGTAGACCAAGAAAACGGTGGATAGAAAACATTAACCTTGAACAAACATGGACTAAGTGCAACCTCGGCGACACATCTGGCCTTGAAATGACAGCTTAAGATACCACCCCTACGCTTAACAGCAAGTGTGAATGCGATCAACAATCATTCACCTGGGGATAGACAATAGACAATAGAAAAATTAATAATGGATGGTATGGTTGCTGGTAACAGGGGTACGGGAGACCTTTTTTTTCTGTTAATTGAAAGAGGATAAGAAATATGGTATGTAAAGAGGATAAGAAACTGGTTGTATAAATTGAGAGGATAAGAAGTATATTGTGTGAACTGAGAGAATAAGAAATGTGTTGAAAACTGAGATTACATAGACCTTCTCAATGAAAGCTGCCTCATTTACAACATAAAGATAAATACAGAAAAAAAACAGAAGTAATGTTAATAGGCAAAGAACTCAAAACAATCAACATAAAGATAAATGATCAATTACTGAAAAAAGTGCAGGAATTTAATTATCTTAGTAGCAGTTTTACAGATGATGGAGGAATAGATAGAGAGATTGAGCACAGACTCAAAAAGCTAACTACCGGTATGTAAATTATGAACTTACATCAGCCTGAAGCACCCATCTGTCCCAATGGAAACCATAAAGCAAATCATAAGATAAATCTTCATACCAACATTGACTTAACAATGTTATACATGAACAATAACTAAAGAACAAGAGAGAAAACTTACTACATGTGAAATGAAATGTCTAACAAAGCAAAAAAACAGAATAAGGAGAGATTATGTGAGGAATGAAGAGATTACAAGAACTGTTGGAACGTCTGTGGTCAAATATATTGGAAAGTAAAGACTCAAATGATTCCGCCGATTAATGAGAATAAACCCTCACTGGCTAGTGGCAAGAGCATACAACACGAAAATGAAGCAGCATGAGGCAGAGGAGAACCAAGAAGAAAGAGTATTGAAGGAGTTACCAACATTCTGAGACATCACAATATTATTACATATCAGGTGACAAAACATGCCATAGCCTTAAAACCAATCATCATTCAATCACATAATGCCCTACAGCAGAAAGAAAGAAAAGACAAAAGATAGATGGGTAGATAGATAATGGATGAATTGACAGATGGATACAAAACCAGTACTGTGAAAGCTCTCTTATTTTTGTAGACCAGGAGAATTTAGTACAGGGGGAAGTCATTGGGAAAGAATTTAGTATAGCCAAGACCAATGTAGCTGCCAAAGAGTATATGTTGGTCTTATAATGAGAAGAAACAACCAAATAATTGCAAATCAAGCCCTCAAGTGAGAAATAACAGGAAATAGAAAAAGAGATAGACCTAAAGAAACATTGACAAGAGAAAATAACACTGATAAGAAGAGCTTAAGATGACATTAATTCCCTTAATACATTCGAGAAATTTTCTCAAAACAGATTCATGGAGAGATGCATTATGTGTTGTATGTGGTTCTTAATGGTGGTAGCATATGTTAATGTCTCTATCCTTATATAAGCCTAGTCTTGATATTTGTGATAACATACTTGATAAATTGTCTTGATATTTGAGGTGATACATGAATTCATAAAAATAGTACTATTATCTTTTGAATAGGTAAACTTATCAACCGTCAGCGTTTGCCAAAGAATGATGAAGGAGACATTTGGCACTGGAAGGACCTCAATTTGGGAATGAATGTCATATTTTACGGGAAGAACTTTCGCATCACAAACTGTGATAAGTTCACACAGGTTTTTAAAAATTATTCTGTCCATGATATTTTGTTTCTTGCACTGTCTTAATCACATAGTTTAATTTTACAATTTGAAAAAAATTGGTTAATTTTGCATACTGGGTATTTCCCAAATTCAGATATATGAGGGTTGGCCATTAAGCTCAGAAATATATTTTTTCTAGAAATCATAAATAGCAATGGTGATATTAACCTAGCATATGTGATAATCACATGTCAGTGTATAAACAGATAGACTTAGCCACAGAAGAGATATGTTATGCTTATTTCAAAGAAGCAGATTATCCCAGCATCAACATCAATGTGGCTCAACAATGGTTGGTTGGTTACTGATCCAGCAGTCCATGAGCTCATGGCTTTTGACCCAATGCCATTAAAATGGCATTATATTGCTGGGAAGTCTGTGGATTTTTGGCCCACCCCAGGCCAGAGCCAGAGAATAACTATCACATCACAGGAAGGTAGTTTTCAACCTATGCACTGCTCCGAGCCACTGTAACCAAGATAGGGTCACTGTGCCGATTCCCCACCACAAATTGACTACTGGTTATGCCAAACTTCTCTATTGCTCCAGGCATACAACCAAATATTCAAATCAAAAGGATTTTCACGTCCTGAGTCACTGTGCCTCTATGATGGGCCTCGGCCATGGGAAAAAAATAGTGCTGTCAGTTTCCTCCTCCCCAGTGCTGCGCAGTACATCTCTGACTCTCTCCAAACCACAGAGGGTGCATACATATATACAAATAACAAAAACACAATGCAACAACAAAATAAAAGCATGAGATGCATAGTTGTATAGATGATGTCCCATGAAGCTTCTATTTCTATAAGAAGATAACCTCAATATAACGGCATGTCATCTACTAAGGTTTTCTGTTGCATGGGTGGTTTTTCTAGTGAGCCATTGGTGAGACCCACAGATACAACTACAGACATGGCTCAACAATAAAACATCAGATTACCTCAACATCAATGTGGCTCAGCAATAAAACATCAGATTACCCCAGCATCAACATCAATGTGGCTCAGCAATAAAACATCAGATTACCCCAGCATCAACATCAATGTGGCTCAACAATAAAACATCAAATTACCCCAGCATCAACATCAATGTGGCTCAACAATAAAACAGGTACACCAATTTCAATACTAAGAATCCCTGACCACATCAGTTGGAAAAAGTACATCAAAAACATAAAGTAGATAGCAAAAGCAGCTTTTCATAGAAATAGAAAGGATCCAGTGCAAGGGGTTCTTATCAATAGAAGGAAAAGTCCTTCACTGCTACATAAAGCCACTTTATATATGGTCAAGATAAACACACACATTCATTCACTCTCATATATATTAATATGCATACATAAAGTAGTGAAAGAAAGTGAAAACAAAGGCCTCAGTTTAAACAAGAAGAAAACAAAAATAATGGTTGTCTCGAAGAGACATACATCACCAAGATGCAACATAATAATTAATGACACAAAATTAAAACAAGTTGAAAAAGTGAAATATCTTGGCATCAGTTAACATCAGAAGGTAGATGCTAAGTGAAATTCTTCTTCTTCTTCTTTTGTTCACTTGAAACATGTCTATATCTGTAATTCTGTCTCCTTAATAAAACTCACTGTCTTTTGTAGTTCATACAGAGTCCCATAGAGCTTTGATTCCATTGTTGTTTCCTCTGGCCAATATTTCTGCCTCAGCATTTCATGCTCAGAACACTCTTGAAGTATATGTTTGGCACTCTGTGCTGCCTGTCCACATGTACACATGGCCGTGTTGCCAATCTTGAATTTTGTGTACATGTGACTGCAGAGTCGGTTGTATCCTGTTCTGAGACGTAGAATTATAACTTGTTCTGATCTGTTCATAATGTGATAGTCATCTTGTGTTGGTGTTTGTGGCTTTCTTATTGACTTGATCATCTGTTTTTTCTGATGGTAGGTGATTGGTATATCTTGTTGGTCTTCGGCAGCACCTTCCTTAGCCAGTTGGTCTGCTTTTTCATTTCCTGGTATTCCACAGTGAGAGGGTATCCACTGCATGGTTACCCTATACTGGTAAGACAATTCGTTAAGGAGTTTTTGCTAAGTGAAATAAAGAACCAAACAGCACAAGCCAAATCAGCTTTCCAAAAAAATGAGAACCATTTTGTGTAATGGAAGACTATCAATGCATTCCCAAATTCGAGTGCTGAGATGTTATATCAAACCAATATTTTTTTTATGGATGTGAAACATGGACTGTAAATAAAAAAATTCTAAACAAATTAGAGGGTACAGAGATATGGTTTTTTGAGAATAATTATGAAAATACCATGGACAGCTAAGAAAACTGATGCAGAGGTTCTCATCATTGATGTTGGCATAAAAAGATCAATTATATCAAACATTAGGCGCAGACAGTCAAGATTTCTAGGGCATGTGCTGATAAGAATATAGCTTGAACACTTAATAACCACTGAAAAAATCAAGGGGAGAAGAGATAGGGGATGACAAAGAGAAAAGTTGCTAGATGGACTAGTATTGTGGCATGGTGGAAGTTCACCAACCAAGCTTATTGACAACACAAGAGATTATTGACAACACAAGAGACAGAGAGTCGTGGAGAAACATGATCGACTATGCCAATCGGCATTGCAATTGATTGATAGATAGGCCTATGACTCTTATACATTCCTTTCTTTTTTCATGGTTACATGTTTTATGCACTTTCACACTCTTATGCTGATATAAATGCTTAAATATATGAAATTATTTAAATATCTAATTATGCTCTTTTACATAGTGATATTGCAAGCTGTCTATATATTTATATTTCTGTTGTCACTTATACATCTTGCCATTCTCTTCTCTCTCACCCCCTAGCTTACCTTTCACTTTCCTGTCCCTAACTAAATATCTAGATTGCTTATACTTGTATATATGTGCACATAGGGGATACACATAAACAGGCTATCCCATCTGTTTATCTTTCCCCCCCCCCATATTTTTCTTACCTTGAGTTCATTGCATTCATCTACATCCACTCAGATCTATGATAAAAAATAAATATGATATGTTGCTGTTGTTATCACACCTTATAATTCTTATAGTTTAACCTATCTCCACAAGCAGGTAATTAAAATCATAACAACTGTGGAAATCCTAGATGGAGCTATATATTAATATGTTTTTATTTCTCATACATATAACCTTGTACAATTTTCCTTCATAATTTAGAACTATCTTGAAAGTGAGGGTATCACCCTTAATGAACCAGAGACTATCCCTCCTGATCCTTATTTAACAAAGAGGGCTGAAGCTTCAGCTCATAGTTTACATACCACCCAGTGTTCCTTTGACAAACTTAAGCAGTTCAAGGAGCTTGATCACAAAGTTCTCAGGTTTTATTGCGTCTGGGATGACCGTGATACCATGTTTGGGGAGTTAAGGCCCTTCATATTGCATGTGAGTTATACAACTTATCTATGATATCCATCCATCTATTCACCCATTAATTAGTTCACTCATCCATCTATCTCTTTGCCTATCTATCCTCCATCTATCCATCCATCCATCTTGCTATCTGTATGTCTATCTATCTTTCTATTTACCAGTCTGACTAACAATACATACTAGGCTGTAGATACGTTTCTTTTAAAGGGTGGTGGTTTGCCTAAATTTTTTTTTTAAATTTGCTAGTTTTTGTCTGTCAAACCATTACTTTTGATGAAAAATTTGGAAATTCAATGATTTTTTGGTGAAAATATGGTGGATATGGGGGGGGGGGGGGGGGTTTTGGTTATTGGTGAAGTATCTAACACTAAAATTTGTATAATCATGATCGTCACCAGCATCTTCATCACCAGCACAATAATCATCATGATTGTTCCATTTAGATACTCTTATAATCACTCTTAGTATGCTTCTTCTATCAGTACTAACTTATTGATGTCACATTATATATATATATATTACAGTCACTCCAACCATACTCCTTCCACCCAGTACTAACTTGTTAATGACACATTAAATATTCTTATAATCACTCTAAACATACTTCTTCCATCAGTACTAACTTATTCATGTCAAATTATATATATTATAATTACTCTAAACATACTTCTTCCATCAGTACTAACTTATTCATGTCAAATTATATATATTATAATTACTCTAAACATACTTCTTCCATCAGTACTAACTTATTCATGTCAAATTATATATATTATAATTACTCTAAACATACTTCTTCCATCAGTACTATCTTGTTGATGACACATGGCATATTACAATCACTCCAACCATACTTCTTCCATCCAGTACTAGCTTTTTAATGATACATGAGATATTCTAATAATCATTGTAAATAATTTCTTCCATCCAGTACTATCTTGTTCATGACACATATTATAATCACTCTAACCATACTTCTTCCATCAGTACTATCTTGTTGATGATACATTAGAGGTTCGAGAAGTGCATAAACCAAATTCTGGCCGAGACCCATTCCCAATTTTAATTGGTCGACACAGGATTCCCAAGGATCGGCTTAATGTCCCACCATCATTTCCTGCTGCTACAATGGAAACCAGTGATTTAGAAGTCAAAGAACACTTTTCGCCAAATGACTTCCAAATTGGGAAAACTGTCGTTATATATGGTAGACGTTTTATGATTTACGATTGCGACAACTTTACAAAAAGCTTCTACTACAACCATTTTGGAATGACAAACTTTGAGGCCATTGATGTTAAAGAAATAACCAAGCAGCTGCCAAAAATGGTAAAATGTGAAGGTTGCCATAATTATGTTTTGTTTTTTAATTTTGTTTTCTGTGTATTAGTATAACCATAACAGCAGAAAAAGGCAAGCCACTGGCAACGCTGCATGAGTGTTTATGATAGTTCCACAAAATGGTCACCATATGTCAGAGGTAATTTAAACATATCATAATGTTTATCATAATGTATTGTTTCTTTGTTTCAACTACAAGAATTACAAAAAATAGAGCTCTTGTGTCATTTAGTACAAGGGGAGGTTTTCCCCCGAGTTTTATTTCATATCTAGAATATTCCAACTGTGTGTGGTGTGCAATACTTGGAAATGAAACCCTACTCAGAGAGACTAAATATGGAATTGTGCAGATGATGTGCAGTGAGGACTTCCACAAGAGGAAATCCTCAATATATATGCATGTTATCTACTAAGGGTTAGTTTTACATGGTTGGTCTTATGAGCCACTGGTGAGACCTTTCACATGTCAAGTATAAGCACTTCTTTTGCGTTCATTCTCAAATTCCCATCAGATCTATCTTATAGCAGAACAATGGTCCTACAAGATTTCCAGTAGGATGTAGTCCAGAAAATTGAAATGCATTGTGTCACCGTTTGTGTTAATGGCATGACACATCTGATATCCACATAAAGCACTCATATGAGGACCATTTAATAAGTTTCTGAACTTCTTCTTCTTCTGTGTTCGTTCTCAAACTCCTGCAGATTAGCAAGATGTAGTTCGGAGAACGGAATGCGTTGTGTCATGGTTTACAGCATTACTGCGATATCTGCGCCTTTTGGCCTGAGTTTCTGAACTGATTTTGTTTCTTTGCAAAACTGTAATATATAGAGTACTGATGTTTACCAGGTGCATGTGATAACTATATGTTAATGTATGTACGAAGCTGGAAGTATGTAACTTGTAAGATGTGTGGTAATGTCTCATGTAATCATGCAATTGACACTGAGACCATTACTCTGTGTGCATGACTCTGTCACAAACAGTCTATCTCAGAACTCAAACTGTTTTGAAACTGATGTATTTTTATATTTCACCCCTTAGTCCGGCTCTGTGGCAGCATCATACAGAGAGCATCTGTGATGGCCAAAGTACTGGGTTCAAATCCCGCTACAGGCAATTTTTCATCCAAACTGTTCAGAAGGCAATGGTAAACTACTGAATGTATTTATATTACCTGGAAAATTAGTACAGGCCAAAAATGCTGAGTTGATGACTACATCCTGAGTAGGATATGCTACCAATTCACTCCTTAATGGCCATAAAGTTGTGCTTTTCAGATGACCCATCATTCAATTGAGAACCATTATATGTATCAATCTGTCATCATTGGTCAGGATTAATACTCATCAGTTGTATGGATGATATCCTGTTGTTCTGCCATTTCTCCATTTATCTTGTTTTAGTGATATTTGAGTGTGTTTTATCTACTTTCTGTTTGTGTTGTTTCACCTCTTACTTTCTAGTTATAACTCTTCTGGGTTATATCTATATTTAGCTCTGCCACATGAACATCAATAATGTTGTTCGTACCCATCTTTATTTGTTGTGTGTTCTTGATTAAGGCATTTTGGTCGAAAAGTCTATTGAAAAGTCTATGTGTGTGTGTTATTATGTGTGTTTCCAGTGATTAGTAAAACTTCATATTATTGAACAAATAATATTGACAGATTTCAGGACAATATCATGGCTATTATAATTTCTAACACACTTTTACGGTTTTCATTTGAAGCTCATTTGTATTATGAATATTTTCAGTACAATAATTGCAGACCAACTCCCAAAGTTTTGCAGAGAAAATTTTGAGCAGAAATCATTGTCACACCATTTGGTAGTCAGTCATAACACACTATTCATGAAGGCTATGACAAAATGTAAACAAATGAAAAAATGCGGAGAACATTTTTCAAGTTGAATTCCACACACTAAATGATGACATCATCATGTAATAAAATTGTCAGCTGCATGTATTCAATCTTGTGTTAGGTCTAGATCTTAGGGTTAGGATTAGGTGTAAGTGTTAGAGTTTGTGTTACTTGTGTTACGGTTTTTGAAGTTATTCTCCATGACATTACAAAATATTGACCTCCAGAAAATGTTCTGTAAGAAAAATCCTAATCCTAACCCGAACCTAAATACTTAACCCTAACACTTAACACAATACCTAACCTTAACTCCTAACCCTAGCCCCTAACTCTACCCCTAAGATCTAACCCTACAGCAAGATGGAACACAAGCAGCTGACAATTTTATCCCACAATAATGTCATCATTTCATGTGTGGAATTCTGCTTATAATGTTTCAAAATTGCACTCATTATAAACCCCAAAAAACATAATTTTTTGGTGCACAGCGGGAGCTGGTCTGTTATTGTTGTACAATATTTTCTTATTGAATATTTTTCATTGTAGCACATCCTCAGCTGTTGCCACGCTCACCTGTTATCATCCTTACCTGGTGTTGTCATCACCTGTTATAAAAAGAACTTTATCTGTTATTCTGAGCTCTGCATGTAAAACTACAGTTTGATTGATCCGATTTTACGTACCAACAGGAAATACCTGAGTATAACAACTTTGGTTCTTTTGAAGACTCACTACAATCTTGTAATAGCTTCATTCCACAAGCTCCAAAAAGAGACTTCATCAAACTCATGGAGAATGATCACAAGGAGCTTCGGTTCGAAGCCATAATGGTGAGCATGTGATTATATGCTTGTTGATGCTTCTGTCTCCCGCATTCATTCTCAAAACCTAGTCACATTAGCTCAATGATAAATTTCGTCTCAATACAGTGGTATCCCTATATATATACAATTCTTTATTAACATATTTTCCTATGTAACAAAACTTTTCCAAATCCCAATTGACTTGTAAATGATGATGGTTTCACATTTTAGGTTATTAAAAATTCAAGCACTACAGATTGTTCTAGACACACTGACATTACAGACCAAGACCTTTAGCTGGAGTGAGATCAAAGCAGCTGGCGTGTCTAGAGTGTGATAATGATGATCCGATAACTAACTAACCTTTCTCAAATAACAGGTTGTCAGACTGTGTATCACCATGAGAAGCTTCTCTGTGGTTTTCATTGGCTGTCAACAAAAGTATATAGAGAATGACCAATAGAAAGTTCAGAGTAGCCTTCTGCAAGGATATGCAGCAATGGAGTTTGAAAGTCTGTTATTAGAGAAAGGTCATGCTACAGGCTTTCGAGTACAAATGCTACAGACAAATTCTACGAAACTCCTATAGGGAATATAAGACCAATGTGTACGTAAGAAATAAAGTAGAGATGTATGCAGGTGTACAAGAACCATTGCATTCAATAGTGAAATGATGAAAACTAGCATGGTTTGGATGTATATACAGACATGATTCCTTGTCAAAAACAATACTGCAGGTAACTGTCAAGGGGGGAAGAAGCAGAAGAGGGCAAAAAAGGCTTGGACAGACAATATCAAAGAATGGACAGGACAAGATATTTCTACACTCATCCGCATGCTGAGGATAGAAATCACTGTAGGATTCTGTGTGTTGGTGCATCCAGTGTGGTACCCCTATGGCCCTGAAGGGTTATGGGTTTATTGAATGATTTATGTTTAGAGTTTGTTTCTCATGTGATTTTTTGCTCATTGTCATAGTCTTTAATTTCTGGATGTTAATATCTAGTTCATATTTCTCTATTTAATTTTTCTGTCTATATCTAGTACATATTTTTCTACTTATTTATCTTCATAAATCTAGCCCATAGTTCTCTACTTGATCTATCTTCCTATATCTAGTCCATATTTCTCTACTTGATTTCTCTTTCTATATCTAGTCCATATTTCTCTACTTGATTTATCTTTCTATACCTAGTCCATATTTCTCTACTTGATTTCTCTTTCTATATCTAGTCAATATTTCTATTCTTGATCTATCTACTTGATCTATTAGCTTTTGTAGCTCCTACTCACTATCTGCTAAGAGGACTGTCCGCACTTCATAGATTGTTTATTATTTTCCCATTGATCTTAAGTCCTGTATTTTTTCCATCTGTTTAACAATTGTAGTCTATGTAGCATCAATGTTAAGTAAGATTGGTGATAAAATACATACAGATTTTATGTAGATTAGGGAGAAAGTAACATAAGGTTTAAATTAGGAGGAAAGCTGCACAAAGTTTAAATTAGAGAAAAAGTTACACTGGGTTTAGATTGAGAGGAAGCTACACAAGGTTTAGATTAAGGAGATAGCTAAACAAGATTTACATTAGGGAGAATGCTAGGCCTACACAAGATTGATTATTTATATTATTGTCTCTCCTCCAGGAACCTGATTGCAAGGTATGAAATGTTGTTTAAAGTTTTGTTTGCTAATATTACTTCAGTTTAAATTGCAGTGTTTAATTTTCATGGCCAAACTGGCAACCTGTATTATTTTCCCAGACAGTGTAACATTCAACTCTTTGACCTGTCTTAAAGTTTTCCTGCTATGCCGGAGCACATTTTGGAACATTTTTAGTCATTTATGGTAGTATTTGAATTTTTACAATTTCTTCCTCACTATTCTGTCCACATTAACAATTCTGACATCCAAATATTCAGACATGGATAGACAATAAGACATTTTAGTTTGTTTGTTTACATACAATATTGTGTTAGTTATGGAAAATTTAAATAAGAAAAAAACATGAAAATATGGAGGAAAAACAATAGCAATGTGTACATACCATGCTTGTATCCCTGAAAACTGAATCAATGTCACATTGTCTTGATATCAGCAAATGTGCACAAAATATGCATTTTCCATAAAATGTTCTATTCTTTAGGCCTACATTTTAGTGACCAGGACTTATTTACATAACCTTAGATATATATATAATATCTATTACTATGCCTTATATAAAGATCTAAGTATTCATATCCAAATGTAATACTCCAAAAATCATTTTTTTTAAATGTAGATTCTTTTTCTTCTTTCGTTCACTTGAAACATGTCTATAACTGTAATTCTGTCTCCTTAACTCACTGTCTTTTGTAGTTCATACAATGGCACATAGAACTTTGATTCCAGTGTTGTTTCCTCTGACCAATATATCTGCCTCAGTGTTTCATACTCAGAAAAATCTTGAAGTATATGTTTGGTACTCTGTGCTGCCTGTCCACAAGTGCACATGGCAGTGTTGCCAATCTTGAATTTTGTGTACATGTGACTGCAGAGTCAGTTGTATCCTGTTCTGAGGCATAGAATTACAACTTGTTCTGATCTATTCATAATATCAGTCATCTTGTGTTGGTGTTTGTGGCTTTCTTATTGACTTGATCATCTGTTTTCTCTGATGGTAGGTGATTAGTACGTATGGTTGGTCTTCGGCAGCACCTTCCTTAGCCAGTTAGTCTGCTTTTTTCATTCCTGGTATTCCACAGTGAGAGTGTATCCACTGCATGGTTACTCTATACTGGTAAGACAGTTCATTAAGTTGAATCTATATGATGATGATAGTAATATATATTGCATTGGAAACGCCCCCTCAGTTTAATCAACACAACTCGAAATCAGAATTTCCATCAAAGTGATATCGTAATAATTTCATATTAGGCCTACAATCACCATTTTATCTAATATCAGAATCATTACCTAATGTATTTTGGTACATTTCCAAAGCCTAACTAGCTGTAAAAGATTGAGGACGTCTAGATTTCATTACTTCAAATATCTCTGGTACAGAAGTACCACAAACAGGAATGGTTCATTTGATTTTACGGACATCGTGATGTATATAATTGGGGATAGTAAATTCATATCAAAATGTAGATTTATGCGGCTTTTAGCATATCACACCTCCAAAATGTAAATTTTAGTGGCTCATTGGACAAGAGGAGTTAAAGCTATATTTTAAGCCATATACACACAACCATGAGAGTTTCTTTTTTTTACAGGTATGCTAGCATAGCATCAGATATAATGGTGTTTACACTGTCTACATCAAATATGATACAATTGGTTTCAATCACTATATTTGTGAATGTATTAATGTCTGATATGTACTTTAAATGTTTATGTTTATGAATTTTGTTTCTGTTAATTAATTTAGTTGCTGTTTGTCAGCTTGGTTTTTTTATGAATATATTTGCTGTTTATGAATTTAGTTGCCATGTGTGAACTTAGTTGCTGATTATGGATTTAATTCCATTTTCTTCTTCTTCTGCGTTCGTTCTCAAACTCCTGCAGATTAGCAGGATGTAGTCCAGAGAACGGAATGCGTTGTGCATGGTTTACAGCATTGCTGTGATATCTGCGTCTTTCGGCCTGACACATCCGACTTCAGCATGGCTTTGGGTCACTTTCCCTATATGGGATGGGACAACCAACTCCATCCCATAACCTCCTTAGTCACCTTTTACGACATGCTTGGAAGGTAAACAGTGTTGCTATTCTTTGCTCCCCTTTCAAGCCCTGGCAACACACAGGCGATTCCATTTTCTGAATTTAGTTGTTGTTCATTAATTTATTTGCTGTATGTGAATTTAGTTGTATGAAAATGACATTACATTAGGGACACTCCTTTAATGACCAATAATGAACAAGGTAGTAACCTAAAACTGCTCTATGTTATGTTATGTTCCTCCAGGGCCATAGGCGGCGCATAGGGCAGAAACCATAGCCTTCCATTTCTGTCTTTGTGTTGCCAGGTCTTTCAATTGTTGCGTGTTGTTTAGGTTCATTGACATGCCTTCTCTATTAATGGTTCTTCGTAGAGTTTCTCTAGGTCTCCCTCTTCTTCTTACTCCAGGTGGCACCCAATATAGTGATTGCTGGGGAATTCTTAGGCTGTTCATTCTGAGAACATGGCCGATGTAAGTCCAACGCCTTTGTCTAATGAAGGAAGATATATAGGTTTGTTTGCTTTCCTCTCTTATAGTAGTGTTAGATTTAAAGTCACTCCACTTAACGTTCAGAATGGTACGTAGGCATTTGTTTTCAAAGGAGTCGAGTCTTTTATCTGTGGCTTTTGTGGCTTTCCAACTTTCGCACCCATATGATAGAATAGGGATGATGTTGGAGTTAAACAACTTGAGTTTTGTGGTGTTTCTTAGTGTGTTTGACGTCCATATGTTGCGTAGTTTATTGAAAGCACCCGCTGCAAGGGCAATACGGTGTAAAATTAAAACTGCTCTATACATGACCAATATTTGACCAGGTAATGACATAAAACACACTGCTTTATACATGACCAATATTTTACCAGGTAATGACATAAAACACACTGCTTTATACATGATCAATATTTGGCCAGGTAGTGACCTAAAACACACTGCTTTATACATGATCAATATTTGGCCAGGTAGTGACCTAAAACACACTGTTTTATACATGATCAATATTTGGCCAGGTAGTGACCTAAAACACACTGCTTTATACATGATCAATATTTGGCCAGGTAGTGACCTAAAACACACTTTTATACATGATCAATATTTGGCCAGGTAGTGACCTAAAACACACTGTTTTATACATGATCAATATTTGGTCAGGTAGTGACCTAAAACACACTGCTTTATACATGATCAATATTTGGCCAGGTAGTGACCTAAAACACACTGTTTTATACATGATCAATATTTGGTCAGGTAGTGACCTAAAACACACTGTTTTATACATGATCAATATTTGGTCAGGTAGTGACCTAAAACACACTGTTTTATACATGACAACTATTTGACCAGGTAGTAAATGATCACAGAAGAAGAATTATATATTGCTGCTGCTACAGTGTTCATGGCGGGCTGCTGGATCTTGCTCTGTAAGAAAGAGATTGTAGGACAAATTACCTTTGACTCAAGTGTAATTGTGATACTCCCTAACATTCTCAGTTTGAACTTTCCTTGATATATGGAGGTGTAAAACTAATGTAGAGATTCTCAGAGATTTTAGAGTATAGAGACAAATTTTAGCAAAACTTGAACATTTATTAAGTCTGACCACTGGACAAGATCAAGTGGTTTCATTCTAACTCCCCAAATTATTTCCACAAGTTTGGACAACTGATTCATTAGTAGCAAAGAAACTGATGCAAATAATCCCAAACTGGCCAGGAGCAAGAGCATACAATATGATAATGGGAACACCAAGGGGCCTGGAAAGCCCAAGATTGTGGATTTAGGAGTACAAACATCATGAGACTTCCCAACATTACTACATTATAAAGCAAATATATGTGCAATAGTCAGAAAACAGATTGCCTTTCAATCCATCCTGTGATGCCTAACAGCAAAAGCAGAGCAGAGACAAAAAAATGATAAAAAAAGGAAAGATCAAGGGAAGAAGAAATAGAAAAAAAGAAGCTGCTGAATGGGTTGTTATTACAACATGGGAGAATGTCACCAACTGAACACATTAACAACACAAGAGGCAGGGAGTTGTGAAGAAGCTTGATTAACTAGCAACTCTGCATGGCACTTGATTGATGGATCAGCAGCTTGTGTTGAGCCAGGGTCTAAAAGGTGTACAAATAATAGTGATATTTTTACCTGCCATGTATGTGACTATACAGTGACTACAGAGGTTTTTTGGGGTAGGTTTGCTGACACATCCCAGTGGCTATGTTGAAATTGGATGTGTCAGGCAAAAAGTAAAGATAGTGCAGCCATGCTGTAAACCATGACATAACGCATTCCATTTTCCACACTACATCCTGCAAATTTGCGGTAGTTTGTGAGAATGAACACACAATAAGAAGAAGAATTGAGCATTCAGAATTTTACCATTAGAATTTCAGAGCTTGGATTATATTTTATACCCTGTAACTCTTTTGACAGCTCAAAATGAAGCCTGAGGATAGAGCTCGCAGGTTCATCATAGTGTACCGACTAGCAGATGATATGATGACAATATATGAGCCTCCATTGAGAAATTCTGGCATTATAGGTGGGAAATTCTTAGAAAGAAGTCGTGTAGCTAAACCTGGTTCAACTATGAATAATCCATGTTACTATGGGCCTCAAGATTTCTATATTGGTGCTGTGATTGAAGTTTTCCGGCATAGATTTGTTATAACAAATGCAGACTATTATGTCTTGAAGTACATTGAAGATCACAAGTCAGAGTTTCCAGGTAAGGTGTTTCTAAATTATAATATTTTGTCAGCACATGTTCTCCAAATTTCACTGGTTCTCTATTGTAACAAAACAATGACGGCTAGATTTTCCTGCAGGATAGGGGGAAAAAACCATAAATAAGTAAGGAGGTACTGGGATGTGTCACAAACCTACCCCTAAAACCTCCACAGTCACCTTTTAGTCACATAAATGGCAGATAAAAATATCACTATTCTTTGCACACCTTTTAGACTCTGGCACAAGGTCCATCTTAGATCCATCAATCAAGTGCCATGCAGAGTTGCTAGTTAATCAAGTGTCTTCACAACTCCCTGTCTCTTGTGTTGTTAATGTGTTCAGTTGGTCTCTGTTCTGCATTTGCTGTTAGGCATCACAGGATGGATTGAATTGCAATAAAGTACATAACACACTAACATCAACAAAAACAGATGATGTTTCAACCAAAAAGTCTTAATCAGTACAAAAACAAACAAAAAATGAATATTGAAAAAAAGAGAATAATAATGGAAGAAAGGAGCAAAAAATAAAGAAAATAAAAAGAGAGAAAGAAAAAGAAAATGGAAGACACATGCAGGATTAAAGAAAGTGTACAAGGAAATGAAAAAGAGTGAGTATAATTTATGGAAAAATTTCAAAGAAAAATCTACTTTTTCTGAAATGTGTTATCCAGTTTATTTGAACTGAAAGGTAGAACTAAATAGCACTTAATGAAATGGTCAGATGAATACAGATCATGAACAAAATTCACAATAAAGAAGTTATTACAGGAAAGTGGGGAGGAATAAAACATGTACAGTGGAATCCCTCGACAATGTATCTCTTCTCAATAAAATATCCCCACCCCACAACAACTCTCAAAGATCCCCCACACATAACCATTTCCTGTTGTATGTATCCATTTCCTGCAGGATATAATTCCAGAGAATGTTGTTGTGTTGTGGTTTTATTTGCACCAATGAACCAACATATCAATCTTCAGCAATAGTATGTATATGTTCAGTATTCTATCATTTCCACTGAACTTGGGAGATACGGTGTGTAATGTGTCATTTACCAGCTGACCAGCAGATTCAGAGTTTGAGTCCACTCATTATTTGTTGTTTGAAATACAAATTACTCTCATGGTTTATTCAGCCATCAGGAAATAAAGTGTCAGGACTCATCCTCATGGAAGGTTGAGGAATAGTGCTGTCACTACTGAACAAGTGAGAGGGTGGTGCTAGTCATGTTTTTTTGGTTGTGCAAACATGTCAAATAGTCGGATTGTATGATACCATGGTTGTTGGTGTGCCTCTCAACCTGGTATCTCTGACTTCAGCGCCTGTACTTGCTTGGGCAGGACTGATGTCAGGGATGACTTGACCAATCTAAGTTTCCAGCCTCTGCTGGCTGGACTAAACCCCATTCCCACTTCAAGGAGTTGGCTTTGAAGGGGCTAGTCATGTGATTTCTGATCCACCACTGACTAGGCAGCTGAGCACTTATGGGAAACCATGTACTACGATGCTGGCTGATAATTCAGCTTATCTTTACCTTTTATTGGACATTCATGGCCATATCACTATTAGGCCAGCCTGAGTGTAGAAACCTGTTAAATCAGCATCACTTGCACAGCTCACTAACCTATCTGGAAATCATTCCAAATTGTGACTACAGTTATCTTTGCTTAACTGTTTTGCCATTGTCTTGGTCATTATTGACATGTCCACAGATGTACATAATATATTTGATACGATGGACCACAGAAGTTCTAAATTCCTCCAATCACTGTTTTGATGTGTCGTCAATAACAGTATTCGCATTCAGCAGATCTTCATGATGAAGTTTCAGCATGTTCCTAGTATTCCATTCTATCAAAATGAACGTTATCATTGGTCGTAGTAGTAGTAGTAGTAGTAGTAGTAGTAGTAGTAGTAGTAGTAATAGTAGTAGTAGTAGTAGTAGTAGTAGTAGTAGTAGTAGTAACAGTAGTAGTTTTAGTAGTAGTAGTAATAGTAGTAGTAGTAGTAACAGTATTAGTAGTAGTAGTAGTAGTAGTAGTAGTAGTAGTAGTAACTAGTAGTAGTAGTAGTAGTAGTAGTAACAGTAGTAGTTTTAGTAGTAGTAGTAGTAATAGTAGTATTAGTAGTAGTAGTAGTAACAGTAGTAGTAGTATTAGTAGTAGTAGTAGTAACAGTATTAGTAGTAGTAATTACTAATTTTACTTACCTTGGAAGCACTCTCTCTTGCGATGTCAACATTGATGTGGAAATTAACAATAGACTGGCAAAAGCTAGTGCTGTATTTGGCAGATTACGTAAAAATGTATGGGACAGAAGAGGTATAAGAACAACCACCAAACTACAAGTATATCATGCTGCTGTTATACCAACCTTACTATACGCCTGCGAAACGTGGACAGTGTATGCTAGACATGCAAGAAAGTTAAATCATTTCCATCTTACCTGCCTACGTAAATTACTAAACATCCATTGGTGGGACAAAGTACCAGACTACAAGGTCTTGGAAAAATCAACCTCAATAAGCATCCACACAATATTTATGAAGGCGCAGGCACGCTTGGCAGGCCATCTTGTGCGTATGGAGAACTCGCGTTTGCCAAAACAAATATATTATGGAGAACTCAAGGCAGGATTTCGAAAAGCTGGTGGACAGAAAAAGCATTTCAAAGACACGCTCAAGTCATCCTTGAAACATCTTAACATTGACGTAGGCGCTTGGGAGAGCCTCGCTCAGGATAGAACAGCATGGCGTTACAGCATTAGAACGGGAGCACTAGCGGCAGAAGAATTCAGACAAGAAACTGCAAGACAGAAG
This sequence comes from Meghimatium bilineatum, assembly GCA_034231615.1. Taxonomy (NCBI): domain Eukaryota; kingdom Metazoa; phylum Mollusca; class Gastropoda; order Stylommatophora; family Philomycidae; genus Meghimatium; species Meghimatium bilineatum. The sequence continues at coordinate 34,507,007 of CM067306.1, forward strand.
CGGACACGTAGAAAAGAAAAAACATCTCAACCTCACACAGATACCTTCTATTGTTGTCAATTCTGTAAAAGAACATTTTGTGCGCGCATTGAACTTGCTAGTCATTTAAAAACGCACTATTAACTTTATTATTTTATTATTTATTGTTATTATTATTATGGTTGAGTTTTTGGTCATCGTCGATCACGACGGACGAACATCATCATCATCATCATCATCATTAGTAGTAGTAGTAGTAGTAGTGGTAGTTTAATAGTAGTAGTAGTTGCAGTAGTAGTAGTCGCAGTAGTAGTAGTAGTAGTAGTAGTAGCACAATAAGTATCACAAAAACCGTGGTAATGCATCAAGGATCTACTATACCAACAAACATCATTTTAAACAATAATCATATACAGCATATTGAACATTTTGGTTACCACAATTACATCTACTCTTTCCCAAGACAATGAAATAAATGCTTGCATAGGAAAAGCAGCTGCCATTTTTGTTGGACTGTCAAAATGACTTTGGAAAAACTCAGAGCTAAAACTAAAAACAAAAATATAGATTTATCAAACATGAGTGGAAGTACACTATACTATAGATACAAAACATTGACTACCTACACAAAACACGAGAGGAGACTAAACACGTTTCACCTCAGATCTCTCACCAAAATCTTAAATATTTAATGGCACAACAAAATCACCAATATGGAATTGCTAAGCTGCTCTCAGCTACAATCTGCCATGGAAACACTTGATAGAAATAGATTATGTTGGCTGGGTCATGTCTACAAAATGCCAAACTTTCACATCCAAAAACAAGTACAGCCTATTTGGAGAACTGTCTGAAGGCCAGTAATCCCACTGTAGACCAATGCTGAGGTATAAAGACATCTGTAAATCAATCAATGAAATATTTTTTCATAGACCCCAAAATCTGGGAAAACATGTCCGAAACTTGGGCGTTATTGAGGTATAACCTGTATGAGGGAGCAACAATGCTAAAAAACAATACATTTAGAGATATGGAAGAAGAAAAAAAAGATGCAAACAAAAATCTCCTGTTGCTGTGACATGATCGTTTGAAAAGTCCTCATTCCTAAGAAAATGCTCAACTGATTACTTCTTCTATTTTCTTAATGACCATCTCCAAGATGCAAAAAGGCCATACCATACCATCTATTAAATAGACTCAGTGCTTTTTTTCTACAGAGAAAGGTAGGGATACGGCATTGGCTACCCCTTCATATCTCCTGAAAAAAACCCTAGATAGGCTTACCATTTAATAGCTATGACAACAAAGATGATAGTTTTACATTTGCCATTTACATAATTTTTACTTGATTTTATGGGAGCTGCGGTAGTGTCATGTTAAAGTCATTCACCCACTGACCAACAGACTCAGGTTTTGAGTCCACTCGTTATTCGTGGTGTGAATTAAAAATTAATCCTGTAGTTCACCAGGAATTAGGGTTCATGCTTTGGAAAGGTAACAAAAAATAGTGCTGATCAAGTGCGGCTTGCAACGCCAGTTTCTGCTCAATCGCTGTCTATGCAGATGAGCACTTATGGGAGACCATGTACTAAATGACACTGGTTCATAACTCAGCTTTACCGTTATCTTTTACCTTAATTCTAAGAGAAATTACCTTGTTTTTATTTACTTTAGCAGGTAATTTCATTAAATGCATTAGCTTTGAGATGTAATAATTGGCAATGCCATCCTTTGCTCATCATGTTTATGTTGTTTTCTTTATAAAAAGTATTTTGGTAAATACATTAATTTGTGTTTGTTTTCCTGTGTGTTTTCTTACATGTTTTCCTGTGTGTTTTCTTGTATGTTTTCCTTTGTGTTTTCTTGTGTTGGTTGGTTCGGCCATCCCTGACATCAAGTAATCACGTGCTGAAGTTGGAAATACCAGACTGAGAGGCGCACCAGCAACAATGGTGTCACGCAACACAACCAGAGAGCATGTCTTCACAACCTGTTACTCCTAGATGAGTCAATCTGGAGAATTGATTGCATGTGTCATGCTTTAGAGCTTGATGTGATATCTACAGCTTCTGATCTGACACATCCTTCTTCAGCATGGCTTCTGAGTCACTTTGACACTCTATGGGATGGAACTGTCAACACGACCCAAACCTCCTTGGTCACCTCCTTGAACATGCATGAAGGTAATAGTATTGCTGTTCATTGCTTTCTTTTGGGCCCTGATTTGGCAAGCTGCAATGTTAACCATCTTCTTCTTAGTACATTCTCAAACTCCTGCAGATTAGCAGGATGCAGTCTGGAGAACGGAATATATTGTGCGATGGTGTACAACTTTGCATGATATCTATGCCTTTTATGTATGCAGGCACGATTCCTTGTCAAAAACAATACTGCAGGGAACTGTCGAGGGTGGAAGAAGCAGAGGAGGACAAATAAAGACATGGACAGACAACATCAAGGAATGGACAGGGCTAGATATTTCCACACTCATCCGCATCGCTGACGATAGAATTCGCTGGAGGACTCTGTGTGCTGAAGCATCCAATGTGGTACCCCTACGACCCTGAAGGGTTATGGGTTTATTGATTGATTGATTGATGCCTTTTAGCCGCACACATTCGACTTCAGCATGGCTTCTGTGTCAATTTTGCCCTCTTTTTGATAAGACAGCTAACTCAACCCCAAAACCTCCTTAGTCTCCTCCTATGACATGCATGGCAGGTAACAGTGTTACTATTATTTTTTCCCTATTTGGGTCCTAACAATACACAGGCAAGTTTTAGCCTACCAGTACCTGGTTTTTTTACATTTAAAAAATACAATTAGATTTTGGGTAAAATTTGTTTCTGAAACAATTATTCTTTCAGAACACACTTACAATTCTATAAAGGCCAGAGTTGAAGAATCCTGTGCCCGTGATGCAGCCATAAATGATTTCATGAAGGTGCAGCGAATGTAAGTAGTGTCAGGTTTACTGTTGTGCTAAGTTATGCATATAAGGAAATTACAAAGCAGACTAACATGCAGTACCAGTCCTATGACAGCCAAACATCTTCTACAGATCTACCTAAATTATGATGATGAGTGGAGAAGCACATGGCCATAATCTGTCTCCTTTCATCACAAACTTGCCTTTATTCTAGTGTATTTTTTGTTGCACATCATTGTGTCTGAGGTTCTCTGCAGATGTTGTACCACTCTTGATTCTGCAACCCAGTCAGATCAGTCTTGTGCAATATTCTCCCATGAATTTGTGTCTATTTTGATGTCTATGTGAATAAATTTTGATGTATTAAGCAGTCAGTGATGTCGTAAGAGTGTCTTTAAAACACTTCTTCTGACCTATAGGCCCTACATGAAATAGATGGACATGGTGGTAGGATCTACTTATGGGTGGTCTTGATGGAGAGCTTAGATCTACTCATGGGTGGTCTTGATGGAGAGCTTAGATCTACTAATGGATGGTCTTGATAAAGATCTTAGATCTACTAATGGATGGTCTTGATGAAGAGCTTAGATCTACTAATGGATGGTCTTGATGAAGAGCTTAGATCTACTAATTGGTGGTCTTGATGGGGAGCTTAGATCTACTAATGGATGGTCTTGATGGAGAGCTTAGATCTACTCATGGGTGATCATGAAGATAAATAGCAAACTTTATCACCATCATGGAAGTTCCATGTATAAATCCATGATCACCTTGGATGTCCTTGTATAGGGGCCTAAATCAATTATTACCTTAGAGGCCTCCTGTATAAATAAATCAAAAGTAACCTTGTAGATCCCCTATATAAATCAAAGATCACCTTGTAGGTTCCTTGTATAAATCAAAGATCACCTTGTAGGTCCCCTTAACAAATATATGTCATTTAAAAATAGAATACTATTACAACCATTACTTCCTCCACAGCCCTGGTGACCTTCAACATGTAGTTCAGCAAGTGCGGTCTCTTCTGAAAAAGATTGCTATCACAGACAAGTCCAGGATTGATGAGATGTTTTTGAAATACAACACTGATCGTAGTGGCTTCATTGGCATCAATAACCTAAAGGATCTATGCAAGCAACTTCACCTGCCAACTGATGATGATGTTCTAACAACAGTATGAGATATTTCTTTGTTATTTAATTTTATTCTAGACTTTGAGCACTATAGATTCCCAAAGAAATTTCTTAACCGAATAAAACTAGTTTGGGGCACTATAGAATCTCACATGTTAACCTAATAAAACTAGTTTGGGGCACTGTAGAATCTCACGTGTTAACCTAATAAAACTAGTTTGGGGCACTATAGAATCTCACTTGTTAACCTAATAAAACTAGTTTGGGACACTAGAATATCACTTGTTAACCTAATAAAACTAGTTTGGAGCACTAGAATCTCACTTGTTAACCTAATAAAACTAGTTTGGGGCACTATAGACTCTCACGTGTTAACCTAATAAAACTAGTTTGGGGCACTATAGAATCTCACGTGTTAACCTAATAAAACTAGTTTGGAGCACTAGAATCTCACGTGTTAACCTAATAAAACTAGTTTGGGGCACTGTAGTATCTCACGTGTTAACCTAATAAAACTAGTTTGGGGCACTGTAGAATCTCACGTGTTAACCTAATAAAACTAGTTTGGGGCACTAGATTCTCATGTGTTAACCTTATAAAACTAGTTTGGGGCACTATAGAATCTCACGTGTTAACCTAATAAAACTAGTTTGGGGCACTAGAATCTCACGTGTTAACCTAATAAAACTAGTTTGGGGCACTATAGAATCTCACGTGTTAACCTAATAAAACTAGTTTGGGGCACTATAGACTCTCACGTGTTAACCTAATAAAACTAGTTTGGGGGCACAATAGAAGGGATGTCTCTTGTCCCCATTTTTTTGGGTGAAAAATTAGGAAATAAAGTGCAGAAGAGAAGTAAATCTACCCTATAATTTCGAGAAAATGTGTGGTACTTCTGGCTCACAGTCGCAATAATATGTAAGAAAATCTACATACACTGGTATCCTACATAGAAACTCAACAAAATTAGAATTGATTATCAACAATAATAAACAGCATGTGATATTCAGATGACACTGTCCTTTTAGCAGAATATGAACAGGAACTGCAAAGACTAATAGATAAAGTCTATAAATCAGTCAAAAGATTATGGACTAGATATAAACATCAAAAGAAACAACAACTATGATAATCAGAAAAACAACAGAAGAACAGGTGCTAAACATAAAAATACATGGAAAGATACTACAACATGTATAACATTACCAATATCTCAGACACATATAATCACAAATGATGGTAGATATGAAACAGAGGTTAAAAGGAGAATAGGAATGGCTAAAAGTGCTTTCAATGACATGAGGAAAATATTGACATCTAAACAAATTATAAGCAAATTAAAAATTAAACATAAAATGCTACATCTATTCTATATTAATGTATGGCTTAGAAACATGGACATTAAATAAACAACTAGAAAACAGAATTGATGCCTTCGAGATGTAAATATATAGAAGAAGAGGGAAATCTTTATGAAAAGAGAAGAAACCAACAAAGAGGTCAGAACAACACTTCATATGAAAAAAGAACTACTGGGTATTCGAGGATATAAAGCTCAAACAAATATAGTATTTTGCACATTAAAAGACATGACACCTTGTTGAAGACCTTACTTGAAGGTAAAGTCAAGGTGAGGCGAGCAAGAGGTAGGCAAAGATACAAGTGGGAGAATGGAGATGACATTCTAGATTAATGAATGGAGACATGCGCTGCTGCAATAGACATGGAGGATGCTTATAACAGAGTGCCCTTGGATTTCTTGATGACCATAATGCTGCAACTCCAAGTAAGTCCATTTGTTGTCAGGTGGATGGTCTCTGCACTTTATCAGAGACAGGTTGTTCTTAGGTGTGGGAGTTGGTCTTCGCCACCAACAGTCATAAATCCAGGACTACCACAAGGGTCACCTCTGTCCCCAGTACTATTCAATGTGTATACAGTTCAAATTACAAGCTGTCAGATTGCAGGACCAGGGAGAACCATGTCTTATGCTGATGACATCTTGGTATATAGGCAGGGCAGAGATAGAGAAAGAATTGCCAGAAATTTGCAGAGGGAGCTTGATCACATAGGAGAATGGTGCAGTAATTATGGAGCTTTTGTTAATCCATCAAAGGCATCGATAACATGGTTTTCCCAAAACAATCACATAGTGAACACGTCCACGCCATCAGTTACTTTGAGAGGGGATGTCCTCGAGAGAACCAGCACAATGAAGTACTTGGGGGTCATGTTGGACCGAAGTTTGAGTTTCAAAGATCATGTTGACCACATAATTGTAAAGGCTTATAAAGGTCTTGCGGCGATGAAAGTTATGGCTGCTGCTCAATGCGAACAGAGACTGCTATTTCTGCTGTATCGGGGATTGGTGGTGGCGGTGGTAGAGTACGCACTGGCAATTCTGACACTGAGTCAAACTCAAACAGAAAGATTGGATAGAATCCAAAATGAAGCAATGCGAATAATTTTGGGGTGCACGAGAGATACGTCTGCTCGGGCTATGCGATACCTACTTGATTGCCCAACTGCGGAGCAAAGAATACAAATGTGCAGGGCGCGGAACTACCTAAAAATCACCGCTGATAAAGAGTACACCCAGAAATTATCAAAGAGGAATGCAAAGAGGTGCCAACAACCAAGATACTGTGATCTACCATTCATGTAATAAAAGATCACTGAGATTTTGGGGATAAAGGTGGCTTTACCATCGCATAAAGTGACCAGGATTGTTATTGTGAGTTATTCACTATTTTTTATGAGAATGTGATGACCTTTTCACAAACAACCATTAAGAGAAAACTTTTACCCACCTTTCAACTACATTACTAGTATTAAAAACAAGAGGAGGGGGGATGTGAACTCCCTTCCAATCTCTCCCTACCTTTATCAGCAGGCATAAAGGTGGTCCAGAAGACATGCTGACATCAGTCATGTGCCAGACCAAAAAACAATCAAACATTGCGACCAAGCTGCAGATCATGACACAACACATTCTGTTCCCCAGACTATATCCTGCTAAGTGGTAGGGGTATGGGGATGAACGCACAAGAAAAAACTGAAGAGTTACATAATTGCAAATAACCTACTTATATAATTATTACATTTCTTGTTGCAGTTTATATCTTAAATCACTGAAGAATTTCATAATTGCAATATATATTTATTACATTCATTGTTGCAGCTTATATCTCAAATCACCAAAAACCCAGAAGGCCACATCAATTTAGAGGACTTCCGTGAGTTCATCGAGAGCTAATAACAATGCCTCTTTTAGAGATGGCTATTTTTGTCCAATTAAGGACCTTGTTACAAAATATACAAATTTGAAAGATATAATTTCTGATTTATCAATTGTTGATAATGATGAATATGATTTATTTGGTAAGGAAAGAACTGTATTACTTATTATTTTAGGGAAAGAAATTTGATTTATTTGGTAAGGAAATAACTGTGTGACTTATTGTTTTAGGGGAAAAAATGTGATTTATTTGGTACGGAAAGAAATCATGTGTGACATTATTTTAGGAAAAAAAAGTATTACTTATTTGGTAAGGAAAGAACTGTGTGACTTATTATTTTAAAGATAATGTTATTTACTATTGTTATGAAAGGTATTACATTACTCATTTTAAAGAATCAGTATTATATCCTATTTAGAATGTAGCAATTAACACAACATGTTTTTGTTGTAGTGATTGTCTAAGGAATATTCAGTTGATTGCTATTGTCTAGTTGTACAACTGCCTGCAGTAAAAATTAAATCTGCTGATAGGCTGTCCAAGGAAGGTTCTGTATCTCTCCATTATAGTAACACAATTTTTTTCAGGATTAATGTGGTTTATTTCTTCTTTTGTGTTTGTTCTCAAACTGCTGCAGATTAACAGGGTGTAGTCCAGAGAACATAATACACTGTGTCATGGTTTACAGCTTGACTGAAAAATCTGCATCGTTCGACCTGACACATCAAACTTCAGCTTGGCTTCAGGGTTATTTTGATCTGCTACGGGATGGAACAGCCAACTATTAATAACTCTGCCCTTAGCCATTCGGAGGAGTGTAGCAAAAATCATACCCAGACCAATCCTTGATGTTATAAATCCATGATTTTCTCTGTCCTCTTCTTCACCTTCCAGCCTTGAATGCTAATTGCTAAATAATTTTAGAAAGAGTGTTGTGTCTCATTACATGTCCAAACCAAGCAAGTTTATGCTATTTCACCACAGACAAAAGTGGTTCTTGATAACCTGAAAGTTTGTTTATTTTCTGTTAGACAAATATATTTGTCTTGTTTTCTGCAGTACATTTAGCTAATTTGTAACAAATGTCTGTAGCTTTTGTTTTCAATAGCAAGTGGTTTTTCTGCCAATAAGCCAGCTTTGAAGAGGATTTGGATGTCACTAAATAAAATTCTGCCCCTGGAAATTCAACACTTGAGTAGACAATACATAAAACCTGTTACCTTGTAAATATAAGTATAATGGCTTATCCACTATGGCATAGAGATCTATAGTGCCATATTACTCAGTAGGCAAAGTAAGCTATGGCTTATGGGTGCCATGCTTTTTGGGGACACTGAGAATGAATCAATATATTCTGTAATGATTGTTTAATAATATTGTATATTATTATGTGTGAGTCCCCCCCCCCCCACAATAAAAAAATGTGTATTGCCTAGAGGCATCCACAAATTCTGGTACTGCCTATGGCCATGCTGTAATCATGGCATTATACAAGTGGTTGTATATCTTCTTCTGTGCTCATTCTTAAATTCCTGCAGATTAACAGGATGTAGTCCACAGAACAGATTACCATTCATATCACCCCATCCATGCATAAAACCATAACCTATCAGGGCCATAAGGCTACCACCTTGGATGCTTCAACACACAGAGTCCTCCATATAATTTCTATCATCAGCGATGCGGGTGAGTGAGGAAAAATCCTGATCTGCCCTGATGTTGTCTGTCCATGATTTTATTGATCTACTCTGCTTCTTCCACCTTCAACTGTTTAGTGTAGTATTGCTTTTGACAAGGAATCATGTCTGCATACATGTCCATACCTTGCTAGTTTTTGTTGTCTCACTATTGAAAGTAATAGTTCTTGTGGTCCTGCATACATTTCTATTTTATTTTGTTACATACACATTTGTCTTATTTTTCCTATTGGAGATGTGCAGAATGTATCAGTAACAGTGAAGGCCTGCAATTGTTTCTCCATGTCTATAGTGACCATCAGACTCTCACAACAGTATAACACAATAGAAAGCACTAGTGAGTTTTAAAGTTTGATTTTCACTCTAACACTGATGTCACTTTTCCAAATTAAATTTAGCCTTGACATAGAAGCTAAAGCCATCTCCAACCTTATCTTTAATTCTTATGTGCAATTTCCATCCAATACATTACATTATGGTTTACATCTTAGCTTTCAGCCTGACACATCAGACATCATCATGTCTTCTGGATGACATTGATCACTTATGGATGAGACAGCCAACCCCTAAACTTACTTACCAATACTTGGACATTTGTATACAATTTTTCATAAAAGTATCTTAAAAAATGTATAGGCCTATAGGCTTATATAAAAATTGTTTTAATCATAATAATTTATTAAGAATGTATAAGATCCAATATTCAGTGCAAAATGTGTTTCTCCTGTGCATACATTTTTAAGATATCTTAATTTATCAATAAATCAGGAAGATAAGCTGATATGCATGTTTGTTGTATTTACATATCATATGACTATTTATTCTGCTTTCATTCATTTTCTGTAGAGTTTTTGTTGTGGTCTGCCAGAATTATTTTTACAATTTTTTTAATACTGTACAATCATTTTGGAAATACAATTTTGTTGTACTGAACAATCATCCTGGGAATACAATTTTGTTGTACTGTACAATCATCCTGGGAATACAATTTTGTTGTACTAAACAATCATCCTGGGAATACAATTTTGTTGTACTGTACAATCATCCTGGGAATACAATTTTGTTGTACTGTACAATCATCCTGGAAATACAATTTTGTTGTACTAAACAATCATCCTGGGAATACAATTTTGTTGTACTGAACAATCATCCTGGAAATACAATTTTGTTGTACTGTACAATCATCCTGGGAATACAATTTTGTTGTACTGTACAATCATCCTGGAAATACAATTTTGTTGTACTGTACAATCATCCTGGGAATACAATTTTGTTGTACTAAACAATCATCCTGGGAATACAATTTTGTTGTACTGTACAATCATCCTGGGAATACAATTTTGTTGTACTGTACAATCATCCTGGGAATACAATTTTGTTATACTGTACAATCATCCTGGGAATACAAGTTAATCTAAATATTATTTATAATTTATTAAATATGTATTTATTATTGCATATTTATGGTTGTTATTTTATATATATATATTTTATATTGATTCCATATCAAAGCTGGTATCATGCATATCCCATTTGCATTACGTCTTTGCACTGAGTTAGAGATCAACCCTGAGATCTTTTTCCCAAATGTAATTCCCCATAAAGGACATTTTTCAGTGTTCTGCCATCTTCCACCTTCCTAGTGTATTCAAGCCATTGAGTCTATGTAGACTGTGCATAGAAAATACTTGGTATTGCCTGTTATTTCTGATATATCAATGAATTTGTCCTGTTACCTTCTTCATCAGCATTTGTTCTCAAACTACTGTAGACTAACTGTGTTACCTTCTTCATCAGCATTTGTTCTCTAACTGCTGTAGATTAACTGTGTTACCTTCTTCATCAGCATTTGTTCTCAAACTGCTGTAGATTAACTGTGTTACCTTCTTCATCAGCATTTGTTCTCAAACTGCTTTAGATTAACTGTGTTACCTTCTTCATCAGCATTTGTTCTCAAACTGCTGTAGATTAACTGTGTTACCTTCTTCATCAGCATTTGTTCTCAAACTGCTGTAGATTAACTGTGTTACCTTCTTCATCAGCATTTGTTCTCAAACTGCTGTAGATTAACTGTGTTACCTTCTTCATCAGCATTTGTTCTCAAACTGCTGTAGATTAACTGTGTTACCTTCTTCATCAACATTTGTTCTCAAACTGCTGTAGATTAGCTGGATATAGTCCTAAGAATGGAATACATTGTTTCATAGTTAACATCTTTGCTGTGATATCTATGCCATTCTTTCTGACACATCCAACATCAGCATCATGGAAGCTAACTTCAAGAATTCTATGGAGTTACAGCAAGTGAAAGTTTTGTAGTCCTCTTTTGGTACGTATAAATTGACCATGTTCCACTGCTGAAGAGGAAGTTGCTGAGGACACAGCTAAAAGTTATGTAGCCATATTAAACATTCGATCAGAATTTTGATCTTATGTTGATATAAATAATGAAAATGGCAAAAATAAAAAGTTGAAATTGATAAATGGACTCTGTGGCAAGCATATGCAGTAGATCAGGGATATTTCTATCCTCAATATAAAGACAGTTTGATGAAGATGATGAAGTAATCCCTTTAGCTGTGAGCTGGTAGCTCTTAACGCATGATGATGATGAAGTAATCCCTTTAGCTGTGAGCTGGTAGCTCTTAACACATGATGATGATGATGAAGTAATCCCTTTAGCTGAGAGCTGGTAGCTCTTAACACATAATGATGATGAAGTAATCCCTTTAGCTGTGAGCTGGTAGCTCTTAACACATGATGATGATGAAGTAATCCCTTTAGTTGTGAGCTGGTAGCTCTTAACACATGATGATGATGAAGTAATCCCTTTAGCTGTGAGCTGGTAGCTCTTAACACATGATGATGATGAAGTAATCCCTTTAGCTGAGAGCTGGTAGCTCTTAACACATGATGATGATGAAGTAATCCCTTTAGCTGTGAGCTGGTAGCTCTTAACACATGATGATGATGAAGTAATCCCTTTAGCTGTGAGCTGGTAGCTCTTAACACATGATGATGATGAAGTAATCCCTTTAGCTGTGAGCTGGTAGCTCTTAACACATGATGATGATGAAGTAATCCCTTTAGCTGTGAGCTGGTAGCTCTTAACACATGATGATGATGAAGTAATCCCTTTAACTGAGAGCTGGTAGCTCTTAACACATGATGATGATGAAGTAATCCCTTTAGCTGTGAGCTGGTAGCTCTTAACACATGATGATGATGAAGTAATCCCTTTAGCTGTGAGCTGGTAGCTCTTAACACATGATGATGATGAAGTAATCCCTTTAGCTGAGAGCTGGTAGCTCTTAACACATGATGATGATGAAGTAATCCCTTTAGCTGTGAGCTGGTAGCTCTTAACACATGATGATGATGAAGTAATCCCTTTAGCTGTGAGCTGGTAGCTCTTAACACATGATGATGATGAAGTAATCCCTTTAGCTGTGAGCTGGTAGCTCTTAACTGTCCACAGCCTTTCTAACAATACCATATTTCCTCCTCATTTGAGTAACAGAAGTGAAACCTCATTTGGTGTTGACATGATTGTGTTAGGGGAAGTTTATGGATGCATGTTTAGTCCTTGAAAGGAGGTGCTCCAATGCAGGAGTATCTCAGGATCATCACATCCTGCCAGGATATGTACTTCTGAGTCAACTAGTTCATCATTCTTCTGTCAGATCTGTTAATCTGTCTGTAGTGGTTGCACATCCAGCATTCTCTGCCACCTAAGAGTCTGCCACAATAGGACAAAGGTACAATGTCTGCTGGTCTGCATCACTTTGTCATCCATGGGGACCATTTCACAGAAGACTAAGTGATAAGATAAAACATGGCAGTAACACTGATAATTTTTTCACAGGAGACAGGTTTTTGGCTTTTCCCTCAACTTTCCTTAGTCGACCCCACAATATGCTTAGAAAGAAGACTGACTCTATTCTTTGCACCCTAGAACAACAAAAACAGTACCAGAAAAGACTTTGCATCTGAAAATTATGAAAAAAAAGTTACATTTGTGATGTAAGGGTACACTGCCAAATCTGGCTGAAAAGGTTAAATTTTATTCTAAAAACTTACGTTTGATATCTATGTACATTTTTAGTAACAGGATATTTATGCAACACATTAACATTTTCTAATGGGAACTGGAAGAGAATATCTTTCTATACATCAGATACAACATTTGTCAACATAAAGTTGAAAGATTGAAAAAGAGCAGGATCTTATTCATTGTTATTGTGGTTTCCTGTATGAACTTTGGACTGTATGGTTTCCCTGTATGATATGAACTGTATGGTATGAACTGTATGGTATGAACTGTATGGCTTCCCTTTCAACAAAGTGGCACACTGCCTACCTAGCATACCACTCATAACACGTAATTTATAACTTCAAGCAATAATTCCCAAGGATCTTTGAAAAAGTTGATATTGTAAAAAAGACTTCATTAGTTGGATTTGAACATATGGGAAGATTACCATGATGCATAATTTATTTTCATTCTTTTTTTGAAAGACCTTTGCTGAGGCACACATTAACTGTTGGTGCTTTTGATTGACACATTTCTTGACTTGTTGTTTCACATTCTCAAACTCCTCTGGCTAGCATGCTTTAGTCCAAAGAACAAAATGTGTTGTGTCATAGTTTATAACTTGTCTGCGATATCTGTACTTATCGGCCTGATATATTGACTTTAGCATGACTTTTGGATTACTTTGACCATCAACAGAATAGGACATCCATCCCTCCTTAGTAATCTCTTACAACATGTATGACAGGTCAGTTTTAGTATTCTATATTCCCCTTTCATTTCCCAACAACACACAGGTGACCAACCATTCATGTCTCAACAACAAACAGGTGGTCACCTATTCATGTCTCAACAACACACAGGTGACCAACCATTCATGTCTCAACAATACACAGGTGACCAACCATTAATATCTCAACAATACACAGGTGACCAACTATTCATGTCTCAACAACACACAGGTGACCAACTATTCTTGTCTCAACAACACACAGGTGACCAACTATTCATGTCTCAACAACAGACAGGTGACCAACTATTCATGTCTCAACAACAGACAGGTGACCAACTATTCATGTCTCAACAGCACACAGGTGACCAACTATTCATGTCTCAACAACACACTGGTGGCCACCCATTCATATTTCAACAACACATTGTCAGCACATGTTTACTGAATCTACTACATACCTAACTAACTTTGTATTTGTTGTTCCTCTTTTAATATTCAGGAAAACAGCCAAAAATTGTAAAAACCTAAAAACATCTCCATGTGGTGCACCCTGGAAACACTGCTTCAGAGCCTGCACAAAGCAGTCCAGTTAACACTTTATGTATCATGACTGACTGAGCAGTGTAGATGAGAAGGAATTAGATTTGACTGCACAGGACAAACAAGATCTCTGAATGATATCTCTTGGTTCCTGCAGGCAAAACACTGTCACAGCAGTGTAAGACAGCATCTGGTCTGGACTGCCAGGTTGTCATGTGTCAAAGCTCACAAACAGTGGGACCAATGAGCAAGTTTCTGATGAAGTAAGGCTAATATATTGAGTACAAAGAGAAGGCAGCACAGCACTAGAAGACAGCGCCATGTGCACGTTTAATGGAGAAAACAATATTTGTTAAAATCTTAACTAAAGCAGTGTTCTGATCAGGAACAAGCTTCTAGTTATCTGCTAGAAGCATGTCTTGTGGTAAAGCTAAGACATATTTCTTCCTGACTGCTCAGAAATGTGTTTAGAGGCTCAAATTTGACGAAGTGGTCATAATGTTGGGGAATGAAAATCCAGAGGGCGAACCATCCCTAGTCCACTCTATTGATAAGCATTTTCTATACCAGAACCAGTCTTATAGATGACAAAAGGTTCAGTACATGAGGGTATAAGTGATAATGAACCATCTAATTGCACGAGACAAGTTCACTAGTAGCAGAATACCTTGTAAAAGATCAATGTAATTAACCCAGTCAAAATCCTTGCTTTACTGCCTCCTCAGAGAATGCAACCCAGGGACATGTTTTAGCCTGTAAAGTCCAAGGGGACAGTAAATGATAAACCATCTTGGCATACATTTGACACACACTCATTGCCCATCTGTTACAGCCTAGGGATGCTCACCTGAATTAAAAGCATGCCAAAATCAGATGTGCTAAGCCTACATTGTACAAGTTTAAACAGTAGTACAACATACTTCATGTTCCCTGGTTAAAATCATACATAAATTTCTGATGTTTATTTGAGAGTAGGTGTAAACAAACAAAAAAATCACTTTTAAAAATCATACCTAAAAAACAGCGTGACAGTGATAAAATATTTGCCTAAAACGTGTGGCAGCAAATGTTTTAATAGAATAAAATAATGCCCATTGAAAATAGTATTTTTTAGCATCATATAAAACCATCCATTTTTAACTTACTACTATTTAATTTGATGATTGTAAGTGTAACAAATTAACAAGCTTCAAAATATGTGCTTGAGTTTTTGGTACTGGAAATCTCATGTCATTCTGAACATTGAATTTGTTGTTTGCATAAAGACAGAAAATAAAGTAGTTCCGTCATCTTATGAGAAAGAAATTAGGGCACTTACAATATCACTATTCTTGATCAGTGTATAGAATAGTGAAAAAGGTTCAATTTGAGCCAATACGTGGAGAATTGTCCTGTTTAGTTTTATTGTATGTTTTTTTAAATATATTTTTTTTCTTTTTAAATATATTTTTATTAATAGGCAAGGTAAGTGTTTTAGTAACCTGTTTAACTCATTTTGCTTTACAATATCACTATGTACCTCCACCAGTGGATGAAGCAGTTTATGAGAATATGGAAGACCAGGAGGCAGAAGGACAGATAACATCAACGAAATACTGTAACAATATGGGCAATAATTTCCTGGCTCAATAAATTTAGTTTCCCACAATTCTCCACTACACAAGTGTGTGGAAGTTAAGTCTATCTATTCACTAAACTCTTTGCTGCCTTTCAGCTTCAGGAGTAGAAGAGTTTTCTGAGATGGCCCTCTTGTGTGCTGAATATATTGTGGAATTTGTTGCCTCTTTTATTTCAGTGGTCCATTATTTTCGTGGTCAGCCTCTAGGTTTGCCTTCACTGTATCTAAATAGCATAATGGAAGTTCAGTGGAAACAGAATATGCTAAATTTTTCACAAAGTAGTATAATGCTCTTTGCTAAACTTGATTGCCTTGACCTTTCATGAGTTTACCCAGTACTTGAGGGAGTTTTTGAGATTCTGTGAATTTCGCAATTACGTAAACATGTTCAAATGTATATAACCCACATAATGGCACAACATTTGGAAATTTCACATGAAATTGACAGAGAATTGTATTATTCCCAGGGCTAATAATAACAAAAAGTCTTTTCATAGCATCAACGTAGAAACCTAGTTTGATTGTTTTCTCATTCTCTTGGTCAAGGTCAAGTACGGGAATGCTACGCGGAAGTGTGTCCCTGTTTGGACCATTCCAGAATTCAAGGGCGATTCGGTTATTTCTGCGTACAAGATATGCACAGTATGCTTTGACATTATCACAAAGAAGGGCTGAACCATCTTCACAGCCTTGCTTGCAAATTCCAATATCGCAAATAAGCTTGGAGACTCCTAGTTTTCCAAAAACCTGGAAATAGATGACAGATTCCCAATACACATATGGTAATACAGGGATACTTTCATCAGCCATGGCACCTTCAAGGTTCTCCAGACGCTGGAAGCTGGTAGTAAGTGGGCATGCATTGTGCAGATTTGCCAGTTTGCATTTCCTGTGCATAATTTCATCTTTTGCTGACAGCACTGCAACTTTCTTATGACAAGTTGATGGATTAAATCTTGCCTTGAAACCTGAAAAAAGAAATGACAATGAGGCCAGTAATCTTGAGATCATAATATGAATATTTGGTCATGTAATGTATCCTCTGTAGATGATGATGATGATGGTAGTGGTGGTGATGATGATGGTAGTGGTGGTGATGATGGTAGTGGTGGTGATTATGATGGTGATAGTAATGATGATAGTGGTGATGGTAATGATGATGATAGCACCCTAAGAGGGCACAAGTTTGTCACCCAAGTTCTCTGTGCCAAATGGAGGAGTTTTACTTTCATTTTCAAATTGGTGTTTGGTATTGTTTTTACACTGAAGTTAGTTTTTTTGAGCTCTTGCAAATTGTGAGTTAAAAATTGCAGGTTATCTTCAGCACACACCAGACAAGTCCATAGGTGCTATGATCCCCATTTCAATAAATCCATCAGAGTGTAGCAGCCGGCAGTTTGAGTTTGATGATGATTTATAAGTCTCTTCATATGTAAATTGTTTCTCTTTACAGACAATCAATATAAGATAATACTGCTTGAAACATAATAGTAAAAGTACTTATGTAAAACACAGGTTTTTAGAACGTTCCACTTAGACATGATGGACTATCACTAAAACTAGGGGGTTATGTTGTGTAAACAAGAAAACATACAAATTACAATACTCAAAAATTGTTCAACGTTTTGACCAAAAGGCACACAAAAAGATACACAAAAAATATTAAAAGATGATGAATAGAAATTATCACTACACACAAACTTGTGCAACCGAAATATAGAGGTGAGATGCCAAAAGGACAGGAACAAAAAGTACATAAAAGATGTAAATATAGGTGGAAGCAAAACGAAAAGATGACATAAATTATGGAACAAAATGAATAAAGACAAAGACCACACCAATCGAGAACTAGACAAAAGAGTGGTCTGAATTTAGTCCAAAAGGCTTGAGGGTACCCAACTTGAAAATAAGACGATTTTCTAGAGCGTACCTAGATCTATCATTTGTGGTGCAGGATCTGATGGCAGTGATCTGAATATCAAGAGCACCATCATGGTCATCACCATTGAAGTGTGTGGCAACAGGAGTAGGTGGTCTGTGCTTAATGGCATGAAGATGGTTACAGTAGCAGTCGCTCAATTTTAAGCTTGTT
The DNA here is from genome assembly GCA_034231615.1 of Meghimatium bilineatum. Lineage (NCBI taxonomy): Eukaryota > Metazoa > Mollusca > Gastropoda > Stylommatophora > Philomycidae > Meghimatium > Meghimatium bilineatum. Next base: position 34,525,003 of record CM067306.1, read on the forward strand.
TTCCCGATGTACTGCTTGCCACAGCGTTTACATATGATTACATAAATAACATTACGGGATTCACATGTAAAGGCCTTACCGATGGAGAAAGTGGCCTTTAGAAATGAAATTTAGCTCATCTGAACATGTATAGCAATGGCTGTGTACATCGGGGAAGTACCAAAGTACACAACATAACCCCCTAGTTTTAGTAATAGTCCGTCATGTCTAAGTGGAACATTCTAAAAACCTGTGTTTTACGCACTTCTCTTTACAGACTGTTCCAATCTATACACCAATCTTATGCAGTCTTGAGAGCAACTATGATTCACACTTTCGAAAATCTTCGGAGCAGATGAGGTCCTTTAATGCATTAAATATATCAGATAGATCTATTGGTGTACCCAGTGACACTGTGGCCATACTTGCCTGTGTATCTTGCATATTGCCTTCAACCCCCACATGTCCTAGCATGAATATCTCTTGCAAGTCCCAGAGAGGAAAACTAATAGAGATGCTATAGACAAGAACCTGGCATTGTGGCATGAGAGAATATTGGTAAAGGAAATGACTGATAGCACATGAAACAGAAGGCCGTGAAAAGACATGATGACCAACACCACATAGCATGAACTATTAAAATTGTATATCAAAAGAGAGCCAAGCTGTATTTCAATTCCCCTCCTCCCAACCCCAAAAAAAGGCTTCCCTAAATGCTTCCAGCAATGAAGGACCACTGAAAGTAGTCCAAAATAGAGTTCTTTTAAGAGGTTTTCAAAAATTAACAAACAGCTAGGAGACAGAGTTCATGCCTTTGAGAGGTGGATATATAGGAAAATAGGTGGAACTTTGCAGAAAGAGAAAACACAAAAATAAAAAGGTTCTACGTATGGAAAAAAAACAAGAGATGATTGAAATGTTTTGCACTTTACTAAGAAATCATGAAGACAGATGGGATTACTGTATATCATTTTAAAGATGCACTATTGGTTGATAATTCCCATGCGTTTATATTTCGTGCGGCATGTGAAAGAGAAATTAATGGGAAACTAGTTAAATTGTGTATGAAACTGTGTCATGGATAAAACGGAGGCTCGTGCACTCAAATTCCTGCACTTGCAGGGTAAATCTGCAAAACAAATTCATGATGAGATGTTTGCCATTTATAAGGATGTCTGCCCTTTGTATGATACTGTGAAGCGTTGGAAAAATCACTTTCAAATAGGACACCCTGCGTTCAAGATGAGCCAAGAAGCGGTAGGCTGTCCATTGTAGATGATGCAAGCAACATTGCAAGAGTGGAGGCACTAGTGCTCTCAGATAGGTGCATTACCGTTGAGGAAATCATGGCTGAGTTAAGACTAAGTCTGGGACCATGTTGAAGAATTTGCATGAGCAACTTCACATGTCAACGGTGTCTGTCCACCAAGTGGGTTCCCTGTCTCTTCACATCAATCCAAAAGGAGTTTTGAAGCATCCACAAAGATATTGGACATTTGCAATGCTGATGAAGATGATTTTTTTTTGTAGATTAGTTACTGTAGATGAATGCTGGGTGCATCTCTATGACCTGGAGACAAGAAACAAGAGCAAACAATGGAAACATTCCTGTTTGCCACTGACAAAGAAGGCACAGATGGTTTCCTATATGGGAAAAGTCATGCACATCATCTTTTGGGACTGTCGCAGGGTAATACTCACTGATTACCTTCCTCGTGGCCATACTATCACCCTAGCATACTAACAAAACCATCTCATGAAATTACAAGAATAAATTAAGTGCAGAAGATGTGGAATGCTGTTCAGAAGTGTTCGTCTGCTTCAGGACAATGCGCCGGCTCATGCAGCTCATGAATCCATTGTCTTTTCCCAGCAGTGCAAGTGTGCAGTGATGTCCCATCCACCTTACCTGACTTAGCATGTAGGACTTCTTTCTGTTTCTAAACATAAGAAACCACTTCATGGGCATCATTTTTCTTGACATCCAGAATTTGATTCTTGAATTGGAGACCGTGGTTCCTGGCCCAAGAGGAGGTGCTTTACAATCAAGGCATCAGGAAGGTGAAGAAGAAATGGGAGAAGTGCATCACATTGAGGGGTGAATACATAGAGAAGGATCAAAGCTCACACCAATTTTCAGGTAAGTGTCATGATTCCTTCACACTTATGTACTATACTTTTTTTACTACCCCTCGTACTAACAGAAATAAAAATTTAAAAAATACAATATGTTGGACATAGAAACATATACAACATCTTGTTGAAGATTTTACTTGAAGGAAAATTGAGTGACTGCAAGCAAGAATTAGCAGAGATACAAGTGGGAGGGAAATATGAGATGGACAAGATACAGTATGTTAGATGGCACCACTAAAGAGAAAGAGAGAGAGAGAGAGGGATTTTAGAAGGTCTGTTGCTGCCAATCTTTGATGAGGTGATGGCATTTAATGCTGTCAAGTGTTATAATTTATTAACTTTACTTAGTTATTCTTTGTCTATCTTGGTGATGAGAGTCTCATTTATTAACTTTAAAGTTAAGTCTATGGATTTTATACTGATTAACTCACAGTATACATAAGGTAGAGTCCGAATGCTACGTCCAATGGGTGGATACTTTGCTCCACTTTCAGTGGTTGCCTCCAGCGTGATAAAGTATTCTGCATCAGACCACGGGAGCGACATTAAGTAGGATGTTGCACTGCCTGCCAGTTCTACTTTAGTGGTGACTTCAATTCCCCTGATGTCCTTGATTTTTGCTGATAATCTAGAGGAAATTTAGAATGTTAATGTTGGTAGTGAGATAGTGAATTTGATAACAGAGTGTGGTAAACAATTCCAAGCACCATAGGACACAGTCAGTCACATCACAGACATCAACATCTTCATCCTCATCACAGCGGAGCTGGATGGTCATCGTCAACTTTGACGGGTGAATAGCAGTTGTGACCAGTTCCCCTGATGTCCTTGATTTTTGCTGATAATCTAGAGAAAATTGAGAATTTTAATACTGGTAGTGAGTCACTGAAGTTGAAAACAACATATTAGGGGTTGTTATCTTAGAATGGGCACATAAGATTGGTCAAAGTCAGATGTATTGGGTCATTGGTGCCAATAAAACGGTGACACAATGTATTTCCTTTCTCTGGAGTACATCCTGCTGGAAATCTAGTAGGACCATTGTCCTGCTATAAGAAAGATCCAGCAGGAGTTTGAGAATGAACACTGAAGAAGAAGAAGCACATACAAGTGAGATGGTGTATTGCGCAAAAATTAGGGCATTTTATAATATCAGGGTGACTGAATTCCTAGTTTGACAGTACAGGTTTTGGATACTTTGTCCCAGTGTCTCAAAATACTTTGTCAGGACACAAAAATGTCACAGTTTCTAAAAATATCAGCAAGCTTGTCATAAGATTATGTTAATACTTTGAATTTATAGTGAAATTATACATGTTACCACACTCAAATCCCATTATAACAAATTTGTCCAGGCCAACAAAATAAATATGTAATAATAAATTTGTTATATTCAGTATAAACAATAAAGAAAAAAGTATAATTGGGTATTTTGAAAAGTGTTGTTATTTAGAGAAATGTGTTATAGCAAGATTATACTGTAGGCCTATGTATACAAACTTGATCTGAAAAGTCAATGACTTGCTGATTATTGAGAACAAGATGGAGTAGAAATTTTTGTTATTATTTCATGGTTTGCATTTATCATTAATCAATTATCAGTTGTTATTCAGTCTTTCATACCAACATTGTGTTATCGATGTCAAATATGGATACTAATTAAAGAACAAGAGTGAAAGCTCACTATGTGTGAAATGAGATATCGGTTCATGTTTGTTAATGGGCCTACTTTTTTTGCAGAAAGCAATGACATAAATGACATGTTTTTCAGTGATTATTACCCTTGGCTATAACCACCCATCAATTAGGATTCGGGAAAGGTGGAGGCATTCATTTAGGAGGTTGTATGCGTGGGGTTCTCTGTGCGTGGCATGCAGATCTTAGAATCCAACAGCATTCCTAGCAACTGTAACAAACGTACTACATGTTTATCTACCTCCTATGACATGCTTGAAAAGAAGACAGTGGCCATATCCTTTGCACATTGAACTAGAAGTACAGTCTTCGGTTTAAACATGGGCAAAATACCGATCTATCTATGTGATGTGTCCTTTACAGAACATTGTCCTCACTGCCATATTGTAAGCCTCTCAGTTCTGAGTGAGCTGCCCAGCCTCTTCCAGTGTTATATTCAGTAGTTCTTCAATATCCTGTGTCCATCATAGTCTTGGTCTGCCTCTTGTTCTCTTTCCCAGAACTTTTCCCTCCATGATTAATCTTTCAAAACCCTTATGTTTCTTTATATGTCTGAAATATGTTAGATAGCATTTTTCTTCTTCAGCGTTCATTCTCAAACTCCCACTGGATTTCTCTTGTAACAGGACAATGATCCTACAAGATTTCCAGTTGAATGTAGTCCAGAGAATGGAAATGCGTTGTGTTGCCGTTTTATTTGCGCCAATGGCCCAACACATCCGTCTTCGGCGGAGATAGCATTTGTTTAAATATCTTTGAGGAGCTAGTCTTCTTCTATGTCTTTGTGCAATATGTATAAAATAAAATGCAACACTCCCTGGACTTACTGAATGCTCAGGACATTGTCCATAATCCTCCACTTGATCTCCACCAAAGCTGGCCCCACACTGACTGGTTTGTGAAGGACTTCAGTTAAGACTGGACTTAACAACTCTGCACAGAGAAATCGAAATTTCTTTAGAACAGACATAATATAAATTGTTAATTTTTAAGAAGTATTTTACTTAGTTTGTCTCTATCTGTAGTAATGATGATGATGATGTTTCTCATTCGCAAGCAAAGATGAGCACGGCATGAAAAAAAAAACCCAATAAAATATGATAAACAAATAGGAAAAAAAAAGTCACTTGTGGTTGTCTAATTTTGTTTTAGTTTGTGAGTTTGCAGATGCCTGATGAGTCAAATTCATGCCAGAAATGATCTATTCAAATGTGTGCAGGAGTGCAGAGGGTCCTGAGTAGGAGAGTTTTCAGATTTTTCCTTTCATCTCTTGTTAATTTCCTGCAGTGTTCTTTATTTTTTCATATTTAGTGATGCCAGCAGTGATCTAAGTGTGCAAAGCTGAATGGTCAAGGGTTGTAATCTCCTAGGAACTAGGATCGAAGCTGCAGTGCTTGAAAGAGTTATGTAAGTGATACTTAAAGAACTTTTTCTGCCCTCAGCTTGAATGTTTACCATCGCACAGCTCCTCATAGAATAATCTCTTTGGAAGGCGCTTGTCTGGCATACAGACGATGTGGCCAGTCCAGCAGAGTTGGGACCTAATCAACAGGACATGGATACTTTGTATACGGTAAAGGTATTAGGTCATAACCTTTTTGCAGTAATGGTAAAAGTAAGTTGGATTGTGTACCAGTAAAGGCATTAAGTCAAGATAAGCTGAGTTTGTACCTGTAAAGGCATTAAGTCAAGATAAGCTGAGTTGTGCACCAGTAAAGGTATTAGGTCAAGATAAGCTGAGTTTGTACCTGTAAAGGTATTAGGTCAAGATAAGCTGAGTTGTGTACAGGTAAAGGTATTAGGTCAAGATAAGCTGAATTGTGTACCAGTAAAGGCATTAGGTCAAGGTAAGCTGAGTTGTGTACAGGTAAAGGTATTAAGTCAAGATAAGCTGAGTTGTGTACCAGTAAAGGTATTAGGTCAAGGTAAGCTGAGTTGTGTACAGGTAAAGGCATTAGGTCAAGATAAGCTGAGTTGTGTACAGGTAAAGCTATTAAGTCAAGATAAGCTGAGTTGTGTACCAGTAAAGGTATTAGGTCAAGATAAGCTGAGTTTGTACCTGTAAAGGTATTAGGTCAAGATAAGCTGAGTTGTGTACAGGTAAAGGTATTAGGTCAAGATAAGCTGAATTGTGTACCAGTAAAGGTATTAGGTCAAAATAAGCTGAGTTTGTACCGGTAAAGGCATTAAGTCAAGATAAGCTGAGTTTGTACCGGTAAAGGTATTAGGTCAAGATAAGCTGAGTTTGTACCTGTAAAGGTATTAGGTCAAGATAAGCTGAGTTGTGTACAGGTAAAGGTATTAGGTCAAGATAAGCTGAATTGTGTACCAGTAAAGGTATTAGGTCAAGATAAGCTGAGTTTGTACCGGTAAATGTATTAGGTCAAGATAAGCTGAGTTGTGTACCAGTAAAGATATTAGGTCAAGATAAGCTGAGTTTGTACCTGTAAAGGTATTAGGTCAAGATAAGCTGAGTTGTGTACAGGTAAAGGTATTAGGTCAAGATAAGCTGAGTTGTGTACCGGTAAAGGTATTAGGTCAAGATAAGCTGAGTTGTGTACCAGTAAAGGTATTAGGTCAAGATAAGCTGAGTTTGTACCGGTAAAGGTATTAGGTCAAGATAAGCTGAGTTGTGTACTGGTAAAGGTATTAGGTCAAGATAAGCTGAGTTGTGTACCAGTAAAGGTATTAGGTCAAGATAAGCTGAGTTTGTACCGGTAAAGGTATTAGGTCAAGATAAGCTGAGTTGTGTACCAGTAAAGGTATTAGGTCAAGATAAGCTGAGTTGTGTACAGGTAAAGGTATTAGGTCAAGATAAGCTGAGTTGTGTACCGGTAAAGGTATTAGGTCAAGATAAGCTGAATTGTGTACCAGTAAAGGTATTAGGTCAAGTTAAGTTGAGTTGTGTACCAGTAAATGTATTATGTCAAGATGAGCTGAGTTTTGAACCAGCATCTGCACATATTTTTTCATAAATGCCCATTTGTTGACCAGAAACTATCTGACTTATGTAACCTTCATACTTGCTTAGTAGTGAGTGTCATTCCTCTACATTCTCAGAGCATGAGCCCTGGTACTTTACTTCCTGGTGACTGGATGAACCGCGGAAGTAAGTTTTATTTTAAACTATGCAGCAGTAGTAATAGGCACGGTACAATCAAGTAAATGTCACCACATAGTTGAGTTATTTCCCTTGCCTATGTTTGTAAATTTCATGTTCATCATTTAATGTCTGTTTGTTTAAAAATCCCAGGAATTTCTGAGCTTTCTTTCATACCTAGAGACTGCAGCTTTTAACTTAATGTAATGTCTATTGAAGGAGCCTTATACACAGAGAGAATCTATACTTGTATAGATGACATGCTACAAAGCTTCCATGAGAGAGTCTAAATATAACAGCATAACTACTAAGGTGTTCTGATGCATAGGTGGTTATGTTTTACATACCTAACCCCCAACCCTAAATAAATAAATATTTCAATTATTAAATGATGAACATGAAAATTACAAAAATAGACAATGGAAATAATTAAACATGTGGTGGCGTCTACTTGTAATGTACCATAGATACCTTTCCATCTTTTAGACATGGGGCAAAACAGTAGTCATATGAAATATTAAGATCTATAGATAAACACTTTCTAAATGAGAACACTAGGCTGGAAGGAAATATGTTCTATACACCTATTGTCATTTCCGATTTGCCTTTAAACGTTGTGATGGGAAGTTAGAGTAATCTGTCTTTGCACATTTGGGTCACATTTGCCATGGTCAACACTTGTCTCTTTAAGGTTTCTTTGATTGTCTCCACCCATCTAGTTCTTGGCTTTCCTCCTGCCATGTAATCTGGTCTTCTGATGTTATATGCAGAGAATGGATTGGTTCCATTCTCATGAGGTGGCCAAACTATCTTGTTTGGGAGATATGATAACACTGTGAAGGTATTGAGGGGCGGGGTTGGCTATCCCATAAAGGGTCAAAGTATACTAGAAACCATGCTGAAGTTGGATGTGTCAGGCCAAAGAACGCATATATCTCAGACAAGCTATAAACCACAACACAATTCTTTATACTGACTCATCATCATCAAGTGGCATCTCTATAACAATGAGAATTTTTTTTTAATTCTTAAAAAAAATTGGAATTTTCTCCTGGGGTGAGCAGAACAGAACAATTTAGGGCAATCTAAGGTATGTGTAACCAGTGGGCTGTGGAAGCTATCAGTATGCTTACTCTTCATTATGTTCTGGAAGAGAACAAACACACCAGCAAGCTATGGAAACCATCAGCATGTATACTCTTCATCATGCTCTGGGAGAGACCAAACACCTATGGGTTTGCTCAGAGTGCCTCAACATCAATTCAGAAAATTAAAAACTGTAGTCAAGAAAAGAATTATAAAAATGTGGAATTGATATGAATTCTTACATTGATTATATACCGGCATCATTGCACTGCAATAAAATCCCCATAGGCACTCAGTCTCCTCAAGCGCGTGCTACAGTGTATTAATACTGATAACTTCACTGGCTGACTGGTTAAACACACTTAACTTCTGCCCTTCAGACTCTAAGTACTACTCATGCCACACTTTATACTAAATTCTTCCAATCAAATTTTCACCTAACAATCGTACACAAAACAAGTTCAGAGTGCCTTCCTAATCCATTCTCAATTGAGCAAACATCAATGCATTTAACACAAGCCTATCTGCTCATTCATTTCCAAGAATATGAACATTTCCATGGTAGTAAATTCATGTGGTACCCAGATTGTTTACTCTGACATAATTCTGTGATATAAAAGTACACAGACAATCCTGTCATAAATCACACTGTAGAAAATGTATTCAAATAATCCTCCAACACATCAAAGTGTAGTGAGGTTATGTAAACAATTTTACCACATTTCTAGATGTAGGAATGGTATGTAAATAACCCTACAATACATCAAAGTGTATTGAGGTTATGTAAACAATTTTACCACATTTCTAGATGTAGGAATGGTATGTAAATAACCCTACAATACATCAAAGTGTAGTGAGGTTATGTAAACAATTTTACCACATTTCTAGATGTAGGAATGGTATGTAAATAACCCTACAATACATCAAAGTGTAGTGAGGTTATGTAAACAATTTTACCACATTTCTAGATGTAGGAATGGTATGTAAATAACCCTACAAAACATCAAGATTTAGCATACATTACATAAGGAGTCTTTATGTTTGTCCTTATCTTGACAAAGGCCTAGTGATCAAAACATTAAACCTGTGTATTTGTAAAACTGATTTAGAACTAATTTTGTGTTATTTTAGTAATTTTCATTTGCTGCAGTTTTTCTTTCTTGTTGAGTAGTTTAAGAATGTTAACTGGTGTTAGGTATTACTTACTGCTGTCCTTGACGAAATCAAGAGAGGCGACATACCTAGCTACTTCCACCTCTGCCAGTTTAGGCTGCCTGGGAATCATCTTGGCTCGCATGGTTAAAGAACGAGACTGTATAGCCGTTAGTCTGTGTCAAGGCAAAAATTAAATGCGATATTAAATTAAAAACTAGCCCTGTTGTGGATAGTGTATTGACTTTCTAGTCTATTGTGGTACAATTTAATTCTCCGTTGTAAGGATTATTTTCCTCTTCATTCATTCTCAAAATCTGCAGATTAGCAGGATATAGTCTGAAGAATAATGAGCACACAGCTAGAAAACAGAATTTATCCCTTTGAGATGTGAATATATAGAAGAATAGGGAGAACTTGGTGGAAAGATAAGAAAATAAAGAGGTTCTAACAACACTTTATATGAAAAAAAAGAATTATTAAAGGAAATAATCATCATCATGTAGCCTATCCTGAACAGGATGTAGCAGTCATCACAGCCTTTTGAAAATCCTGTTGATCATGAGCTAGTCTTCCTGCTTCTGTTACTGTCGTGTTCAGGTGGTCTTTGATGTTTTGCATCCATCTTCTTCTTGGTCTGCCTCTTTTTCATCTCCCTAACATCATCCCCTCAATTATGGTCTTCTCTAGGCTGTCATGATGTTTGATATGGCCAAAATATTGTAGTTTTCTGGAAAAAAACCATGCTGTTTAGCCAGTTTTATTTTACGTTAATTTCTCTCAGGATGGCTAAATTGGTGATCTTTTTGGTCCATGGTGTTCTAAGGATTTTTCTGTAACATTTTATTTCAAATGCTGCTATTTTATTTTTCACTCTTTTATATTCTATTTTATTTTTCAAAGGAAATAAAGATTATAGAAATTATAATATTTTGAATATATTTAAAGACATGACATCTTGTTGAAGACCTTACTTGAGGGTAGAGTTGAGGGGAGACAAGCAAGAGGTAGAGATACTAGTGAGAGGGGAAACATCATGAGATGGACAGGATACAATCTATTAGAGTGTGCTACCAAGGCAAGAGACAGGGAATGTTGGTGGTTCATTGCAGCCAACATTCGCTGCAGAGATGCCTCTTGATGATAATGAGTCAGTAGAAAGAATTGTGTTGTGATTTATAGCTTGACTATGATATATGCGTTTTTAGACCTGACACATCTAACTTCAGCATGGTTTCTGGTATACTTTGACCCTTTATGGGATAGTCAACCCCACCCCTCAATATAGACACTGTCATTTTTAACAGCATACATTGCTGGTATCAGTGTCACTATTCTTCGCTTCCCTATGAAGCCGTGGAAATACACAGACATACGAATTCTAGTTCTTGATTAGGAACCAGCATATCAGCAGTAGGTGCATTCCCATAAATGCTTAGCTTGTCATCCATCATGTAGTTTAGGACTATACACTCAGTTTTGTTGTGCTTTCTTTGGATCTTTCCAGGCAGAACAAGCTTTCTTTCCACTCCCATGGTAACTTCTATATCTATCATTCTCTGAATGCATACATTGTCTCTTTCTACCGCCTCTTCGTCACTTTATAATGTATCCATAACTGTCCTTGTTAACTCTATCTATTTATCTGTCTGCCTGCCTGCCTGCCCACCTACCTATCCTATCTATCTATCTTTCTATCTATTCGCTAAACCCTTTGTTGCCTTTCTCGAGTTTTAAGAGTTTTCTCGAGATGGTCCTTATGTGTGCTGAGTATATTGTGGAATTTGTCTCCTCTTTATTTCGGTGCTCCATCATTTTCATGGTCGACTTCTAGGTCTGCTTTTACTGTATCTAGGTAGTACAGCTTGCTATGGTATGCTGTCTGATGGTAGTCTGTTGATGTGTGCAAATCATTTGATCTGTTGTCTCTTAATATATTCCAATATTCCAGCCAGTTCTTTGTCTAATGTCCTCATTTCTCACTCTTTCTCTTAGTGACATTTCTAGGATTCTACATCAGCATGCCATTTCAGCTGTCAAATGTTTATGTTTGTCTTGTGCTGTCATTGTCCATGTTTCCATCCAGCCAGAGTGAATCCAGCCTTAGACTAAACCATGAAGGAGTTTCATTCAATCCAGCCTTAGACTGACCCATGAAAGATTTTCAGTCAGTCCATCCTTAAATTGACCCATTAAAGAGTTTCAGTCAGTCCATCCTTAGACTAACCCATGAAAGAGTTTCAGTAAATTATATATATATAAATTGGTATTGTATCCTATTCAGGATGTAGCCATCAACACATAATTGTTTGGCTGTAGTGATATTCTAGGCATTATAAATACATTTAGTAGTTTGCCATTGCTTTCTGAACAGTCTGAATGCACAATTTCATGTGGCAGAATTTGAACCTGGTACTTTGTGGTACTTTGGCCGTCACAGACGCTCTCTGTATCATGCCGCCACAGAATCAGTAAACCAAAAAAGTCATCCTTTTTGTCTCTTGAGCTCTATTGAGAAACAAAATAAATGTGCAAGCAGATCAAAAAAGAACATTTCCTGTTAGTCATAAAATGTCACAAACTTATTTAGTTTGAACATGATTCCATTTCTATGGCTATCCTGTAGGTGACAGCTGAGGGTGGAAGAAGAGAAGGACACAGGTAATTTTAGAAAAATAATAGCATAGCTGTCAACTTATTTTTTTCATAAATTCATATTTTGTACAATTTATATATGTATCTTTAGTAATTTAAATTTAACCCTCTCCCCCATTTTTTTCACTGTCAATACATGAATGTGAGATACACATCGCTGTACATCAGTATAAATACGGGAAAACTGTACTATTTAACATCTATGTAATAGTAAGGACCAGTCAAGAAGAAGACAAAGGGATGAGAGCTGAGAAGCATGGATGGAAATTTGTATGTTGATGTTTTCAAAGTGGTATGTCTAAGTCCCTGAAGGGTTATGGATTTGATGATGATAGACATGTGTCATTTCAACTTACCTTTCCTGCAGTGTTGCAACATCCTGAAAATGAAAACAGAAATACATTAAATCACATGCATACTATCAACACCTCTACTACTGCTGCTACTAATGCCTACTAATATCTGCTGTTGCTGCTACTAATACATCCATAGCTACTGTTGATTCTGCTACTACTACTACTACTACTACTACTGCCTACTAATGCAGCCATAGCTTCTGTTGATTCTGGTACTACTACTACTACTACTACTACACTACTACCTACTAATGCAGCCATAGCTGCTGTTGATTCTGGTACTACTACTGCTACTTTACTACTACCTACTAATGCAGCCATAGCTGCTGTTGTTACTACTACCTACTAATACAGTGATAACTGTTGCTGCTTTTACTACTTACTAATATAGCCATATCTGCTGGTGTTGCTGCTACTAATAAATCCATAGCTGCTGTTGCTGTTGCTACTACTATTTACTAATACAGCCATAACTGTTGCTGCAGCTACTACTATTACTACCTACTAATACAGCCATAACTGTTTTTGCTGCAGCTACTACTACTACCTACTAATACAGCCATAAATTTTGCTGCAGCTACTTAGTTCATTCATTTTATCCTTTTGTGCCACATAGGGCAGAGGTTTTAATTCTCCATGCGTTATGGTCCGCTGCCTGTACTTTTAGTTCTTGTATGGACTTGCAACCTATTATTTCTCCTTCTTTAAGTATGGTGCTTTTTAGGGTAATTTGGGATCTTCCTCTTTTTCTTTTCCTCTTTTTTTCTTTTCTAATACTACCTACAATGCAGCCATAACTGTTTCTGCTGCTATTACTACCTGCTAATACAGCCATAGCTGTTGTTGTTGCTACTATTCTCTATTAATACAGCCATAGCTGTTGCTGTTGCTACTATTCTCTACTAATACAGCCATAGCTGCTGTTGATGCAGCTACCACTACCTACTAATACAGCCTAAGATGCCATTGATGCTGTTACTACTACCTACTAATACGGCCATGTTGCTCTTATAACTTACATTATATTACTACTACAGCTACTACTGCAGGTGCTACTATTACAACTACTATTATTACTATGCTAGATATACCAGCTTTGTCAAGGATGGTGGTATCTGAAATGTTGTTTTGCCATCTGATGTTCATAACTGTTCTGAGACAAGTTGTGTGAAAGTGATTGAGATTCCTCACATGTCATCTAAGCACAGTTCAGGTTTCACCAGCGTATAACAGCACTGGAAGTACCACTGTTCTGTAAACTTTCAGTTTATTACGGTATGTTGGCTAATGATATTTCTATGCCACAAATTTGCATTCTTAAAGTGAACAGAATATACTTTTATTCTCACTATATCTACTACTATTTCTACCACTACTACTACTATTACTTACACCTACCTACTACTACTTCTACTACTACCACCACCACTACTATTATTTCCACCATACTACCTACTACTACTACTATTTCTACTACTACTATTACTTACACCTACCTACTACTTCTACTACTACCACACCACTACTATTATTTCCACCATACTACCTACTACTACTACTATTTCTACTACTACTATTACTTACACCTACCTACTACTACTTCTACTACTACCACACCACTACTATTATTTCCACCATACTACCTACTACTACTACTATTTCTACTATACTACTACTATTACTTACACCTACCTACTACTACTACTATTTCTACCACACCACTACTATTATTTCCACCATACTACCTACTACTACTACTATTTCTTCTACTACTACTACTATTACTTACACCTACCTACTACTACTACTATTTCTACCACTACTACTACTATTACTTACACCTACTTACTACTACTTCTACTACTACCACCACCACTACTATTATTTCCACCATACTACCTACTACTACTACTATTTCTACTATACTATTACTATTACTTACACCTACCTACTACTACTACTATTTCTACCACTACTACTACTATTACTTACACCTACCTACTACTACTTCTACTACTACCACCACCACTACTATTATTTCCACCATACTACCTACTACTACTACTATTTCTACTATACTACTACTATTACTTACACCTACCCACTACTTCTACTATTTCTACCACTGCTACTACTATTACTTACACCTACCTACTACTACTTCTACTACTACCACACCACTACTATTATTTCCACCATACTACCTACTACTACTACTATTTCTTCTACTACTACTACTATTACTTACACCTACCTACTACTACTACTATTTCTACCACTACTACTACTATTACTTACACCTACCTACTACTACTTCTACTACTACCACCACCACTACTATTATTTCCACCATACTACCTACTACTACTACTATTTCTTCTACTAATACTACTATTACTTACACCTACCTACTACTACTACTACTACTACTACTATTACTTACACATTACCTACTACTACTTCTACTACTACCACCATCACTACTTTTATTTCCACCATACTACCTACTAATACTACTATTTCTATTACTACTACTACTATTACTTACACCTACCTACTACTACTACTATTTCTACCACTACTACTACTATTACTTACACATTACCTACTACTACTTCTACTACTACCACCACCACTACTATTATTTCCACCATACTACCTACTACTACTACTATTTCTACTACTACTATTACTTACACCTACCTACTACTACTTCTACTACTACCACCACCACTAATATTATTTCCACCATACTACCTACTACTACTATTTCTACCACTACTACTACTATTACTTACACCTACCTACTACTACTTCTACTACTACCACCACCACTACTATTAATTCCACCATACTACCTACTACTACTACTTCTACTACTACTACTTCTACTACTACTACTATCACCACCACTACAACTATTTCTACTTCTACTTACTACTACCACTATTACAATTTCAACTATACCTACTTCTACTACTACTATTTCTACTACCGCCACCACTACCTCCACCACACCTACTACTCTATCACCATTACCACTATTTCTACTACTACTACTACTACAACCACTACTTTTGCTTCCACCATACCAACTACTACCCTTTTTCTACTACTACTGTCAGCACTACTACCGCTATTTCTACTACTAATACCACTATAGAACTTTTACCATGCTTACTACTACTAATATTACTACTACTCCTACCACCACCACCTCCATCATACCTACTACTATAGTTACTGCCAGCAATCATCTTTTACCCTTAACATGCAGGCTCACATTGCTTACGTCTGTTCCAGAATGGACAGCTTTCACAGAGACAGTATCATTGACCTGGTCTTCTAAGAGATCCAAGGATAAATTCTGTGCTTTAACTTCACTGGACAGACTCAGGCACTGTTTGACCGCTTCATGTCGCTAAATAAATAAAGAGATTTTCACAATCATGTATGATTATAACATGGACTTCACAGAAATTAAGAATTAAAATTATCAAAGTATGGAATATATTTTTTTCTGCCATAGTATGAAGTGGTGGAACAATGAGCCAGGTAGACATATTGAACTCCATACATGGAACAATGGGAGCCGCGTTAGCGCAGTGGTTAGCGCACTGGCTTCGCATATGAGTGGTCCTGGGTTCATTCCCCAGCTGAGGCGGAAATGTTTTCAGATCACAACGGCTCCCAGGTCGACCCAGCCTTAAATGGGTACTGGATTAATCCGGGAAGTAAAGACTGCGAGGGAGAGGAGATGGCTACCGCCCTCATTTGCAGAGCCTGTGAAATGTGAGATCGCTAACATCTCACACCCCTACGGCATTAATAAATGCTATGGGTTACTTTACTTTACTTTTACTTATGGAACAATAGTAATTACGTAAAACACAAGGTCCATCAGCTTTACAATTAATGTACAGATAAAATACAGGTAACAGTATACAAGACAGTTTCAATGTTTCAACCATTAGGTCTTTATCAAGAAAATACAAGAAAAACAGTGAATTAACAGTTAAAACAGTAGAAATTAAAGCATTATCACAAATGCATTAGTGGCAGACATTTAACAGCAGAGACGTCTAAGGAAACAGCAACCTATGGGTACAGAAGTATTGTGATAGAGACAGACATGGATGGATGACAGACAGATGGTTGGATGGATGGAAGGATGGAAGGATAGAAAAATAGATATAGATAAGATAAGATAAGATAAGATAAGATAAGATAAGATAAGATAAGATAAGATAAGATAAGATAAGATAAGATAAGATAAGATAAGATAAGATAAGATAAGATAAGATAAGATAAGATAAGATAAAATAAGATAAGATAAGATAAGATAAGATAAGATAGATTATAGGATAGATAGGTAGGTAGGTAGGTAGGTAAGTAGGGATGCAGGTAGGTAGGTATAAAGATAGATAAGTAAGTAGTTAAATAGATAGATAGACAGACAAACAGACACACTAGACTATACACTTGGCGAACGCAGAGACACAAAAGTACTAATTCAGGCAGAAAAGTTTCAGTGTATGCCAACTCATCCAATGAAGGAAAGATTCCAAAATCTAGCAATGGGACGACTGAAAAGAAGCAGCTTTATCCATCAAGCTAAACGACTACGCACACAACTTACAGACCTACCTCAAGTTGACAGCCCCTTAAGGCCTGTACCAGAACAAACCCCGTGGAGTGAAAGACATGGAATGCCAATATACATTCAGACCCATGTGAAAGGAATACTAAGCGAGGACAAACAGAACAGTGTGCAGCGAAGGACAGTCACCCTCAGTTTTCTGGATGAGGAATATCCACAAGATATATGGGTCAGAGTATACACAGATGGGTCAGCACAGAATATCGTGAGGAATGGAGGTGCAGGTGTATATATAGAATATCTACACAAGCCTAGAGATACAATCAGAATACCGACAGGAAAATTCTGCAATAATTATGATGCAGAAATCCAGGCAATTAGTGTGGCAGCTAAAAAACTGCTGAACTCCAACTCTGACCTACAGCCTGTGGTATTCCTGACAGATGCAAGGTCAGTGCTTCAAGCTCTCCAGTCTGGAAAACTAACAGACTTGAAAAAACTACTTAGCGAATTGTCTTACCAGTATAGGGTAACCATGCAGTGGATACCCTCTCACTGTGGAATACCAGGAAATGAAAAAGCAGACCAACTGGCTAAGGAAGGTGCTACCGGATATAAGACCAACCAGATATACCAATCACCTACCATCAGAAAAAACAGATGATCAAGTCAATAAGAAAGCCACAAACACCAACACAAGATGACTATCATATTATGAACAGGCCAGAACAAGTTATAATTCTACGTCTCAGAACAGGACACAACCGACTCCGCAGTCACATGTATACAAAGTTCAAGATTGGCAACACGGCCATGTGTACATGTGGACAGGCAGCACAGAGTGCCAAACATATACTTCAAGAGTGTTCTGAGCATGAAACGCTGAGGCAGACATATTGGCCAGAGGAAACAACACTGGAATCAAAGCTCTATGGGACACTGTATGAGCTACAAAAGACAGTGAGTTTTATTAAGGAGACAGAATTACAGATATAGACATGTTTCAAGTGAACGAAAGAAGAAGAAAAAACTAGACTATACTAAAGACTAGACTAGACTAGATGACAAGACTAGAATAGACTAGACTAGATTAGACGACTATACTATATACTAGGACTAGGACTAGGACTAAATTAGACTAGACTAGACAGGCAGGCAAGCAGGCAGACAGACAGACAGACAGGTAGATAAATTGTGACATTACTGTTTCTGACATAGTTATATGAGCAAAATATCATTCATATTGTTCTTTTCTTGTCATACGGTATATTCTATTATCTTATTCTTGTCATTTATTCTATTATCTTATTCTTGTCATTTATTCTATTATCTGATCTGTGTTGGTAATATTCTAATTTACTTTATTTTACTTTAAAATAGATGGTCTCACAACCAAAAGAAACTGTAAATGAGATGTGGTTGTGAGATCATCTCTTCGCATTCACAGTTTTTGTGTTTATTTCTAGTTCATTTTTATTTCTTAATAAAAGTCTCTATTGGACCATAACTTGCAAAATGTCATTGTTCTTTTACTGTTTGTTTTGTTATTTCTCATTGATATTTTTCAGTATCAGGAAACAGAAGAAGAGGAGACCAAGAAGACGATGGACCAGCGACATTGAAGAATGTGTGAACATGTCTCTGGTCAATGAAGGCCTGCTGGTCCAGGACAGAGAGGCATTCAGAGTAGCCACAATGAAGACAACATTCTGGAAAGAATACCAGTAGGTCTCTATGTCACTTGAGAAATATAAGTGTTAGTTATATTAGTTACCAGTGACAATAACACATTACCGTAGTTGTTATTGCTTAACAGTTATGATACACATACATACACAGACAAATACAGCAACACACAATGACACACGTACATACACACCTGTTGACTTATAGTCGTGAGGAGTGTGGCCTCTTTTTCTCCAACTGTTTCATTGATCACATTACAGACAGATCTGATCTCTCTCATTCTTTCCTCTGTTTCTTCCTGCAAAGATAATCTCATTCATAATACAATATAATATGATACTTCATCCGTCGAAGATGGATGTGTCGGACATTGGTGCATATAAAATGGCGACAAAACACATTTTCATTCTCTGGACTACATCCTGCTGGAAATCTAAAAGAACAACTGTCCTGCTACAAGAGAGATCCAGCTGGAGTTTGAGAACGAATGCTGAAGAAGAAATTCATTTGAAAATAAATGTCTTTGAAAACTCTTAAGTATTGGTTTTGAAAATTTCAACTCATAAACACATAAGAGAAGACACCAAATAGCAATATATTTCTACAACAAGAAGAAAACGATGGAATTATATCAGACATGTACATAGAATTAATGAAAACAGACTGTCACTGCAAGCATTAAAATGAGTACCATATGGAAAAAGAAAAATAGGAAGATCAGGACAACAACCATCTTCACAGAACAGCCATGAGAGAGGGTATGACTGTGTCTCAACAAAATGTAAGAATTAATATAGTAGCATCACATCACTGGAACTAGAGATCACTTGTTTCTGCCCTATGTACCGTATTCGATGCTGAAGGAACATAGATGGATAGATGAATGGATGGATAGATAATATTTCTGCCCAGTTTATGTAATACTATAGCCAAACAGGCATGACACATTGACACAAATATGATGCAGTATTTGAGAGATTTGCTCTGTGCTTTCAGCTGATTTCAGGTCGTGAATGGTTTTTCCAAAACAATAATCATTAAAAACCCTATGAAAACAAAGAAATTCACTTACGAATTATGATTACAGGTATCAGCAAACATCCGACGTGAGTTCATAGATACTCCAACCCTCATCTCAATAAATCTTAACTGCTTTTTTAAAATAATTTAACATTTATGCTTACTAATGTACAGCTCACAATAGAATAGTTTCTTTGTAAGATGTATTCTTACAGGATTGGATCTGCTCAACGACATTGAAACCTGATCAATAAGGTTGTTGTTGTATTTATCCCCAGGAATTATGAGCAATTAGCTCTTACATCCTTTGTGCAATGTGGTGGTTTCTACAGAGCCTTATTTCATACACAGAAAATTAACTCTTGTCGGTGTGCAATGATTTGAGAAGAAGTCTCCTACTGAGGGGGTAATTTCTAGGAGTTTTGTTGCTTTTCTTTGTTTCCACAACATATAGAGTTGGAGTCATCTTCAGTAACCTTGCCAAGCAATGGTTGGTCTGGTGAGCCAATAGTGAGACTTTCAGACCTTCTAATGTGAATCAACAAGGTATGTATACTTTCCATCTTGAACCGTCAGTGTTTGACACAATCTTACAGAGAACAGACCAGTGGAAGTAGAAGTAGGGAACACAGAAAATAATGGATTGACAACATCAAAAAATGGACAGGACTTTATTTTACAGGACACAAGGAGAAAATGGACAACATCAAGAAATGAACAAGAGTTTATTTCTACAGAACACAAGGAGAAAATGGACAACATCAAGAAATGGACAAGACTTGATTTCTACAGAACACAAGGAGAAAATGGACAAAATCAAGAAATGGACAGGACTTGGTTTCTACAGAACACAGGAAAATATAGAGATTTTTACATTAATGCATTATCTACAGCAGGGGTTCTTAACATTTTCTGTTGGCGAGCACCACCCACTTGTAAAAGTGAGTATGCGAGTATCATAACAAATAATAGGAAATGATTACCTATATATCTATATTTTTGGCCATATAATGTTCTCCCCCTTTCTTTACCCCATAATCATTGATAGTAATGCTATTTGTTTTGTTTTTATAGCAAAGTTTGAACTGTAAAGGGAACTTGTGATTGTTGTTGTTCATTACATTTGTTAAACTCGTATGATATGAGCACCACACGTACAAAATCATCATGGTGCTTACAGGCAACAGGTTGACAACACCTGATCTACAGCATCCCAACGACTCTAACAGGTTCTAAGACAATACTACTACCCTACTGCTGTGTCAGTTTCAGGTGAAGGAGCACATGTGAAAGGATATAAACCTTTTCCTAGGATGAGGAAATGCAACCTAAAACTAAATGGTGTAGCATGGTAGACCAGGTACGTAATCTTGGTTTGCAGCTGGTCTAGGTTGGGAGAACTGATAACCAGACAGATAGAGTGCAGCATTGCTGATCTGGCAGCTCCTGCAGCTTGACTTGTTCCAAATGTATTGGTATTACCTTTCCTTTGGAGTTAACAAGACAGACAGAGAGAGGGATCATGCTGCAAAAGCAACACATGGTTTCTATATTTCAGTCTGGGCATTTTGTTATGAAGAGGTATACTCCATCCCTGAACTTAATGGTTTCTATATTTCAGTCTGGGCATTTTGCTATGAAGTATACTCCATCCCTGAACTTAATGGTTTCTATATTTCAGTCTGGGCATTTTGCTATGAAGAGGTATATTCCATCCCTGAACTTAATGGTTTCTATATTTCAGTCTGGGCATTTTGCTATGAAGTATACTCCATCCCTGAACTTAATGGTTTCTATATTTCAGTCTGGGCATTTTGCTATGAAGTATACTCCATCCCTGAACTTAATGGCTCTGTTACATCCATCATCACCGTGAATCAAAGATTATATTTCTTATAACACAATAACAGTACTATCATCTAGAGGGATGGAGAGATAACTACTACTGTATTACTGTGAGAGATACCTACTACTGTACTACTGTGAGAGATACCTACTACTGTACTGTGATAAGTACCTACTACTGTACTACTGTGAGAGATACCTACTACTGTACTACTGTGAGAGATACCTATTGTTGTACTACTGTGAGAGATACATATTACTGTACTACTGTCAGAAATACTTACTACTGTACTACTGTCAGAAATACTTACTACTGTACTACTGTGAGAGATACCTACTACTTTACTAATTTGAGAGGTGCCGCTGCTACTGTACTACTGTAAAAGATACCTATTACTGTACTACTGTGAGAGATACCTACTACTGTACTACTGTGAGAGATACCTATTACTGTACTACTGTGAGAGATACCTACTACTGTACTACTGTGAGAGATACCTACTATTGTACTACTGTGAGAGGTGCCTTGCTACTGTACTACTGTGAGAGATACCTGCTAGTGTACTACTGTGACAGGTGCCTACTACTGTACTACTGTGAGAGAAACCTACTACTGTGAGAGATACCTACTACTGTACTACTGTGAGAGATACCTACTGCTGTACTACTGTGAGAGGTGCCGGTGCTACTGTACTACTGTGAGAGATACCTAGTACTGTACTACTGTGAGAGATACCTACTACTGTACTACTGTGAGAGATACCTACTACTGTACTACTGTGAGAGGTGCCTACTACTGTACTACTGTGAGAGATACCTACTACTGTACTACTGTGAGAGATACCTACTACTGTACTACTGTGAGAGATACCTAGTACTGTACTACTGTGAGAGATACCTACTACTGTACTACTGTGAGAGATACCTACTACTGTACTACTGTGAGAGGTGCCTACTACTGTACTACTGTGAGAGATACCTAGTACTGTACTACTGTGAGAGGTGCCTACTACTGTACTACTGTGAGAGATACCTACTACTGTACTACTGTGAGAGATACCTACTACTGTACTACTGTGAGAGGTGCCTATTACTGTACTACTGTGAGAGATACCTACTACTGTACTACTGTGAGAGGTGCCTACTACTGTACTACTGTGAGAGATACCTACTACTGTACTACTGTGAGAGATACCTACTACTGTACTACTGTGAGAGATACCTACTACTGTACTACTGTGAGAGATACCTACTACTGTACTACTGTGAGAGGTGCCTACTACTGTACTACTGTGAGAGATACCTACTACTGTACTACTGTGAGAGGTGCCTACTACTGTACTACTGTGAGAGGTGCCTACTACTGTACTACTGTGAGAGATACCTACTACTGTACTACTGTGAGAGATACCTACTACTGTACTGTGATAAGTGCCTACTACTGTACTACTGTGAGAGATGCCTACTACTGCACTACTGTGAGAGATACCTACTACTGTACTACTGTGAGAGATACCTACTACTGTACTACTGTGAGAGATACCTACTACTGTACTACTGTGAGAGATACCTACTACTGTACTACTGTGAGAGATACCTACTACTGTACTACTGTGAGAGATACCTACTACTGTACTACTGTGAGAGATACCTACTACTGTACTGTGATAAGTGCCTACTACTGTACTACTGTGAGAGATACCTACTACTGTACTACTGTGAGAGATACCTATTACTGTACTACTGTAAGAGATACCTACTACTGTACTACTGTGAGAGATACATACTACTGTACTACTGTGAGAGATGCTTCTATTGTACTACTGTGAGAGATACCTATTACTGTACTACTGTAAGAGATACCTACTACTGTACTGTGATAAGTGCCTACTACTGTACTACTGTGAGAGATGCCTACTACTGTACTGTGATAAGTGCCTACTACTGTACTACTGTGAGAGATGCCTACTACTGTACTACTGTGAGAGATACCTACTACTGTACTACTGTGAGAGATGCTTCTATTGTACTACTGTGAGAGATACCTATTACTGTACTACTGTAAGAGATACCTACTACTGTACTACTGTGAGAGATACCTACTACTGTACTACTGTGAGAGATACCTACTGCTGTACTACTGTGAGAGGTGCAGGTGCTACTGCACTACTGTGAGAGATACCTGCTAGTGTACTACTGTGAGAGATACCTACTGATGTACTACTGTACTACTGTGAGAGATACCTGCTAGTGTACTACTGTGACAGGTGCCTACTACTGTACTACTGTGAGAGAAACCTACTACTGTGAGAGATATCTACTACTGTGAGAGATATCTACTACTGTACTACTGTGAGAGATACCTACTAATGTACTACTGTGAGAGATACAAATTACTGTACTACTGTGAGAGTTACCTACTAATGTACTACTGTGAGAGATACATATTACTGTACTACTGTGAGAGGTGCCGGTGCTACTGTACTACTGTGAGAGATACCTACTACTGTACTACTGTGAGTGATACCTACTACTGTACTACTGTGAGAGATACCTACTACTGTACTACTGTGAGAGATACCTACTACTGTACTACTGTGAGAGGTGCCGGTGCTACTGTACTACTGTGAGAGATACCTACTACTGTACTACTGTGAGAGATACCTACTACATTACTACTGTGAGAGGTGCCGGTGCTACTGTACTACTGTGAGAGATACCTATTACTGTACTACTATGAGAGATACCTACTACTGTACTACTGTGAGAGGTGCCTACTGCTGTACTACTGTGAGAGATACCTAGTACTGTACTACTGTGAGAGATACCTATTACTGTACTACTATGAGAGATACCTACTACTGTACTACTGTGAGAGGTGCCTACTACTGTACTACGGTGAGAGGTGCCTACTGCTGTGCCAGGATTATGATCCTGTCTTCATAAACCAAGAGTCTTTCTCTGACACTGATGAGTTAAGCTGCAACCATTATGACTACCACCATCCACAGTACTAATACAACTACTAACCACTACCACTACTACTACAGCACCACTGTCTCTCACCTCTGTTGTCTTGAGTAAGTTTTGCACTGTCTTCATAACACTGCTCAGCTCCTTCCTCTTGGATCTGATCTGTCTGCGAATCTTCTCCAGTTGGTCTTTCTGGTTGCATAGAAAAATATACTAAGTCAACAACTAAGTCAGCAATAGGTAAAAACATATTAGGCTTATATCAGCAACTGATGCAGCAACAGGTAAAACAGACTTATATCAGCAGCTAATGCAGCAACAGGTAAAACAGACTTATATCAGCAACTGATGCAGCAACAGGTAAAACAGACATATCAGCAGCTAATGCAGCAACAGGTAAAACAGACTTATATCAGCAGCTAATGCAGCAACAGGTAAAACAGACTTATATCAGCAGCTAATACAGCAACAGGTAAAACAGACTTATATCAGCAACTGATGCAGCAACAGGTAAAACAGACATATCAGCAGCTGATGCAGCAACAGGTAAAACAGACATCAGCAGCTGATGCAGCAACAAGTAAAACAGACATCAGCAGCTGATGCAGCAAAAGTAAAACAGACATCAGCAGCTGATGCAGCAACAAGTAAAACAGACTTATATCAGCAACTGATGTGGCAACGGATAAAATAGGCTTATATCAGCAACTGATGCCGCAAAGGTAATAATAGAAATAGTACCGGGACAGTCTTTATTACCAGCAGCAATCATGATAAAAATCAAGAAGTGACACATTTTGATTATTTAGGAACTAATATAAACAATGCGGGGGACTGCACAGTTGAGATCAAGAGAATAACTGCAATAGAGCTGGCAAAATTAAAACAGATAAAGAAACTATGACAAGGTACTAACATAAGAACCACATTGTGTTTACTACGAACATGTGTATTTCCTGTGGCGACATATGGATGTGAAGCATGGACACTAAATAAAACAGTGGCCATGAGAATAACAACATTTGAATTAAAGTGTTATAGAAGTTTTGAGAATACCATAGACATCGAAGAAAACAAACCAGGAGGTGTTACGAAAAAAATAACGTCCAGTAAGGTTGGCTTCTGTATACTATATTAAAGAAAAAGCTAGTTTTTTTCGGTCATATTAAGAGACACGACGGCATGGAGAGAGTGTTAATGGAGGGGATGATAGATGGCAACAGGGGCAAAGGCCGACCAAGACGCCGTTGGACAAAAGACGTTCAAGAAGCTGCAGCTTAGTACATGAAGAGTTATCTTCATCCCGACGGCAGGTTGCTGCCATGAGACATACCTTTAAGCTAGTTAGACTGATTCATTATCTCCTTTAGTATAAGATAGCAGATTGCTCCAGTTCTGTGTTGGTTGATAACTCGTCTCTTAATTACCTCGTACTATATTCTATTCTAGCAACTCCACTGATAACTCTCAGATTCTGCCTTCTGACCATAGACATAGAAACAACATACCCTGCATCGCCCATCTGGTCTAATTCATTGAACGTGTTCCAAATATTAGCACAGTCCCGTTACCACCTGTCACTGTAAGGATGATGGCAAGAATCTCTGATCTTTCATTTCAGTCGCTCCAGCAATAAAGATAGAAGCAACACAAGTCCTTACTGCTGGCAGAGATAGCAACATTAACTCTTTCATTGCAAAGCAATTCTCCCATTGTTACTGTTTCAGAGTGGATGTTGAAATCCCTTTAGCTGCGAGAAAGTGCTATACAAAACACTTAAAATGGAAGGCTATACATACATGGAAAACATACAGATTTTACAGACTGGCATCTGTATACGAAAGATCTGAACATCTCACTATTGCCCTACCAGATCATACATTATGAAACAATAAATTCTCAGCAGATGACATGCCAATATTGTCACGTTTTCCTCTTATGGAAGTCATATAGCATTTCATATGTACAATTACGTTTCCCTTTTGTGGTGCAACAGTCAGAGAACAAAGTACTGCACATCACGAAGAGGAACCAGATGAGGTCCAATCCTGATCATAGCTACCAACGTGTAGGCCTATGTTGTGACATGGATGTGAACAGGTGGAGCATGGGAGTGTGGTGAAAATCAACTCTGGATAGATGTGACAATTCCCTGTGGAGCCCAGAATCAGACACACATGTTAATCCTGCACAGTTTGAAATCCCCTTTGAATTGAAGGGGTGGAATTTCTAGCTGCCCCATCCATTTCAGTAAGCATAGTCCACAGCTGGGATGCTATGGACACATCTGACAAGAGAGGGTATCAGGAGTGTTAAAACCCTGACTCTAACTCTGTATATTGTAGAAAGGTAGAAAAGCCACAAAACCCCTAAAGTTTACCCCTCTGAGACTCGTTCTCAAAGTATTGCTGACATCGCTGAGAGTTACGCCTTCTATGAAATATACATACAACTCTGGAGAAACCACCCTCATTGACTCTAAGAGGCAATAGCTAACCGTAATTCCCGTGGAAGGAAGCAACAACAACAGTCTCATGGAATGTCCAAGATTTAAACTTGTAGTTCTGAATGGAAGAAGAGGTCGGAGGATAAATGTGCTGCATACAACACACGTCAATTGACTGCAGCAGTTATGTTTTCTTGGATAAATAGGCTATACCTCAAGCAAACGTTATATCAAGCGGGATAACACGCGCGCCAACACACCTCAGTGTTACATACAACCAAGTGTCAAGGGTCGAGTCGCGCAAACTATTACCTAATACACGTCAGAGGCGGCGGATGTGGCAGGTGAAAATGTGCGTATTTCATACTGGAGAAACTGGATTTCGTTATATACGAGTTTCCTGCAGTTACGACATATTATCGTATTTCATTCTGAAGAATTCCGTTACTTTTCCCCCCACATAACTACCCCCCCTTTCTACCCGAGTAGAAGGCTCCTCTAATAGGCATTGCACCAAGCCGAAAGGTGAAGTCTCCGGGGTATGAAACAAAGCTCAGAAAGTTTTCCTTTCCACATAGGAAGTAAGAACTAATCGCTCGTAATTCCTGGGGTCCTCAAACAAACCCCACCAAATAGTTAGCTGTGGCTTAGTACATGAAGACTAATCTTCTTTCGTGACGGCAGGTTGCTGCCATGGCACCTACCTCTACTTCACCTTTTTACTTTACCATCACGCCCTCCCCCGGGAAAAATATAATAATGTATTTATATCCGACGCAATATAAATAATGGTCACGAACGGGGTGGATCTGCATATACATATGCGAGTTTAGTTATGACCGAAGTTCAATATAGTTCTGTCAACATACAATAACAAAGGCTTCATTCGTGACGTTCTTATTATTGTCGTGATTTTCGTTGGTCACTATTTATATGTTTGAAGTCGCATGCCAAAACAAGACAAAGCCGACCAACGATATGCACGGAAATAATGAAGAATCTGTTTTTCAGATCATGTTTACTTTCTGTACAGATGTCTTTACAGTCGATGGTCTCGGTTTAGTTATGCTGCAATTACTGTCCAAGGCTGACAAAGATTTTAAAAAGAGCAATAAACCAACATAGAACACGAACCATCAGCCGGTATACCCTGAGAGATTTACTGAAGCGGAGATCTGAACACCTATGGATATGTCCGGTTTGTGAAGAGGATAATCAATAAATAAAATGTGTAATACTGTCCAAGGGCTACAAAAATACTTTTTTTGTGATTGCCCCCCTTATGTCGTTGCCATGCAACTGTGCTTCACAACGGGTGTGCTACGTCACTGTGCCGTGATGTTAAATACGTTGCCGTAGTAAAGAAATATTGCACAGGTATCACGTTAGATATCATTTGAATTGTAAAATGCATTTTATGTATCTCCTGCACAGCAGAGGCGGGCAAGGAACGTTTTTGCACCAAGGGTCATTATAGCATTAGCAAATTTATAACATCACTACCTCATTTTAATTACTAAACCGGAGGTCGCGATAACTGGATTACCAGAACAGCGATCTTCACTATTTTGTTTATGGTTGCAAAGCTCGTACGTTACCAAATTGGACTAGAGTCTGCGGTTGAAAAGCTCATATATAACCAAATTGGACTAGCATCCGCGATTGAAAAGCTCGTATATGACCAAATTGGACTAATGTCTGCGGTTAAAAAGCTCGTAGGGGTATACAACCAAATTGGACTAGTGTCTGTGGTTGAAAAGCTCGTATATAACCAAATTGGACTAGTGTCCGCGGTTGAAAAGCTTGTATACGACCAAATTGGACTAATGTCGGCGGTTAAAAGGCTCGTATGTAACCAAATTGGACTAGTATCCGCGGTTGTAAAGTGCGTACCTCATCATAAGAGGTAAAGTTTCCTTAACTAAATGAAAACATTCTCAGGCCATTTTAAATATTTAGCCTATAACATCATTCGCAGACTGACAAGATTATCCACTTCAAAATAAGATTGCAATATTTACTCAAACAATTCAGTAACTACTCATAATGTGACGGCTGAAACTGCTTCTCTTTGGTGTTCTTCTACTTCTTCTTCCCTTCCTCTTTTACCCTTTACGGGTGTCGAGGGAGATACAATGTTCTTGTTCTCGCTTTTCTGGCAGCTTCAGATAATGTTATTTGGTGTTCGTGTAATGTCTCTTTGATGTTGTCGATCCAGCGTACTCTAGGTCTACCCTTGGCTCTTTCTGTTTCTTCTCTCTTCATATATGCTTTATAAACTAATGAATCACACGGCATCCTTTCCAGATGACCAAACCATTGTATCTGTTGGTTTTGTATGTATTGTAGAATTGTTATGACACCCACTCTTTCTCTTATGACATCGTTTCTAATTCTGTGTCTTCTGATCACTCCTGTGGCTTTTCTCAGACATCTCATCTATGTTGTAACCAGTTATCTCTTATGTTTTGTTGTTTAGGACCATGTTTGACATTGGTAGCACAGGGTTGGAATGAAGATACTTTGGATAAGATGTTTTTGTGTGTCTTCTCTCACGTTCCTCATTATACTTTCTGCGTAGATGTTGAACAGGTATGGGGAGAGTGTGCATCTCTGCCTTACTCCACTCTGTACCTCAAACCACTCTGAGAGATCGCCCTCTAACTTCACTGCAGCCTTTTGATCTTGGTAAAGTTCTTCTATTAGATGAATCAGATGTCTTTGGAAACCCATGCTGTTCATTATCTCCCATAGTTGCTGGTGTTGGACGCAGTCGAACACTTTTGAGTAACCTATGAAATACATGTGCAGGTCAGTTGAAAATTCCCTACACTTTTCTATGATCAATCTCATATTAAGGATGTGATCTCTTGTTCCTCTGTCCGATCTGAAACCAGCCTGTGTTTCGTTTATCTCCATCTCTAATTTCTGTTTGATTCTTTGCATTATGATGTTTAACATTATTTTACTTGCTTGACTTATAAGGGCTATAGTTCGGTAGTTAGAGCAAATCTTAAGGTCGCCTTTTTTGGGAGGGGTATATATAATGATTTTTTCCATTCCTCCAGCCATGTGCCGCTTTCCCATATTGTGCAGCAGAGTTTGTGGTAAATCTTGATTCTGGCCTCGCCGCCTGCGTGTATCATTTCTGTTGCTAAGCCATCATTGCCTGGGGCTTTACCTTTCTTTAAACTTTCTATTGCGTATCTTACTTCTTCCTTTGTAGATTCTGGCTCCTTTTCATATTCGTTTATTGTTCTGTTTTTGGTGTGTTTTTTGTGTGGTCATTATACATCTCACTGCAGTATTCCTTCCATCTATGTAAGATATGCTTCCCTTCTGTTCGTATGTTTCTTTGTTTATCTTTCAGCACTTTTAATGATGGTTGAAGTTTGGTGTCTCTTAGGTGTCGTACATTTTCGAACATAGTTTTACTGTTACCTTGGCTTTTCTGCCCTTCTATTTCAAGGCATATTTTGTTTATGTAGTTTTGCTTGTCTTGTCTAATTCTTCTTTGTATATCTCTTGACAGGCTTCTATAATTTGTTCTGTTTTTACTACTATTTTTGATGTGCCTCCTACTTTTGATGGGGCTTCCGCCAAAATGGCCGACTAGAAGGAATATGTTCTCGTTACGTTGCTCGATTAACGGTTGTTCCTTCCCGAAAGTAATGGCAACATACGGGAATATTGTGCCTAGAAGTTTCCAATGGATTAATCTAGCTTTTTCTCTAGGATTCGAGTGTATGTAGACTCAAAGTCCAAGTCAGGTGCTGATTACGTGATCTTCGTCGTTTTTTTTCTTCAAACAGAGCAAATTTTCTTCCCTCACATCTAATCGCTTCCATTTCTATCATTCTTTGTATGTGTACGTTCAGTCTCATTGTCAGCATCTTCATTTTGCAATGAATTTATGACTGATTTATGAGCGTGGCGATTTACGACTGTTACGACTGATTTACGACAGTTGAACCAGATATTTAAAAAACTTTTTTAAATGCATCAGGCTCATGATTCACATTAATTTGTTATTTTTGATTTGTATTTTTACTTTATTAGTTAGAAATGAACAATTTTGTAATATATTTGATGGTGTTTTAATTATTACAATAAGATTCTAACTAATGTAATGCAATCTCTTAATGTGTATTCTGAATTTTCATATTTTTCATATTTGTATGAAACTATTCATAACGTTATTCGAGCATAATCTTTACATATGGGCTATGTTCCTTCAAAATCGGTATAGCAATAACTTGTGTTCAAGGTGAAGCACATATTGGTCATTACTTTTTCACTGATTTAATGGCATAAGCAGCAATGTGTCATTAGTTGTTATATACGCCGAAAATATAAAACAGCTGCAGAAGACTGTTTAAAATGGGGGGGGTTGTGGGGGGCGTTACAAATATTTATATCTTGCAAAGGGGGCGTTGGTCTGACAAAGTTTGGGAAACTATGTATTAGACCTTGATTATCTGCGAAGAGTAAGATTGTGCAGAGAGTTTCCTAGGTATCTTGATGTTTCTGAGATGTGTTCGCTTATGTAAGATCGTGCAGAGAGTTTCCTAGGTATCTTGATATTTATCAAATGTGTTCGCTTATGGTTTCTTCTGTTTCTTTTGCTATCCTATCCATGTATGCAACAAACAGCAGTGATGATAGTACACATCCCTCCCTTACTCCAGTTTTTATTTCTAATGGTTCTGTGAGTATTTCGTCTTTCAATTTTATATATTGCTTTATGTTGTCTAATAATTGTCCATGTATTCCGTAGTCTTCTAGTATCTGCTACAATTTGTCCCTGTCAACTCTGTCAAAGGCCTTCTCTTGATCTACAAAAGTGATGTTTAGCTGTTGGTAATATGCAATTGCCTTTTCACTTAATTGTCTCAGCACAAAGGCGTCTGTGCATCCTGTGACAGAAACTGGAATATGTGATAAGTGTGCAAAAAAAAAGAGGTTTCCGTAAAATATAGTAAAATATACTATTGTTTATAGCAACCCACCATGGAGTGGATACGCAGTGATTTTACTATATTTGGTATACTTCAGCTGGTATAATAGCTTTGTATTATTTTCCTTCTCAGCATGTCGACACGCGTATTTCTGTGTTTGTCTACTTTTCCACGAACTGTGCAGTGAGGATTCTCATTTTGTTTCTAATGTCTTCAACTGCCTGTGGAGGTTCTCATGTCTTATTGGCGCCCCCACTCTTCCTGGCACAATCCTATACTTTTTCTAAAGCTAAACTGAGTCTTGCTTAGCTGTGGTTCTATTATGGATATAATTATTTGTTCTATGATTTTTACATATATCTTTCGTGTGTGGCTAAGTAGAGATATTTATCTGTATGTTTCACGCTCTCTTTTGTTGCCTTTATTTTTCTTTATTGGGATAATAATATTTTTCTGCCAGTCATCAGTTACTTGCTTTTCTGCTCATGTTATATTGTATATTCTTTTTAGACATTTTACTCCAGTTTGATTACATGCTTGGATTGCTTCAGTTGTTATGCCATCAAGGTCTGGTGATTTGTTTCGTGTGATTTTTATTCATGTATTTTTCTATTTTCTAGTATTTCTGGTTCTCGGGTTTATGTCTGTTTTGGTACGAATTGTGATCTTTTGTTACTGTTTGTTACTGTTTTTTTTTTTTGTGGGGGGGGGTTGTTTCGTTGTCGTTTTCACTGAATATTAGGGTGCCATTTTTGTTGATAATGGCCATTGGGTTATATGTTTTGTCCCTCGTTCTTGTTGATTTTACATATTTGTAGAATTCTTTTCCTTTTGTAGTGCATATGTGAGAAAGATATTCTCCGTATTTTTTCCATACGTTTCTTTTACTTGTATTATGATTTTGACATTTCTCCTCTTTTTCTTGTATATGTTGTAATCTTTTTTTCCTGTTTTAAACCATTGTCTAAATGTTTTGGTTTTTTTTATTTGGGGGTGGGGGGGGTGTTGTATTGTTTGTTTGGTTTCCTCGCTTCACCAACCAGTTTTTATGCTTCCTTTATCATTGTTTTTAATTTATTTCCACAAAGAGTAATACGGTTATTTATCATTGTAGTTTGGAACAATTTCATTCTCTTTCAAAACTTTCAGTAGTGATGGGTAGTGAGTCATAAGCTTTAGTAACCACTTAATGTAGTTTCTCTTTCTATGGAAGGCAAGACAACTCAATTATACACATCCGCTCATCTTTCTTAACCTATCGACAACACGCACTAATGCAACCATATTGCGCATCACTGCGAGAGACTACTTCGTTCTTTTCATTGATTAACAACACATGAGTAGCCTCTCTACGATACGCGCAATTCGGTAGTGTGTGACGTGTTTCTATTGGCACGTCATCAATCAATAAAACCCATAACCCTTCAGGGTTTTAGGGGTACCACATTGGAAGCTTCCGCACACAGAGTCCTCCAGCGAATTCTATCCTCAGCGATGCGGATGAGTGTGGAAATATCTAGCCCTGTCCATTCCTTGATGTTGTCTGTCCATGTCTTTATTTACCCCCTCTGCTTCTTCCACCCTCGACAGTTCCCTGCAGTATTGTTTTTGACAAGGAATCGTGCCTGCATACATGTCCGAACCATGCTAGTTTTCGTCGTTTCACTATGGAATGAAATGGCTCCTGGACACCTGCACACATCTCTACTTTATTTCTTACGTACACATTGGTCGTATGTTCCCTATAGGAAATTCGTAGAATTCTTCTGTAGCATTTATACTCGAAAGCCTGTAATCTTCTCTCCATGTCCGCAGTGAGTGTCCAACTCTCACAACCATACAACACAACGGAAAGCACCAGCGACCTATACAGTTTGATTTTCACTCCAACACTGATGTTGCTTTTCCAAATCACAGTTAGCCTTGACAAGGACGCTAAAGCCATCTCCAGCCTTATTTTTAGTTCTGCTTTGCATTTACCATCGCTGCATATACTGGATCCGAGGTATTTGAAGGTATTCACCTCATCAATAGGTTTTTAAAAATGTCTTATTTGCGGATGTTTACATTCAGTTGTATTGCCTTCTCTATCGTTCGTTGTGGTCAATATCAATATATTCTTTAAACATGTAATTATACATGTTCCTAATTATACATGTTCCTAATTATACATGTTCCTCTTACAGGGCTAAGTAAATATAGACAACACAAATTTAAATTGTTAAATAGCAGATTTATATGGAATAGTACACAGAATCGACGTTTCGGCGAAAAGGGCATTTATCAATAAAAAGACAAACAAACACAGAAATGGAACCACCAAATCAAGCGAAGATTATACATGTCAGCCATATGGGAACTAGCAGGTCCGGAAGATGACGAAAGGCGAGAACGATGAGAGGTTACATGTAGAGAAAGTTTTATGAATTTCTGTTTCTACATGTAACCACACACAACCCCGTCGTTCTAGCATATCTTCGTCCTCTGTCATTCAATTTAAATAATTTAATTTACTTATCCATTGGTGCACTTTCCTCCACGATGCTTTCCCCAGAACAGGTGGAAATGACAATGGATAGATTGATGCACATTTTACTACAGTCTTCCATTTACTTTGTTTTTACTCTTACCTGACTGTAAGCGCCACTTTCTTCTCCAGACTCACTTCCGTCTGTTCCATAACCATCACGTGCAGGAGTCAGTCGTCCAGATCTCATTTCCCGCGGATTTGGAGACAAGCATCTCACATTCACAACAGGTGCATTGACGTCTTTAATCACGTGGTACTTAAAAGCTCCTCTCATTGGATGAAGTTGCAAGAAGCAAACCGAACAGTAAGTAACCGAGCAATCAGCGCACGTTTTACACGCGGCTCTGGCTGGTTCAGTATCACAGACTTCGCAAACAATATTCTTCGTGCGTTTTTCTTCCTCCAGACTCAAGATGATATTGGCTAAAGATGTGTTTCTAGGTAATCCGTTAATCCCATCTTGACCAAGCTTGACCTCTATACGGCAGTTAGGACAGATGAGAACAGTCGGATTATCTCCTTCCTTGCTTCCCCCAGCTTCGCTTTGGGAACTATGTTGTCTACGAATCCGGCTTCTCTCGTGGACATTCAGAAGGCATTGTTTGCAGAAAGTGTGCGCGCAAGGCAGAATAATTGGTGTGTTGAATGTGTCTAGACATATTGAGCAGATGAGTTCTTCTGAAATCCCGATGGAGACTGCCATCTTGTGATAGAAACACACACAATAATGTATTAGTTTACTGTGTTATACATATGTAATAGACAGTAGCATTGCTAAATTATCCAATAGTAACTGACCATGTACTTCCAATTGCACAGGGATTCTAAGACTAAGCCATATAGCTCACCAGTGGATCACAATTTTGAGATTTTCTGTTATTTACGTCAAGATTTAGTAGGGAAACGGGGTGGGGTGGGGGGAGAGGGTAAGGTCAGAAAAAATGTAACATTTGTTGACAACATAGTTGACAAAAGTTGACGTCAACGATATGCCTATTGTTTTTTTAAATTTATTTTTGCGACGTGTCCTTAACAAAAGCTGATCTCACCGCTACTAAGTAAGCCTTTCGGTTCTGTTCAAGCTGTCCAGTCTCTTCTAGTGTCATGTTCAGAAGCTTTTCGATATCATGTGTCCATCGTAGTCTTGGTCTGCCTCATGTTCTCTATCCCGGAACTTTTCTCTCCATTATTAACCTTTTTTAAAACCATTGTGTCTGTTTATATGTCGGAAATATGTTATCTTGTGTTTTTTTGATAGTTTTGAGGAGCCAGTCTTCTTATATATTCAGGTCTTTGATGACGTCTGCGTTCTTTGTCTTTCTGTTCATGGTATTTCTAGGACCTTTCTACAACATTTCATTTCCAATGCAGATATTTTCTTTTTTATTACTGGTGTCATTGGCCAAGTCTTACAATCATATGTTTCCACTAACAAATTATAGCTTCTTAATAGTTGTAACTGGTTTTTTTCTGTTAGCTCCTTGCCATAGATTTTTTTTTTAAAATGTGTGATATGTTTTGTAGAGCTATTGCTAATCTATGACTGATCTCTGCTGAGCACTCTTCTGTGGTGTTGACCCTAGATATTCCAAGTTTCTAACATTTTCTAGTTGTTCTTTATCAATGATTATTGTGTGAATTCATGTCTATTTATATGCATTAGTTTTGTATTTTTTTGCATTAAAGAAACGATTGTGTGCCTTGCTGTGATGTTTAACGGACATAATCAACGTTCTAAATCTGTGGGGGCTCCTTGATATTAGGGTGGTGTCATCTGCATACCTAATTTTTGAAATCTCATCTCCTTCGATATAAAGGCTGAAACTGTTCATAATGTGAGTGTTCTCGTATATTTCGCATGATGTTTTCTGCGCATATATTCAGCAAGTGTAGTGAGAAGATGTATCTGTTACTTATACAATAACTAAATTGTTTTCGGTTGGAGACATTTTTTTCTAAAATACGCAAAGCAGATTTATTTGTGCTTGCATTTATTTCGTACTTTCTCTGCTAAAATAATTTTTTAGGCTGGGTGAAGGTTACACATTTTTTTAAACATAAATAAACAGAAAGGGAATGTGGGGGCCTCCCTAAATTATTGACAGTAATTGACAATGGTGGGGAATAAGCAAAAAATTGTTGACGTGTTTTATGGACATCCACTTATTGCGGAGGCCCGCGAAGAAAAAAATGAATGGATAGTTGATGGATCGGGAATTGGGAATTGATGGATATGAATTTGTGATTGGTGGATATAATATAATATAATATAATATAATATAATATAATATAATATAATATAATATAATATAATATAATATAATATAATATAATATAATATAATATAATATAATATAATATAATATAATATAATATAATATAATATAATATAATATAATATAATATAATATAATATAATATAATATAATATAATATAATATAATATAATATAATATAATATAATATAATATAATATAATATAATATAATATAATATAATATAATATAATATAATATAATATAATATAATATAATATAATATAATATAATATAATATAATATAATATAATATAATATAATATAATATAATATAATATAATATAATATAATATAATATAATATAATATAATATAATATAATATAATATAATATAATATAATATAATATAATATAATATAATATAATATAATATAATATAATATAATATAATATAATAATATAATATAATATAATATAATATAATATAATATAATATAATATAATATAATATAATATAATATAATATAATATAATATAATATAATATAATATAATATAATATAATATAATATAATATAATATAATATAATATAATATAATATAATATAATATAATATAATATAATATAATATAATATAATATAATATAATATAATATAATATAATATAATATAATATAATATAATATAATATAATATAATATAATATAATATAATATAATATAATATAATATAATATAATATAATATAATATAATATAATATAATATAATATAATATAATATAATATAATATAATATAATATAATATAATATAATATAATATAATATAATATAATATAATATAATATAATATAATATAATATAATATAATATAATATAATATAATATAATATAATATAATATAATATAATATAATATAATATAATATAATATAATATAATATAATATAATATAATATAATATAATATAATATAATATAATATAATATAATATAATATAATATAATATAATATAATATAATATAATATAATATAATATAATATAATATAATATAATATAATATAATATAATATAATATAATATAATATAATATAATATAATATAATATAATATAATATAATATAATATAATATAATATAATATAATATAATATAATATAATATAATATAATATAATATAATATAATATAATATAATATAATATAATATAATATAATATAATATAATATAATATAATATAATATAATATAATATAATATAATATAATATAATATAATATAATATAATATAATATAATATAATATAGAATCATGGGGAATTTTTTTTATCTCATAATCTAGCAAACAGGATGGAGTTAACACGTTTCCATCTTCGCCCACACCACATCCAAGTTCAGATGGCACTTACTCGTATAGCTATGCGGAGGGTGCGGTGTGGTCGAAGATGGAAAACTCAAGTTGCGAGGCGAGTAGGTGACATCTAAGCTTTGGGTGCCGCATGGTCGAAGACGGAAACCATGTTGACTCAAGTTGCGAGGCGATTAGGTGTCATTTGAACTTATATGCAATGTGATCGAAGACGAAAAATGTATTGAATTTAGTTTCGAGGCAATTAAATGCCATCCAACCTGGTTCAAATTTCGTTAGCTGCAATATGATTGTTCATTAAGTTGACGGTTATATGTTACGAGGTTATTATATGAACAACTGGAGACTGGTGGTTAAAGTGACACTGTTACGAAGTTGTTCTATGTTGAAGATACAAGTTAGCTTCACAAGAAGTTGAAGGGTGGCCCACGTAATTATGAGCACCAAAGCACAAAAGCGTAGATCAAGGAATCCCAAACTTCTCGTAGACCGCAAGCCGATTCTTTTGTTTTCTATAGACCTGCCTAATACTGAATTTTCCTAAACATATTAACTTTAAATGTGTTTTTGATAGGCAATGCTGATAACTTGGATATATTTTTTTAAATTTTGGTTGTTTTTTTTTTTGTAGAGGGGTAATTGTAAAAGAAGAAGAATATGATTAATTTATTTTTCATAACGTTATTGAAACGAATACATCTCTTGAACGTCCATTTTTTTTTATCTCGCAGGCATGGACCCTCTTCAAGTCGTAATCAACTTTTGTGAGTGCATATATAGCACTTTGAGAACCTAAGACGTAGATGACAAATTTCATTGTACTCGAGTTGCCCCATATGTACTGTGCCCGTCTCAACGAATCGACGCGTCGCCTGCCAAATTACCACTCATAGTAAGTGATTCCGTAGCATGCGACATCAAGTATATAAATAGTGACCATCGGAAACACTGCAATAATAAGAAACATAACGAATGTAAGCTTGTTTACTTTTTGTACAGAGGTCTTTAATTCCTACGGTCTCGTCAAAAACTATCAAGAATTATGTTAATCCCCCCCCCCGCCATGGTTAATTATTTCACACACAAAATTACCCCCTACCTCCCTAAAAATGTTTACAGAGAAAGGTACACACACAAAATGACCCCCTACCTCCCTAACAATGTTTACAGAGAAAGGTACACACACAAAATGACCCCCTACCTCCCTAAAAATGTTTACACAGAAAGGTACACACACAAAATGACCCCCTACCTCCCTAAAATGTTTACACAGAAAGGTACACACACAAAATGACCCCCTACCTCCCTAACAATGTTTACACAGAAAGGTACACACACAAAATGACCCCCTACCTCCCTAACAATGTTTACACAGAAAGGTACACACACAAAATGACCCCCTACCTCCCTAACAATGTTTACACAGAAAGGTACACACACAAAATGACCCCCTACCTCCCTAACAATGTTTACAGAGAAAGGTACACACACAAAATAACCCCCTACCTCCCTAACAATGTTTACACAGAAAGGTACACACACAAAATAACCCCCTACCTCCCTAACAATGTTTACACAGAAAGGTACACACACAAAATGACCCCCTACCTCCCTAACAATGTTTACAGAGAAAGGTACACACACAAAATAACCCCCTACCTCCCTAACAATGTTTACAGAGAAAGGTACACACACAAAATAACCCCCTACCTCCCTAACAATGTTTACAGAGAAAGGTACACACACAAAATAACCCCCTACCTCCCTAACAATGTTTACAGAGAAAGGTACACACACAAAATAACCCCCTACCTCCCTAAAATTGTTTACAGAGAAAGGTACACACACAAAATGACCCCCTACCTCCCTAACAATGTTTACAGAGAAAGGTACACACACAAAAACAGTATATGATTTGTTTCTCATTTTTACAACAAATGTTTCACCCTTGTGTTGTCAGGGCTAGATGAAAGTGCCGTCAATAATAGCAGCACTGATTACTGTCAATTTTTGCTGTAAGTGGCAATTAAGGAGGTTATGGGGTGGTGTTGGCTGCTATATCCCATATTTGGTTTAGGTGACCCAGAAGCTACGCTGAAGTATGATGTATCAGACTGAAAGGCGCATATATCAAAATGACATAACGCATTCAGTTCTCCGGATTAAATCCTGCTAATTTAAATGAGTTTGAAAACGGACGCAGAAAACAAGAAATATTTCAAATTCAAGCAGTTTAATTGCTATAGAAAATAGAGTATTGTTGACGTCAACGTTTGTCAAACCCCTTCCTCTCTCCCTCTAATTGTTGACGTAATTTATAGACAACCCCCCCCCCCCCTTTTAAATAAAAAAAAATTAAAGACAGAATACCGTATCTACGAGAATAAACTGCCCCGCTCTATATAAGTGAATAGATTTGTATTTCAGTTGAACAATCCAGAAAAGAGTTGGGAATTTATCGATGTAGGGGTGTTGAAATAATCAAATGCGAAACGGAGCTTAATCAATAACATAAGAAAACGACAATCATTTTTTGGCCACTTTATGAGACAAGAAGATTTGGAATACATAGTCACAACAGGCAAGATTGAAGGAAACAGAAACAGTGGGCGACAACGTGAGAAAATTTTTGACAGTTTAACAATCTGGCACGGCAGAGAAAGAAC
Organism: Meghimatium bilineatum; assembly: GCA_034231615.1. Taxonomy (NCBI): domain Eukaryota; kingdom Metazoa; phylum Mollusca; class Gastropoda; order Stylommatophora; family Philomycidae; genus Meghimatium; species Meghimatium bilineatum. The sequence continues at coordinate 34,565,508 of CM067306.1, forward strand.
AACGATCTTGATATATAATACTGTAAATAGAGAGCTGTGGAGAGCCATGATCGCCTACGCCAGTGAATGAAGAGATGGCACCTGATTGGATAACATTGCACAGCGCACAAACCAGGGGTTGGTAAATTACGGCCGGTGGGACAGATACGGCGCGACAGACATTTTTATTTTGGTCCAGTCAGGCTGATTTAAAAGTACGCATATGTACACGAACCTGAATCAGAAAATACTACTTCTTGCGCTCTGTCCTCTTTTCTAAAAATGAAAACAGTTCTTTTTTAAAATACCGCACGAGAAAAACTGAATCGACCCGCGACCCTAAATAAAGGTTGTCTTCCCCCTGATTTTCTTTCCCCAGGTGAATGATAGTTGAACGTATCCACATTTGCCGTTAAGCAAGGGGGTGGTAGCCTTAGTTATCCTTCCAAGGTCAGATGTGTCGCATTGGTTGCGAAGTCCGTGGTTTTTTTTCAACGCTATTTTTATGTTTTCTATCCGCCGTTTTCTTGATATCTACCTTTGGCTCTATATCCAGATATTTTTTTGATATGTTGTTGTTGTTCGTCCATCACAAGTGATGATGACCATTACTTACATCCACTTTTGAAAATTCAATTAGAGTTATGTTCTTGATTATCAGTTCGTAGATGAATTAATGATCCCTATTTGAGTTGTAAATGTCCTTGGACAGTTTGGACATGGAATTACCACTGTAGACGGATCTTGGTCTATCCGTGACTTTCTAGCTGCTCTCCGCTGTTAAGCTTCTGTATTTCTCTTCTTTTCACAAGATGATGCGCTCTTTTTATTGTAGAACGCCATGTAGATCTATTTTGTTCAAGTTCTTCCCATATATCGTGGTTTATTTCAAAGGCTTTCAGTGAGTTCTTTAACGAGTCCTTGCAGCGCTTCTTTTGGCCACCTTGAGATCGTGTACCCTTCTTCAGTCCACCATAGAGAAGTATCTTTGGCATGCGATGGTCTGGCATACGCACCAAATGACATGCACAACGAATCTGTATCTGCATCATTTGATATAGAACAAAACTTGTGGACAAGAATTTAGCTAATTGTTTGCTTTTTTTTTGTTTGTCACGGCATCAACAATTTTTTCCAGCCAACACAGAAATGAATACTAAACACAGGCAGATGTGCCTGTAGATGTTTTATATACAAGCTGTGACTGTGAGCATTTTCTGCTGGCAGGGACGTAATACCAGTGTTACCACTGACATTTTAAAAATAACCCCAGATTTTCTGTAAGAAAACCCAGATAACCCCAGAATATATAATTCTATATAAATAAGGCAAGAACGTTAACGAATAAAACTTTTAAAAAGCAGGTAATTCGCAAATTTTCGTTCATAATTCCATCTTTTTCATGAGACTTTATGAGACCTTTTTTAAAAAAAAGCTAAACCTTTTGGCTAAATTCCAAGGATTTCTTTTAAAAACTCGGATTAGGTCAAAATTGAATATAATAACCCCAGCATCCCGGAGGAAGTCCAAAATCATCAGATATAGTGAAAAACTCCAGCTGTGGCATCGCTGCATAATACAAGTTGCATCTTATAATATAACTTACAGTAGACTAGTGTGAGTTAAGCTGTCACACGTGTTGTGTGTGTGTGACTCAGTGAGGGAAATTTAACATATGTGAACAATGAATCGGATCGTGTATGTGTATCAGTCAGAGCGACAGAGAAAGTGAGGTGTGTGTGACTGAGGAGAATTTGGCGCTTGTGAACATTAGGTGAATCTCAGTACGTATGCATACGTTTCACGATCTGCTGAATGAGACTTATCATCTGTGAACTTAGCCTGGAGTGCGATGGTGACAGTTCAGCTAATCACTAATCAATATGTGTGTACCACCAAAATTAGGATGTGTTGGACCATTGTCGGAAATACAACGGCAAGACAACGAATCTCCATTATCTAGATTATATCCTGCTGGAAATCTAGTAGGACCATTGTCCTGCTACAAGAGAGATTTAGTAGAACCACTGGCCTGCTACAAGAGAGCTCCGGGGGGAGTTTGGGAATAAGGGAGATAAAATATAATGCAGGCCAGTAGAAAGGAAGGGTTGGATTGTTCAACCCCCTTCCCAAAGCCAAACATGACTTTTGTTCTAGGAACATAACCAAAAGTGTGATAACAATTCTTCCCTTAGCGATTGTTCACAAAAAGGTATACAAACGAATGAACATTGTTAGGCAAACCCTCCCTCCTTAAATTATTCATTTCTACGGGCCCCCTGCTTGTATAAATGATAAATTTGAGTTATTTTTTTTCCTTTAATTTGTTTTCAAACTTCAATTGAATCTCTCTCATAGCAGGACAATGTTCCTATTAGATTTCCAGCAGGATATAGTCCAGAGATCTCTCTTATAGCGGGACAATGTTCCTACTAGATTTCCAGCAGGATGTAGTCCAGAGATCTCTCTTATAGCAGGACAATGTGTACATATGTTAAACCAGACTTGTGTAGACATGTTAAACTGCGAACTAGAAGAAGAGGAAGATTCTAAGAACTTTGTCTTTGCTTTGAGAACCTTTACCTATAATGTAACAACTGCGCCTACACTCGGAGAACTTTATCAGCATTTTGAGAGCTCTTGTCTCCATTCTTAGAATTTTACCTTCACTATGAGACTGTCTACATTATGAGAATTATCTTTACTCGGAGAAACGTATCCACTCTAAAATAATTTCTATTCTAAGAATTATATTAATTTTTTGAACCGTCTCCACTCTGAGAATAATCTCCACGAGTCCAGAGAACGAACTATGTTATTATTTTTCATGGTTTTATAGCTTAACTACAATATCTGCGTGTTTCCCCATGACACATGTAACTTTAGCATGACTTCTGAGCCACTGTGACCCTCTATGGGGACACCCAGCACATACCCCAAAACTCCCTTAGTCACCTTTTACAACATGCATGGCAGGAAGCAGTGTTGCTATTCTTTGCTTCCCTTTCAGACCTCGGAAACTCATGAGTGAGCACCTCTCTAATGACCCTACTAGATTTCCAGAAGGATGTAGTCCAGAGATTTCTCTTATAGCAGGACAATGTTCCTACTAGATTTCCAGCAGGATGTAGTCCAGAGATTTCTCTTATAGCAGGACAATGTTCCTACTAGATTTCCAGCAGAATGCAGTCCAGAGATCTCTCTTATAGCAGGACCATGTTCCTACTAGATTTCCAGCAGGATGTAGTCCAGGAAACAGAATTGTATTGTTTTAATTTCGACAATACATTCGACTTCAACATGGCTGTTTGAATGTATTTTGTGAGAGTAAGATCAAGTGCATTACGGATTTGTGTGGAGGAGGGAAGGAATAGAGAGGTGTGCTTGACTTAGGCGAGACCACTGGCAGCAAAGACCACAGTACAAAAAGTAAATAAGACTTCCCTCGTTAAGTTTTTGATTATTGTCGTGATTTTCGCTGGTCCTATTTATATACTTGGAGCAGCAAGCCAAAATAATACAAGGCCAACCAACGAAAATCACGAAAATAATCAAATATCCATTCAGGTAGTGTTTACTTTTTGTACGCACGTTTTTACTGGAGCTCCGTCATGACTCATGGAAATAGCTTACTAAGTGGGTATATTTCAGGTGTGTGTGCATGTGTGTGACTGTGAGGAAGTGGGAGATTGGAGAGGTGCTCACTCATGAGTTTCCGAGGTCTGAAAGGGGAGCAAAGAATAGCAACACTGCTTCCTGCCATGCATGTTGTAAAAGGTTACTAAGGGAGTTTTGGGGTATGTGCTGGGTGTCCCCATAGAGGGTCACAGTGACTCAGAAGTCATGCTAAAGTTACATGTGTCATGGGGAAACACGCAGATATTGTAGTTAAGCTATAAAACCATGAAAAATAATAACATAGTTCGTTCTCTGGACTCGTGGAGATTATTCTCAGAGTGGAGACGGTTCAAAAAATTAATATAATTCTTAGAATAGAAATTATTTTAGAGTGGATACGTTATCCGAGTAAAGATATTTCTCATAATGTAGACAGTTCTCATAGTGAAGGTAAAATTCTAAGAATGGATACAAGAGCTCTCAAAATACTGATAAAGTTCTCCGAGTGTAGGCGCAGTTTTTTACATTATAGGTAAAGGTTCTCAAAGCAAAGACAAAGTTCTTAGAATCTTCCTCTTCTTCTAGTTCGCAGATGTCTACACAAGTCTGGTTCAACATATGTACACATGTCCGATTTAACATGTCTAAACAGCGCCCTTGTGTTGCCGGGGCCCGAAAGGGAGCAAAGAATAGCAACACTATTTACCTTCCATGCATGTCGTAAAATGCGACTAAGGAAGTTATGGGATGGAGTTGGCTGTCACATCCCATATAGGGTCAGTGACCAAAAGCCATGCTGAAGTCCGATGTGTCAGGCCGAAAGACGCAGATATCGCAGCAATGCTGTAAACCGTGAAACAACGCATTCCGTTTATCAGACTACATCCTGCTAATCTGCAGGAGTTTGAGAATGAACGCAGAAGAAGAAGAAGAAAAAGAATGTCTAAACAGCAAGTCCGGAATTCTTGATAAATGTTGGTGTATTTGAAAGATCCTCGAGGCTCCTATACATTTTGACACGTCTACACAAGTCTGGTTTAACATATGTACACAAGTCTGGTTTAACATATGTACACAAGTCTGGTTTAGCATATGTACACAAGTCTGGTTTAACATGTCTAAACAGCAAGTCTGGATTTCTTAATAAATGTTGGTGTATTTGAAAGCTCATCAAGACTACCAGACAGTTTTCTGTGGATATCTGTCCATGTGGGCGAGTGCTCCTCCCTCAACTGGTTTAATGTCATACAATCCTGCAGGATATGTTCTGATGTATGTACTGCCTGCTCACATGGACACAGAGGTAATGGAGCCAGCCATAGTCTATTTAAGTGGTTATTTAGTCTGTTGTTGTGTCATGTCCTTATGCGAAAAATGATAACAGTTCTTAGAATGAAAAGACAATTCCCAGAGAGGACATACAGTTCTCTGATATGAAATGTTATCATGCACGCTCGTAAATGCACATACACAACAAACAGCCTTGACCAGGACGGAAGACAACAAATAAATCAGGATAAAGGCTTTTAGTCGAAACGTCGTCGTCTGCAACTGTGTCTCGTTTCTAGTATATTTTATTTACATAAATTGCTACAACTTGTACCTATTTCAGTTCATTTCTAAACGCACATTGTGCTACCGCATCCCTCGCATTTCTAGTATCGGGTTGTTTCCCGACACCAGAGTTCTATCACTTGGCCACACAAATGATATGTCAATGAGTCATCCATCGAGCTGGTTAGCGAGTGGTTGAATGAATGCACATGCGCGTGTATACAGAATTAGAAGACGTAAATGCGTGAGTTGTGTGCACTTGTCACCTGCTGTGTGCTGTTTTGGGGGAAGGGGGATGTGGGAGTTTATGAATACTTTGCTGTAAATGTTTAAAACAATGACAGAGCTTACTTTAATGCTATGTTTGAATGTATGTTATTACACACATGATTGTAATCTTATATATGTGTGTTGAGAGAATAGTGGTGTGCTGAGTCAGACAATTACGTATTCAGTTCATTCCCCTGTGCTAGTTACGTCACAAGGGTGGGAAAACTATATGTGTTAAAAATATCATAGTTCATAAAACTTATAGTCGCTAAGAAAAACATGTACACAAGCTTCAATTGTTAATGTAAATAAACGACAAACTAGTCTTATAAGTATGCAACTCTATCAAATGTGGATTTAACACTTTTCATGTCGTTTTAGCAGAATTTATTAATTTTAGCACAAAATTTGAAAACGTTCTTCAAATTTAAAGACTTCAAGAAAACAATGAAATTGTGCAATTAATTAATTATCAAAAAAAGATAGTTTTTCAGCGCTTTAAAGTACTCAAAACAGTTACTAATCAACTCACCTTGATAAATCCGTAGCAATCCTATTTTCACTGCATGCTATGTCGCCATTTTTACTCGACTCATCTACGCTGCACACAGTCGTATGTGATGTGACATTTTGGGCGTGCGGTTATGAATGTTTGAAAAGACACATCATAAGTATCAGAAAACAGCCCGAAGTGCTGACAATGTGAGGGTTGAGGCAACATATGTTAAAATTAGAGGAAATTTGGAGAATTTGAAATGCTGCCAATGTTTATAAACACGACATAGACAGATGACGTCTACACTAAGAAGTCTTCATAAGGACAAACGACAACAGACAAACAAATTTAAAACAGAAACAAAAATAGTATGAAAAAGGTATGAAAAAGAAGAAGAAAAGCAATGAAGAGATAAGCAGCTAGAGTAGTTTGTTGTAGGAGAGTTTACGAGGGTGGAAAGAAGAAGAAAATAAAACAGAGAAAGAGATAAGTGGTGTGAGTAGGTATTAAAGGGAAGGTATAGTCATGTAAAAGAAACATAAAATATACCCCAAAAAAATGAAGGATGGCAAATCCTATAGGATAATCAGCATCAGGTCATGTCTCCGCATTGAAGATTTGCTGCAACAAACCTCCAACATCTACTGTCTCTTGCCTTGGTAGTGCACGTTGCTTGACTGTATTCTGTCCTATCCATCTCATGAAGGATACCTCCCACTTGTATCTCTGTCTTCCTCTCGTCTCTACCCTAACGTAAGATCTCCAACAAGGTGTAATGTCTTTTAATATGTCCAAATACTTTATTTGTTTGATCTTTATTTATTTTAATAGTTCTTGTTTTCATACGAAATGTTGCTAGAACATCTTTATTCGCTTTATTCTATTTCTATGAATTTCTCTATATTCTTCTATATACCAACATTTCAAATGCATTAATTCCGTTTTCTAGTTGTTTGTTAATTGCCCATGTTTCTGAGCCATACATTAATTTATACTTGATATAACACTTTACAATTCTCATTTTTATTATGAAAATTGTTTAGATGCCAAATTTTTATTTTGTAATTTGTTTATATGTCAATATTTTGCTCATATCATTGACAGTACTTTTAGCCATTCCTATGTGTAACTTCTGTTTCACATCTACAATCTTGTGTAACTTCTGTTTCATATCTACAATCCTATATAACTTACGTTTCACATTTATCATCTTGTGTAACTTCTGTTTCACATCTACCGTCTGGTGTAACTTCTGTTTCACATCTACCGTCTGGTGTAACTTCTGTTTCACATCTACCGTCTGGTGTAACTTCTGTTTCATATCTACCATCTGGTGTAACTTCTGTTTCACATCTACAATCTTGTGTAACTTCTGTTTCACATCTACAATCCTATATAACTTACGTTTCACATTTATCATCTGGTGTAACTTCTGTTTCACATCTACCGTCTGGTATAACTTCTGTTTCACATCTACCGTCTGGTGTAAATTCTGTTTCACATCTACAATCTTGTGTAACTTCTGTTTCACCTCTACAATCCTGTATAACTTCTGTTTCACATATACTACCTTGTGTTACTTCTGTTTCACATCTACAATCTTGTGTAACTTCTGTTTCACATCTACAATCTTGTGTAACTTCTGTTTCACATCTACAATCCTGTATAACTTCTGTTTCACATATACTACCTTGTGTTACTTCTGTTTCACATCTACAATCTTGTGTAACTTCTGTTTCACATCTACAATCTTGTGTAACTTCTGTTTCATATCTACCATCTGGTGTAACTTCTGTTTCACATCTACCGTCTGGTGTAACTTCTGTTTCACATCTACCGTCTGGTGTAACTTCTGTTTCACATCTACAATCTTGTGTAACTTCTGTTTCACCTCTACAATCCTGTATAACTTCTGTTTCACATATACTACCTTGTGTTACTTCTGTTTCACATCTACAATCTTGTGTTACTTCTGTTTCACATCTACAATCTTGTGTAACTTCTGTTTCACATCTACAATCCTGTATAACTTCTGCTTCACATCTATCATCATTTCTAATTATGTGTCTGAGATATTGTTATTGGTCTTCTTCTTCTTTGTCCATTCTCAAATTCTTACAAATTAACTGAATGTAGTCCATAGATTAAAAATTATTCACTGGTGACAGGTTGTCAGCCTATCCCCAACCTCCTTAGTCGTCTCCTATGACAAGAGTGGAAAGAAGACCGTGGCCCTATTATTTTCACTCTGAACTAGATGTTCAGACACCGGCATCATTTATTTTACGTATTCTATTTTCCTCGTATCTGGATTTAAAAAAATGTTTGCAGCAGTGATTTTTTTGCCTTGCAGCTTAAGTTTTATAACAAATTTTAAATAGTATTTATTTTCACAGCCATTCTGTTTGGCTAATTTATTTCCATAACCATTTTGTTTGGCTAATTTACTTCCACAAACATTCTGTTTGGCTAATTTATTTCCACAACCATTCTGTTTGGCTAATTTATTTCCACAACCATTCTGCTTGGCTAATTTGTTTTCTTACAAACTACAATAGACGTTAATTTTCTTCTCACAATTTGTTAAACGTCTTTTGACAACACTGTATGTCAATTACCCGCCGAAGACGGAGGTGTCGGGCCATTGGCGCAAATAAAACGGCAACACAACGCATTTCCATTTTCTGGACTACATCCTGCTGGAAATCTAGCAGGACCATGATCCAGCTAGATCCAGTTGGAGTTTGAGAATGAACGCAGAAGAAGAAGAGTATGTCAATTATATATATATATATATATATATATAACTATAGACTCACTGGCCTTCCGGTAGTGACGTCCGTTGATGGAGGGTGTTTCTATAATCAAGTCTGGGTCACTCCGTCGATCGTTGGATTAATCAACTAACATCGTAAAGTCCAGACCGATTTGTGTAACAGAAGTCAGTTCATTCCAATTATTTTTCATTCAAACAAGAGCAAGGGGTAGACCAAAAGAAATACTCAGAAGAACAATACTTAGAGAAAGTAAAACAACCAATATTCATACTATTTTTTAAAAATGCACAGAATAGCTTTGAACAGACAGAATTGGAGATATCTGACTTCTGCCTATGCGCTAACTTCAGCGCAAAAGGAGAACGAATGAATGAATAGACTCACTATTCGTTCTTCTCATTTCTGGCTTCTGCAAGACAAGAGAGAGCCTCGTGTTCATGTTTATGCATATAAGTTAGAATCCTAACCTAGGACTTAGCGATAACCCAACATTTTAGCTGTTGTTTTATTCGTCTAGAAAATATGCGTTAGTGTGTTACCATCAGTTTCTGAACGGTCCGGGTACAACACAATTGACTATTCCGAGGTTTGAACCTGGAACACTGACCGTCCGAGACGCCCTCTACCACCCCGCAACGACGTCGGACCGAGTCGTCCTCTACCTCCTCACCACAACGCCGGACTGAGAGGTCCTCTACCTCCCCGTTACATCGCCGCACAGAGATGCCCTCTATCTCCCCCGCGCCAACGTCGGACATAATCAAAAAACATAAGCATTTCTCACATAATTTTGCAGGGGATTCTATACCAGCAGTTCACATTGTGATCATTTTCGTACACAACAGAGAGATGCAGCAACACAAGTCTTAAACCGTTGTCATCATCGTTTGCAATGCATATCTATTAGTATTATTAATGGTATTAGCATACTACCGCACATACTACCACACATACTACCGCACATACTACCGCACATACTACCACACATACTACCGCACATACTACCACACATACTACCACACATACTACCGCACATACTACCACACATACTACCACACATACTACCGCACATACTACCACACATACTACCGCACATACTACCACACATACTACCACACATACTACCACACATACTACCACACATACTACCACACATACTACCGCACATACTACCACACATACTACCACACATACTACCACACATACTACCGCACATACTACCACACATACTACCACACATACTACCACACATACTACCACACATACTACCGCACATACTACCACACATACTACTACACATACTACCGCACATACTACCACACATACTACCACACATACTACCACACATACTACCACACATACTACCGCACATACTACCGCACATACTACCACACATACTACCGCACATACTACCACACATACTACCACACATACTACCGCACATACTACCACACATACTACCGCACATACTACCGCACATACTACCACACATACTACCACACATACTACCACACATACTACCACACATACTACCACACATACTACCGCACATACTACCACACATACTACCACACATACTACCACACATACTACCGCACATACTACCACACATACTACCACACATACTACCACACATACTACCGCACATACTACCACACATACTACCACACATACTACCACACATACTACCGCACATACTACCACACATACTACCACACATACTACCGCACATACTACCACACATACTACCACACATACTACCACACATACTACCGCACATACTACCACACATACTACCACACATACTACCGCACATACTACCACACATACTACCACACATACTACCACACATACTACCAACTTTCACCATTACTTCTTCATCCAGAGATCAAGATGGAAATTTTAAAAAAGCAGATAATATCTACAATTTTTATACGAACACTCTGCTACCAATGTCAAACATGGTCTTCAACAGCTTCGCAGCAGAGGAAAATCATTACACGTGAAATGAAGTGTCTGAGAAAAGCTGCAATAGTTACCAAACTAGATAAAATAAGAAATGAAGAAATTAGGAAAAGAGTTGGTATAATATCATGTATCGAACATATTGAGAGACAGCGAGTAAAATGGTTCGGTCACCTTATGAGAATGAAGCCATATAAAATACCAATAAGAGCATATAACAAAAGAATATCCGGGCGCAAGGCCAAAGGTAGGACAAGAAAACGGTGGATAGAAAACATCAAGTTAACCTTGAACAAACGTGGACTAAATACAACCAGGACGACACATCTTGCCTTGGAACGACAGCTTAAGCTCCCATCCCTACGCTTAACGGCACGTGTGAATATGATCAACCATCATTCACCTGGGCATAGACAATATACCGCACAATGAGCTAGCTACATTAAAGAATCGTCTCGCCCATTTTGTTCCCGTAGCCTTGCACTCTGGCAGGTAAAATAAAAAGCAAATGCAAGATCTACATACCAACTGCCAAGTATCTGCTTGCAAGATAAAAATAGGACCGGAACGAGTTTACTGAGCATCGCTATAGTATTTCCCACCCCAATTGTTATTACTATAGCTACCGTATATCCCCAAAAATAAAGCCTGGTCTTATATAATAATTATTGCTACAAAAAACGCTGTAGAAGAAAACGTCAACAGTAGTGCTTTCAATATTGTGCTCGTGAGCACCTTGGTGCTCTCGTAATGAGGTATGCTAGGGACATGCGAGTTAAAATGTACTCGCGATTACTAACGATTACATGTTCACGGTGGTCGCTGTCTTAATAGGTTGATAACACTTGGCTTACAGTACACGAACGTGACTATCGCCAATAGAAAACCTACCAACATAATTAAATAAAGTCTTTTATGTGATGTTGTCGATTATGTGATTCCCGTCAATTTTGTTTGTCGGCTTTGGCAGGCGACACTTGAGAAACACAAAGAATATAAACAGTGACCAACGACATCATAACAATAATTTTTTTTTCAACATCACGTAAGAGGCTGATTATCACCATCATGTGACATATTCTTTCCAGAACAAGGACTTCCTTTTGTATTATCTTAACAATCCACGATTCTGGACGAGTTGACTTGCCGCAGCTAGAGACATGTTTAAGCAATCGGATGTATTACTGCACCATCGTCGTCTTGAGCGCCCTCTTCCCCTGTTATTCTACCTTTCGCTTTCTAGTTAAGATGTTGTTAATGAGTAAGGCTGATTCTGCTTTCTTTTAATTCTGCTGTTAGATCAAATTTGACGATTGGTCGAGATACGTTCTACCAACTGATAGGAAACTAAGCTTTGTCTGTGATTAATTTGATTTTTTCCGTATTATTTATTTATCACTATGATTATACTTTGCTGAACAACCAATGAAAATCAAGGGAATGGTCAAAATTTTGAACTGTTTATTTTCTTATGAGTCATTTCTTATTAATCATGTAGGTCTTAGGCCTATATTTCAGACGGTCACGCCTTAAGATAAACATCAGATGATTTCTTCTTATTCTAATAAGCATGTCAAAAAGCGACCTGACATATAAAGAGACACAATAATTTAGAAAGATTAATCGTGAAGGCAAAAGTTCCAGGGAAGGCGACAAGAAGCAAAGATAATGATGGACACATGATATCGAAAACATTCTGAACATGATATTGGAAGAGGCTGGGCAGCTCGCACAGAACCAGGAGACTTTAGTGGCAGGGAGGACAAAATTCTCTAAAGGTCACGTCATATAGATAGCTATGTCTTCTAGAACATCACCAGAACCCACCAAACCGGCAATTTCGGGCCGACTTTCGTACAGCTTTATTTCCCATTGAATCAATGTCCACAATCTCTCATATCTAGCAAGAAATGTTTTCTTTAAATGCGCACTTGTCCAATTCGAGACCAACTCCTTGAAGTGGTGATGAGGCTTAATCTCCTCTCTCTCTCTCTCCCACCTGATCCCTCGCACCATTACATTTTTGCTCCTCCCTTACATTATGATTGTTTGTCTGTAATATTCATTCTTTGTTGCCACTTTTGAGGTAAGTATTTTTAATTTACTTTTAATTTACTTGCTACTATATCTTTTCCTTTTTCCATCTCACTTTCTTCAGTCTACTTTCCCCTCCCTACTTACTGCTATCTTCTCTCCATACCTTCTTCTTTTCTGACATGCTTCCACTTCATTGCTTCCTACATTACCTATCTGCTATTGTCCTCCTCTCCTCCTTATTATAACCATATTTGTCTCCATGTAAGATTTGTTTTATTGTGGTAGTTTTTTTTTATCCTGATGAAGTCTTTTTAGCTGAAACGTCGTCTGTGCCTGTATCTCGTTGTTAGGTTGTTTTATGTTTTATTTTGGTAACACATCTACCTATTTTTGGATATCTTGACATTTGCCCAGTGTTACTCCAGCCACCTACTTCCTGTTTAGGGTTGTTACCCTACACTGGAACATTTATCCCACAGGTTAGGACAGCCCACCCAAAATGTTACGGCATGCCGAAACCGACTGTTTTGGGTCTACATGACACATGACGGTGGCACAACGTACCTACGCTCCCGACGGAAATCGCACGGATCGTCATGTTGATTATTATGGAACGAAGGCAAGAAAACAAAATTCGTTCTCTTCTCTTTCAATGAAGGTCTCTGTTCCTCTATATCTATTTATCTATAAACCCGTCAGGGTCGTAGGGGTACCATATTGGATACATCAAAACACAGAGTCCTTTGTCGATCTTCAATAGCGACGAGTTAGAAAATGTCTTGTCTTATCTAGTTCTTGTTGTTGCCTTCCCACGCGTTTATTTGTCCCCTTCTGCTTCGTCAACCTTTGACGATTCCTTGCAGTTTTAGTTATCTTCTATATATATATAGAAAGTGTTACAAAAACTAGCATGATTTGGGCATTTTCTATAAAAATAGCGTTTCAGTATACCTTTTTTCTGTAAAACTGCGAAATCCACTGAAATTTCGAACAGGGGCGTAGCTACGTCTTTAGTCAGGCAAATGACGTGATTAAAAGGGGATGTGGATATTCGTTCACTGTTATGCGTAATTCCGTAATTTGTATAAGGTGTTCGGGGATTTTTTCTTTAGGAAAATCATTTAAGAGTAGGTTTACCGGCCTTTGGCTACGGTACATTACTGTCACTAAGAGTCATGCTCTGATTTCTTAAGGATGTAGGGGATTGTTTTAATCAACGCTTAGTACCAGTGTTTCAACCACATCTTGGTACCAGTGTTTCAATCACATCTTAGTACCAGTGTTTCAACCACATCTTGGTACCAGTGTTTCAATCACATCTTGGTACCAGTGTTTCAACCACATCTTGGTACCAGTGTTTCAATCACATCTTGGTACCAGTGTTTCAACCACATCTTGGTACCAGTGTTTCAATCACATCTTGGTACCAGTGTTTCAATCACATCTTGGTACCAGTGTTTCAACCACATCTTGGTACCAGTGTTTCAATCACATCTTAGATAATTAGCTAGTTGGTTGGTTGGTCGTTGGATCATCGTCACTGCACTCCGGACAAGTCCTTATGGGCTCAAATCTCTCATTGAGTGTATCCGCCATTACACGCTGACTGAGTGTCCCAGTACGCCATTGATTGACCATCAATCTTCCTCGCCCAGGAAACCGCTCCTTTCTAGCAACACCACATTTCAAACCAATCTTCACTATTCTGGTCATGGAGCAAAAGTTATCATCACTGATACAGCCATTTGTTCGTACGTTTTCCCGTAAGGCGCTAAATATGTCTGTCCGATCAATCATTCTGCCGACAAAGCAGTAGTTACATATGTGGCCAAACTATCTGCTCCCTCATTACTCCTGACCCGCATGTCACGGAACAAAAATAAAAGTCACTTTCCCCACATAGAAATTCTTCACCTCATCTAACCACTGTTCCCGAATGCTCCCCCCTTTACACTTTTATGTATACATGCATGTGTCGCTGAGTGCGAGCACACCCATTTCAAAGCTTTGGTTACTGCCAAAATCCCCATTGTCATGCTGCTTGTCGTCTGATTGAAAACACCACATTCCTCTCTGATGGTCTTCCCCCACCTTTGAGCTGTGAAGGTCCAAGCACTCCAGATGTGTCTCACAAATGACCCATCTGTATATATAATAATATCACTTTCCCTAGAATTCTCGCAGATTAAAGCCTACACCTCCAATTCCACGACTATCAGACACCATTCCTTGCATCCTCTATTGAGTGTTAGTACCACATCTTAGTACTAGTTTAACTTCCTTTTAGTACCAATGTTTTAACCGCCTCTTAGTACCAGTGTTGTAACCCTCTCTTAGTACCAGTTTTAACCGCCTCTTAGTACCAGTGTTGTAACCCTCTCTTAGTACCAGTTTTAACCGCCTCTTAGTACCAGTGTTGTAACCCTCTCTTAGTACCAATTTTAACCGCCTCTTAGTACCAGTGTTGTAACCCTCTCTTAGTACCAGTTTTAACCGCCTCTTAGTACCAGTGTTGTAACCCTCTCTTAGTACCAGTTTTAACCGCCTCTTAGTACCAGTGTTTTAACATCTTTTAGTGCTAATGTTTAAGCCCCCTCGTAGTACTAATGTTTTAACCCTCTCTTAGTATCAATGTTTTAAAATATCTTATCTCAGATTAAATTTCGTTATTAGTATTGCATTTTCTCTCTCGTGCCCTCTCTTAGTACGGGTGTTTTAATCCTCTCTTAGTACCAATGTTTTATCTCTCTCTTAGTAGCATTGTTTTAGCCTGCTCTTATTACCAGTGTTTTAACCATCTCTTAGTGCCAGTGTTTTAACCCTCTCTTAGTACAGGTGTTTTAATCCTCTCTTAGTACCAATGTTTTATCCCTCTCTTAGTAAAAATGTTTTAGCCCACTCTTATTGCCAGTGTTTTAACCCTCTCTTAGTGCCAGTGTTTTAACCCTCTCTTAGTACCGGTGTTTTAACCCTATCTTAGTAAGGGTGTTTTAACCCTCTCTTAGTACGGGTATTTTAATCATCACTTAGTACGAGTGTTTTAACCCTCTTAGTACCAGTGTTTTAACCCTCTCTTAGTACCAGTATTTTACTTCTCTCTCTCTCTCTCACTCTCTCTCTCTTAATATCAGTATTTTAGCTCTCTCTTAGTACCAGTGATTTAACCCTCTCTTAGTACCAGTTTTAACCGCCTCTTGGTACGAGTGTTTTAACTACCTCTTATGACCAATGTTTTAACCCTCTCTTAGTATCAATGTTTTAAAATATCTTATCTCAGATTAAATTTCGTTATTAGTATTGCATTTTCTCTCTCTTGGCCCTCTCTTAGTACGGGTGTTTTAATCCTCTCTTAGTACGGGTGTTTTAACTCTCTCTTAGTACCAGCGTTTTAACCCGCTCTTAGTACCAGCGTTTTAACCGGCTCTTAATACCAATGTTTTAACCCTCTCTTAGTACCAATGTTTTAAAGCTCTCTTAGTACCAGTGTTTTAACTCTCTTAGTACCAGTGTTTAAACCATCTCTTAGTACCAATGTTTTAACCCTCTCTTAGTACCAATGTTTTAACTCTCTCTTAGTACCAATGTTTTAACTCTCTCTTAGTACCAGCGTTTTAACCCTCTCTTAGTACCAATGCCCTAACTACTCTCACCCCCTTAATTAATTAGAACATTACTATTAGTACCAGTGTTATAGCCCCAACAACCCCACCCCCTTTCGCCGTTATCTACTGTCTTGAGTTTTATCCTAAAGAGAAAAGGTAGATGATGGGGTTACTTTTCTTCTTTTCGATGTTCTTTGTAGCGCTATATGATGTTTTATTTTTCAGGCGGGATGGGTATTGAGCCCCTCAAACCCTCTTCCATTCGATCTATCTGCGGGGTTGTAGAGACAAGACAATTTATTTACAGAAATGATCTCTTTCATGTTGCAAGAATTGCCACAATCGTACCTTTATGTAGTAGATAATAAATGCCTTTGTCTTACGCAATATTTTGATGTTTTTGTGGGATAATTTTCCTCCTCAGATTCCCACCTTTTAGTGATATCACAAACAACGTACGACTGTAACTATAAGAGTAAGGAGCTTGTGTTACGTTGTTTTTAAACGCTGCTCTGTGTTGACTTGGATATAGGCTTTTGTTTTAAATAAACGATGTGTGTGTGTGTGTGTGTCTGTGTGTGCGTAACTAGAGATATGAAGTTTATATAAACGATGTGATTGTGCGAATATTCCGTATTTTTATTTCATGTGTTACGCCGTCTATTGTAGGCCAGTGGTTTTCAGCGTGTGGCCTATGTTCTTCTGGGCGACCACGCAGATTTGATGTCAGAAAGAAAATAGAAAGTGGTTTAATTCGTAGAAATACAACTAAATTACAGAATATATCCATAATCGTTTGTATCAGTGGATCTCTAACTTTTCTCACTTGTGATCCCATTTCTGGATTATTTTTCTCCATTGCCCTGTTTTAATGTATGGTCTCCTCTAAGGACAAATTTGTCATTAAGTGTCCATCTCGGGGCAATAAAATTCCCCGTTGCCTTTCTCGAGACAATCTTTTTCCTTGACCTTCTCAGGACACATTTTCTCCTTCGTCAACCTCAAGACATAAAAATAGTTTCTAAATTTCCTTCAAAACATATTGTTGTATATCTTATTCCTCATTGACTGTCCTTTCCTTTCAAATGCCAGGAAAAAAACTCGTACAGACACCCTTAACGGTGACTAACTCACTGTATGGATCACTGTCACTTCAGAAGACCTGTACTTTTATTAAGAATGGCATTGTGCTCACAAGAGTAGAACTACTCGAAGCAATTAAATATCGACATCTTATTCAATATTATCCAAATGTTTGACTTTCTGTAACTCTCACCGTGCGGTTACCTTCCTACAAAAATTACATGTTTCTCTTCGTGGGCCAGCAGTAAAACGTTGTATCTCCCACGATGACCATGTGGACCACGCTCAGAACCACTGTCCAGTACAATTATATATTACGCATGAAATTTGCATAAATAAACCAAGAATTATTATTGAATGCACACAGATCTTCAGACAAATATTTTGATTCAACTTTATTGTACAAGTTAGTTCAACTAAGCAATGTTTTCTAACTTCAAATCAATCAATCAAGTGCGATGCCGATTGGTGTAGGTGATCACGTTTCTCCACAACACTCTGTCTCTTGTGTTGTCTCTCTGTGATATTAATAAGTTCAGTTGGCGACATTCTCTCATGCCACAATGACAACATATCCAGCAATGTTTCTTTTTATCTTCCTCTGTCTCTTCTCCCCTTGATCTTTCCCATGATTGCTAAATGTTCAAATTTTGCTTTTCTCATCACATGCCCTAAAAAATCTTGACTATTTTCAATTTCTGCTGTAATTTCTTCTTCTACTCTAACATACTCCTAAATACTCACAGATCGCTCACTCTGTTACTCTAATATTACTCCCACGCCGTTTAGATGTTGATCTTCTGAGTATATTATTCTAAAATATGTTGATAGTATACTACCTGCCCCCCCCCCCCAGTCATCTCATCTCACATAGACCTAGTATGTTGATGTTCATTCTGCTCATTTGTCTTAAATGTCTAGAAGAGACATACACCACCAAGATGCAACGTAATGATCAATGACACAAAATTAACACAAGTTGAAAAAGTGAAATATCTTGGCACCCTGTTAAAATCAGAAGGTAGATGCTCAAATGAGATAAAGAGCAGAACAGCACAAGCCAAATCAGTATTCAAAACAACGAGAACTATTTTATGCATTGGAACACTATCAATGCAGACCAGAATTTGAGTTCTGAGATGGTATATCGAACCTACTCTTTTTATGGATGTGATGCAAGGACAGTAAAAAAAATAATTCAAAACGAACTGGAGGCTACAGAGATGTGGTTTCTGAGAAGAATGATGAAAATACCATTGACAGCTAAGAGAACTACTGCAGATATTCACATTGATGCTGGCGTAAAAAAATATCAATCATATCAAACAATAGGGGCAGACTGTCAAGGGTTTTCTGTGGCATGTGCGGAGAAGAACACAGCTTGAAAATTTAATAACCACTGGAAAGATCAATGGGAAAAGAGATAGGGAACGAAAAAGAGAGACCTTGCTAGATGTATTGTATCATGGTAGAAGTTCACCAACCGAGTTTATTGACAACACAAGAGACAAAAAAGTCATGTAGAAACATGATCACCTACGCTATTCGGCATGGCACTTGATTGATTGATTGATTGATTGATTGATTGATTGATTGATTGATTGATTGATTGACTCTAGCATATCTAAGGACTTCTACATTGGTTTTCTTGGCTGTTCGTGGAATTTGCACCATTCGTCTTAAAAAACCACATCTCAGCTGCATCCAGCTTACTTTGTTTTCTAATTTGTAAATTAATAAGTTAAGATTGTTGTTTGCTAGCGTTCATTCTGCAACTCTTGATGGATCTTCCTTGCAGTGGAACAGTGGTCAAACCAGATTTCTCAAGAGACAAGAGATACGTTGTGTCGCCGTTTTTTTTTTAAAAATCCATAATGTAGCAAACTGTATCTGAACCAGGTCCTCTAAGATGGCACCCACTCGCTTCGCAACATGACTTAATTAACACGACTTCCGTCTTCGAATACACCGCAATCTTAAAACAGTGCTATTTTAGTCCAAGCTTCCACTGTGTATATTCCCAAACTACTACAATTATTGAACGGACGATCAACACACAGACAACAAGAATACACACACACACTGCACAGAAATGTAAATTCCTTGAAAACCACAAACATTTAACTTCTAAATTATATTATTCATTTACCCATCTGAAGCAACCTTTGTTTATGTTAATGTGTTATTTAATAAATAATTTATATTTATAAGTAAACTTAATTGGTCCTTGTCGTACTGAGGCCCTCTGGTATGTGCTGATATTAAAATGTTTGTGGTTCACGCGAAATTTACATAACTGTGCAGTGTGTACAGAGCCATAGATATGTTCTCCTCAAATGGAAGCGGGGGTGGGGGGGGGTACCTAACAATGGAAATTTATGCGTCTTTGCGTGTCATATCTATTTTTATGAAAATTTGAGGATTGTTTTGTGAAAAATCGTTAGAGTGGGGGGGGGGCGCTGTTGGTCTGCCTTTTGGCCATGCTCTTACTACTAAACGTCATGTTTCGATTATGCTGGAGAAGTTTGTACACAGACACTTCCACCTCTCCCCAATATACGGGCATGAGTGTGGGTGTGTGTTGTTGTTGTTGCATGGGTGTTCATTGACGGGTACTTGTTCATAGTAGCTCTAGAATATACATATTGGAAGCCTTGACTAAAATCGCACGTTTTTTTAGGGCTGCGATGTTGTGGAAGACGGAAAACGTGTTGTGAGACGAGTACGTGTCATATGAGGGGATCTACTTCAAACTCCGTTTACTACATTACGATATTTCTGTACTAATAAATCATCGATGCTTTATATTCATTTCCCTTTTTATTTCAGCCAATGGTTCACAACATCCGCTTTGCATACTAAACAATAAAGAAAAATGTAAGGAGAACAGGGAAAATTAAGAATCAGTAATGTCATTGAAAGAATGAATCAGGAACGTACAAATGTGTAGAGAGAAGGAAAAGAGAGCAAAATAAAAAAATAAAAATAAGATAAGAAAATAGGAAGAAATGTATGAGAGATTTAAAAAACAAAACAAGACTATACATGTCAACAACATCATACACATTCTGAGTGCCTTATTTTTCTCTTAATATCTATAATTTTTTTTAGTATAAAATAAAATGTGTTACGGCGAAGAAGAATAATAATAAGATTTTGTAACAAGATACAGCAGCATGTTAGACAATGGACGACAAGATAACACTTACTTGTGAGAGATATCCGTACGCGGACAGTTTTCTGTCCCAGTTCGCGTGTTCAGAATGCTGTAAGAATGCGGTATGCATAATAATAGACCATCACCAGTAAAGACATGTGTACAGAAAGTAAACATGACCTGAAAGAGTGATTTTTGTTATTATTTCCGTGAATTTCGTTTGTCGGCCCTAGTTTTTTGGCATGCGATTCCAAGTACGTAAATAGGCCTAGTCACCATCTTCTATCTCTTGCCTTGGTGGTTCACTTTGCTAGACTATCTTGTCCCATCTCGTGATGTTTCCCTCCAACTTGTATCTCTGCCTACCACTTGCTCGCCCCTCGTAAAGTAGTTTCAGCATCCCCATTATCTATTGTCAACTCCTGTGTTGATGCATTGGATACAAGCTATCTTTTTCACTACCACGAACACCCGCATGTCCTGGACTATAGATCATGTTCGCAACATCCTCCTTCGTAGACTTTATGTTCTCGAGACATACAGACTTCTACTTTTTAAAATGTAATTTTAATTCCATGCATTATTTTACTTCAGTGATTAGTGCTCTAGGAGCCCTATGTTGCCAGAGCAATAAAAGGAGAAGAAATAACAGTGACACTATTGCCATGCATTCTTAACAGACCACCACCCCAATCTACTCCAAAACTAGAGGAAGAGGAGACAATGACATCATTAGAAGCTTCGATAGAAAATTTCACCCTTGAAGAGTTATAACAAACCATTAAGAAATTAAAAAAACAATAAAGCATCAGGTCAAGGTGACATCACAAGCGAAATGTTAAAAGCAGCAAATGATAATACCTTGTCCTTTTTACTGGATATTTTGAATATGATTTGGAAAAAAAATGCCCACCCCAACAATGGAAAAATGGTATCTTTATCAAACTACCAAAAAAGGAGACTTAACAAATTGTGATAACTGGAGGGAAATCACACTGCTATCCGTACCTGGTCAAATTCTTTGTAACACGCACGAAAATGCACATATGTAATTCCTGCGTTATTCCGGTGCTATCATATGGATGTGAGAGCTGGAAAAGCTCTTTATCTTCAGAAAAGAAATTACTGAGTTTCGAGAACAAATGTCTTCGTTGGATAACTACCACCCATTGGAGTGAATTCAAATCGAATGATAAAATCAGAGAAGAGACACATCAAAATTTCATCACAGATGTTATCAGAAAACGCCGTTGGTCCTACATCGGACATGTCCTACGCGCAGACATCAACAGAATACACCACCAATCTCTTGAATGGATACCTACAGGCAAAAGAGCAAGGGGTAGACAAAAAGAAACGATCAGAAGAACAATACTTAGAGAACGTAAAACAACCAATATTCATACTACTCAAGAACTGCACAGAATAGCTTTGAACAGACATAATTTGAGAGATCTGACCTATGCGCTAACTTCAGCGCAAAAGGAAAATGAATGAATCAATAAATATTGCCACGTACGTGGTAAAGAGAGAGGGAGCTGGAGATTTGTCTCATCCCATCGAGGGTAAAAAAGACCCAGAATTTTCAATGAAGTCGGATGTTTCTGACGAAAGGTGCTGATATCGCAGCCTGATTGTAAACCATACACAGTGTATTCAGTTCTCCGGACTGCATTCTGCTAATCTGCAGGAATTTGAGAACGAACACAAAACGAGAGGTGCTCTAGTGTAAATATGTGTACAAGTGCAGCGCTTGGTATAACTTAATACAGAGCTTCTCACAACCTCTGTGGGACCGCGGCAGAGGGGCAAAATGTTTTATAAAAACAGGACCTGGTCCAAGAAAGTTATATATACTTATAAGTAACATTACAATTCAAGAAGAAAAACTCGCGGCCTGGTTATAAAAAAAGAAGAAACTTGCATGTCCTGGTCAAGGAGAAGCTTTCGTGGATAGGTAAAGTAGAATCTCTCATGGCCAGGTAAAGAAGAAGCTCTCGTGGATAGGTAAAAGAGAAGCTCTCATGGCCAGGTAAAGAAGAATGTCTCATGGCCAGGTAAAGTAGAAGCTCTCATGGACAGGTAAAGGAGCAGCTTTCGTGGCCTGGTACAGGAGATGTTCTCGCGGCCAGGTAAAGGAGAAGCTATTACATCCAGTTAAAGGAGAAGCTCTCGTGGCCGGGTAAAGCTGAAGCTCTCGAGGTCATTTAAAGAAGAAGCTCTCGTGACCAGGTAAAGGTGAGGCTGTCGTGGCCAAGTAAAGGAGACGCTCTCTAGTTGAGGTAGCGGTGAAGTTCTCGTGGCCAGGTAAATGAGAAGTATCGCGGTGAGTTAAAGGAGAAGCTCTCGCGGTCAGATAAAGAAGCTCTCGTGGCCAGGTAAAGAAGCTCTCGCGGTCAGATAAAGAAGCTCTCGTGGCCAGGTAAAGAAGAAGTTTTCATGGCAAGGTAAACGAGAAACTCTTGTGGCCAAGTAAAGGAGGCGCTCTCGTTAATAGATAACGGAGGAGCTATCGCTGCCAGGTAAAGGAGAAGATCTCTTGTCCAGGCAAAGGAGAAACTCTTTTAGCCAGGTAAAAGTGAAGCTCTTGCGTCAGGGAGTTAAAAAGCACGACTCTAGTATATATTACTAAAGCCTCTCTCCATAAAATTCCTACGCTCAGATCCCAAACGTCATCACTAATCTTTGATGTAATGACTCATGATTAGACCGGATCGTCGGCCGTATAGAAGATCTTCCACCCGAATTAATTAGAACCCCATTCGTGACGTTTTTGATTATTGTTGGGCTTTCTGTTCGTGACTATTTATATACTTGGAGACGGCTTGGCTATTTTTTGGGGGGGCATACGATTCCAAGTATTTAAGTGACCATCCGAAAGCCGATAATCAAAAACGTCACTAGTAGGGTCCTAATTAATATTCTTTTGGAAGGTCTTTATTAGAGACAGTCATGATTGGATACTTCGCGAATACTTTGTGCCGCCGGACAATAAAAAAAGCACTAAAAAAAGCATCTGACAAAACAAGTGAAGATGTTGAAGATGTGTGCGTAGAACCATTTAGATAAAACATACCCATCTCATTCTGTAAGTGCCTTCTCAGCAACGAAGGTTGGCTGCAACAGACCTCCAACATCCACTGTTTCGTGCCTTAATGCTGTATTCTGCTAGACTATGACCTGTCCATCTTACGATGTTTCTGTCCCACTTGTATCTCTGTCTATCTCTTGCTCGTCTTCCCTCGACTTTACCCTATAGTAAGGTCTTCAACAAGGTACATGTCTTTTAATATTTGATCTTTATTTCTTTTAATAGTTTTTTTTTGTGTGTTGTAAGAACCTCTTTAATAATTTTCTTATTTTTCTATAACGTTCTCCCTATTCTAATATATATATATATATATATATATATATATATATATATATATATATATATATATATATATATATATATATATATATATATATATATCCACATCTCAAAGGCATCTATTCTGTCGTCTAGTTGTTTGTTTATTGTACATATTTCTGAGCCATACATTAAATAGAATATATGTTTAGTTTGTAATTTGTTTAGACGTCAATAGTTTTTTCTCATGTCATTGAAAGTACATTTAATTATTCCTGTTCTCCTTTTAACTTCTGTTTCTATCATCATTTGTGATTATGTGTCCAAGATATCGGTAATGTTCTACTTTTTGTAATATTTCTTCATATATTTTTATCTTTAGCACATGTTTCTGCATCCATCTCACATCTTTTAATTTCGCGCCTGCCAGTTCTTGTACTTAAGTCACTTCCCTCAACTTGTCTAAATTTTATCATTACATCTTCTGCGATAAATACTAAAGTAATTTAACTGCTAAACATTTTCATCTAACATATGTGGCACCAAATTAGTGCGTCATTATGCCTGACAGCGGCACTCATATTCAGAGGCCCTGGCGCTAAGTGTTATTCAGAAATCGAATATTAGAGTTATATAGTACAGCAAAATTATTTTCATGTCACGTTCTGAAAATTAATTCTGAGAAGAAAATTATTTCCGAATGTAATTGACTTTGTTTCTGGATAAGAAAAAAGATTTTGCTAACCCTGCAGCTACGTTTTAGTTCCATTAGTTTTATTATGGATGGCTGAGTCATGTAATTATTGGTAAAATATTGATAAAATGAGAGTATAACAAGATATATGCACAAAGTGTGTTAAAATACTGTACTGCGTGTATGTTGGTATGTAAACGTTGTAAAGTTAACCCATAGCATTTATAAATGCCATAAGGTTGTGAGATGTTAGCAATCTTATATTTCAGTGGCTCTGCTATATGAGGACGGTAGTCATATCCTCTCCCTCATACTCTTTGCTTTCCGGGTTAAACCGGTACCCAATTAAGGCTATGCCGATCCGGAGCCGTTGCGACCTGAAAAAACATTTCCGCCTCAACTGGAGAAGGAACCCAGGACCAGTAACACGCGAAACCAGTGTAATAACCACTGAAAACCATTTTGCCTACATACTAATATAATTTAGTTTGTAACGTAGCGCAGTGGTTAGTGCAATGACTTGGTATGTAAGCTATGCTGGGTCTAGAGTTGAACCATATTTAAAATCTAAACGTGTGTCATAGATTCTACTTTTAGTAATATATGGCTCAGAAACATGGACAATAAACAAAACGTTAGAAGACAGATATGATGTCATTGAAATGTGCACACATAGATGAATAAGAAAAACTGTGTGGACATCATCATCCTCAAACCAATAACCTTTCATGTTTGTTGTTGTTGTAATAGTCCTTGTCTCGATTGGTCCGTTCGGGTGACTTTGTGTGCACGATTTGAATGGCTTGATGAAATCGCATCTTTTTTTGGAGATGCGGTTAGTCAAGTACGGAAAAACGCGTGTGCAATTGTTGCTAGGCGATTTGGTGCCGTAGAACGGACTGGTTCAATTCCCGTTAGTCTCAAGAATTTTTAAAATTGTCCTCTGGCTTCCTACTTAAATTTCCTTGCCTTTAAAGCTGCAAACTTGTTAATTAATTCATGGAAATCAACCCCTTTCGTCAAATCACGTTCAATTGATAACATTGCAAGATCAGAAAGCCTTGATTGTCACATGATAGATAACAAATAGTTCTTTATAAACTTCAGCTTAGAAAAACTGTTCTAACATGGAGCCACAGTTCACCACAATTACCATTCATCCAATTCTAAAGTGACGTATATAGAGCAGTCTGTATTAGGTCTGTAAGTTAACAATTTGGTTTTCAGAGATGTTCATTTAAGTCAGACTGTCGCTATGGGAGTATCGAAGCTGGAACAGAACTATGGCATACATTCTGGTACCTGTGTTGTTACTCTGCAAATGCAGGTCGCCTGATTGATGCCGATTCTGTGTTAAATTGTGCTTTTAGACGGATGTGTCCCTTTCCGTGACCATTGACGTATAAAATATGTACTGACTCATTGAGAATCATCCTTCAAAAGTGACACATTTGATTTTTCCAGGTGATATTAGAGTATACTGCTGTTCTTGTTCGCCCATCAAAAGTGATAATGACCATTTGTTACTGTTACATCTATTTTTAAAATTCAGCCACTGTTATATCCTTTACTATGAGTTTGTAGATGGATAATAAACCATATTCTGGCTGCAAATGTCATTGAACTTTTCATGCATAGGATGACCACTGTAGATGGTTTTTTTGTCAACCCATGACTTTCTAGCTACTCTCCGCTGTTGAGCTGCTGCATTTCTCCTCTTTTCACAAGATGCTGCGCCCTTCTAACTGTAGAAATCAGTGTGGTTCTGTTACATGCAGCGTCTTGCCATGTATCTTGGTCTATTTCAAAGACCTTCAGTGAGGTATTTAACGAGTCATTGTATCGCTTCTTTTGGCCATCTTGAGAAAACTATGCCCTTCTGCAACTAACCATAGAGAAGTATCTTTGGCAGGCGATGATCTGGCAAACGTATCACATGTTATGCCCAACAAATATATGGCTGCATTAGAATAATGTCAGTCTAAGGAACCCAGATATGACAAGGACAATGATATCCGGGATCGTGTCTTGTCATCTGATGTTCACAACTTTTCTGAGACAAGTTATGTGAAATTTATAGGATAACTATCAAGAGTAGGATGAGGAAGGCGTACAATCAACATACTACAGGAACTGTCAATATAGATACCCTTTGCGTCTGTTGACAGAGATGGGATTCCTATGGGAATACCCGCACTGTATCGCTGTCGGTTCAGAAAAGTCACTAGACAGCATAGCTTTTTGTTGGCATATTAATGTTTTATGGGATCAGACAACCAAAGCATCACTGAACCAACCCTGAACCAACGCCGACTCAACCATAGGCCAACCCCGAACCAACCAACTCTTCTCAATGAACGGTAATGAAATTTCACAAATGACTGCAAGCAGGAAATAAATGCTAAAAATCAACTTTTCGACCAGAATGCTTTTATCAGGAATACAACATACTGTGAGGAGTAAAAAATGGCACTACCTGTGATCACACCAAAGTGTGACAAATAAAATAATATGAATACCGGAACGAAAAGAATGACAGATAGAGGAAGTGAATGATAGATGGGCGGAATGAGTTATAGATGGTAGGAATACGTTATAGATGGGAGGAATGAGTTGTAGACGGAGAGAATGAATTATGAATGGAAAGAATGAATTATAGATGGGGAGAATGGATTATAGATGGGGAGAATGGATTATTAATTGGGAGAATGGATTATAGATGGGGAGAATGGATTATAAATGGAGAGAATGGATTATTGATGGTTCTACCAATACAAAATGAAAGGATTTAAATAGAACGTAACAGTATATTTATAAATTCTTGAGACTAACGGGAAACAATTCCCGTTAGTCTCAAGAATTTTTTTATTGTCCTCTGGCTTCCTACTTAAATTTACCAGTATATTTATATTACGTTTCACCAATCAAATTAAGTTTTACTGATTGGAAAAACT
Organism: Meghimatium bilineatum; assembly: GCA_034231615.1. Taxonomy (NCBI): domain Eukaryota; kingdom Metazoa; phylum Mollusca; class Gastropoda; order Stylommatophora; family Philomycidae; genus Meghimatium; species Meghimatium bilineatum. Next base: position 34,593,043 of record CM067306.1, read on the forward strand.
TAATCAGTTTCAAATTTTTTAGGTGGTCCCTATATACTGGCGGGCCCGAAAAGGGAGCGAAGAACAGTATCATTGAACGCACGAGTGTTGGCGGGACACTAATAATGAGCAAAGAATAGCGATACTGTTACATGACAGGCATGATAGGAGGCGTCAAAGAAGGTATTGAGGGTGGGATTTTCCATCTAACCCCATATAATTGAAAAGACAAGCTGAAGTAGGATGTGTCAACTCAAGATGTGCAAACATTGCAGCCAAGCTGTAAACTATAACATAGCTCTTTTAATTCTCCGGATTATATCTTCCTGATCAGCGGGAGTTTGAGAACGAACGCGGAAAAATTGTTACATTAACCTCACGTGTTAATAGGACATAGGCCAACTTTCAATGTTGTACACTGAAGTTATACATACAATTTCAGAATTAACCTCTAGTGAACCGCTATTTGAAAGACTTTTTAATAGGCAGGAAACTTAGATTTATTATATATTTATTGAGTAGCGTTTTGTTAATAAAAATATATATCATATGAGATCGCGAAACGGTGACTCTAGGCTGCGTATATTAATAATATTCTGTTTATTTCAGAGAGGGTCAGTGATCACGGCAAACATTCTGCTTGGTTGTCTGCGCTGGTCTGTACAGGAAACATGACATTGATCAAGAACAGAACTTACATGCATAGTCAAGCCTCTGCTTCAGTATACGCAGTAGCACATGGAATATTGAGCGACAGAGAAACAGAGATATTCAACATGGTCAACTTTGCCATATTAGGTTCGTGCGTCGCTACCTTCGGAATTTTCTCAAACGCCATCAATATTGTGGTTTTTCTCAAGCAAGGTTTGGGGGACAGTGTTAATATAACCTTGTTTGCGCTGTCATTATCTGATATTTCATCACTTCTTACACTTCAGTGGATTAACTTACTAAGAAATCCACTTTTCTTTAACTCGGGGGTTCCCCTTATTCCTACTGATGTCTTCCACCTGACCGGAGGCTGGCCTCATGGTTTCTTCGCTAGACTGACTAGCTGGATCACGGCTTATATTACCCTCGAAAGATGCATGTGTGTGCTTATACCACTTAAAGTAAAAAGAATTGTCACGCGAAAACTGGCTGTAATCGTACTCACTACCACTTTTATGTTGTTGTTTATAACACTCATCCCGGACTACGCCACGGCATATATCGGTTGGAAGTTTGATATTAAAAACAACAAATCGATGATGGGACTGCTATTTACTGCGGGACGCGAAAATATGGCGGTTTTAAGTTTCACTTTCGCAGCTTACACTCAAATAGTCTCTTTTCTATGTGTTCTCGTTTTTACAACAATTCTGGTGATTAAAATGAAACAGAAAACAAAATGGAGATCCCTAAATTCTAAAACAGGCCAAGAACCATTGAAAGGTTCGCAAAGAAGAGACAACAAAACAGTGGTCATGATTATTCTAATAGCTGTTATCTTTAGTGTGTGTTACGTGCCGATGATAATTACGTACATGGCTACTAGTATAGAACCAGAGTTTAGTATTGTAGGGCAGTATCACAACATCTTCCTCGTGGCCTGGTCATTTGCGTTCCTAGCTGATTCGATTAATTCTAGCACCAACATATTTGTATATTACAGTATGAGCACAAAATACAGGGCTACCTATCACGGTTTGATTAGTAGGGAACGGAACGGAGATCGATGAACAATGATCAAGTCTCAGTCCTCTCAATGCACATGCATCATAGGCGAGAGAGTTAGGTATGTCCTTGAAAATCGATATATATTTCAGTTTGGTACCCTTAAGACATTTTGTTTTACTTTCAATCATTCATTTATTTAGATTTTGGCTGATGATACCTTTGTTGTAGTGTTGTTCATTTTGTTTTCAGGTATAGTTATTTTTATTCTGTTCTCATTCCCCATATATTTTTTAATGCACGTCTCTATGACAATACCTGTGTATACGTACTTCATTGTCACCTTGGACGTCTCTAATGTTCAATGTCTGCCGTCTAATTTTTTAATAGTGCCATTATTTTTACTGTTTGTAAACTGTCTTGTATTTTCTTTTAAACGGCCTTAATCTTGAAACATTCAGAATGTCTTGCATACTGTTATTTGTATTTTTTCTTACCAATACCCTATATTCTCATAGCACTAGTCACACATTTTCGAAACATTTTTGTACCTTATTTTAAATACATCAATTCTTATTGATTTTGGCATGCTGATTTCAAATATCATCATGAAATTCCCCATTTCGCTCAATTTTGTTTAATGATGAATTTAAATTTCGGTAATACAAATTTCATGTATACTTGTTTAATCTCTTTGGTGAACAGTTATTCTTTACACGTTATCATTATAAAACTTGTTACTACAAATTAAATTAAGTGATATTCCACCATAAAATATTAGAACAAATAAACAACACTATTTAAAGTTCACATATAATGTTTTTAAAAGGTTCATTTGAATCCCTACCGTCATTATTCAGTCTCTGTTCGAGCTCTCTTTGCTTGCTTCTTGTAGTCAATCGGTGAGGTGTCTCTTGTCACAATAATCAGCAAACATTGAAGGACTGCAATTGCTTTGATACCTTATCTCCACAGCAGCAATGTCTTGGTGAAATCGTTCACCATGTTCATGACTGACCGCTCCGTAGTTTAACTTTTAAAAAATCCAGGTGAAATCCAGAAAATAAATTAAAGACATGTTGCAGCCTAGACTCTTATACTTCAGAAGGAGATTTTCTACAATTTCTGTGTAATTATCAGATCTGTTGTTTCCAAGAAAATTGTCCCCCACTGACTTAAATGCTAGCCATGCTTCTTTTTCTTTTCCATGCAACAAGCAAAGAAACTCATCACCGTGAAGAAGTTTTTGAATGTGTGGACCAACAAATACTCCCTCTTATTTTACCTTCACTCAGTCTTGGAAATTTTCTGAAGAGGTATTTGAAAGCATTATCAGTTTTATCCATTGCCTTGAGAGGCAACAAAATCTTGCTACTGCCAACAAGCGTTGGGTTCTACACGTTCGTAATGTCACGCTGTAAAGATTGCCTGATTGGCCAAATTCTCCTGATGTAATGGTCACTTCGTGCACGACTATCACACTCACAGAGAAAGCAACAGTACGTGGTGTATTCACCCTGTAGTCCAAGCAAAATAGCTACCACTTCTTGGCTCCCATATAGTGACCGATGATGATGATCGTAGTTTATACACCTTCAAAAGTCGCTTAATTTTTTTATACGTTTCTGTCATATGAAATAAGTGACCAACTGGAATTGCCGGTAAAACATTACCAATTTTCAACAAAGCAGCTTTAAGACTTGGATGAATCAATGAAAAGCCTCCACTCTTCCAGGTTGTAATTGATATAGACGGATGCCATTAAATCAGAAATATTGTAGCACATAGATAGATCACCCCTTTTTTAAAAAAGAACTTAGTAAGCGGCTTCTGGCGGTTACTAAACACAGAAATTTTAACATCTTCTGCTAGAATATTCCACTGTTGTAATCTGGAACCTATAAGCTCCGCCTTGTTCTTGGGTAAATTCAGGTCTCTTACAAGATCATTCAGTGCACTTTGTGTTATTAAGTGTGGTTTTGTAGAAATAGTTTGTTCAAATTCTGGGTCTTTTGAGGTTGATGGCTCAGAAATGTCCTCTTCTTCATCATCGGAAGGAGCTGAAAATGATTCTGACACTTTGGGAACTGGTAGAGCATCGTCATACGGTACCGGACATATTGCACATGGAATGTTTGGATATTGCAGAGTCAACAAATATGTTTTTTCTTCTTTCCAATTTCTTTCCCATTTGGAGGCACCATGCAAAAGTAACAGTTGTTGATATGATCAGTAGACTCTCTCCAAATCATTGGAACTGAAAATGGCATAGCTTGCATTTTGCCAGCCAATCACAGTTTAAGATGTGTAGCATATCTGTGGTGTCCAACTCTTATCTTGATCTCCTATCTTGCAGCCATAATACAAGTTGTACGCTTTCTTAAACACGTTAGACATATTCCGTCTTTGATAGAAAAGTCACTTCACCACATATATAACAGAAATTATTCGCACTGTTGACACATATTATGCGCATTTCTAACAAAGATACTTTTAAGAAGGAAAAATGCATTAATAATAACGAAATTTAATCAGAGATAAGATAGTAATACACAACAGTGATGTAATATCAGGCAGGATTGCATCATATGCTCTATAAAAAAAAGGGGGTTCATAAATAGTTGTCCACCGATATTTACATTTTTCTCTGTAATTACTGAGCGTATAGACTTCATATTTTGCAAGAGTGCATCATTTCATAATCACGTTACAGATTTATGATTATTTATTATTTATATTGAGCGGATTTATCGCAGCAGTCGCTACGAATGTCGTTTTTTTAGGTAGTAACGATTTTATTGTATGTGGAAAATAAATTGTACAGTAATTGCATCTATAGGCGTATCGTACATCTTTCATAGCGTGGGTAAAAATGAGATATTTCGAGAATAATATTTTTCTTTCGTTGCTTTAAGAATATATTCAACGAGATATAAAGTTAATAGTGAAACATTTATGAAATAGTATTATTGTGCGTGCCAATTGTGCATGGGAATTTTGTAATACAAATAATTATTCTTCTGTGTTCTTGTTTATAATATCATTTGTTTTATCAAAAATTTCTTCACTTCTTGCTTCATTCAGAATCCGATGAATAGTAAAGATTGATAATGGTAATGAGTTGAATGCAACGTAAACCATCTTTATGCCAATATTCTTCTTCCACTTTCAATATATGGTCCTCACATTTAGTCCAGAATTCTTTGTTAATGTCGGAGAACATAGAATATGTCATTTTATGAACATCATTATGTCTGAAGGTTTTATTTTCCATTGCCACAGCTCCTTTATTTTTAGCCCATTCAAATTTTATTGGATTTAAATGTAAATGATACGATGGTAGTCTTATACAATCAATCAATCAATAAATAAACCCATAACCCTTCAGGGTCGTAGGGGTACCACATTGATGCCTCAGCACACAGAGTCCTTCAGCGAATTATATCCTCAACGATGCGGATGAGTGTGGAAATATCTTGCCCTGTCCATTCCTTGATGTTGTCTGTCCATGTCTTTATTTGTCCTCCTCTGCTTCTTCCACCCTCGACAGTTCCCTGCAGTATTGTTTTTGACAAGGAATCGTGCCTGCATACATGTCCGAACCATGCTAGTTTTCGTCGTTTCACTATTGAAAGCAATGGCTCCTGAACACCTGCACACATCTCTACTTTATTTCTTACGTACACATTGGTCTTATGTTCCCTATAGGAAATTCGTAGAATTCTTCTGTAGCATTTGTACTCGAAAACCTGTAATCTTCTCTCCATGTCCGCAGTGAGTGTCAAACTCTCACAACCATACAGCACAACAGAAAGCACTAGCGACTTATACAGTTTGATTTTCACTCCAACACTGATGTTTCTTTTCCAGATCACAGTTAGCCTTGACAAGGACGCTAAAGCCATCTCCAGCCTTATTTTTAGTTCTGCTGTGCATTTACCATCGCTGCATATACTGGATCCGAGGTATTTGAAGGTATTCACCTCCTCAAGCTTATGTCCATTCATCATGATATTAGTCTTATACAGCTATGTCGATGTTCCTCTATAATTTTATTAATGTGGAAAGTCTTCGCTCTGTGTGCATTCTTTACCAACATCAGCAACCCAGGTTTCAAGTGCAGTTCATTAAATGAGATATTTTCTTTTCTAAGCCATATTTTAATCTCTTCCTTAGTAGACGAGGTTGTTTGGATCTTATCTTCACATACAACTACCTTATTGTAAGAAGCGTTGTCCATAACCAGTCAGGAGGGTCTATCTAACGATGGAAATACAGTCTTTTCTATCCACTCTCTAAATATATGACCAGGAGGGTCATATGTATAAAAGACTTCGTCTTTTTCATTACTCTTACTCATTTGCTGGTTTTTCTCCACAAAACTTTCCAGTCGATCGAACAGATGAAAGTTCACCACAAAAGACGCATGGCACTATGGATTTTCTTTCGAAATAATTGCAAGCACGGTTTTTCAATTATCTCAAACCATACGATCACACATAGATAGAACCAAAATGGCCTGATATAATCAACATTGACTCCTATCTTAGGTTGAAAGTGTCGAGCCTGGTCAGAGGCTTTACTCCCTCAATTAATAAAAAAACAAGCAAGAATAACAATCATTCTCTACTTATCTCTTAAAGTTTTCTAAGAAGGTCGTGATGGCTGGATTACTTGAACCGCGACCTCCACTATATTTTATGGTTAAAAGCTCTACTACTACTATTACTACTACTGCTACTGATGCTACCAATTAAAGGAAATAAAAATCAAACAAATTCAGATTTCTAGTCATATTAAAAGACATGATGCCTTGTAGAAAATCTTACTTGAGGGTAGAGGTTGACGGTAGGCGAGCACGAGGTAGGCAGAGATACAAGTGGGAGAGAAACATTACAAGATTAACAGTTACGGCCAATCAGGGTGTGTCACGAAAGCAATAGAAAGAGATTGCTGGAAGTCTGCTACAGCCAACATTCGAAAAGGATACAGCACTAGATAATGATCTTGAGTTGGTTCTTATATATACCACAAACATAAATTATACCTGCTATACACTAAATTTCTCCTTTTTCTGTAACAATTGTTCGTATGAAAATAGTGAAAACATGTAAAAGCAGCGTACACTGGCAATTACTCTGCAAAAACACTATCTAATTCTTAAATTAAATGAATAGAATAAAATAACCAGCCGCCATCTGTCCCTTACATTGGTCGTGCCCTCTGACAGACTATTTTGTCCATTTCAGAGTGTCATATTAGCTATTTCTTATACGAAATTTGATCAATTTGTTCCATTTTGAATGTCCCTGACAGTTTTTCGTTCTTTCGTTGCATTCTCCCAGTAAACATTGACTTGAACTATGTTAGGAATATGAACCGTGAAAAAGAGTTAACCCTTGAAAATTACCATAATTACCTCAATCATTCTATCCATTTAAGGAGTAAACTCCCTTTAGGATAGCCATCAACCCTATAATAGGTCAAATACATGTATTCTGGGATACTGTGAAGAAATAACCTTATTTTTTATATTATTAGTAATGTTTTAGACTTTTTTGAAAATGCATCCTTCTATCGTGTATTCTTTGATGTTATATAAATGATTAAGATACCCTCGTATATAGTTTGATGTAGCTTATTTTTGTTTAAATAGATACTAATTATTTTTTTGTTAATATTATTTAATGATAATTTTGAAAGTTTAAAATGATTAAAGTATTATTAATATTGTCTGTTTTTTTTCATGTATAAATATAGAGTGAAAGGAATTATAAATGTGCTTTCGATCAAGTTTAAGTTAGACCCATGTTATGGTACACACCATTACTTCTCCACCTAAAGATCGAGATGGAAATCAAAAGACAGATAATATCTACAATTTTTATACCAACACTCTGCTACCAATGTCAAACATGGTCTTCAACAGCCTCGCAGCCGAGTATGATCGTTACAAGTGAGATGAAGTGTATGAGAAAAGTTGCAATGATTACTAAACTAGATAAAATAAAACATGAAGAAATTATGAAAAAGATAGGCCCTATGTAAAATGTCACGTATTCGTTGCCGCAGATTTGTTCTCCGCAAAAGGTGGGGGGGGGGGGGGGTGTTACTTAAACAAATAAAATAGAAATAAACATTTAAAAATAAATTCATATCAATTGTATATTTTTGTGTATCACATTTTCTTTTTGGTGAAATTTTCAATGACATTCTGTGAAATATATCTAGGGTGATGGCTTTTGGTCCACCTTTTGTGAAATATATCTAGGGTGATGGGTTTTGGTCCACCTTTTGTGAAATATATCTAGGGTGATGGCTTTTGGTCCACCTTTTGTGAAATATATCTAGGGTGATGGCTTTTTGGGCCACCTTTTGTGAAATATATCTAGGGTGATGGATTTTGGGCCACCTTTTGTGAAATATATCTAGGGTGATGGATTTTGGGCCACCTTTTGTGAAATATATCTAGGGTGATGGCTTTTGGTCCACCTTTTGTGAAATATATCTAGGGTGATGGCTTTTTGGGCCACCTTTTGTGAAATATATCTAGGGTGATGGATTTTGGGCCACCTTTTGTGAAATATATCTAGGGTGATGGATTTTGGGCCACCTTTTGTGAAATATATCTAGGGTGTTGGCTTTTGGCCCGCCTTTTGAGAAATATATCTAGGGTGTTGGATTTTGACCCACCTTTTAGCCTAGTTCCTATTATTAAAAGTCATGTTCCGATTAGCTAAAAGAGAGGGGGGTTTGAAGTACCTCCACCAAACTCTCTATCTACAGGCCTGCGTGTATTGAGTATATCGACAGACAACAAGTAAAATGATTCGATCACCTAAAAAGAATGAACTCAAATTACCAAATACCAATAAGAGCATATAACAAAAAGAATATCTGAACATAAAGCCAAAGGTAAACTAAGAAAATGGTGGAAAGAAAACATCAAGATAACCTTGAACCAAACATGGACTCAACACAACCAAGGCGATACATCTGGTCTTGAAACAACAACATAAGCTCCCACCTTTACATTTAACGACAAATGTGGATACGATCAATCATCATTGACCTGGGCAAAGACAATAGACAATAATTTTAATAAATGTCTTAGCCAACGAAAGCGTACGTCATAGTCACAGCTCTGGCGCAAATGGAAGGTCAAAACATGGGATGCCAGTATCCAAGTCGGCGATCTAAGATAGTGAATTTACAGTTTTAGTAACGTCTTGATAGCGGCGGTTCTTGAAAGCAGTGGACCCAAGAGTTCGTGGATCCCTTGGGTCACTGGATCTCGTCGGCTTAGTGGTTAAGTTTTTCGCTTTGTGGTCAAGAGTTTGTGGTGCGAATCTCAGTCGCGGTGTTTTGTTTACAAAGTGAATCCCCCGCCCCCAAATCGCTCATAGTTCCTGTAGTTAATCGCTTGAAGCTACGGAGTTACGTGCTATTAGTGCGGCATGCTCCTTCTTTTGAGAGGGACGGTGTAGATATGACGTATTTGAAGAATGATGAAGTCAATACTCTATGCATTTTCCTTTGCTTTTCCTCTCAGTGCATCCACAAAGACTTGAAATATTATACAACTTAACATTTAGAGTAAAAAGATAAATTGACAAATATAAAAAGACAAAATCAAGTATAAAGTCGCTACTGCCCAAGTTATTTATTTTAGACTACCATCACAACAAAGATGAAAAATAAACATTAAATGCAAGACACTACCAGGCGCAGACTGCGACACTGATCATGAGCTACTCATCGCAAAGTTCAAGTCAAAGAAAGCTACACCTGTTTGTTCATATAAAGAAACAGCTGTTTAGAAAAACAAATAATGGAAGACAGAGCACCTAGGAGGAGGAGGAAAGGCAAACCAAGAAGACGATGGACTGACGACATTAAAGATAACATGAATACATCGGAAAAATTCAAGCCGCTTGGCTCAAGACAGATAAGGGTTCTGGGAGTTCATTGGGAATACAACTTTTCTGGAGGGAATACGTCACATGACACAATCACACAATGTAAACGTAAACGGGAAACTATTCACTCTCATTGTGTGAACATCTAGATTGTTGGTTTGGTTCAGTAAAAATGTACCTCGCATGGTGAGATATGCTCCTTTCAGTCGCGGATTTTAGTCCAATTTGGTTATATCAGAACTTATAACTATAAACAAAAATAGTGGAAGTCTATTGGTGTCTGGGATGTCAGTCTGTATGCTCTTTCATTCCCGCAAACACCGGCATGTCCGGGAAGTAAATCCACGTCATGCCCTGGAGGTTAGATGTAGCTATAGATGCTGTCCATTCATATTGACATCGGAATAATTTGGGATATTTGGCTGCTTGGACTGGGAGTCTAACAAAATTAAAGAATATAGTAACTTCTTCTTATGGTCCACGATGTGTGGTTATCCTGTTTCCATCCTTCTATTTCTTATGATGCAATTTGTTAATCATGTCCTATATATATTTAACTATTAACAGAGATACGCAATAGAAAAGGGCACGAATAGGGCATAAAAATGAAGAATATTCGGTGCAATATGTTCCTGTTTGACGACAAAGGCGAATTAGATAGTTCTTCAGAGCTACATAATACAGTTTCTAAAATTTAAGTGCGGCTGCCGTGCTTTTTCTTTTCTAGGGATGCGTCGTATCCGCACTTTTTTTTTGTTTGGTTATTTTAATTTGAGTATCAATCTAAGAAAATTTCATGTCTATGAAAACCAAAAATTCTGACGTGAAACACTCGACATGTCTTTTTAGTAGAAAAGCTGTCTGTTTTTGTTAATGTTAGTATGTTATGTATTTTGATATTGGCAATACTCCTTACATATTTCTGTTCACTCATTATTGCCCTATGTTGACTCAGCCCTCACATCTCTAGTGCGTTGGGTTGTACCCAGACACTGAACATTTACCCTCTATTGTTTACTATCTATCTATGTTCCTTCAGCGCCGAATACTGTACGTGGGGCGGAAACCAGAGCTCTCCAGTTCAAGCGTTGTGATGCTTCTGCACGTAATTCTTGCATGTTGTTGAGACCCATAGTCATACCTTCTTTGGTGGTTGTTCTGCAAAGAGTCTCTCTTGGTCTTTCTCTTTGTTGCCATCTGATACACATTTTAATGCTTGTAGTGGCAGTCTGTTACCATGCGTTACCTTGCTGTAATGAAGGTAGCTTAATGAATTATTTACTTTGATTTCATGAACCTGTATCTCTCAGTTAAAATAAATCTGTCACGTAGAATGTAGGTTTATAGTGACATATAGAGAATATATCGTTCTATAGCCCCACTAATGGTTTATGCAACAGATGCAATGTTTGGGACATTAATAAAATAACTTGATTAATTACTTCCTATTAATGTTTTATTATTTGGAAAACAAACATATATACTCGTATATATAGAAAATTACAATCTTATAATAGCAGAATCTGTAATTGTGTTAACGAAACCAATTGCTGCTGTGATCTCTATAGGATGTGTCCTGCTTTGATCTTAATACTAATAATACTGATGATGTCTGCAACTGTAGATAAAGTTCAAGAGGACATATTTATTATTGAATGTAGATTATAAAAATGTAGATGAATGTTGAGAGATGGGCTAAGGCTCTTATACCGTTCGCCCTTGTATTACCTGGTCCAGCATGTAAAGGTCAAATATTATTAGAACAGCTTGGTCCGGACCGACGAAGTACCTGTATGCATATAATAACAGAAATGATCTATATACAGTATACACAATAAAAGATATATATATATATACTTGGGGATTTTGAGAACTATTGTAAAATAGGGAAATTTGTTATTAATTAAAGGATACCCTATAGAAGGATTTCACTGTATTATGAATACAAACTTTACTTTTATGTTAGATACGGTATCATGGAGATTCTTCTACAGCCGATTTAATAGGCAGTACTACACTAAAATATGCGGTCATTCAGTATGAGGATGGAAGTCTATGAAGATACTACTGCCATGAAATGGCTTGCCCTTAATTGACGTGTCCTTTATAGAATGTTCTCCTCATTGCCTCTCAGTTATGTGCAATCTGTTCAGATTCATCTAGTGTCATGTTCAGAATGTTTTCAATGTCCTGTGTCCATCGTTGTCTTGGTCTGCTATTTTTTCTCTTTCCTAGAACGTTTTCCTACATGATAATCCTTCTTAACTATTGTGTCTCTGTATATGCCTGAAATATGCTAGCTTGCGTTTTTTGAAAGTTTTGTGGAGTCAATCTTCTTCTATGTTCAGGTCTTTTCATGCGCCTGCATTGGTTCGTCTTTCTGCCCATAATATTCTCAGGACCGTTCTATAACATTTCATTTTAAATGCAATTTCCTTCCAATTGCGGATGTCATTGCTCACGCCTTACAACCATATGTTGCCACTGGAACAAATGGCTTTTTAATAGAAGTAATCTTGTTTTTCTGACTTCATTTACGAGTGACGATGAGCTTCTTGTTGAGTTATCGTACTGTGATGCAAAGAGCGGATGGTATAATACCGTAGACGGGACTACAAACGGCAAACATACGAAATAAATCCCAAGGGGTAGGCATATCTGTGCTCTTCGGTTTTAGCGATTATTTCCCTTGGCTATAATTGTTCTTCCTCTCAATTTGGCTTTAGAAGAGGGGCAAGTTGTAAAGACGAACTATTTATACTGAGACAACTATGTGAAAAAAAAGCAATTGAATACAATCAAGATCTAAACACAGTATTTGTAGACTAGGAAAATGCATTCGACAAAGTAGATAGAAACATTATCTGGGAAACCTTAGAAATTTATAACATCAGAGAACAGTTGTTAGATAATTTAAAAGCGAAATATCACAGATGTCTAAGCTCGGTAAGAACAACAGTTAGAATGATTGAACCGAAACAAGATCTGGAGCAAGACAAGTCTGCATGCTTTCATCTCTACTTTTCAACATATACATGGACAGAATAATAAAAGAAGCTCACATCAACAAAGAGAAAACCATTACAAATAATCCTGATGAAGAACTTAATAATGAAATCAATGAACTATTGTTTGCTGATGATCAACGTCTAATAAACAAAGATGAGGAAAATTTGCAGAACCACATCAAGGCATTGCTATTAGCATGTCAGATGTATAATATGGAAATTAACATACAAAAAAAACCCCAGAAGTTATGAAAATTATCACTTGATATAACAATAGATAACGCCAAAGTGAAACAAGCCAAAGAATTAAAATAACTAGGCAACAATTTTCCTAAAATGGAAGACTAGACAGAGAAATAGAAACAAGTTGTCAGAAATCATACACGGTGACCTACCAACTTCCATCATTACTTCTTCGCCCAAAGATAAAGATGGAAATCAAATACAGATAATATATACAATTTTTATACCAACACTCTGCTACCAATGTCACACATGGTCTTTAACAGCCTCGCAGCAGAGGAAAATCGTTGCATGTAAAACAAAGTGTCTGAGAAAAGCTGCAATGGATTAGAAGGATTGTTCTCGACGAGCCCGCATTATTGTATAGCTGATGAAAGACGCAGTTTGGTGAGACATTGCGCTGCCAGCAACCGGAGTTATGATGTGATATTTTGCTACCAGCTAGAGATTTATTTTGTTTTGTTGTGATATTTCGCTTTCAGCTAGCGAGTTATTTTTTATATTGTGATTATGTGCTACCAGCTAGAGACTTATTTTGTTTTGTTGTGATATTTTGCTTTCAGCTAGCGAGTTGTCTATGTTGTGATTGTATGTTGTCAGTTACCGAGTTATATTGTTATATTTCGCTGCCAACTAGAGATTAAATTTTTTTCTTGTGATATTTCACTGCCAGCTACCCAGTTCTGTAGTGATCTTTCACTGCCAGCTACCCAGTTATGTAGTGATATTTCACTGCCAGCTACCTAGATATGTAATGATATTTCACTGCCAGCTACCCAGTTATGTAATGATATTTCACTGCCAGCTACCTAGATATGTAATGATATTTCACTGCCAGCTACCCAGTTATGTAATGATATTTCACTGCCAGCTACCTAGATATGTAATGGTATTTCACTGCCAGCTACCCAGTTATGTAGTGATATTTCACTTCCAGCTACCCAGTTCTGTAGTGATCTTTCACTGCCAGCTACCCAGTTATGTAGTGATATTTCACTGCCAGCTACCTAGATATGTAATGATATTTCACTGCCAGCTACCCAGTTATGTAATGATATTTCACTGCCAGCTACCTAGATATGTAATGATATTTCACTGCCAGCTACCCAGTTATGTAATGATATTTCACTGCCAGCTACCTAGATATGTAATGATATTTCACTGCCAGCTACCCAGTTATGTAATGATATTTCACTGCCAGCTACCCAGTTATGTAATGATATTTCACTGCCAGCTACCCAGTTATGTAGTGATATTTCACTGCCAGCTACCCAGTTATGTAGTGATATTTCACTGCCAGCTACCCAGTTATGTAGTGATATTTCACTGCCAGCTACCCAGTTATGTAGTGATATTTCACTGCCAGCTACCCAGTTATGTAATGATATTTCACTGCCAGCTACCCAGTTATGTAATGATATTTCACTGCCAGCTACCCAGTTATGTAGTGATATTTCACTGCCAGCTACCCAGTTATGTAATGATATTTCACTGCCAGCTACCCAGTTATGTAATGATATTTCACTGCCAGCTACCCAGTTATGTAATGATATTTCACTGCCAGCTACCCAGTTATGTAATGATATTTCACTGCCAGCTACCCAGTTATGTAATGATATTTCACTGCCAGCTACCCAGTTATGTAATGATATTTCACTGCCAGCTACCCAGTTATGACTTGATATTTCACTGCCAGCTACCTAGATATGTAATGATATTTCACTGCCAGCTACCCAGTTATGTAATGATATTTCATTGCCAGCTACCCAGTTATGTAGTGATATTTCACTGCCAGCTACCCAGTTATGTAATGATATTTCACTGCCAGCTACCCAGTTATGTAGTGATATTTCGCTGTCAGCTACCCAGTTATGTAGTGATATTTCGCTGTTAGCTATACATTTTTTAATGTTGATATATTTCACTGCTCGAGAGCGAGTTATTTTATTTCTATACCAACATTGCAGTCCATCTATTATGATACGAGTTATTTGATAGAATTCTGGATAGAAAATGTCAGAATATATTTGTAATTTCTCTCTCTCTCTCTCTCTCTCTCTCTCTCTCTCTCTCTCTTTCTTTCGCCTTCATCTTTCAGGTAGATATCCAGACAACCATGTGTTAGGCGACAAATGGCCAGGTGAAGGGTGTACGCGGTTTGATTGCTCTGGTCACGATTACTACACACTAGAAAGGTTATACAATTGAATGCTATTTCATTATCACCAACAAACACATTTCAAGCATTGATTCTCACCATTTTTATCCAGTGACCAACTTTTAGGAAAAATTAACTCCTGTTCTTTGAGACTTTAAAAAAGTTTATCATCTTTCTCCAGTGATATTTATAGTCAGGATGTCAGATAGTTATATTTCTGAGATTCCCAGATGGGTCCATGCCACATCACCATATTGTCAAGTTTTTCTTCGTTTTCACAAGCAAAATATTGTTTCTATATCTTTATGGCAACGCTGAGAACCAGGGCACTATAATAAGAGTAGCATCAACTAAAATGTGGGTGCCATGTTTGGCTTTTATCATATCGTGGGGGTAATGCGTAAAGAAGAGTTTCTTATTAAGGCCGTACAACATTTAGTGAACCCAGCTTTGCATATCAAGCTGGGGGAACCAGATGATCTTCAACCCAAACGATGTTCCTAGCTGCCAGAGTATACTTGCTACTCCGACGGTGGCGCATGGAATATTGTGAATAGCAACTATGTACAGACGTGACAATTTTCTGAGAGAGTCCAGAATCAAATATGCTATCGCTGTATAATTGGAAATTCTTCTTTGATAGCAGGAAATACATAGCTGACTGTCCCCACCAACCCGAGTGATCAAGGTCCAGAGCTGGTTTGCTATGGACACTTCTGACAGGAAACAATGCATAACAGAGGAGCTATCAAGCTCATGACTCCAACTCTTCATATTGTGCTAATGTTAAAAAAGGCACAAAACCCCTATGATTTACTCCTATCAAAATGAAACTTCGTAAAGTAATGCTCACCGCTAAGGATAAGTTCTTCTGGGTATGAAGTGAAGATCTCGATTAACCACATTACACATAGGAGCTAAGCGCGAATCGGCCGTAATTCATGGGATAGAAACAACCAAATCTAGGGGGAAAACACATACACAATAATCAATATATCGATATTATCAAACTTTAACTTTAGCTACATAAACGTAACAAATATACTGCATATTTGTTCAATAGAATCAGTTGTGTCATCGAACCAGAACTACCAAAACCAAAGAAGATAGTTATATTCACAGATTGCAGATCACTACTGGAGTCAATTCAGAACAACAGAAATGAGAGCCTTCTGTACATCAAACAGAAGCTCATCATCATCATCATCATCAAGTACGGTCTCCGCAACGAAGGTTGGCTGCAACAGATCTCCAACATCACCTGTCTCTTGTTTCGGTGGTACACTCTGCTAGACTGTAACCTGTCCATCTTGTGATGTTATTCTACCACCTGTATCTCTCTGTCTACCTCTTGCTCGCTTCCCTTTGACTTTACCCTCAAGTAAGGTCTTCAATAAGGTATCATGTCTTTTAATATGTCCAAAATATTTTATTTGCCTTATCTTTATTTCTCTTAGTAATTCTTTCTTCATATTAAATGCTTTTAGACATAAGCTCAGACACATCCAAAAACCATCGGCTATTGCCCTTCAATGGATACCATCACACTGTGTAATCATGGGAAATGAGAAAGCGTATGCTCTGTCAAGAACAGGAAGCGAAATGGAACAGCACAGACAGGCACTGTCCTACAGAGTTGCAAAAATAATAATCCAGAACACATACACGTCGATGTGAAAGAAACACATGGAAGTGGAAGACAAACATGATGCAATACATCACCTCCAAAGGTTCCACAAGACTACACTATTTCGCTTTAGAACAGTCCAATACAGGATGTTGGTTCACCTTTAGCGACTGATGATCTTATACATAGATAAATGCCCATATGGATCTGGAACCCAGACTCCTGAACACATACTTCAGGACTGCCCAACATACAAAGAGCAGAGACATCAGACCTGGCCAAGGATTCAGATTTGAGACAAAAGAATGGAGCAGACTCTGACCTGGAAAAGACAGTGGACTTCGCCCTGACGACAGGCCTGATAATATAACATGGCCGTAGATGTTGAAGGCAGAAGAGGAAGTAAAGTTGTGCGAATCCTTAATAGTCCACTGACAAATTCAATCTGAACAGTCCACTGACAAATTCAATCTGAACAGTGCACTGACAAATTTAATCTGAACAGTACACTGATAAACTTAATCTGAATAGTCCACTGACAAATTTAATCTGAACAGTCCACTGACAAATTTAATTTGAACGGTTCAATGACAAATTTAATCTGAACAGTTCACTGACAAATTCAAGTCCACTGACAAATTCAATCTGAACAGTCCACTGACAAACTTAATCTGAACAGTTCACTGACAAATTCAATCTGAACAGTCCACTGACAAACTTAATCTGAACAGTACACTGACACATTCAAGTCCACTGACAAATTTAATCTCAACAGTCCACTGACAAACTTAATCTGAACAGTACACTGACACATTCAAGTCCACTGACAAACTTAATCTGAACAGTCCACTGACAAACTTAATCTGAACAGTCCACTGACACACTTAATATGAACAGTCCACTGACAAATTCAAGTCCACTGACAAATTCAATCTGAAAAGTTCACTGACAAATTCAATCTGAACAGTTCACTGACAAATTCAATCTGAAAAGTTCACTGACAAATTCAATCTGAAAAGTTCACTGACAAATTCAAGTCCACTGACAAATTCAATCTGAACAGTGCACTGACAAATTCAATCTGAAGAGTACACTGACAAATTTAATCTGAACAGTCCACTGACAAATTCAAGTCCACTGACAAATTCAATATGAACAGTACACTGACAAATTTAATCTGAACAGAACTAATTTCCACTAAGCCTACACATTATAATAAACCCCCTCCTCTTCCGTCCCCAAAAAAATGTATTATATCAGTGTCTCCTATATCCACATAATCATGCCATCTGTGTTTTCATAGATATTGCAACAATTTGCGCACAATGAGTACAGTGAAATCCCTTTATATCGTATATTCATGAAACCAATTTCTTCATGGGCATAAGAGTGTCAGTCTAGAAACATCAACACTAAAATAACGCCCATGCCTCTCTTTTCTTAGTTCCTGGTTTAAGCAGAGAATCCTAATCATGTCCAGTCTTTTTATTCTCCGGGCGTGTGTGACGACGCTGCTGGCGAAATGGATCTCGTCTATTATAACGAAGCAACTAAAGTCCATTTCGACTGACACCCGTTACCAGCATGCACTTCTTTGTTTCCGTTGATTCTTTTATTTCTTTAATCCATATTTTGCATGATCTTTTGTAATTGCTGTTGTAATCAGTTTTCTTTTGTCTATTTTTGTGTCTTCTTCTTCTTCTGCTTCTGTGACTGCTTCATGTTCAGGTACTCTCTTTGATATCATGAGCTAACCTTCCTATTTCTGAGTGTTTTATCTTCATGTGCTCTTTGATATCTTGAGTTAACCTTGCTGATTCTGTGAGTGTCATGTTAAGGTGCTCCCTTTGATATCTTGTGTTAACGTTACTTCTTCTGTAAGCAGAGTGGCATAGTGTGGGTCAATGGCGCCCGGGGCGGAATCATAATTTTCCGCCCTTGTGACATTAAAAAAATATGGCAGTGATTGTGAAAGCCTAGACGAAAATAAATTTGCCGCCCTCCCGATGATGCCGCCCGGGGCGGTCAGCACCTCCGCCCCCCTCTCGTTACACCACTGGTTGTAGGGCATCAACTTTGGCACGGCAAAGGCACTTAAATCCCATTTCAATGGTTTCATTATTTTGAGGGGCATTTTGATGTCCGGTGTGACCACAACCCCCTCGGCACGCCCATCACTCAAGGACACGGGGAAGAATATGCTAACAAAGATAGCGGGAATCCCCGTGAATTATAGCTTGTGTCCTGATATAGTCTAATTGGACTTTGTCCGCTGGTTGAAAGGGGCACGTCTCTCCAAACGAGAGGCAAACTCATTAACCTACCTACCTATGAATTATAGCAATCTTTAGCTTAAAGCTGCATAATTACGTGCTATGAATGATACTCTCGACTGGCGCGTATCGCTTTGTTGAGAAGGATGGAATACATATGGGATAATCCAACTACAATTAAATAAATCCTCTATGTCTTGTCAACACTTTCCTCTATATAACCACATCACTGTTGCCTCTAATTTTTCAACTATCCTGTTTATTTATTGCCAAACTTAGCATAAATATTTAAGTCAGTGGTAGGTCCCTATATAGGCCTGAGAAGATTACAGGCTTTCGAGTACAAATGCTACAGACGAAATCTACGAATTTCCTATAGGGAACATAAGACCAATGTGTACGTAAGAAATAAAGTAGAGATGTGTGCAGGAGTTCAGGAACCATTGCTTTCAATAGTGAAACGACGAAAACTAGCATGGTTCGGACATGTATGCAGACATGATTCCTTGTCAAAAACAATACTACAGGGAACTGTCGAAGGGGGGAAGAAACAGAGGAGGGAAAATAAAGGCATGGACTGACAACATCAAGGAATGGACAGGACAATATATTTCCACACTCATCCGCATCTCTGAGGATATAATTCGCTGGAGGACTCTGTGTGCTGAAGCAACCAATGTGACACCCCTACGACCATGAAGGGTTACGGTTTATTGATTGATTGATATAGGCCTAGCCATGAAACTCTCTTCAGCGCTTCTAATGACAGTGACATATTACATAGCATATTCTTCTCAACATCTTAACTAGAAATATGTGTACCCATACAAATAAAAAATGTATTTCTTTTTAGATTTATAGGTCTATAATGGTACATATGGTATGCATGATCTATTCTTCTTCTTCTGCGCTCATTCTCTTATAACCACAACGAATAAATCGTGAGAATTCCGCCGGCTAGAGCGAAGTACGTTGTGCCACAAGTTCCACAGTTGAACTGTGTTATTTGTACCTCGACTGGCTCACTTTGTGGTCTAGACATCCTAGGCCCAGCACATCCGTTTTTGTCATGCCTTTAATTCGGGTAGTAGGCTTCCCTAGCCCGTGACAGCCTGCCTATCTGTCGACAGTCACGTCGGTGCTTAGTGACTTTTCGCCAAGACGATTGTCGTTCACGTCTATCTCGCGCGAGGTGTTCCGCCGTCTGTGAACCTGCCTCGTGCAATTCGACGTTCTGTGCCTATGCCCATCGGATGCTGAACCTTTTCTCATCCGCGAGAAGAGTTGGGCCATGGCTCTTTCGTCTTCTTAGCCGAAGTGTCGTTCACTGACAGCGTGAACCCCCTCGCCCAATTCCGAGTCTCACACTACGACATGACCTATAATGGTACATATGACATACAATGGTATCTAGGCGTATCTTCACTGATGAACTTATTCTTCTTTCCCATGTGGTATTTAATCTGAGCATTGCAGCCGTGGCTGTTTCAAGTAAAATTTTCAAGCGTTGACTGCAACGGATCTCCATCTTCTATTTCTTTCACGGGGTTTATATCTCTCTCGCAGGGTTTCTATCTATTTCACATGGCTGACATCTCTTTAACATGGTTGTCATCTCTTTCACAAGGTTTCTATCTCTTTAACATGGTTGTCATCTCTTTCACAAGGTTGCCATCTCTTTCACAAGGTTTCTATCTCTTTCACAGGGTTGCCATTTTAAATATCTGGCTCATGATTAAGTTGAATATGACAGGCCGAATGGTGTAGATATCTCAACAAAGCTCTAGACCATGACACATGCATTCCGTTCTCTAGACTACATTCTACCAATCGATTTTGAGAACGAATGCAAAAAACTAAATATTTGGCAATGTTTTGCCTATTTTGAAAGCATATGTACTTTCACATATAATCTTGTTTAAATTTATCTAAAAATGTACGTACGTAAAACACATGTTTTTAGAATGGTCCACTTAGAGACGACGAACTATCACTAAAACTAGGGTATTATGATGTGTAAAGAAGAAAACCTACAAATTATATCAAAAGGCTGATCATGTTTTCTTGTTCAATGCATCCAAGTAAAAATTGATAAAGCAGCATCTTAATAAAACTGGCTAGTTTATTTGGGTGGTCTTTGTTCATTTTTTTTTTCACATCTCAAGGGGTTCTACATTTGTAGAAACAACTTGTAGAAAACTGGCAACCAAACCACAGAATAAAACAAAGTCAGTCTGTCGATGAAATAAAAGGCAGCTATCACCTCCCAGACAAGAGACAATAACTGCAAAGAGTAGAAAAATGTTTATCACCACATGCAGGTTTTAAATTGCCGGAAATCAAGACACAATTAAGAAATAATGCACCAAAAAGTACAGACCCAGTAAGTCTTATGAAAGCAACACAGAAAACAATAGACACCTACCCAGAACAATGGATTCATGTCTATACTGTTGGATCTGCTTTCAAAGCCACCAATAAAGCAGGCTATGGTGTCTATATAGAATATCCAGACAAAACATCTGATGAGTTGTTTGATGCATGTGGGGAGATATGTTCTAACTATGAAACCAAAATAACAGCACTAGAAGTAGCATTGTACCACCTTAAGACCATCAAAAATTCAAAACATTGTTATTTTCACAGATTCTATGTTCGCTCTTCAAGCACTAGAATGTGATGGACATTGTAAGCCTCAGCTGGTGGAAATATATCACCATGCCAACCAGCTACTTACATTGTTATGCAGTGGATATCTGGCCACTCAAACACACCTGGCAATTACAAGGCAGTCAGACTAGCAAAGATGGGAGCTCAACAAGAACATCCATATACATAAACAACCATGCACACAGTTAAAATGATGCTGAAATCTGTGACTAAAGAAAATTGGATGAACAGATGGGCTATGGGAAACACTGGGAGGAAAATCTATAAATATATGACCAGCCCAAATCCTAAAGATAACATCAACCTCCTGGGAAGAAATGACCAGAGTATCATCTTCCGACTGCACACCACACAACATGTACAGCTTAACAACCACCTGAACAGAATACAACCACAACACACAATCCAGAGTGACGGCTGTGCACTCATCCCTATGAAAATGTTGACCGCACTGGATGACATCAGGAAAATGCTTCTCCCTCCAGGGCTAGATAAATAGAACACATTATTTGGAACAAAACAACAGCTCACAAACACATTTGTGAAGTCATTTGTTGATGCTTATCTGCAGTCTGTTCTACTTTCTGTCTTTTTATCTCTCATCATCTGAAAATTAGAAAAGTTAAAAAAAGGGTTCAAAAGTTGTAGAGGATTGACTTCATTGTACTCGGTTTCCCATATATACTCAACACTCTCAACAATGTGGCATGCTGCCTGCCAAGAGTACCACTCATAGCACGTAACTCTATAGCTTCAAGTGATAACCCACAGGGATCTCTGAAAAAATCCACTTCATACACAAAATGACATGAGCCAGATTCGAACTCATGACCTCTTGAACTCAAGGCGAACAGCTTAACCCCATTACACTAGGGAGACCCCCCTGAAAATTAGAAAGTTGTGACAAATCTTCAAATTAATAATATAGACTTTAATTAATGTTTTATTTGGGTCAGTACACATCACAGCCAGCCCATTGTCATGGATATGAAGATTTAGTCGCCCCCAGTATGTTGACGGGATCTTAAAGTGTTGCGCAGAATAGCAAAACTATGACCTGTCATGTATGTTGTTAAAGATAAATAAGGAAATTTGGGGTTGGCTTGATCCATCCCATAGAATACTAAAGTAACCCAGAAGTCATTCTGAAGTTGGAATGTGTCACAGAAAGACAAGATATCGCAGATAAGCTGTAAACCACACATAATGAACTCAGTTCTCTATACTCATCCTTCGACATGGCTTTATGGTCACTTTGACCCATGTGATAGGATAACACCCCTAAAGCTCCTTAGCTGTCTCTTACAACATGTATAGCAGGTCACAAGGTTGCTATACTTTGATCCCCTTTTGGGCATCAGCAGATCAATAGAATAATGTCACGTCTGTCCTTGTCTGGAACGCGTGCCTATGTAATAGTTCGTCTATTAGCAGAAAATAGAACGAACTCGGAAAATATGCACCGGCTCATTGAAAGTTTGTTATGGTGTACACAGTTTTCATGTAGTCAATAATTTCACATCACTTGCAGAGCTTGACGCCACAAATAACAAAAATGGCTAATGTTCGTGAAATTATGCCATGATTTAATGAGAAGGGATAATGCTAGAGTTTGGAGGGGAGAGGTGTTAGGCGCAGTGTTAAAACTAATTCTGAGGAGCACAGTAGCCTTGCTTGCTATCACTGGATTACAACATACCAGGTTCGAAACCTTGTCCGGACAAATAAAAATTACCGTTGTGATTTCTCGCTGGACACGACCACTCCTCCTGTCGACTCAGCTGTAATAGGGTACCTGACGCATGAGTTAGGGGAGGTAAAGACAGTAAGAAAAGGAACTGGCCACCCCAATTAATAGCTGCTGTGGCTTAGTGCATGAAGTTATATTCATCAGTGACATCAGGCGGCTGCCATTGGGGCCTACCTTTACCTACAACTAATTCTAATTCCTATCCCTACTGTGTTTCAAAAACTGTGTTCTTCCTATTTTCGTTAATTATTTCCCTGGCTTCAAACTACTAAACAATTGCATTCTGCAATGTCACAAACTATTAAAAAATTATGACCAGACAATTATTTAAAAACTATGAGCGCTGTAAACATTGGTAGGCACACGTTCCAGACATGAACCGTTACTTCTTCTTCTGCATTCATTCTCAAACTCTTGTAAACTATCAGGATGTATTCTGGAGAACAGAATCTGCCAAATCAAGGTTTACAGCTGTCTGAGATATCTGTTCCTTTCAGAATAAAAAATCAAATTTAGTACAACTTTGAGGGTCACTGACGTCATATGGGTCCATTTATTATTCGTGGTTTAAAAAAAAATTACTCCCATGGTTAAACCAGACATGAGAAATTTGGATACCAGGGCTCAAACTCTGGGAAGGTGCTAGTAGTATATTATACCAGCAAGATGATACGTAGAGGCGTAAATACGCCTCAAGTACGCCTCCAAGATGGCGGCCGACGCCTCACAATGCCTCAAGTACGCATCCAAGATAACGGCCGACGCCTCACAAGGCCTCAAGTACGTATCCAAGATGGCGACCGACACCTCAAGTACGCATCCAAGACGGCAACTGACCCGCACAACGCCTCAAGTACGCCTCCAAGATGGTAAAGGACGCCTCACAACGCCTCAAATGCAACTCACAAAATGGTAACCGGATCTATGCGATCGGTGTGTGGCCCCGGGCGATACCGGATAAAACCGGCTGAATCTAGTCGAACTAAGAATCTAATGATGAAAATGTGTGTGTGTGTGTGTGTTTGTTTGTGTGTGTGTGTGTGTTTGTGTGTGTGTTTGTGTGTGTGTGTGTGTGTGTGTGTGTAGGGTGGGTGGGTGGTGTCTGAAACTCACCATTTTTCTCTGTGTGGTTGTGTTGAATAAAAATCAGACAGATAAATTTTCCTCTTGCTTATCCCCCACACTTCTCCCACCTGTGTCGGTTGTTAACATGAAATGACATTATCTGTTTAGTGGTCATAAGGTTTTCCACTGAAACTTTTCCATTGTTTTCTTGTTACAAGGTGATACATCAAGGTCAATATCAGTGAAGTTTCTAACAATTTAGTTTTTACCCTGTGATTCACCTTTAGACTGATATTCCAAGATAAAGAAAATGACACATACAACATCTGAACTTGTGTCGGACTCACCATTCGAATTATGAAACTTTTCCACACCAGAAATTTTGTCTCGTTCAGATTATTGGACTATCGCATCCACCTTCAAACCATCCGTTGTATTGGTTTATTTATAAAACATGTGTGTATGGGGTCTAATGAATGGGCGTGAAATGGGGTTTCTATATAAATTAAATCAAGAAACAAAAATTTCAACACGGTCAACGAAATATATGAAGAACCTGTTTCTACATATATACGTATTGACGTATATTTTATATAAATACACACTGAAAATTAAAGAAACAACTCTATTCAACTAACGCTGGAAAGACAATGTTCATTTATCACGGTCTTTTTCAGACTATCACAACGAGACGGTAGCGACTTTTAAAATTTTTATTTTTTTGGTTTACTTTATGTTGCCATCGCAGGCATGTCCATAACCCACACTCGGTATGGGTTGTATTTATAAACATTATATATATGTGTAAGGTGTCTAATCAGTCACCGTAAAGGGGTGGTTGTATGTAAACTAATATATAAATTTTGTCGCGTTGAGATTTACAAACCATCGCACCAAGCTACAAACTACGGGTTTTATGATGTTATTTATAAAACATGAGTGTGTGGGTTCTAATGAATGGGAGTGAAATGGTGTTTCCATATAAATTAAACCAAGAAACAAGAAAGTTAACGCGGTCAACGAAATATATGAAAAACCTGTTTTAAATATATGCGTATGTAGCAATCTTTATAAAAATACACATTGAAAATAAAACTAACAACTCTATTTAACTAAAGCCTGAAACATAACGAAGGACTAGTACAGGTAATACAAACAGCTGCAAACCATTAAATTCAGCGGTATCTCAATTTAGTGCGTGGTCAGTAAATGGTACCACAGCAGGTGGCAATTAACCAGATAACCGCACTCACGCTGAAACAAGTGTGCGCGCGTTTACTAATCTCCACAATTTTCTAACCGTTGTGACATGTGCCGGCTTCATAGCTAACTCTGCCAGAAACGCCGTTATGTTACACTACCCAGTATCTTTTCTTTCTGATGCACATCCGTGTCCAGATACGGCCTGCACGCTTGTCATATACAATGCCACAAACATTGGCTGATCCGATTGATACGTTCTTGTCATTGTTACTTTGCTTAACATATATTTCACTTTCGGTGCCTCAGAAAGTTCTCCGCTGTGCGATAGCAGGATCATATCACTGAACGGAGATCCCTCAAACGTCTAAGATGAAGAAATCGAGGCGATCAAGTTGGCAACTTAAAAATTGATGAACACCAATCTTGATTCACAGCCAGTAGTAGTATTCCTGACAGATACAAGATATGGACCACCAAGTGATCCAGTCCAGAAAACTACTAGAACTGCACTTACTGCTGACCGAATTAAGCAATCAACGTAAAGTACCATAGTCTATGTTGCAAGATCCGGAAAACTAGCACATGACCAAAGGACTGGAAGAGATCGGTATACATACTTCTACCAAAGAATGGCAATTTACAACTAAGCACCAATTGTAGAACTATCGTTCTCATAAGCCAAGCGAGTGAAATATTACTTTATATCATAATGAAGAGAATGCAAAACAAAATAGAAACAGAGGTTCATGAGGCACAGGCTAGTTTGAGAATAAGCAGAGGCACCAGAGACCATATATTCAACATGATAATTATAATAGAGAAATGTAGAGAAATCAATATAGATTTACATGCATGTTTCATTGATTACACCAAGGATTTCGTTTGTTTACAACATCATCAAATGTGGAAAATTATGAGCGACATGAGTTTTCCAAAACATCTCATTCATCTGATCGCAATACTGCATCAAGAACAAGAAGCAGCAATAAAAGTAGATGGAAACACATCAGAGTGGTTTAGTATACAGAAAGGAGTTGACAGTATACTGTATGTGTTACAGACAGTGATGCATACTAGCCCTTTACTTATTTAACATATATGCGTAAAATATAATGAGAAATGTAAAGAAATATATCACATACGCACAGATTTTCAACCGCTAACCATCGGATGTCAGCAGATTCCAGAAATCAATTAACACACGAAGAAGGTCTGAGACAAAAGATCCTGACAACAAACAAACAAAACTCAGCGAAGATCAAAATATGTTCCTAAATATGAGGGAAACTAAAATTATGACAAATGATAAAGTACAATATCAGCCAAAAATAATAATTGATACATATGAACTAGAATACGTATCAAATGTCGATTATTTGGTTACAAACATAAATAGTTCAGGGAACTGCGCAGTAGAAATAAAGAGAAGGATGGCAATGGCATTTTCGAAACTTGTCCAAATAAAAAATCTCTGGCAATGTATCAGTAGCAAAGTAAAACTGTGTATGATAAGAATATGAGTATTCCCTGTGGCAATATTCGGATGTGAGGCTTGGACGTATTCCATATTTGCAATATGTGGCTGTGAGGCTTGGACTCTAAATAAAACAGTGGGAAAGAAAATTGTCGCCTATGAATGGAGATACTACAGAAAAAATTGTGCATATACTATGGACAGCAAAAAAACAAACAAAGAAGTATTACAATCATTAAACGTCAAAGAGGGCTGCACCCTAAATAAAATCATAACAAGAAATCAAAACTTTTTTGGTCATCTAAAGAGACATAACAGCAAGGAAAGACTAATAGCAGAAGGCAGAATAAAGGGCAGCAGAGGAACGGACCGCCCAAGACGACTTTGGACAACAGATATATCTGACTGTTTAAACATGTCCCTAGAGGAGGCAGGTCAACTCGTTCAAGATCCCGAGATGTTCAGAAAGGTCATAAAGAAGACTACGTTCTGGAGACAATATGTTACACGATGATGATGAATTTAAGACATCTTTCAGACACTTTATGATTGCTCCAAGCTCTTGGGAAAACACAACTCTTGTCCACTCATCCGACTATCAGTGCGAGTACTAAATACTTTTAACACAGCAGATCATTACAGGCAATATAAAAAATGAAAAGAGACAAGAACGAAAGATGAAATCAGACTACTTTCCAAAATCCCAAGATTAATCGTTTCTGCTAACACGGCAACGGTATTTTACTAGCAGAGTAAATGAATAGTATAATATAAAAGCGTTATGGATTTCTTATTAAAGAAAAAATCAAACTGCGGCAACCTTTTTTTATCTGTTTGTGTTACTTACGATTACAAGTAGGACTATCTGGTCCTTGTAGTACTGATGACTATAGCACGTACTAATGCTAAATAAGTAGCTAGAAAGTCACGGGTAGACCAAAAACCATTCATAGTGGTCATCCCATACCGGAACTGTTCAATAATATTTAATGTCACAATAGAGCTTATTAGCCATCTACGAACACATAATCAAGGACATAACTCTTAACTGAATTTCACTAGTGGATGCAACAAAGGGTCATCATCATTTGTGATGGGCGAAAAACATGTTTTGCATGTGTTCTTGATAAAGGCCTTTTGGCCGAAATGTCGATTTTTGTGTGTTATCGTGTGTTTCCGGTGATTAGCAAAACTTTATTACATTGTTTCCTATATTTCTTTGGGTTGAATTTCTGTTTTACTGCAGTTATACATATTATTTATTGCTACTCAAAAACGGCTATAAATTTATAAATAAAAAGTTGAAATAAAATATTAATGTTGTGACGGTTGTCGAATTGACATGTTTTCTTTCATGGTAGAGTCGTCATTGGGTTGAACTTTGCGACGAATTCAATTTATTAACAATGTTTGGCCTCTTATCTAGGATTGCATCTGCTGGTGCTAACCAGGTAAATAAATGTCATAGATTTATTATAGTAGTTTGAAGTGTTGCTTGCGCGTTGCTGAAGGTATGGTAGTATGCTAAGTATGGAAATTGAAATTTTCAAAATAACGGCTGAAGTTAGGTACTTGGACAAAATTTTCAAAATAATAATACTAATAATAGTGTTAATTACAAATAATATAATATAGTTAGATAGCCCTTAAAAATTGCAATTCAACGATACCTCAACCAAGTATGTACGTCAATGCTGAAAAAAGTTATGAATTTTTTTCTAATAAATTTGACATCAAAATAATTGGCTGAAGTACATTATACTTTACTATACTAATTATAGTTCTCCGCTGTGGCCTTTGCTCTAGTTTCGATGTGTTTTATGACCTTTGTTTTGGGATTGCCTTGTAGAGTGCTATTAATAAGGGACATGCGCAGTGGTATACAGTAGCAGACGGAAAGAAACGGACAGGAGCAGACGATACTATAGAGGGTTTATGGGGTAGTGTTAAAAGAGAATTTAGAATTCAGGGTAGAAGATGTTGAGGGCAATTTTCATCTTATTTATGTGAGTATATATGGAGAAGGAAACATGTCGGTTCGAATGATATATTCATGAAGTTCCTTTCCGGAGTTAAAAAAGTGTATCCTGCAGAGAATTCTCAAGGTGAGTGTCATATTATTCGTGTTGTTACGCAAGTTGCTTTTAATGCTACGTTGTGACCGTTGCTCTAGTGTTGTGGTATATCGTAACCTTTTGGCTAACCATAGGGAGTAGGTTTGGGGAATAGGGAGTAGGTTTAGGGAATAGGAATTCATTTTGGGGAATAGGGAGTAGGTTTGTGGAATAGGGATTAGTTTGGGGAATTGGCATTAGTTTTGTGGAATAGGGAGTAGGTTTGGGGAATAGGGATTAGCTTTGGGGAATAGGGAGTAGGTTTGGGGAATAGGGAGTAGGTTCGGGGAATATGGATTAGTTTGGCGAGTAGGGATTAGGGGATATGATTAGGTTTAGGGGTTGAGGATTAGGAACCGCAATAGCACACCGTTTACATCTTTAACTATTCGACCTCATGGATTTCTGTGTAACACCAGTGAAATTGATAGATGCCGATACGTAGAAAACACTAAAACACAAACGTTAGTGCATTTTCGGCAGGTAGAGACAGCACACCGCCTAACAAAATGTCATTTTCTTCAGTGCTATTATGTGCAGCGATAGTGATAACTAAAACTGGTTTGCGTCGGGACATGTGATGTCACGGCATCCATTTCAACTTCATTTGTGTTACACAGGAATCTGTGACGTCACCTAGTTAAAAATGTAATCAGTGTGCTATTTATAGCACAGCGGAGAACTATTCTGTATTTTCACCAAATAATTTACATGGAACATATAGGAAAATATAAATAAAACTTCTGACTACAAAACGTAGCTGAGCTGATAATTTCTGAATTATCTTTGTTATTTTCAATAATACAATAAACAAACTATACATTTTTGTGTTTGCGGAGACAAGACGCTTATGTTGATCACATTTCTGGAATTTTCTGATGGACACAGAACTAATTGATATTCAAAATGGCTGCTAATTTGCATAATTAAAATGAAAATAAATTATGTATCTTTTAAACATAATAAAATACCACAGAAACTATATATTTTTGTATTCGCAAAGACATACCGCACCTGTTGATCACATTGCTGTGATTCTCAGATGCAGGTACATCTAATTAATATTTAAAATGTGGACTAATTTGCATAATTTAAACAAAAATGTTGATGTTTTAAATAACTAACTGCTGGTTTGGAAATTGTTTTACCCTCTTAAAAGTTACATATATAAAAAGAAAAATGGTTACAGAACTTAATAATTCTAGTTGCCAACACAACAAATGATGTGAACACTATTTTAAACCCTGTCACAAGAAATTTATAGCCTAGAAAAAATTTCCCAAACATGCTAATCCCAGATGTTCAAGTACCTACTGAAGTAAAGTATAGTTCTCCGCTGTGACCTTTGCTCTAGCTTCGAGGTGTTTTCTTTGTGTTGTGATTGCCTTGCAGAGCGCTAGTATTGTTGTATGATTTAGTTTCGAATATAAGTAGTATTTAAAATTAATATTTATTTAAAACGATTACATTAGAGTTAGTATTCAGCCTGGGGTTAAGGATTAGGATCAGTTTCTAGTGTTAATTCTAACCTCTTGTTAGAATTAAAGTAAATTATTATTATGTCCCTGGGCGATACCCACCTAACAACATTGGTAAAATCTTATTTCTCTCAAGATGACTGATACCTCCCAGGCCACAATTTTTTCCATAAGCTTGCCTATTGTGTTCTGCATTGTTATTATTCTATAACCTGTATCCTGGTGTGATCCTTTCCAGGTTTGGGTAGTTTTACTTTATAGCCATTAACATGTCTTCTTTTACTGTGCCCTTTAAAAGGTTATTATTGAACATGTCCGCCAACTCTCCCAACTCCTCATCTATTCTCTGACTAATGTCATCGTATCTAATGCCATCTGGTCCAGGTGCTGTGTATTTTTGTACTTTTCAGTGACTTCATAATCATATGTTCTTCCATGCTCAAGTTCTTAAACATGTCTGTAATCTTTTTTCTAATTTCTTGATATGCCTCCATATTTCTCTGACCAATTTGTGCTGTATAGTGTGCCAGCAACGCCGCACCTTTTGTCTCATCCGTCTTTTACCAGGTCATTTCAGTGCTCTGGAAATTGGCAATAGTTGTGTGTTTGTCAGACTATTCATGGATTTGTGTAAGCGCCAGAACAATTTTAGTGACTTTCCACATGTGAGCTCCTGGCAAAATTCATCCCATTTTGACGTCTTTGCTGACTTTGCTTTATCTTTGAATGTGTGAACTATGTTATTTTTCTTCTGTTTCCATTGTGCGACCTCCATGGGCTGAGCAGCCACACTTTTCCTTGCTCTCTGCCATAGTGCTACTGCTTTTCTGTTTCTCACTCCATGCCCTTTGCACTTCTTCGTTCCACCAGGGGGCTTATCCCAAACCTGATTTCCCACTTCTTGAGTTCTACATTTGTCTGCGATAATACGTAAAAGACCTGAACTTTGCGAAATCAGTCTTAATATGGAAAATCCATACTAGTTTACACCTATGAGATGGGAATGTGCCATCACTGCCAATGGGTCAACAAATCTGACAGAAGAATGATGAGATAGTTTACCTAGAAGTGTGTGCTTGTTCCTTGTAGGACGAGATAATATAATCCTGAGATACAGACAAACTGGAATGCGTCCTTTTGGGGACTAAACATGCATCCACTGAAATCCAATAGGCACAACTTGGAACATGGTAATGAACTTTTGTTTATCACTGGAAACACACATAACACACAAATCAATTTTTCAATCAAAAGGCCTTTATTAAAACACAATCAAAAAATTATGACAATTATTATGTTTTCAGCCATTAGCAAAACTTCCTTACCCTGTTCCAAGTTTTGCCTTGCTCAACCATGTCTTTGAAACAGCCTTACATGAGTCCAGGTGTCAGTTACACAACTGAGAACTGACACTTTTGTCTGAAAGACTATGAGATGCCAAATGCAACCTGCTCACGGCTAAATGATTTATTTCATCATCATCAAGAGTTAGTATTGTAATATCTTTTTCTAAAAATTATTACAGTTCAGCCATTTATCAACATCCCTCCTTCAACAAACCAAAAACAGAGTAAATGGTAGTGCCATCATATCATGTGTAAACAGC
This sequence comes from Meghimatium bilineatum, assembly GCA_034231615.1. Taxonomy (NCBI): domain Eukaryota; kingdom Metazoa; phylum Mollusca; class Gastropoda; order Stylommatophora; family Philomycidae; genus Meghimatium; species Meghimatium bilineatum. The sequence continues at coordinate 34,625,266 of CM067306.1, forward strand.
GATGTTCCAAGAAGAAACAAAAAATTTGAACACCATTTCCTGAATCGATGGATGGCACGAGATTATAAAAGAAGATGTGTTGTTAATGAATACTACCCACTCCGGCAGCGTTACCTGGCGATAAAAAAGTGTTCAGTTCTACCAACGGAAATACAGGTGAGTCTTAATTTTATTTTTATTGTCCAGGTAAATACAGGTGCATCTAAATCTTTTTTTGTATATTCTATCTATCTATCTATACGCTTGTCCCTTGTTTGCCTTGCAGCGTCAGGGGTATATTGAACCAGGTAAATACAGGTGCATTTTACTCTTTTATTTCCATTGTCTTGCTCGTCTGTTAAAGGGGCCTGAAAGGGAAGCAAAGAATAGCAGCACTGTGACCCGTCATGCTTTCAGAAGAGGTTTGGGGGATGAAGTTGGCTTTCACTATATTGCTGTTCACGACTTCATATTGTTGCCCAAGACTCATGTGTTAGAATCACAGTGTTATGCAGCTGTTGAAGTCAGATGTATTGGGCTATTGACACACAAAAAAACAACAACACAGCAGGTATCAGTTACATGGATTAAAACATAAAGTTAACTCATATCATTTATTAGCGCAGTAGAGGTGTGAGATGTTAGTGATCTCACATTTCAGTGGCTCTGCTATATGAGGGCGGTACCCATCTCCTTTCCATCACAGTCTTTACTTCCCAGATTAATCCAGTACCCAATGAAGACTCGATTGACCCAGGAGCTGCTGCAGTCTGAAAAACATTTCCACCTCAACTGGGGAATGAACCCAGGATCACTCATATGCAGTGTACTAACCACTGCTGTACACAGTCCCATGTAGCACTGAAGAGGTCTCACCTCAAATGACCACATCACAAAGTATATTTCTAACTTTTCAGAATGCTTCCTTTGCCTGCCTGATTCTACTCATTATCTCTATTAAACTTCTTCCATCTGCTATCTTATCTATCCATACATCTATTGTCATTTCCACTTGTGCTGTTAAGCGCTGGGGGGGGGGGGGTTTGGAGTTGTCTGTCTTAGGCCATTTGTGTCTAATTGGCCATGGTCAGTCTCTAAGGCTTCTTTGATTTTCTCCACTCATCTAGTTCTTGGTCTTCCTTGTAGCCCGATCTCTGTTGTGTGCACGAATGGCTGGTGGTTCCATTCTCATGATGTGGCCAAACCACCTGGTTTGCTGTCTCTCGATGTAGCCTGGACTTGAGATGATCTTTCCTTCTTTACTGATATTTTCATTTCTCTGTCTGCCTCTTCTGTTGACATTTATAGCTTTCCTCAAGTATCTCATTTCACACACTGTGATCTTTTTCGCTAGTGTCTTTGTCAAGGACATACATTGCTGGACATACATTGGCCACACACTTAGAATGAAGGAAGATAGAATTCCACGAAAAGCCTTCATGTGGACAACAGACGGGAAAAGAAAACAGGGAAGACCAAAAACAACGCTCAGAAGAAATGTTATGAATTTATTAAAATCAACAGGCATAAATGCACAAGACCTGCAATCCTTGGCAACTGACCGACCGGCATGGAGAACTATGACATCCACCCTATGTGCCAAACTTGGCAAAAGAGGAACTGACTGACTTTGTCAAGGGCCATGTTTCACATTGGTAACACAGAGTTGGGATATACATACTACAATCTGTTATCTATTGCTTTTCCCCAGGTGGTTTGTTATCCACTCTTGCCATTAAACATAGGGTTGATTGGAGCTTGAGCTTGCGTTCTAGAGCCAGATGTGTGGCCTCGACTGTGATATGGCCGTGTTTGTTCAGGATGTCCCTGACGTTTTCTATCCATCTTTTCTGTGGTCTTCCTCTGACTTTGTACCATAATCTCATTTGGTTATATGCCTGTACAGGCAACTTGTCGTGATGCATTCTCATAATGTGGCCAAACCACTTGATCTGCTGCCTTTCTATGTATTCTGTGCAATGTATTACCGGTATACCTATTCATTCCCTGATATCTTCATTTCGTAATCTATCGAGCCTGGTGACCCCTGCAGCTTTCCTCAAGCATTTCATCTCACATCACTTATCTTTCTATAATGTGATATAAGAGAGACCAGGTTTGGCACTGGTAGCACAGTGTTTGTAGGAATATACTGTAAATCATTTGTCTTTTAACTTCCATCTTGATCTTGGGATGAAGTGGTGACAGTTGGTATGTTATTGCATTTGCCTTTTGACATATTGTCTCTATTTCTCTATTGAGGCTTCCATTTTCTGTAAAAATACTACCGAAATATTTTAACTCTGTTACTTGGTTTCCTATGTTGTTTATCTGTATGTTTAGTGGGCTTGGTGTTCTGCATATTTTCATAGTTTCTGTCTTTTCTGTATTGATCTTCGTGTATTTTCTACATGTTGTAGATAGTGAGTAAACATGATTTTGTGGTTGTTCTTTGTTTTCATATATGAGGCTCTGGTCGTTTGAGAAAAGCAGTTCATTTAGTTCATTGTTTAGTTTCTCTTAGTTATCTTGTTCTGAGTCGGTGATGTTGCTCTCTGCACTTTTTGCCTCTTTTATTATTCTGTCTGTGTATATAATTGAACAGCAAGGGCGAGAGCACAAAATCCTGACGCAATCCCATTTATGTCTCAAATGCCTCTGTAATATCATCTGATGTTCTTACCACACATTGGCAGTTTTTATACAAAACTCATACTTTTTAACAATTGTCCTTTGATACAATACATTTCTAGAGTTTCCCATAGTACGTCTCTGTTGACTATCAAACGCTTTCTCTTGATCTATAAATATTGCATTTAGTTTGTTGTTGCATTCTATTGATTTCTCACTCATTTGTCTAAGCAAAAACAAGGCATCTGCAGTTAATCCCTCTGTTACAGCTAAATTGAGAGGGACTCAATTGTGGTTCGATGATGTATCTTGCACGTTGTTCTATCATCTTTGCATAGATTTTCCTGGTGTGGCTTAATAGCAAGAAGCCTCTGTATGTTTTGCATTCTCTTTTGTTGCCCTTGTTTTTCCACAATGGCTCGATTACTGACTTTTTAACAGATAACATTCTGTTATCATTGTTCCTAAATACTTGAATGAGTGGACCTGTTTAAGTATTGAGTCATAAACTTTAATCTTGCTGGGGATTTTGGCACACAACGGGTCCAGAGTATAGTGTTTGGTTTAAATTTTTCACAGACCAATGGTATTCATAAAAATATATAGTAACCTTTTTTTTCATTCGTTCTCAAACTCCCACCGGATCTCTCCTATAACAGGACAACGGTCCTACTAGATTTCCAGCAGGATGTAGTCCAGAGAATGGAGATGTGCTCTGTCACTGTTTTGTGCCAATGACCTGACACATCCAACTTTGGTGTTGGTAACTAATATGTGATTTTACCACTTTCACTGAACAGTTGACATCTGTAACCATACTGTTAGTATAGTAAGCCACAGCTGTACAAGAGAAAATGTTCTTGTACTCACACACTGGTCACCAAGCTCAAAGCTAACCACGGTCAAGCATATTTGACCTTTTTTCCACTGATATATTCACAGGTTCACTATGGTCAGCATATTATTTATCACTATGATTACTCATTTCCTTTGGCTGGTCTTTAAAAGTTTCCATTTGTGCTGGAAATCAAATCTTGAACAACCAGACTAAGTAGCCAGTGCTCTTCACAGAGTTACTGTGGCTCATTCAATGATAGTGCATTTTGACTACAGTGGATTCCTGTTATAACAACTTGGTCTAGACTGACTAAATATGTATGCAATAACAGAAAAGCCATACAGAATAAATATAATTAGGATTTTGAAAAGTATCATATGGGGAAATTTGTTATAAAAGAATGCACTATAGAGAGATGCCACTGTATTAAATTTGTACATAAGATATCAAGTAGAGAATTTCCATGTGTAGCCTGGGCCGAAAGGGAAGCAAAGAATAGCAACACTGTTTACCTTCCAAGCATGTTGTAAAAGGAGGTTTTGGGGTGGAGTTAGCTATCCTATTCCATATAAGTTCAAAGTGACTCAGAAGCCATGCTGAAGTCAGATATGTCAGGCTGAAAGGCACACACATCACAGCTAAGTTGTAAACCATGATACAACACATTCTGTTCTCCAGACTAAATCCTGCTAATCTGCATGGGTTTTAGAACGAACGCAGAAGAAGAAAGTAGAGTCTTGCAAGTTCACAAGAATCACTACTTTCAATAGTAAAACAACCAAATCTTGAATGGTTTGTACATGCAAGTCAGCATGATTCTCTGTTAAAAAAAAAAATTTTGATAGAAACATTTGACAGTGTAAAAAGCAGGAGGCCAAAAAACATCATGGGTAGGCAACACAACAGACTAAACCTATCTATTTTTCTCTCAACTTCATCACTGGGATAGGAATAGCTGGAGAATTCTTTGTGTTGATACATCCATTGTCGACCCATAAAAGTTATGACGAGTTATGGTTTTACTGATATAGATTCATTCAAATTATTTATGAATTATTGTATTGGTAATAATTATTGTATGAATTAATTATTGGTTGCCACTCAATCATTTCAAATTCTTCAACAGGAAGTCGCATCCCAAGAATTGCATGCTTTTCCTAAAGACTCATGCTTCACTCGTCTCAAGCCTCGGTGTATCATGACTTCACGTCCACGGTGGGTTATTCACAGGTTCAGATTTAGTCGAATTCAATTTCGACTTCTAGCAGACTATAACAAGCTTAGCGGTGTGCTCAGGGCAACCTGGTAGCCTGAAGATTCTGTTGGTGTGTGTATTACCGTATATGCCAGGAAGACTGTAAGAATTATGTCTGTATGTTTAACTAATTGCAATTAAATGATTTTTTGACATTTAAGAATTTGTTTGCCATATTCTGTCAAAAATTGTTTTATCCTCAGTCTTAAATTGTCTGATCCTATATCTTAAATTTTCTTATCTTGTCTTAAATTTGATCCTGTATTAAACTTTTTATGTCTTAAATTGTCTTATCTTATGTCTTAATCCGCTCAATCCCAAACCACCCGCTAATGATACATTCCCAGAACACCCGATCTCTGCATAGTAATTTCAATTATTTTTCCTTTGCTGTTTACATGTGACCAGACATGCTAAATTTAGCCCTCACCTGACTACTGGTAATGGCGGTTTCCATTGTAGTTTTCCAATCGTTGCTAACAGGTGTGGTATACGAGCTGTGAAATTTTTAATATGGCCTTTAATTTTCTTCAAAACATGCTCAGAATGGGACCTACTTATGATTCAGATGATGATAGGCAATTCTTTCAATGGAATTATAGAGAATGAATCAGATGTTGATGAGGAATTAGTTCAGTACTTAAGAGTTAAAAGTAGCGATAATCGGTAGTCTATCTATCTATCTGCTAAACCCTTTGTTGCTTCTCAGCGTCAGGGTTAGAAGAGTTTTTCTGGAGATGGCCCTATTGTGTGCTGAGTATATTGTGGAGTTTGTCGCCTCTTTTATTTCGGTGGTCCATCGTCTACATGGTCGGCCTCTAGGTCTACCTTCACTGTATCTGTGTAGCATAGCTTGCTGTCTGATGGTAGTCTGCTGATGTGTGCAAACCATTTTATCTGTTGTCTCTTAATATATTACAAGATTGGAGTGATACCTGTATTGTAGGCCTAATTGATGACATGCCTGCCCCCTCTTTTACAACTCCAGACCCTAGACCTAGTAATGACTGAGAATAGTCAACACAGCTAATCTATGTCACTATTGATCAATCTCACGAGAAAGCGGGTCCTACACATTACATTGATCCAGATTACTCTGCTTTTGATTACGCCTAGACCTATCTTTCACTATTTCTGCATGAGTTGATCATTGAGATACATGCAAAATAAACAAATGTGTATGCTGGTATCAAAATTTTCTGAAAAACCAGATCATACTTCGAAACCTATTTCACCAGATAATATAGGGCTTTCTTTATGTGAACTAGGCCTATATGTTTGCAGTTAAACAGTCACAGAATGATGTGGTCTATCATGGACTGCTGAATTTGACTGTAGTTTCAAGTGTATTGTCCAGAAATATATTTGAAAGTATAAACAAATATTTCATCTCAATGAAAACTCCAAATTTATGCCATGAGGACCAGATGTAATTTTTGAGCTTAGATCTTGTTTGATCTTATTCTAACCAAGTTCAGAGAGCTAATGAAGCATGAACAAGATATTAGTATTGATGAAGCTTTTACATGCAGACTCCAATTCAAACAATAGACTTATATGACAAACAAATCCTGGGGAATAAATATGTTCTTCTGGGATCCTCATTCTGAATATCTCTATAAATTTTAGGTGCATGCTGGACAATCAGATGAAAGATGGCCTAGGATATCATGCTGTGTAAGGAGACTGCTTTGCAGCTTTTCATTTGAACATTTACCAGCAAACATTTTGACACAAGTAAATAAATTGACATGAAACAGGGGTTCGTTTTTTTTTTCCTCTTGCTTGTTACACGACAAGTAAACCTGTTGTACATTCTTCTTCTTCTTCTTCTTTCGTTCACTTGAAACATGTCTATATCTGTAATTCTGTCTCCTTAATAAAACTCACTGTCTTTTGTAGTTCATACAGTGTCCCATAGAGCTTTGATTCCAGTGTTGTTTCCTCTGGCCAATATGTCTGCCTCAGAGTTTCATGCTCAGAACACTCTTGAAGTATATGTTTGGCACTCTGTGCTGCCTGTCCACATGTACATATGGCCGTGTTGCCAATCTTGAACTTTGTATACATGTGACTGCGGAGTCGGTTGTGTCCTGTTCTGAGACGTAGAATTATAACTTGTTCTGATCTGTTCATATTGTGATAGTCATCTTGTGTTAGTGTTTGTGGCTTTCTTATTGACTTTATCATCTGTTTTTTCTGATGGTAGGTGATTGGTATATCTGGTTGGTCTTCGGCAGCACCTTCCTTAGCCAGTTGGTCTGCTTTTTCATTTCCTGGTATTCCACAGTGAGAGGGTATCCACTGCATGGTTACCCTATACTGGTAAGACAATTCGCTAAGTAGTTTTTTCAAGTCTGTTAATTTTCCAGACTGGAGAGCTTGAAGCACTGACCTTGCATCTGTCAGGAATACCACAGGCTGTAGGCCAGAGTTGGAGTTCAGCAGTTTTTTAGCTGCCACACTAATTGCCTGGATTTCTGCATCATAATTATTGCAGAATTTTCCTGTCAGTGTTTTGATTGTATCTCTAGGCTTGTGTGGATATTCTATATATACACCTGCACCTCCATTCCTCACAGCATTCTGTGCTGACCCATCTGTGTACACTCTGACCCATATATCTTGTGGATATTCCTCATCCAGGAAACTGAGGGTGACTGTCATTCGCTGCATACTGTTCTGTTCGTCCTCGCTTAGTATTCCTTTCACATGGGTCTGAATGTATATTGGCATTCCATGTCTTTCACTCCACGGGGTTTGCTCTGGTACAGACCTTAAGGGGCTGTCAACTTCAGGTAGGTCTGTAAGTTGTCTACGGAGTCGTTTAGCTTGATGGATAAAGCTGCTCCTTTTCAGTCGTCCCATTGCTAGATTTTGGAATCTTTCCTTCATTGGATGACTTGGCATACACTGAAACTTTTCTGCTTGAATTAGTACTTTTGTGTCTCTGCGTTCGCCAAGTGTTTGCATTCTTCCCATTTTCTGCATCTCTGCTATGGGTGTTGATTTCATTGCTCCCAACATTATTCTAAGTGCCTGGTTTTGCACTTTATCTAGATCTTGTAATGTGGTGTTTGATGCAGGACACCACACAGCTGAACCGTATTCCAGGTGTGGTCTTATGCCTTGCTGGTAAACTTTACTGAGTATATTTCCACTGGCTCCCCATGTGGTTCCACTTAGTTTTCTCAGGATAGCTAGCTTCCTCCTGGCTTTTGTTGTTGCTTTGTTTATGTGCTGCTTCCATGTCAGTTTATCATCAAAAGTAACTCCGAGGTATGTGGGTTGTTTGTCTTCTTTCAAGAGCTCTCCATCTATCTTGATATGACCAGCTTTTTGTTTTGGTGAGAGGGTAAAGAGTGTAGTGCTGCACTTATCTGTGTTAATGCTGACGCACCATCTATTAGCCCATAAGGTTAGGGCATCGATAGCTCTTTGTATTTGTTTAGTGGCCACTGTTGCATGTTCTTCCGTGCACCAGATCACCAGGTCGTCAGCATACATTGCCACTTTGATCCCGTGTGGTAGTTCAGCAACTAGGTCATTGATGTAAACCAAGAAAAGTGTGGGTGACAGGACTCCTCCCTGGGGGACTCCATGACGCAGTAGAACTTTCTTGCTCTTGCGACCATCTAATTGTACCCTGGCTCTTCTATTATGCAGGTATGCTTTTACCCATTTGTACATTCTTGAGCTAACCCTGCAATTTCGCAATTTCTTTAGGAGCCCTTCTTTCCAGACCTTATCAAATGCTTTCCTGAGGTCTATCCATGCTGCTAGTACCAGTTTCTTTTCTTGGAAGGCATCCTCAATCTCTTGGGAGAGGTAGGTTGCCTGATCTTCAGTAGAGTAGCACTGTCTGAAACCTGCTTGCTGTGATACCAGAAGGTTTTCACTTTCAAGGTACCACTGCACCCTAAGATTGATAATGCGTTCCATTGTTTTACATAGACAGCTTGTGAGGCTGATGGGCCTGTAGTTGGAGACTGTGTTGCCATCTTTTCCTGATTTGAGGAGTGGTATCATTATTGCTTCTCTCCACGCCTGTGGTACATTACCTGTGGACCAGCTTGTGTTAAAGATCTGCAGTAGCTTTGCTCTTGCTGCAATTCCCAGGTTTCTAATCATTTCATTGGACACTCCATCAGCTCCAGGGGACTTTTTCATTTTCAATTTGGATATTGCATGCTCCAGTTCTCTCATTGTGATTGGTGCCTCCATGACTTCAGGTATAGGTTCACCTTGTCCAATGTTTTGCTGGTTCTCTCGAACCTCCTGTTGTTTGTCTGGGCTGACTTTGACGTTATTGTCTTCTGCAAAGGAATCTGCAAAGTAATCAGCTGCATGTTTACCTGTTAAAATGTTTCTATCTTTATAAAGTGTGATCCTGGTATTTCTCCCTGTACCTTCATCATTTAGTTGTTTTACAAGTTTCCATAATTTCCTAGTATCTCTTTCTAGGTTTAGCGACTCTGTTTTTTCTTTCCAGCTGCTCCGTCTGGCTTGTAACTTGGCTCTTTGAAATTTAGCCTTTGTTTGCATATATTTGTTGTGATGTTCTTGGCTAGGTCTGTTCTCAGCCTGCTGTCTAGATGTTTCCATCTCATTTTGCAGCTTTTCCAGTTCATCATTCCAGTAGGGTTTGTAGTTTTTGCGTGCCCCCCTGGGTATGGTTTTACTAGCAGCATGTAGTATACATCTATTAAATTCACTCACTGCTCTATTGATGTCTGTGTCCAAGTTCATGTCCTTAGCTAGAACACTGGTTAAATGCTGGTACATTTTCCAGTCTGCCCTTTTATAGTTCCACCTAGTGAGCCACCTGTTGTACATGACATTCCCACCGATGTGTGCACAGATCAGTACCTCTTCCATTTATCTGCAAATTTGACTTTGTGTCCACAATATTGGTAATGATCTATTTGTTAAAATCTCTCTTTGTTGACTTGATTTATTAGCCTTTGTAGCTACTATTCATTTTCTGCTAAAAGGACAATACCATCTGCATATTTTTTATTATTTCCCCACTGATCTTGAGTCCTGGCATTGCTTCTATATGTTTAAAAATGTTCTCTGGTTAGATATTAAATAGGCTGGATGATAAAATAATCCTTGTCTTAGTCTACCTCTCATTTCTATTTCTATTCATGGTGAGTTGGTTGTTTTCACGCCTATATAATTCAATTTGTCCCCTATACAGTGGAATCCCGTTATAAAAATGGCTTAAACTGACAAAATATGTATGTAATAACAGAAATTTGCTGTATGCCTATAACCTGTCAGTGTCATAGGGGTACCATATTGGATGCTTCAGCACACCAGAGTCCTCCAGTAATTTCTATCTTCAATGATACAAATGAGTGCAATAAATCTTGTCAATATACAGTTCAAATAAAAACATTAATATAATTGAGGATTTTAAAAAGTGTTGTTATATAGGGAATATCTTATAAACGAATTCGCTATAGAGGGATTTGATTGTATATATTTATGAGTCTGTCAATACTGCATGTATCCCATAAGAGAGCTGCAGGGAGGTTGCTTCTAGCTGTGTAATGAAAGCTGCATGACATTGTTGTTGCCACATCATGTACAGGATTGGTTTTTAAATTTACCCTCTGACAGAAATCAAACCCTGGACCTTACAGTAAGACCAACACTGTTCGTGATACATATACATAGATCCAAACATAGATGCGGACTCAAACACAAATAGAAACAAAGAACTTGAGCCAGAACTCATCATAGAAGTTCAGTAATTAATAACTTAAAAACTGGTAAGTCACTAGGATGCAACAAACTGGTAGCTGAATTGATACAAGGAGGAGGAGAACTCAGTGTCATAGTCTACTATACCTTACGTGTTAGATCTAGAAAAGTGAAATATGGCCAAAAGATCAGTGGATAATACCACTCCCAAAGAAGGGAAATTTGAAACTGCACAAATTATAGAATAATTGGACTGGTAAGTCATGCCAGCAAGATTCTTCTCAAGATAATCATGAAAAGAATGAAACAACATTTGAACAGTGAAATAAATATAGTTCAGACAGGTTTTTAGAAAGAACAGAGATCACATCTTCAACATGAGAAATATAATAGAGAAATGCAGAGTTCAATGCAGACATATAGATCTGTTTCATTGACTACTCAAAGGCATTTGATTGCGTAACACACCATGGGCTTCCCACACCATCTCATATCGCTCATTAAGTTATTTTATCAGAAACAACAGGCTTCTGTTCGTCTCGACGAAGAAACATCTGACTGGTTTGAGGTCCAAAAAGGAGTCATACTGGGATGCATCCTCTCACCACACCTGTTCAACATTTATGCAGAAAATATCTGAACAGTTTCAACCCTTTAATATCGGAGGAAATCCCAGAAATTTGGTATGCAGATGACACCACACTAATATCAAGGAGCCCCACAGGTTAAGAACAAATGATTATGTCAGTCAAACATCATAGTGAAGCACAAAACCTTTTCCTCAATGCAAAAAAGACAAAAATAATGTATGTAAGCAGAGATGAAATTACACCTAAAATCATCATCATCATCATCAAGTGCCGTCTCCGCAACGAAGGTTGGCTGCAACGTATCTCCAACATCTCCTGTCTCTTGTCTTGGTGGTGCACTCTGCTAGACTGTAACCTGTCCATCGTGTAATGTTACTCTCCCACTTGTATCTCTGCCTACCTCTTGCTCGCTTCCCTTTGACTTTACCCTCAAGTAAGGTCTTCAATAGGGTGTCATGTCTTTTAATGTGTCCAAAGTATTTTATTTGCTTGATCTTTATTACACCTAAAATAGTCATTGATAAAAAGCAACTAGAAACTGTAAACAACTTTAAATATCTAGGGTCAACCATCAGCACCACAGAAAAATTATCGGCAGAAATAAGAAAGCGATTAGCAATTAGAAACTACAAAAAACATCACAGATGAAAAATCTATGACACGGAGTGAGCAAAGTTACAACTACTAAGCAGCTACATCTTTCCAATGGCAACATACGGTTGTGAGATGTGGGTAATGACATCGATAGTGGAAAAGAAATTATCTGCATTCAAAATGAAATGCTATAGAAAGGTCCTAAGAATATCATGGATAGAAAAAAGAGCTGATTCTGATGTCTGCAAAGATCTGAACATAGAAGAAGACTGACATCTCAAAACTACCAAAAAACGCAAACTTATATATTTCGGATATATAAAAAGACACCATGATTTGGAATGATTAATCATGTAGAGGAAAGAGAACAAGAGGCAGACCAAGACTATGATGGACACATGACATCAAAGACCTTCTGAACATGACACTGGAAGAAGCTGGGCAGTTCACACAGAACCGTGAGGCTTACAGAGTGGCAGTGAGGACAATGTTCTGCAAAGGACACGTCACACACATACAGAGAGATATATATATATATATATATATATAGTTTCTAAATACATGACAGCAAGACAAGAAATATCTTACATAGATAAAGAGTTATGACATGATGAGACTATACTCTCTGGTGAATTGGCCGAGATTAGGATCAGAGTACCTATGATTGTCCTGTGCAATGATGGAGTACTTATGTCTAGTCCTGTGTGTGCTGACGGAGCACCTATGACTTGTGCCGATGATAACTTGCACTCATAACTACAGAAGTAATTACAAATTGAAAAGATGATACCCATGAACCAGATGAAATTTTACCTTCGAAGTCGGTTGTTTCTTCTTTTTCTTCTCGTTGACAGTTTAAAGTTTAATTAACATATCTACACAGCAAGTCCGGTTTTCTTAATAAATTCTGCTGTAAGCTCTTCAGTGCTCCCATACAGCTTTCTGTGGATATCCGACTCTGAAGGCCAGTGTTACTCCCTTGATTGGTTTAGTGCATTGCAGTCTTGTAGACTTTCTGTGCTGCCTGTGCACATAAACACACAGGTAATGGAACCAGTACTAGTATATTTAAGCGACTGTTAGTCTGTTGTGTCCTGTCCTCACGTGGAAGATGATAACATGCTCATCTCTGTCAAGATAGTGGTAGTTTTTTGGGTTTTGGGTGGTCAACTTTCCTAATAGCTTTGATGAAGGTCCTCTTTTCCTGGTAGGTGATTTCATGGTCATTTTGTTCTGTGTTTCTCCATCTTTTGCTAGCAGATCTGCCTTTTCATTTCCTGGTATGCAACAGTTGGATGGTATCCATTGTAGTACTACCCTTCTTTGGATGCTTCCTTCAGGTCTGACAGTTTATCGATATCAAGAGCTTGTAGAACAGACATTGCATCAGTAAGAAACAGCATCTTTGTTTTGGCTTGTTGTGTTTTTAATTATTTCTGCAGCAATGTTTAAGGCATGTACTTCTGCATAGTAGGTGGAACAGAAAATTCTGGTTACTGAACATATTGATTCATTTTCTTTTTCTTGATATTTTATGCCTCTTTCAAATACAATACAACAAGACAAGAAATCTTGCATGTAGGTAAATTGTCTGGATGCAAGTCTGGATAATTCAACAAAATTTTTAATTTTTTTTATCTGTATCTTCAAGTCATCAGTACAAAAAGAAATAACAAATGAAACTAGGAACAACTGACATAATGTACACTATTGGGGAAAAAAACAACAACACCGAAATCTTCTCACAGTAAAATAGTAATGCACAAACTTAGTTTCTTACAAACAGATGTAGTTTTCAATAAGTAATGAGATACACCCATCATGTACAAAAATTAAAACTAACACAAAATAACAAAAAGAAACATGCACGTATTCCTGTCAAAAAAGGAATCTATTCAGTAACTTCTGGCAATGGAGAAGGTTAAAAAAAATATACATTTTGTACATCTAAAAAATATATGTAGTATGCACACTTACAAATCTTTCAGTCTCGTAACATTTGGAACATTTATAAATATCTTTTACATTTATATAAGACCGTTGGTTATATTGTTTTATGTATTATGTTGTTTCTTTACAACAATAGTCAAATGAAAACAGTTAAATGTGTCACACAGTTCGGGGCTTGTGTTTTACCAAAATACGTATAGCTATATACAAAATTTATTACATCTGCGCTCCGTATTCTATAATTGAGATGCATATACATAGCATATCTTATGTTAGAACAATGGTGGGCAAAATACCGTCTACTGGTTAAATTCGACCCGAGTCAAGTCATATTTACTGGCCTACCAGGCCAATTAAAAAATTATGCTATTCGTTAGCTCTGGAGCTCCCAAAATATCACATGACAAGCTATTGCAGGCAAGAAATAAACAGTGGCAAAGAGGAAATGATTACATCGAAGTGTAGCAAGCATTACAAGATGTTGCAAGCTCAACATGTACTCAGAACTAATTAAAAATAGACTTGACGAGAAACCCATTTATTCATCAAAACCCGACATGAAAGACGGCATAGCAATACACAATGTGCTTTGATCTTGTGATGGTACTTATGATCACAGAACTAATTAAAAGTTCTCTGATTATTCAATATTCAAGCAACTCATCCCTGCATGACTAACCTAAATATGGCCCCCCTCCAACCCAAATATGTTGCTTTTGTCTACATTAGAACCAGAAATCTAACTGTTTGGAAGTCATAGTAGTGTAATTTATTCTCACGCCGACCAGAAATGCGGGTTTTGAGTCTACTCGTTATTCGTCGTTTGAAATTAAAATGACCCCCAGTGTTCACCCAGCCACCAGAAAGTATGGTATCAGGGCTCATGGTAGAGGAACGGCGCAATCGCTACTGAACAAGTGAGGTAGACACACTAGTATGCACAATTCACCCAGCCACTAGAATGTATATACCACGGCTCATGCTCTGGGCAGGTAGAAGAATGGAACCATAGCTACTTAGCAAGAGAGATAGATAATGCTAGTTAATTAGTTTCTGGTCAACCGCTGACTAAGCAGCTGAGAATTTCTGAGAAACTGTGCTAAGACTGGTTCACATCTCAGCTTTACCTTTGTATTTTACCAAAAGTCAGCAGAATTTTAGAAATTCTAAAATGCCACAAATTATTTCTCTTCTAGCATAACTCCCAACTATATACAGTAGAATCCCATTATAACAACTTAGTCCGGACCGATAATATATGTATGTAATAACAGATTCATTATGTACAGTCAAACGATATAGATAAATATATATAAAGGATATTTTGAAAAGTTTTATTAAATAGGGAAATTTTTATAAAAGAATATGCTGAAGAGGGATTCCACTGTATATACCGGTATACATATTTTAATAGATATAATGACAAATCTATGGCAAGGGGCAAACAGAAAAACAAAGTTACAACTATTAAGAAGCTATTTATATCTTTCTAGTGGCAAAATATGGTTGTGAGACGTGGGCAATGACATCTGCAATGGAAAAGAAAATGCATTCAAAATGATATATTATGGAAAGGTCCTAAGAATACCATGAAAAGAAATATGAACTATCACCGACACCCACAAAGACCTGAATATAGAAGACTGGCTTCTCAAAAGTAACAAAAAATTCAAGCGAACATATTTCAGGCATTAAAAAAGATACAATGATCTATAAAGATTAATCATGGAGGGAAATCTATAAAAATTAATAATGGAGGGAAAAGTTCCAGGAAAGAGAACAGGTGGCAGACCAAGACTACGATAGACACACATGACATTCTAAGCATGACACTAGAAGAAGCTGGACAGCTCACACAGAACCGAGAAGTTTACAGAGTGGCAAGAAGGACAGCTTTCTGTAAAAGACACGTCGCATAGATATAATTGAAGCATGTCCCATAAGGGAGATTACTTTTAAAAAACTTGAATTTTGAGACACCACTTCTCATTCCGGATAAATGCTAGTGCTGCTTAAATGAATGATGTTTACTGTGCATGAGTCCATATCTAGCTCGCAGACTGCGAAAGTCACAAGTTTAGATATCAATAAAAACCAGCTGTTAACAAAAATTATCCCATTTCAGATAACCGAGGAGTATGAGAAATGCATTGTTAGGTGTGAATTTTTTCTGCAACTCGTAGTCGTAACCTTCGATAGCAGTTACCATGTTGTTCTGACAGGCCGACGTTGTGCTTGAACTAGTTACGGGCACAGCGTGGGTGGACGGAACAACAAAGAAACCTGTCACAAGGGCCAGAGTTGTGCCCTGATGTTGACGTCTGTTTCAGCGGATGGCTGCTGGAACAGAGGGCGGAGCACTTATGGGAATGCCCCACGTGCTGTGAGGCCAGTTTCTAATCAAGAATCTGCAATCTAAGTTTCCATTATAGGGATCTGCATCAGACACCTTTATTTTTTCACATTTGTCCTTGTACCGATTTCTTAAAGATTAGACACAGCACCAAAGATACAATATTCTGATCAGTGGTTGCCTATTCTGGACAGCAAATGTTGATGATAGATCAAACCAGATGTTTCTATAATAGTGAAACGCCTTTATAGCGCATTTGTTTATAACTTCTGCTGATTAGTAGGATGTAGTCCAAAGAAAAGAATGTGTAGTGCCATGGTTTACAGCTTTGCTGCGACGTCTGTGCTTTTAAGCTTGACATTTTACTTCAGTGTCACACTTATATATAACTTCTTCTTCAGCGTTCATTCTCAAGCTCCCACTGGATCTCTCTTGTAGCAGGACAATGATCCTACTAGATTTCCAGCAGGATGTAGTCCAGAGAATGGAAATGGGTTGTCACCTTTTTATTTACACCAATGTCTGCGTTCAGCATTACATTTATAACCAAAATATTAACTATTTGACAGCAACCACCCCTTCCCCCATCCCCAAATTCATTTATTCTTTATATTTCTAGTGAATCTTGATTATTACATAAATATTTGTCAGTTATCAATTATCTCACCACTGCGCCACACAAACACAAAACAGCTGTGCTTGAACATTTGTAAAGTTAAAAATTATCAACCATACAACAATTTGGACCACTCAATACCGCCATAGATGGATGTGTCTGGCGATTGGTGCAAATAAAATGGCAACACAACGCATTTCCATTCTCTGGACTATATCCTGCTGAAAATCTAGTAGGACTATTGTCCTAAGAAAGATCCGGTCTGAGTTTCAGAACATACGCTGTATATGAACATTCAATGGCTTTAAATGATAAGAGAATTCATTGTATTCTGGATTCCCTATAAACACTAAAGCAAGACACCTGCTAAGAATCCTACTGAGATTATGTATCTTTCAAGACACCTGCTGAGAAATGACTTTACCACTATGTTATGTATACCTCCTATTTGTTATCTGTCAACTGAATCTCTACCACTGTGAGCCAACCTATAGTGGTTATATGCTGGTCAAACTTGGACTGTGTATAGTCGACATGTGATGAAATTCAATCATTTTCACACAATTTGTCTTAGAAAAGTTATAAACATCAGATGGGAAGACAAGATTCCAGATACCACTGTCCTTGATAGATCTTGTATCTCTAGCATTGACACTATTCAGATGCAGACACAGATTCATTTGGCAGGTAATCTGGTACGTTGACCAAATCATTGCCTGTCAAAGATACTTCTCTTTGGTGAGTTGTAAAAGGGCATCCTTTCTCAAGGTGGTCAAAAGAAGTACCACATACTCATTACATACCTCACTCAAAGCCTTTAAAATAGACTAAGATACATAGAAAGAAAATGGCAGATGATAATGGATATGTTCTCTGTACGGAGTTTGAGTAATGGGCGTTCCTTCCAAAAAGTAATGGCAACCTACGGGAATATTGTGCCTCAAAAACTACATCTGTTTGGACATATAATGTGACACAACTATTTAGAAAGACAAATAACGGAGGGCAAAGCACCTGGGAGGAAAAGAAGGGGGTAGACCAAGAAGAAGATGTACTGATGACATTAAAGATAACATAAATACATGGATGTAACAAATGGCCATCATCATCATATGATGGGCAAATGCTATAGTGTATGTTATAGAGTTAAATGTGACCATGTCCTGATTTTTTTTGTATACCTTATTTCTTCTTATAATCTATGCAGTGTGGCATTGGTTATCATGTCTTTCCATAGTCTTCTGTTTCATGTTGTCAATAATTTCTTATGTTCTATGCAGTGTGGCATTGGTTATCATGTCTTTCCATAGTCTTCTGTTTCGTGTGCTGTCAATGATTTCAGATACCAATATTCATCCATGCCACAATGCTAGGTTGTCAAGCATCTTCTTTCTTAGTCTTCCCCTGCACCTCTTGCTCTTCAACTTGCCTCTTGTTACGTGTTCCTTCTTTCCTCTTCTCATGATATATTCAAACAATGTGAACCATTTTTCTGATGCAAGTGAGCACTTCTCTTTTTGAATTACGATATCTTCATTATGTTTTTTTTTATCTGTCCATGGTGTTCTTAACATTCTTCTTTAGAACCACATCTCTGCTGCCACTATATAATATTCTGCTGATTGTATTGTTCACCATCAAGATTGCTTGGTTCAGTGATAGTTTCTTAGCCCATCCAGCACAATTGGTATTTAAGCTTTGAGTTGGTCACCAGAAATACTATGCAAGTACTCTTAAGCTGATTTATATAACTAACCTATCATTTTTTTAATTGTTAATATACACATTTTGATATTTCTTCTTTTAATTGTGCATTTCTTTGTGTGCCTTACTGTACTTTCTCATCATGTAATCACATTTCTGTGGTTCTCACCTCTCTTTATCTCTACTTCCAGACATGTATACTGAATATTATCAAATTGCTTTAGCGTTGCATGTAGTTTGATGTGTTTCCATTCTGTTTGTTCGCCCCTTTCTTGATAAAGAAATTTTGCTGGAAACCGTGATCTTGTGTATTTTTTTTACGCATCTACCATCTGAAGTAATAATTGTGCCTAAATATTTAAATTTGTCTACTTGTTTAAGAACTGTCCGTTGACCTTGATGTTATATTTAAAACGGTTCTTTCCTAGGAGAAGAGTCTACATATTTTCCGAGATGTGAAACTAAAACTCAAAAAAGGGAGACAACACAGTTCTTATTTCTGAAAATTATTTCCCTTACCTATATTATCAGAGATAGACTGGGCTCAAAAAATAGGTAACACATGGTTTAAACAACATCACAGACATCTGTGGACTTGGAAGAGCTCAGGAGATAACACGAGTAACCAAATAGATTACTTTTTAATAGGAAGTAGATTTAGAAACAGTTTGATCCCCATCAAGACATGACCAGGGGCTGACTGCAATAGCGATCATGTACCGGTAATAGGTGAACTGAGAAAAAATTTTCAGAAAATAAAGAGATCTACTAGACATATGAGATTGGATTTAACGAAACTCCAAACAAAGAACTAAAAGAAAAATATAACATCACAATATAAAATAGATATAACGCCATCGAGAAAATTTAGAGTATTGACAAGAAGTAGTCTATGCTAAAGGAATCACTACAATATACTTCTTCGGAGCTAATACCAAAGATCATACCAAAAGCGAAGAAAAAATGGATGATGGATGAAATACTAGAGTTGACGGAAAAAAGAAGAAAACATAAACAAGATAAAGAAAAATATACAAAAATTCATAAAGAAATTGAGAACAAATGTCTAGAGGCAAAGGAAAAGTGGTTAAATCTAAGCTGTGAAGAAATAGAATTGAACACAAAATCTATGCACAGGGTGATAAATGTACTTATTAAAAGATCAACAGCATCCATTGGTTGTCTGAAATCTAAGGACGGATCAGTTCTAATGGGACAAGAACCTATAATGCAAAGATAGACAGAATATAGTAAAGAATTATACGATGACAATAGACCTAACCCAACAAGTCAGAATACATATGAAGGTCCACCTATACTAAAATCTGAGGTAGAGCTAACAACTCAACAAATGAAAAAGAGAAAGTCACCTGGACAAGATAATATAACAATAGAAGAGATTGATGCAATACCAGTAGGTGATTTTGGCACAGAAGTAAGTTTTACCAGGTGATTTATTAAAATCCATATTCATAACATTACCTAAAAAACTGGAAGCTATTGAATGTGATGACCATCGCACCATAAGTTTAATGTGTATTACGACTAAAATTTTACTTAGAATGATCATGATGAGAAAAAGAAGGAAACTAAGGCCAGAAATAACGAAAAACAAAACACTTTTTTTAATGAGAAAAGGGACAAATAATGTCATCTATATCATTAGAATGTTGATAGAAAGATTAATTGAAGTGAAGACAGATCTATTTTTGTGCTATCAACATTGATAGTAAAGACCTTAGAATAATAGAGAACATATATTGGCAGCAATCAGCAGCAATCAAAATTAACAACCAAATAGAGGAATTTGAACTAATAAAAGGAATCCGACAAGCATGTGTGCTATCATCTGATCTTATTAACTGTATTTGAAGACGACAATCTGGGTCATGTCATGAGAAGAGGTGGGTTGAAGAACATCGTAACTGGAAAGATCGAAGAGTAAGAGAGACAGAGGAATACACGTAAGAAAATATTGGATGGCTAGAAAGCCTGGCATGATGCAGAATCATCAGAAACTATACTTATATGTATAACAGAAACTATACTTATATGTATAACAGAAACTATACTTATATGTATAACAGAGGACTGTGGAGATACATGATCGCCTACGCCGGAAGACATGGTACCAATAAATGAATGAATGAATATTTATCAGGTAAAGGGTGGATGTTTATTTGTCATTATATAAAGACAATAAATTTGGGAGGGGGGAATCTATTGAGGAAGGTTTTATGGGTGGGAACAGACTGGTGTTTGTTCGGGCCCTGCACGCATATCTGAGCATCCAGAATCAGTGCTCGCAAATGTAACAAGCGAATTGCATCATTATCGGTAGAAAACGAGCTCAGCATAGTGACAGCAGCAATTTTGTAAGTACAAATTAGACTTATCTACGTTGTCCAGAGTCTCGGCACTGCTTCATTCATAAATGTGAGCAATGTGCTCCCTAAAATGTAACAAGCATACTGCACCTTTAGCGATATCGAAGGTAATTTCATAATAGTTATGGCAGCCATTTTGTACGATCAAATTTTTGTACAAATTTCAGTCACTGAAATCAGAAATGACTTAAAATTTAGACCAGCACAGATTTCTTAAATAGTGTTAAATCTAGACCCTTCTCCTAGGAAAGAACCTAAAACTGCTATTTAACCCTTCCTATATTTTTTTCCAATATTCACTTAACTAACATATAAGAAATGAACATTTATTGGTTCCTCCTAAGTCCACATATCTTGAGTCTCACAAGATTTCTAATCATCATCAGGGGTGCTGTGTTGACTAGAGTAGTAGACCATGGATCTCTACAAAGAGATACAATACAAACAATAGTCTAAACCAATTTAAGATGAGTATGGAGGAAATTCATGCAACTCTCTAGGATAAAAAGAAAACATAAGAAATGGAAGTAGAAGAAGAGATCCAACAAAAAAAATATTTTTACACCAACACAAAAAAATTATCATATCATCACACGAAAAAAAGAAAAAGAAATCCAACTAGATCTTAGAGCAGATGTCTCCTATTTTCAAAAACAAACATGCACACCAAAACTGCACTATATAAACAATCATCATACCATCACTATGCTACGATGTTAAATGTGGAAAGTAAAAACAAAAGCCAAAAGAAAATTTGTTACAGCAGAAATGACTTGTCTACATAGATTTTTCGGGGTAACAATAAGGGACAGAATCAAAAATTAAAACATCAGAAGACTAACAAACACAATGCCAATTCTGGATTACAGAAGACAACAGATTACCGGGTAAGTGGTTTTCACATGGTTCTACACTACCATCAGATATTGCCCCTTAAAAAGCATTGCTACAGTATACAGACATGATGGATACAAATCCAAGGGTAGAGCATGCAAAAGATAGATTACAGAAATTAGTGTCAACATATGCAAACATACATGAAGAACAAAAAAGGCTGTATCAGGAGAGCTACCCCTGACTGCAAGGCATAAAGGGGTGTAAAGAAAAAAGAAAAGACACATTAAAAAAAAATTAATCTTTCTCTTTATTCCATCCCCAAGTTTATGTATACACTCACAAAGAATGTGCAGCATACAATATGTTGTCAGTTACTAAATCTGATCACATATGCCAAAAATATAATATGACCGAGAATAAAACAAAAATGGGCCAACACACAAAGTGGCACAGCTTATGTTCATTAGAATCTACAACAAAATGATTATCATTGGTATAGTAAACAAAACATAAAACAAGAAAACTGGATTAACATAAAAAGAGTGTCATTAGTTACAAGTTATCACAGACTTCAACTGTTTGTCAGAGATCTCCACTTATAATTCAAATGAAATAATATATTTCATAGCTTGTTACCTTACATGTTTACAGTCACAGCCAGTGAGAAATATACATACAGTCACTGGCAATTTACATAAAGGTACAAGTAGTTATTGAGAGTTGACAATTCTCATACAAGCAGTCATTGCCAGCTGGTAATTTTACATACAAGCAGTCATTTTGAGTTGGCAATTTACATACAAGCTGTCATTGCCAGCTAGTAATTTACATACAAGCAAGCAATCATTTGAAGTTGGCAATTTACATACAAGCAGTCATTGCCAGTTGGCAATTTATATACAATCCGTTATTTCCAGTTGGCAATTTAAATGCAAGCAGTCATTTCAAGATGGCAATTTACATACAAACAAGCAGTCATTCAGAGTTGGCAATTTACATACAAACAAGCAGTCATTCCGAGTTGACAATTTACATACAAACAAGCAGTCATTCAGAGTTGGCAATTTACATACAAGCAGTTGTTGCCAGTTGGCAATTTACATACAAACAAGCAGTCTTTGCTAGTTGGCAATATATGTACTAGCACCAACTGTCAGTTGATACTTTACATACAGGCACACACTGCTAGAAACAGTTGGCAATATATATACAAACAGCCACTATAGACACATCACTAAGTTAAAAATATAAATCATACACCCACAGATTACTGCTAGCTGAAAGAAACCATACAGAAATAACTGTCAGTTGGTGATACATAGTATACAGTTAAAAAAAAAAAATTTGGAGTTACTTTTAAAAAAGATATTCGTTGAACCTATTGACTGTGTCCACTTGGTCATTAGCTTCTCGTGGTTACCTGAACTGTACTCACTTCATGAGGTCATGGAAGAGGTCAAGGTCAAAACACCATTCTTGGCAATAAATTGGGACAGGTTCATGACAATCCTGCGAAATTTAGTGAAAACAAAACTCACCATATTGAATGCCTATAAAAGATTGACGGCCCTTGAATAAATTCAGTTGAAAATTCAACAAGTATGGCTCATCTCACTACAGAACAACAATACACCACCACATTGGACGTTAACAGACTGGACAATCACAAAGTATAGTGGCCAGACAATTTAATATGGTTAGAAGCACCATTAGTCGCCTTTGGGGGCGATTTCAACAAAACTGGCTTAGTGGCAGACTGGCCGCGCAGTGGAAGACCCAGGGTCATAACTCCTGCCGAAGACTGCTTCATATGGCTGCATCACCTCAGGAATAGATTTTCATCTGCTCCTCCACAGTCCAGTTAATGTCAGCTGCATTAACTGGCTGCATAATGTTGGTCTTTAGGCTAGAAGACCCTACAGAGGTCCTGTTCTCACGAACCAGAACCAACTGCAGTGGGCAAACAAGCATTATCAATGGACCGTTGGGAACGACTGAGACAGGTTTGGTTTAGTGATGGATCATTTTTGTGTGTGATCCAGCAACATGACAGACGGAGAAGAGTTTACCGCAGTCCATGAGCACTACATTCATAACAGCGTTGATGAGGCTTCTCCACATGATGGTGGAGGAGATGTGGGGGGGGATCAACTTAATGGAAAGAAGTGACCTGGTGCAAATTGAAGGAAGCCTGAATGATGCATCACTGAAATTGTTCGTCCTCGCGTCTTTCTAATTTTGGCTGTATTGAGGGTCAATTTTTCAGCAGAATAACACTAACTCTCATGTGACACAACTCACCACCCAGTTTCTTGCTGACAACAACACCCAGACCATTCTGTGGCCAGCCATGTCATCAGACATGAACCCCCATAAAACACTAAAGGGATGAACTCGACAGACAACTACGACAGTGACACGTGGCTCCAGCCGATCTCCGACAATTGTCTCTTGCCCTGCGGGAAGAGTGGGCAGCTATCCCACAACAGATCCAACAGTTAATCGGACCGATGTCAAGGAGATGTCGTTTTCTGATAGAGGCCAGAGAAGGTCATACACCATACTGAAACAGGGGCCTCAATCACAAAGAATAAAAGTCCAAATCAAATTTGATGAACAACATTTCATTGTTAAAGTCAGAAAGTTTCTTCATGCTAAGGTTGAAACATTAATTCCGTAAAATAAAATTTTGGTACACGTTTTAAATTTGGTGTCCATTAACACTGCAATAATGTATTTCTTTTCTTGAACAGTATATATACACGTAGCTAACAGTTGGTAATAAATACCCCATACAAATCACTACCAGTTAACAATACATACCACATACAAATCACTACCAGTTAACAATGCATACCCCATACAAATCACTCTCAGTTAACAATACATACCCCATACAAGTCACTACCAGTTGGTAATACATATCCCATACAAATCACTACCAGTTGGTAATACATATCCCATACAAATCACTACCAGTTAACAATGCATACCACATACAAATCACTCTCAGTTAACAATACATACCCCATACAAGTCACTACCAGTTGGTAATACATATCCCATACAATCCACTACCAGTTGGTAATACATATCCCATACAAATCACTACCAGTTAACAATGCATACCACATACAAATCACTCTCAGTTAACAATACATACCCCATACAAGTCACTACCAGTTGGTAATACATATCCCATACAAATCACTACCAGTTGGTAATACATATCCCATACAAGTCACTACCAGTTGGTAATACATATCCCATACAAATCACTACCAGTTGGTAATACATACCCCATACAAGTCACTACCAGTTGGTAATACATATCCCATACAAATTACTACCAGTTGGTAATACATATCCCATACAAATCACTACCAGTTAACAATGCATACCACATACAAATCACTCTCAGTTAACAATACATACCCCATACAAGTCACTACCAGTTGGTAATACATACCCCATACAAATCACTACCAGTTGGTAATAAATACCCCATACAAATCACTACCAGTTGGTAATACATATCCCATACAAATCACTACCAGTTGGTAATACATATCCCATACAAATCACTACCAGTTGGTAATACATATCCCATACAAATCACTACCAGTTGGTAATACATATCCCATACAAATCACTACCAGTTGGTAATACATATCCCATACAAATCACTACCAGTTAACAATGCATACCACATACAAATCACTCTCAGTTAACAATACATACCCCATACAAGTCACTACCAGTTGGTAATACATACCCCATACAAATCACTACCAGTTGGTAATAAATACCCCATACATAGCCCATAAAAATCACTCTCAGTTAACAATACATACCCCATACAAATCACTACCAGTTGGTAATAAATACCGCATACATAGCCCATAAAAATCACTCTCAGTTAACAATACATACCCCATACAAGTCACTACCAGTTGGTAATACATATCCCATACAAATCACTACCAGTTAAGAATACATACCCTTTAAAAATCACTCACGGTTAACAATACATACCCCATACAAATCACTCTCGGTTGGTAATACATACCCCAAACAAATCACCGCCAGTTGGTAATATATACCCCATATAAATCACTACGAGTTGGTAATATATACCACCCCTCCATATAAATCACTACCAGTTGGTAATACATATCCCCCCCATACAAATCACTGCCAGTTAACAATAAAAACTACACACACTGCACTTGGAAATTAACTTCCTAAAAACTTGGATATTGGATACATAAAATGAGCTGTGATAAGAATAGATTATATCAGTGGTTCCCAACCTTTTTTTTTTTCACCATTCCCCATTTAAGTCTTTCTAAACTTATGATATATACATATCCTCCCTATACATATTTTTTTTTATATTCAAAAACTGAATTATTCCCTAAATGAGGCCTAATTACAACTTGTTCAGGACACAAGAATTAGGTTTTAGGAAGAAATTATTATTCATATTTTCCAAATGCCCCTCCCCCCCCCCCCCCCCCCCCCCCTGAACAATCAAATTACCTCCTTGTGCAGCGTGTGCCGTACGTTGGGAAACACTGGTTATAGTAAGGCAATTTCTTTGTTTCTCTGTTATTAGCTTGTATCAGTCAGAAATTGTGCAAACTTTTTGAAGAATTTCCCAAAATAATGAGATGTTAATTCTATTATTCCTTTCTTCAAATTCCTTTCTTTCACTTGAGCAACTTTTTAATAAACATTCCACAATTAATTTATGCAACGTTTAAATTTAAAAAATGGAATTCGGTATGTGTTCCTAATTAGTTTAGTTTTCTGAATCAACATTGATGTGCTCTGGGCAAACCTACATGTGCTTAGTCTCTGCCAGCAAATGACAGAGTATGGTTCCTGTAGCTCGCTGGTTACACATACACTCCTTAGTCACCCTGTTCTGCTTGCCCCAGGGTAATTCCTTAAATTGCAATATCATATCTCCTTTTAGTCTAGTGTCCTCTTTTAGAAAATATTCATATAATGATCCTAATATGTCATTCTTGTCCATAACTAATTCTCAAATTATTGTTGCTTTTGAAGCCAATGTATCAGCTGTTTCATTGCTGCTGACTCCCACATATCCAGGACAGTAAATCCACTGCACTTTCAACAAATTGAAATATGCAATATCATTTCTTAATTTTCTATCTTTCTAAGCATGGTCTATGACTATTACAGCTCCCAATGTTTTTGTGTCGGAAAGTCATTTTAGTGCTGCCGTAACTGCTTTAATTTCCATTCTCATGCTCCAGGTTGTTGCCGTGTAAGCTCTATTCTGCTTCTTTACAGTTTTACCTCCAGCTATTCTAAATGTAATAAACGATCTAATGGATAACACTCATTGTTACAAATGTGTCTACACAAATTGCAGTCATGCTTTGTGGCGTGGATACGTAAAAATAACAATAGTACTCTTAATATGTCTATGTCATTATTTTCTGTGTCAGTTATGCTACTAATTCTAATCATATCCCATCATTATGAATTTCTTTCTTTTCATTTTATATCCCTTTATGTCTTGCAGCATCAGGAGTAGAAGAGTTATCTGGAGTTGGCCTTTTTGTGTACTTCATATATGTTTGTTTTCGTTGACTCTTATTTCTGAAATCCATCTTTTGTATGGTCTGCCTTTGGCTTTGTATCAATTGTGTTTGCATTCTGAACTACAATGAACAATTTTGATGATTGTGATTGCTTTTTATTGTTTCAATACAGTGGAAACCCTCTATAGTGCATCCCTTTATAACACACAAGTAGACCATCATGATATATCATGGTGCTTTTGATATTCAGGTCACCGACATCAGATCTTGCACCGCTGGTGATAGATCTAGGTAGGCTCTAGAAAATCGTCTTATTTTTGAATGGGGTACATTCAAGCCTTTTGGACTCAATTCCGACCACTTTTATGTCTAGTACTGGGTTGGTGTGGTCTTTGTCTTTATTCTTTTTGTTCCGTCATTTACTCATCTTTTTGTTCATTTCATTTCCACATATATTTACGTTTTTTATATACTTTCAGACCTTCTGGCATCTCATTTCCATATTTCCGTTGGATACGTTTGTTTGTTGTGATAATTTTTCCATCCGTCGTCTTTTGATGTTTTGTGTGTATCTTGATAAAGACCTTTTCATTGAAACATTGAATATGATTTGTGTATTGTAATTTGTATGTTTTCTTGTGTGCGCATCATTAGTTGCCCACTAGTTTTAGTTATAGTCTGTCATGTCTGATTGAAGCGATTATATAAACCTGTGTTTTACGTAAGTCTAATTGTTGCTACGTTTCACGCAGTTACCTTGTATTGATTATTACTTCATCATAGGATTTATCGCATTAATTGAAGAAAGTATAGACTTTTATTATATCTTCATGTATGTCATTTGGAGAAAGTAGACTTTTACTATATCTTCATGTATGTCATCTAGAGAAAGCATAGACTTTTACTATATCTTCATGCATGTCATCTAGAGAAAGTATAGACTTTTACTATATCTTCATGTATGTCATCTAGAGAAAGTATAGACTTTTACTATATCTTCATGCATGTCACCTGGAGAAAGTATAGACTTTTACTATATCTTCATGCATGTCATCTAGAGAAAGTATAGACTTTTACTATATCTTCATGTATGTCATCTAGAGAAAGTATAGACTTTTACTATATCTTCATGTATGTCATCTAGAGAAAGCATAGACTTTTACTATATCTTCATGCATGTCATCTAGAAAAAGTATAGACTTTTACTATATCTTCATGTATGTCATCTAGAGAAAGCATAGACTTTTACTATATCTTCATGCATGTCATCTAGAGAAAGTATAGACTTTTACTATATCTTCATGCATGTCACCTAGAGAAAGTATAGACTTTTACTATATCTTCATGCATGTCACCTAGAGAAAGTATAGACTTTTACTATATCTTCATGCATGTCATCTAGAGAAAGCATAGACTTTTACTATATCTTCATGCATGTCATCTAGAGAAAGTATAGACTTTTACTATATCTTCATGCATGTCATCTAGAGAAAGTATAGACTTTTACTATATCTTCATGCATGCCACCTAGAGAAAGTATAGACTTTACTATATCTTCATGCATGTCACCTAGAGAAAGTATAGACTTTTACTATATCTTCATGCATGTCATCTAGAGAAAGTATAGACTTTACTATATCTTCATGCATGTCACCTAGAGAAAGTATAGACTTTTACTATATCTTCATGCATGTCACCTAGAGAAAGTATAGACTTTACTATATCTTCATGCATGTCACCTAGAGAAAGTATAGACTTTTACTATATCTTCATGCATGTCACCTAGAGAAAGTATAGACTTTACTATATCTTCATGCATGTCATCTAGAGAAAGCATAGACTTTTACTATATCTTCATGCATGTCATCTAGAGAAAGTATAGACTTTTACTATATCTTCATGCATGTCATCTAGAGAAAGTATAGACTTTTACTATATCTTCATGCATGTCACCTAGAGAAAGTATAGACTTTACTATATCTTCATGCATGTCACCTAGAGAAAGTATAGACTTTTACTATATCTTCATGCATGTCATCTAGAGAAAGTATAGACTTTTACTATATCTTCATGTATGTCATCTAGAGAAAGCATAGACTTTTACTATATCTTCATGTATGTCATCTAGAGAAAGCATAGACTTTTACTATATCTTCATGCATGTCATCTAGAGAAATTATAATTTTTGTAATATCTTCATGCATGTCATCTAGAGATAAGTATACTCTTTTTTATATCTTAATGATGTCATCTAGAGAAAGTATATACTTTTACTGTATCTTCATGCATGTCATCTAGAGTGAGTATAATACTTTACTATATCTTCATATGTATGTCATCTGGAGAAAGTATAGACTATTATTATATCTTCATGCATGTCATTTGGAGATAAATCAATTACAGAGAGAATAAGCATTTTTTCCCCAGTTCAGGTGTACATCTCATAGTTTCTGTGTCAGTTCAGGTGTGCATCTCATAGTTTCTGTATCAGTTCAGGTGTACATCTCATAGTTTCTTTGTCATTTCAGGTGTCCATCTCATAGTTTCTGTGTCTGTTCAGGTGTCCATCTCATAGTTTCTGTGTCTGTTCAGGTATCCATCTCATAGTTTCTGTGTCTGTTCAGGTATCCATCTAATAGATTCTGTGTTAGTTCAGGTGTTCATCTCATGTAACTATGTTCTCCAGACGTCCATGTCATATTGCCTGTTGTAACTATGTTCTCCTGACTTCCCTATCATATTGCCTGTTGTAACTATGTTCTCCTGACTTCCCTATCATATTGCCTGTTGTAACTATGTTCTCCTGACTTCCCTATCATATTGCCTGTTGTAACTATGATCTCCTGATTTCCCTGTCTCATAATGTTACCAAAAAAATAAAGATTGTCTCTTTCTTATATTATTAAGTAACCTCTTCTTCACACTTCACTCTTTCAGCACATCCTCATTAGTTTTTCTAAATGTCCATGATACTCTCAGCATTTTTCTATACATGGATACTTGTTATTTCTAGCTCTCCATGATACTCTTGATTATCATCTGCTGCAGTGTTTCACTAATAGTAGTAAGGGAGTACTGTTACTTCAGATAAATAGTGAGCGTATGCTACAGCTGGGACATTAGATGGCATAAAGCACGAAAATGAATTATTCAATGCACTTTGTGGATCCGGAGACTAGAACATATACGCAATCCATCGAAAGATTTTGCTGTTCTGCGAAGGAATGTAGCTGTGAACAGTGCGGTAAGGATCGACATATATTACATTCTTACGTACATGAATTCATGTGACAGTAACGTGTTAAACATGCAGAATTAGATGCCTTTAATACAATACCTGAAGATATAGAAAAATGTTGGGCATCGACATATTTAATAATATTCTATGTAACAGCATAAGATTAGTGCTGTTGAAAGAAATATCAATATCATGTGTGTGATCTTTCCACCAATATTTTGTTTGGAACACTTCCATACTTTATAGAACAAACTGTAATAAAGTACCACTTATTGATATTTACATATTCTTTGGCATCTTTACAGACAGTGGTCAGCATAAATATCAGGGTTTTTAAATCACTGTGAGGCCATTGCACTGTAAACAAAATTTGTATGAGACCAGGTCCAATCCAAACAAATTCTATATACTCATAAATAACTTTATAATTCAAGAAGAAGCTCTCACAGCCCAGTAGACATGTTGCTGCAGCCCAGTAGTTAAGAATTGATATAGGAAACATCGACACAAAGCTTAAGACTGGGACATTTTATAAAGACCTGAACTTGGTGCCCAGTTATTACATGCCTTCTATTGACTCTACCATTATATTCCACAGGCAGAATTACAAGCACATCACATGAAAGCACGGCTGGTTATTCCGTAATCTTGAATACTCTCAAATCAAGGGTGCATATTTAGACAGGACTGGCTCACGTTACTGAACAACTCGGTTGTCCAAAGTATTACATGAATAATACTGCCTTGCTCATGTGAGGGTCTGAGGAAATGAAAGACCTGACTCATTGGTGGGCACTGTTGTGGTTAATGGCACAGAAGTGAAAATAAATAGGGCTGACCTAATAAGGGGATTCATTGATTTACTACAGAGTGAAGAAGACAACACTGGAAGTGATAACTTGCATATACAAATTATTACAGATATGGTCATAATCAGAGGTGAGGAAAGAAAGTGTGTCCTCTGAAAAGTTACAAGGATCAGATAATCAACATACGGCTGGGACTTTGAATCTGCATACTTGTGGATAGCTTGTGGAATGGAGAGCGGAGCACTTATATGAATTTACCATGTGCCATGATGCTGGTTTCTAATCAAAAAGAATTCCAAGGTGGATATCTCCAATATTTGGAACTGGGTAGTCTTTGAATTACCGAATTTTGTAGGCAATGTTACCCACTCCAGCTCTGTGGTTAAGAAACATGGTGCATCTCAGAATGCAAAGGTACCAGATTCAATCCCTGCTGCCGCAGACAAATGTGTATCTGGATAATTAAAAAGTAGTAGCAGCAGCCTACTGAACATATTTATATTGCCTAGAAAATTACTACAGCTAAAAATGCTGGTTTTAATGCTATGTCCTGAATAGGATATACTACCAACTGCACCCACTTATCAAACACACGTTCTCATGGATCTTACAGTTATCCAAGTAGGAACGTGTCATCTAAGACATGAATATTTATTAATATTTAACTATTAGCAAATAACAATGAAGAATATATAAATGACACATTACAACTCAATATATCTTTAACAAATACATCACAGAACAGCAGAAATGTTGAAAATGTTAATGTCATTTGTAGGTCTTGATTGATAGTGGAACAGTCTATGCCGTCCTTGTCAAATGTTTATTTTGTCACAATTATGACTCCTTGGCAGAGTCTAAAGTGACACCAAATATATAGTATACATATCACATAAATGCGGTCGTATAATTGAAGGCCATGAATAATGATGTCAAGATTGTGAACAGTCACCTGTAACTGAAATGTGATAATGGACTCCTGCTATTTCTCTCAAGATGAGACATCTTTGTAATTAAGCAGTGTCCAGTGTTGAATGCTTCTTTCCTGTTGACAGGTTTTGACATCTTATAAACATCTTCCCTGTGAGCAGGTTTTGATATATGACAGTCATCTTCCCTGTGAGCAGATTTTGATATATGACAGACATCTTCCCTGTGAGCAGGTTTTGACCTCTGACAGACATCTTCCTTGTGATCAGCTTTTGACATCGGATAAACATCTTTCACCATGAGCAAGCCAGATGAGAAAACTATTTAATTAGGCAGTATTCTGTGTTGAATGCATTCTTCCCGTCTACAGGTTTTGACACCTGACAAACATCTTCCTTGTGAGCAGGTTTTGATAGCTGACAAACATCTTGTACCATGAATAGGCAAGATGAGACAACTTTCTAAATAGATAGTTTAACAGCTTGGATTACTTCTGTGTTGAATGCCGACTTCCCTGCCAACAGATTGTTGACATTATATAGACATTTTCCTGTCAACAGATTGTTGGCATTATATAGACATTTTCCTGTCAACAGGTTTTAACACACAACAGATTGTCATGAACTCACGTTTTATTTATGATAAACCATAGTATGTTTGGGGCAGAAGTACGGGGTTTGAACTCTGCTCCTCACTCTCTTGCTGTTCAGTTTGACAAGGATTAAATCCATGTGTATCATCGCCACCATAACCACTTTGGTATTCCATGCTTTCTTCGTGACTGCGTGTTTCAGGGTAGTTGCTTTTATATGTCCTTATTACATTTGTTTCTGTAGAAGTAGCATTTCTAGAATACTGACTTCGTTGGTGTGTCATACTATCATGAGAGCTAACATTGTGCTCTATACTACTATGGCACCCCGTGGATGAATTTTTGACATTTTCATGTCCCAAGTTGAATTGGTGCATTTCTGAATTAGCTGAATGCTGGCCCCAGTTTGTTGTATTCTGAGAAATGTGTGTTTCCATATTTAATGGTACATTTTGACTGGAATTTGAAACATTGTCAAACTCTCGAACATTTCCATAAAGTGTAGTCCTCCCTTCCTGGGGGAGTTGATAATTTTGTGATGTCATGCTCTGGTTGCTGGGAAAACTTTGTTTGTAAATCTGCAGCTCTGTATAAACTGGTGATGGCAAAGTTCTTTGCTGTTGTTGTGAGAATTCCTGTTGCGAGAGTTGAAACTGATACGTGCCCTGTCCAAGCTGACTAATTTGAACCTCTTTCAGCTGCTGCTTGTCTGCTTCCACAATCTGCGGTGAATGTTCAATAGGAACAATTAAAGATGTCTTGTCACTTCCAACTCTGCTGACTGTTGGTTGTTCACTTGACTCCCCCCTTGTTAACATACTTTCTGCACCCACGTTTCCTTTCTGCCCAATTCTTTGATTTCTTTCAGAATAGTTCTTGTCTGCAAACATATATGTTACCTGTTCATTTCTGACATTTTCCATATCTTTCTTTTTGTCGCCAGGAACTCTTGAATTGTCATCATAATTCAAGTTCCCTGCATTTTCCATACTGTTTTCTCTTGTTGATTCAGTCCATACGTCCTGTTTGCTATTTGGAACATTATCCCAGATTGTTTCTTGTCTCATACTCAATCCTGGATGGGTTATGTAGGACATAATTGTGTTTTCAGGGTAGGAAATATTCATTGAGTTACCATTATTTGCCACAGAAAGATTATGCATGTTTGAATTTGAATCTGTGTTGGATTTCAAGGATTCTGTACTCTTAGAATTATCTTCAATTTCCAGAGAATACAACTGCTGCCCTTGATTCTGTTCAAAGTCATGAATATTGCCCATGATTTGGGATATTTCTGAATTACCAGCTTGAAGTTTGTTAGAACTAAATGAAAAATTAGACGAATATGGGAAAGAAGTTTTAGTTTCTGTAGCTGTTGGCATTATTACATCATGTGTTTGTATTGGAGAAGATGTGTTCTTGTTTGACAAAATCATATTCTGACTAAGCAGAAACATTTCTCCTGTGCCCTGACTAGTTGCAAATGTAGTACCTGGATTCTGGTTGATTAATGACATACTTAACGTATTTGGATTGGATGAAAATGTGGCTCCTACATTTTGATTGGTTGAAAATATAGTTTCTGTATTCTGATTGGTTGATACTATAGCTCCTGAATTCTGATTGGTTGAAAACATAGTTCCTGAATTCTGATTGGCTGAAACCATAGTTCCTGTATTATGATTGGTTGATAACATAGCAACTGCATTCTGACTGGTCGAAAACATAGGTCCTGTATTCTGACTTGTTGAAAATGTAGTTCCTGTGTTTTGATTGGTTGAAAATGTTGTTCCTGTGTTATGATTAGTTGAAAACATAGTTCCTGTATTATGATTTGTTGAAAATGTAGTTCCTGCATTTTGTTTGGTCCCAAAAGTATCGCCGGCTTTATAACTGGTCGTAAAATTATTTTCTTTTTGCGTGAGTGATTGGTGTGATGCCAAACTGACGGAAGGTGACGACTGTGTTGTCTGGCTTCTCATCTCCTGCTGGTTGTTCTGATGTTGCCGAATCGAGGTAGATGAATGACTGGAATAGTGAACTTCTCGATCTTGCCACCGAGCAAATGTATCACCACAATTACCACAGATGTATGGTCTGTCCTGAAATGCAAAGAAAACTTTCTTGTAAAAATTCATTCCACATGATATTACAGAATGGGTTTATCAAAATGAGGAACATTAACATAATGCACTTCACATAGTGTGGAGGACCCACAGATGCGCAGTCTCTAGTAGCAGGTTACATTTTATGCCTAATGTTTCAATCCAATGAAGGCTTTCCTCAGAAACAAAAACATATAAATAATAGATTGAGGGATGTCATTATACCCAACACTAAACATCCAAAATGACCTAATCTAGCTTTCTGGAACCAAGGGATATCCTTAAGATTTGATATTGGAATGTTAGAGCTATGTATTAGGTAGGAAAAACAGCAGAAATTTGGAAAGAAATAGAAAGTTACAATCCAGACATTTCTGGAAATAGTGAATGTAGATGATAGGCAGAGACATTCATCAAACTGAACAAAACAAACACATAATGACACCTAACAGCAATATGTTTCTACAACAATAAGAAGACAATGATGGGCTTATATCGGACGTGTACTTAGAATGTACAGACTGCCACTACAAGCATTAAAATGGGAAAAATAAATGATTTACCAGATAAAAAAGTACCAGATGGAAAAATAAAAAGAGGAAGACCAAGAGAGACTTTGAAGAACAGCCATCAAAGAGGGTATGACTATGGGTCTCAACAACATACAAGAGTTACACACAGTAGCATCACATCACTCACACTGGAGAGCTCTGGTTTCTGCCCTATGCACAGTGTATGGCGCTGAAGGAACATAGATAGAAGTCATCATTGGACTGAAATGTCATTTGTTACTGTTTATGCGTTATTATTTTTTCTGAACTATGCGGATGATGTCACTAGCTTGAACAATGGGTACAAAAGCAACTCTCATCAGAGCAGTGTGGACCACATCAACCACACCAAAGCACTCAGAACACCCTGGTCCTCCACTACATCCTGAACTATTTTTCAGTCATCTGAACCTTGTCTTGCCACTGGTATCAAAATAGACGAGGATGAGAGATTAAGTTTGATGAATAACTCAAACTTTTCCTCACTTTAATCGAAATACAACACAGGCTCATCATCATCATCATGCCAGCTGGCGTAGGTGGTCATGGCTCTCCACAGCTCTCTGTCCACAGTATTATGTATCAAAGTCATTGTTGTTGCCTTGCTGTGCCAGGTTGTCAAACTGTCTAATATTTTATCACGTTGTCACCCTCTGTCTCTGGTGCCTTCAATTATGCCGGATGTCACACTTTCCAATATACCGACTTTGTGTTTTTAATAATCTATTCTGGTTTCTAGTTTTTAACACACCAGTTGTGGCAACTTGTTGCCAATTTAGCAGTTTCCGCCCAATTGAGCCAGGGTTTGACCCTAGCCGTATGAAAAAATGTCTTTATTAATTATTATTAATTAATATATGCATTAATATTGAGAAATGCAATTTACAAGAAGTGACACATTTTGATTATTTGGGAACTAATATAAACAATGCGAGTGACTGCACAGTTGAGATCAAGAAAAGAACGGCAATGGCGCTGGCAAAATTAAAACAGATAAAGAAACTATGGCAAGGTACTAACATAAGAACCAAATTGTGTTACTACTTTCTTTCATTACTGCATGTTTTCCTGTTAAGAAGTGCAGGGAGGCTGTTAAGGCTGTGGGAATAAAAGCCACTTTGCCAAAGCTGTTGCCGCAACATGTATAGGAAGAATTTTTTATTGCACCTCCGAAAGATAAAAATCCTTGTCCCAACCGCGGATCGAACCTGCGACCTCAGGAATCTGAGGCCGGCGAGTATTTCCTGAGGCGACATGTGGATGTGAAGCATCGACACTAAATAAAACAGTGGCCAAGAGAATAACATCATTTGAATTAAAGTGCTATAGAAGAGTTTTAAGAATACCATAGACAGTGAAGAAAACAAACCAGGAGGTGTTACAAACAATTAACGTCCAGGAAGGCTGGTTTCTAACACCATATTAAAGAAAAGGCTAAATTTTTTCGGTCACATTAAGAGACACAACGGCATGGAGAGAGTGTTACTGGAGGGGGTGATAGAAGGCAACAGGGGCAAAGGACGCCCAAGACGCCGTTGGACAAAAGATATTCAAGAATGCCTGCGCATGTCACTAGAAGAGGCAGGGCAGCTTGCTCAAGACCGCGGAGAATTCAAGAGATCCATAGGAAAGACTACGTTCTGGAAAGAATATGTCACCTGATGATGATATTCATACATCCAGTTATGTATTAATTACACATAACATAAAAGCAATACACATGATGAGACACAAAAGAAATTCAGGGCAACAAGAACATCTATCAGTGGAGAGATGCCACAAGCTTATATGGTTTGGACACATGATGAGGCATGATTCCTTTTCTAAGACTGCCCTGCAAGGAATAGTTAAGAAAAAAATAAAAAAATACACAGGAATATAAGGATTGATCATTGTAAAAACTAAACGGAATTAAAATTCTCCACACTTATATATAGTGCTGAGATCAGAGAGAGGCATGGCCAGATTTTTATGCTGATGAATCCAGGGAGTACATGCACTAGCTTTATTTTTCACAAAAAGGTCATTTAATTTGTAATAAAACATAAATTTGCAGAAAATGCAAGTATGACCTTTTGGTTTGTTTTGTATTTAGGTAAAATCTCCAGACATTGAATACTAAAAAACATGATCTACTAGGACCATGTACTCAGTATATGATGACAGTAATTTCAGACTTGTGTTGGTGCATCTCTCTGGTATGTGGCTGTCCAATCGCAGGCAATGATGAGAATAGTTTCAGACATGTATTGTCATCTCTCTAGTATACGGCTGTCCATCGCAGGCAATGATGACCGTAATTTCAGACTTGTGTTGCTAATTCTTTCTGGTATGCGGCTGTCTTTCGTAGGCAATGATAAGAATAGTTTCAAACTTGTCTCATTGCATCTTTCTGGTATCCGGCCGTCCATCATAGGCAATGATAAGAATAGTTTCAAACTTGTCTCACTGCATCTTTCTGGTATGCGGCCGTCCATCGTAGGCAATGATGAAAATAGTTTCAAACTTGTCTAACTGCATCTTTCGTGGTATGAGGCCGTCCATTGTAGGCAATGATGAAGGTAGTCTCTGGTATGTGGCCGTCCATCATAGGCAATGATGAGAATAGTTTCAAACTTGTCTCACTGCATCTTTCTGGTACCCGGCCGTCCATTGTAGGCATTGATGACAGTAGTTTCAGACTTGTGTCATTAATTCTCTCAGGTATGCGGCTGTCCATCGTAGGCAATGATGAAAATAGTTTCAGACTTGTGTCGTTCCATCTCTCTGGTGTGTATAGAGGTGACTGAAAAATCCAAATCTGGCACAGAATCCCCTGCCACATTTGGAACATGTATGATCAGAATTAGACATGTGTGTGTATGTTGTTCTGTCTTTTCGGGCAGCATGTTTTATCTGTGAGATTTTATGCTTCTCTGCGTTGTGTCGAACCTTTAAGACTATTGGTGTTAGCCATATTACTGAATAACTAATCAATATTTCATTACAGTAAATTGTATAACAGTGAAGAAATCTAATATATAAGTACAATAACAATAATCATACCTGTCCATGAGTCAGAAGGTGTGTCCTGAGAGACCTATCATTGGTGAATCCTGCATCACAAAACTCACATACATACGGACGGAGTTCAGCATGAGCTTGAAGTGGCACCTGTAAAAAATTGTGGCACTTCTGGTTAATTCAATAAATTTACCTACTTCAGAATCATGAAAAGTATATTTTGTCACAAGCTTTTTTTTTGTATCTATCCACAAGAATTACAAGAGATTAGTTCTTACTTCCTATGTGCAATGGGGTAGTTTCTCCAGAGCTTCATACCCCGAAGACTAATTCTCAGAGATGTACAATGCTGTGAGAAGTCTCCTCAGAGGTGGCAAATTCTAGGGGTTTTGTGGCTTTTCTATCTTTCTGCAACATGCAGAGTTGAAGTTATGGGCTTCAGCTTCCCTGTCAAACATTCCCTCCAGATAGATGACCATAGAAATCCCGCTCTGAACCATGGTCAATGGTATGCCTGGAGCAGCTAGCTATGCATTTCCCGCCATCCAAGGGAATTATCCAACTATGCAGGGCTAAAGTTTTCCTGATTTTCTGCTCTCCCAAGGAACTATCACGTCCTGCACACACCTGTTTTCCACCAAACCCCAGAAGCCACCTGTTCATAGCTGGGGCACCATGCACACTTTAGCAGCTTTGATCATGGTCAGAGCTGGAGCTCATCTGATTCCTGTTGTCATGTGTAATGCTGTTTTTCTGAATGTTGCACCACAAAGAAAAATGTAATTGTTCAGATGAAATGCTGTGAGTCTTCCACAGGAATAGTCTCACTATATTGACTTGTCATCTCCTGAGAGTTTACTGTTGGTTGGTTTCATGGGACAATAATGAGACCTTCAGTCCTTCCACATGGGAGCTTGTGACAGTCAAGCAACTGTCTTTGTCTTGTAAAACTGAACCACCTTGTGTGTATTATTGTAATAAGTGAGAATATATCTCATTCTACAAGTCATTTTGTTTATTATCCACAGCTCCGGAAGATCTGGTGCCTTACCAGTGACCTTCCTGACAATCCAGCATACCACATTATGCTTCTAATACAGTGAACCAGGGTATACTACACAAAAATTAAAATTTTTCAGATAATTATGGCAAAGACAACAACTATATAAATTATGACAAAAATATTTTATTATGCAGACACTTTTAATTTGGGCTGTGATATGTGAAATCATCATCAGATTCGAGCAGAAAGTAG
This sequence comes from Meghimatium bilineatum, assembly GCA_034231615.1. Classification (NCBI taxonomy): domain Eukaryota; kingdom Metazoa; phylum Mollusca; class Gastropoda; order Stylommatophora; family Philomycidae; genus Meghimatium; species Meghimatium bilineatum. The sequence continues at coordinate 34,664,771 of CM067306.1, forward strand.
AATACCTTTTTTCCCCTTTAAATTCAAAGGGGTAGCACCGATGCAAACAAATATAACTTGGAGTAATAGATGAATACGTTGCCCCGACTCCTGTTCTAGTAGATAATATGATTATATAGCAAGGATTTCCTTCCAGTGAAAATCCCTTTACATTCATCCCTTTACATTTACATAAATCACAACATTCATCTTTACAGTTATGTTTTATGCTGTCTCCCCCTCACCGTAATGGATTAAATGCATGTCTATTTTCAATTTCTTTTTTTGTCTTCTATCAAATAATCCATGTGGATGATCGAGAGATGCAGGTTAGCGGATACTCTACTTTTGTCTTTTTGTGACAGACTAGGTAGCGGGGAATGACAGATGTGTCATCACTGCAGATGGGTAAAAAAATCTGACAGAAGAATGATGAAATCGATGACCTAGAAATATATGCTACACTTCTTTCAGGACATGATGACCCTGGGATACTGCTTCACTGGCATGCCTGTCTTCGGAACATAATATGTATCCATAACCCCCCCCCCCCCCCCCCAACACAATTGTGCTTTTCAGAAAATGAGCCTTATTGTCAGAAATATTAGGGGCTGTCAGGAGCTACCTGCTCACAGCTAAAGGGATTATTTCATCATCATCATGTGTCATGGGCTACCTGCTCACAGCTAAAGGGATTATTTCATCATCACCATCATGTGTCATGGGCTACCTGCTCACAGCTAAAGGGATTATTTCATCATCATCATGTGACATGGGCTACCTGCTCACAGCTAAAGGGATTATTTCATCATCATCATGTGTCATGGGCTACCTGCTCACAGCTAAAGGGAGTATTTCATCATCATCATCATGTGTCAAGTGTTATTTGCTCACATTTAAATGATTATTTCATCATCATCATGTGTCAAGGGCTACCTGCTAATAGCTAAAGGGTTTATTTTATTATCTAGATATGCTGAATGCAAAGCTCTTTAACAAATAACGACAAGTTCATGAAACTTCCCCATTGCACAAAAGGATCAAGTGCCATCACCACATTGAAGGTTACATGCACTAGACCTCCAACATCTGTCTCTCTCTGATGGTTCACTCTGACAGACAATAACCTGTCCATCTCTGGATGGTTCTCTCCCACATTATATCTCTGTCTACCTCTTGCTTGTCTCCCTTTGACTCTACCCTCAAGTAAGGTCTTCAACGAGGTGTCATGTCTTTTAATATGACCAAAATTATTTGTGTGCTTTTTATTTCCTTTAACAGTTCTTTTTTCATACGTAGTGTTGTCAGAATATCTTCATTTGTTTCCTTGTCTTTTCATGAAGTTCTTATTCTTCTATACATCCACATCTCTTCTTTTTCGTTTTGCTTTTACCCCTTTATGCCTTGCAGTGTCAGGGGTAGAAGAGTTCTTTGGAGATAGCCTTTTGTGCCTCATATGTATTTGTTTTCGTTGATTATTTTATTTCTGTAATTTATCTTTTGCATGGTCTTCCACTAGTTTTATATTCATCGTGTCTGTGTAGTAAAGCTTTTTGAGGGACACTATCTGATGGTAGTCTGGAAGCATGTGAAAACCATTTAATCTGCTGTCTTCTGATGTAATCCAGGATTGGCTTTGTGTTTGTTAGTTGTTCTCTGATGTTATAATTTCTTATTCTGTATCTTATTGTTACTCCAAGAATTATACATGGACAGTTCATTTCTGGTGTAACTAGTGTTCTTTTGTTGTTGGTGTCCACGGTTGACATTGGTAGCACAGTGATGGAATGATAGTTTTATATAGTGCAGTTTTAGTATTTATATTCACATGCATGTTTTTGAAAATAGAAAACATGTCCTAAGATCTGATTTGCTATATTGCATATGTGTTGGATTTCTTTGGTGTTTTCCAATTTGATGATATGATGCTTCCAAGGTAAGTAAATTCTTTCGCCTGCATAAGTTGTTGATCATCAATGAAAATAGTAGTATTTTCATATCAAAGTCCCTACATGTAAGTCCCTACATTAAAATAACACGGCTGAAAAACATATGGAAAAACAACAAAATAGAAACGAAAGTGCTAATGTTACGAACTTTTATTTTTCCGGTTGCAACATACGGCTGTGAAACATGGACTCTAAGTAAAACAGCGGCAAAGAGGATCAACGCCTTCGAGCTGAAATGCTACAGGAAGATACTTAGAATATCATGGAAGGATAAAATCAGAAACTCAGATATTATAAACACACTGAATATTCCAGAGTGTTGGTTACTAAACACAATAACAAAAAGAAAACTACGCCTGTTTGGTCATATAAAGAGACACAACTGTTTAGAAAGACAAATAATGGAGGGAAGAGTACCTGGGTAGAGGAGAAAGGGCAGACCAAGAAGATGATGGACTGACGACATTAAAGATAACATGAATACATCGCTAGAAAATGCAAGCCACATCGCCCAAGACAGAGAGAGGTTCAGAGAGTTAATTGGGAAGACAACGTTCTGGAAGGAATACGTCACATGACAAACATGTAAGTGTGGAGTCTATTTTTACGTTGTTGTAGTTGTTCCTCTGATGTTTATATTATTGCTTGATCATCTGAAAAAAAGAAGTTCACTCACTAGGTTGTTTATGTTGTCTTCTTCATTGGTGTCAGCAATTTTACATAAACAATCAATATATGTAATGAATAACAAGGGAGATAAGACACATCCTTGTTGCACTCCAGAGTGTATGTAGAATTTGCCTGAAAGACCAGCACTTGTTCTAACTGCCCTTTGACTTTTCCTGTGTATCTAGTCCTGCACAGGTTGATTAGGTGCTGCGGGACTCCTATTAGGATTGATAGTATTTTCCATATTTGTTGTCTGTCTAATGCTTTTTCTTGGTCGACAAATGCCATATACAGTTCTTGGTTGTTTTTTTTCTGCCAGTTGTCTGAGAGTAACAATTTCATTTCTACAGTTCTTTTTCTTATTAAATCCCATCTGAGTGTTGTTGAGTTCACGTCTCAAACATCCACATCTCAAACACATCAATTCTGTCTTCTAGTTAATTCATTGTCCATATTTATGAACAATACATTAATATAGAATAAATGTAGCATTTTGTAATTATCCTTTTTAGTTTGTAATTTGTTATGATGTCAATATTGTCCTCATGTCATTGAAGGTACTTTTCACCATTCCTATTCTCTTTTCAACTACTATTTCACATCATTTGTAATTCGTTTAGATATCAATATTTTCCTCATGCCATTGAAAGCACTTTTAGCCATTCCTATTCTCCTATTAATGTTTGTTTCACATCTACCATCATTTGTGATTTGCTTAGATGTTAATATTTTCCTCAGGTCATTGAAAATACTTTTATCATTTCTATTCTCCTTTTAATTGGTTTTACAATTAAAATAATTTTTCACTAAAAATAATACAGTCAATAGGTCTATTGTTTGTAATTTCTGGAGATTGATTTAAAAAAAACAAACTTGTAGAATGAAATGTGGAAACATAATACCAATGAACCATTAGAACATCAATAATGTTTTTCTGAATCTCCTTACCTGCAGTTGACTACCTCCGGGAACACTAACACTATATGAAACAGCAGCTGAAACTGGAACAGATAGCGCAGTGGTAGAAGCTGTCGTCTTCACTGACGTTGTACTTAACGTTGGCTTTACAACACCACTAGAAAGATTAGGCTCAGGCATCTGGCTGGCAGATTTTGTAATAGCTCCTACAGCACCCTGAAACTTGTCCTTGTCAATTTCCATTTTTGTTTCAGTCACAGATGACTCTGATGATATCTGACTGCTCATAGAGACTGGAGAGACTTTGATAAATGGACTTGGATTATTACTGGAGAAGCTTGAATTGTCCAACATTGACCTTGCTGTTGGCAAATGGGTTGATGAAAGTGTTGTTGATGTAGTGGCTATATGTACTTTTACATCACTTGCTGTTGCTGCTGCGGTGGTTACTAATATTGAAGATGTCACTGCTACTGATACCACAGTTGAAGTAGTTGGGGCTGGACTTTTTACTGGTTCATCTATGACCAATGGACAATCAAAATCAGTTTCTGATTCTACAGATTGCGTTGAAGAGTGGGCCATTCCAAACCTAGCACGTTTAGATAAGGATTGTCGAAGGTTGTCTTTAAGATGATGTGGTGTTATGAGAAGAGTTCCAGTTTCTGTTGTAGACTGGTGAGATATTTTGCGTTTGTTTGAGAATCTCTGTAACTTAACATGGCTGGCCAAATTTGTGGCTGCAGAGAAATTAATTGAATAATTAAATAGATAATATTTAAAACTGTTATTTCATCTATAAATAAATTATGGCCATAAATCTTGTGAAATTAATACATCCATAATTCATGGGCTCAAGACAGTGTAAAAAATTTACTATCAGCAGAAACTATTATTTTAAACAAAAACTATCGCTTTAAGCAGAAACTATCATTGACGAAGCACATAATCACCAGCTCTTCTGGCCATTTTGAATTTACCTTAATTAATATGGTCTAAGCTAAAAGTCAAGTATCTTGACATTATTTTAACATCAGATGGCAGATTTTTCGATCAAGAGCAGGATAGAACAGGCCAAATCAACATTTTTAAAAGTGAGAAACGTTCTATGAAATGGAGTAATATCAATGCATACGAGAGTTTGAGTGCTAGGATTCTTGATTAGAAACTGGCCTCACAGCACGAGGGGCATTCCCATAAGTGCTCCGCCCTCTGTTCCAGCAGCCGTCCGACTTGATGGTGTTTCGAGTCTAATGCCACCGAAACAGACGTCGACATCAGAGCACAACTCTGGCCCTTGCGACAGGTTTCGGTTTTTTTTCGCCCACCCACGCTGTGCTCGCAACTAGTTCAAGCACAATGTCGGCCTGTTGGAATAACATGGTAACTGTTATCGAAGGTTACGACTACAGGACTGTAAAGATGATGTGCCATGAAGATTCTATAAGAAGATAACCTCAATATAAAGGCATGTCATCTACTAAGGTTTTCTGTTGCATGGGTGGTTTATCTAGTGAGCCATTGGTGAGACCCACAGATGCAACCGCATGAGTGCTAGGATGTTATATTTAGCCAATCCCTTGTGAATACAAGGCATGGACGGTAAACAAAATAACTCTGGATAAACTGGAGACAACTGAGATGAGGTATTTGAGAAGAATATGAAAATTACATGGACAGCCAATAATATGAATGTATAAGTCCTCAGAGATGCTGGAATGAAAAGACAAATTATAGAAAAATTAGAAGCATACAATAAAGATGTTTAGTGCATGTGATGAGAAAAGCAAAATTTGAACATTCAGCAACACCTGAACAATCAGGAGAAGAGACAGAGAAGAAACATCTGGATATGGATGGGTTGTCACTGTGCCGCAAAAAGGTTTAGTTCAGGTGAATGGAATGCAAGGTTACCTGCCTACCTATCCCCCCCCCCCTTTCAGTGCGTTTAGTTGCTCACAAACGAACGATCATAGACAAATATCACAGCCAGGTTTCATTTGAACATGCCTCGTAAGACCTGTGGGTTAAATTAGAAATCATCCTAACTTGACACATTTTACTTTTCCCGTAACATTTTTTGGCTGTTGACACATTAAATTACAAGAAAAGACAAAAACCTCAATTTAAAAGAATGGGTCTGATAGAACAGCGAGACGATATTCAACACATGACCCTGAGAAAACCAGCAACAAAAAATTGGTAGACTATTCAGGACATAGTCATCAATTAGCATTTTTTGGCTGTAGTGATTTTTTTTCAGGACACACCCATACAGTACTGAATATGGTTTTGTCCAAACGCACTGCCAGTAAATGTGTCATGCTGTTTCTGGGTGAATGCCTCACCAACACACAGTGTTGAAGTCTTTTGTCCACCTTTTCAAGAACACGCACCGGTCAAAAGTTCAGAGTTTACCATTTTCCCCAAAATAAATTGTAAATAATTCGTTATACAGAGATATTTGTTTAAATGCATGCCTTGTAAAAAGTTTTTTTTAACTAAGACAAAGAGTTAAAATAATCAGGGATTTTTTAGTGTTGTTAAAGAGGGAAAATGTTAAAACCGGATTCGTTGTAACAGGATAGCACTGTACATGACAAGTAAACTTGTTTTACATGAAATTCAAAAAGATATGTTCACAGATCAGTACCTCTTCTATTGGGAGCTGCGTAGCGCAGTGGTTAGCGCATATGAGTGGCTTCGCATGAGTGGTGCTGGGTTCATTCCCCAGTTGAGGCGGAAATGTTTTTCAGATCACAATGGTTCCCAGGTCAACCTGGGAAAACCTGGTTAAATGGGTACCGGATTAATCTGGGAAGTAAAGACTGCGAGGGAGAGGAGATGGCTACCGTCCTCATTTGCAGAGCCTCTGAAATGTGAGATCGCTAGCATCTCATACCCCTACGGCATTAATAAATGCTATGGGTTACTTTACTTTTTTACTTTACCTCTTCTATTTATTAATTGGACTTTAAATCATACAAATTGATTGCAAATTGTATTTTTTATTAATTTTATTTTCTTTATCTCTTATTTTTGTGGAGTGATTTCCCCTTGCCCCGTGAATGAAGCTCAGAGTTTTTCCTGATCGCCAGGATTGAAGGGGTCAATAAAGTCCCTTCGATCATCAAAACACCAATTTACCCAGTTCATGAACTTTATAAGAAATTATCAATAACTGAAATGATCAAACTGTTACCTGTAGATGAACTGGAGATTTCTTGAATGTTCTCAGATCGTTTCATTACATGACTTTCACTTGCTACTGCCCTAACATTTTGTTCAGGCTCAATTTCCATTTTCAGAGCTTTAGCATCGACTTTGATATTAGAATCTGCTTGAACAGCTATCTTATTTTCACAATCTCCAGTCTTGTGTGCACTTTTATCTGAAGTTGAAGAATTTGCTCCATCTGATGTAATTTCTCGTTTAATTTTCTTACTGTTTTCTTTAATTCTTCTTAGGTTTTCCTGCTGCTCGCTCTGCTGAAGTTTTTCATATGTCCCAGACGGAAGCATGCCGAGAGACTCTAGAATTCCGATGTGTTTACGAGATTGTAGGTGAACTGTGTAAGCCTCAACTGAAGGGAAACTGTCGGAACAAAATGCACAAGAACTTGGTTTTGCATTTGTGAGTCCCTTCTCCTTGACTAAAGCAGGATAGTCTTTGACTGAGCACAATTCTGTAATCTGAACAGCAGATGTTGATGATGCAAAGCTATTTGTGGGAACTTTATTGGTAAATTTTGAGCTGTTTGATTGAACCAGGTCAGAACTAATATTTATCAATTCTGAATTTTTACCAGCAATTTCCTGAACTTCTGCTGTCTTTTCTTCTTGCTGCTGTGAACTGTCTTCTAAAATTTGAGATTTCATTTCAAACACAGAGTCTTCTTCCACAGATGGGAATGCTGTATCATCAGCAAGGGATCGCTGACGTCGGAGAAAACGTGATTTTCCAGAGCTGAGTCTTCGAGAGCGTTTCCCTGCTGGGTAGCCAAATGAATCAACACAACTATCACTCTGGCTATTAGGAGAAGGGCTGGACATTTCTGTAGTGCTGGGCATACTGGTGCTTGTGTCGGAGTATTCTGTTCTTGTAACCAAAAACATGGGAATTGCACTCTCCCTGATTAGAAACTCTATGGCACTATTTCGTCGTTTGGGCAAAGATGTTGCACTTTCCGAGCTTGATCGACCCTGACTTTCTAGGCTAGGTCTTGTTGAAGATTTTACAGTTGAGATGTTAACCTGTGGTGTGTTCCCTTGTGAAGAGGGCATAGTTGAGGTCGTTTTGTTTGGTTCAGAAGTGCTGAGAGAAAATGATGATGTCACTGCTAAAGTTGTGGAAGATGATAGTAAAACCTGGGATTTATGAGATCCCTCATCATAATCAGAAAATTTGGACGTAGGAGAATCTGTAGTTGGGCTAGAAGTTTCAAGGGAGGTGTCTGTGATGGTCACTATAGGAATAGTATGTATAAAACCTTTACTGCCGGCTACTACAGGTGAAGGCATTGGGGTACCATCAGCATCTGTACCATCAGAACTGATTCCTCTCCCATGGAATGGAATATTAAACTGGAAGGGCTGGGAATGATTTGCCTGGACAAAATTTGGGGTTAAGGCCACATTTGAAGAACTCATGGAATGGCTGTCTTTCCGCACAAACTGACCAATAATAGGGCCCTGGTCTGATATTCTGACAGCACGTCCTCGTTGGGCTAGCCGAGAAGAAACATATGGAGGCAGAAAGGCAAAGAGAGAAGGACTTGGTAAATTAGTGTTCTGTTGTTTAGTTGGGGATGATGGTGCTTTCAGTAGAGATAATTGTGTAGGTCTTGTTGGCATTGGATGCGTAGATGTGGAAACCAATGCTTCTTTTGCTGAAAGTGATACCATTAATTCATTTTGTTCACTGACATCTTCCCCCCTTGATACATCAGCTTTCCTCATATGCCTATCATCTGTAACTACATACAACTCCTCCATTTTCTTTCCACTGTAATTTGAAAGGGAATTCCCATATAAACTACCAGTGGCAGTCATTCTAATGTGCTCCAATGGAGCACCAAGTGACAGGGAAGATTCAGAATTAACTGTTGGATTCACATCTCCAGTAAAGCTGTCTCCTCTTTGTGATATTCTGTCCACAGATCCCTGAGTTAATAGATCTAGCTGTCCAGTCTGAACCTCTGTTTGAGATGAACCTGCCCCTGAGACCTCCAATGATGATATATTTGACATAGAAGGTACTCTTCGGATCTGAAATCAGAAATCATCAAATAAAATAATATAATACTGCAGATAATAAATATACTATTTTTATCGATGGCCAGAAATTTACATATGCGACCAGGTTAATTCTGTCTATCTATACGCTGTGGCCCTTGTTTATCTTGCGGCATCAGGGGTGGAAAAGAGTTCTCTGGAGATGGTCTTCTTGTGTGCTGTTTGTAAGCTTGTTCCTGTGGCTTCTTTGATGTCTGTGATCCATCTTTTACATGGTCTGGCTTTATAGCATTATATCTATGTGTCATGGCCATTTGTGGCATGCTATCTGTTGGTAATCTGGAAGCGTGTCAGAACCACTTGATCTGTTGTCTTTTGATGTGTTCCAATACTGGTATTGTTTTGGTTATCTGTCTGATGTTATCGTTTCTAATTCTATCTCTTAATGACACTCCGAGTATTCTTCGTAGCCATGTCATTTCTGTTGTCACTATTTTTCTTTTGCCTTGAGCTGTCATTGTCCAGGTTTGGCACTGGTAGCACAGTGATGGAATAAATAATAGTTTTGTAATTGACCGGTTGACCAGAAACTTACACAGGTGACAGAGTTCACTTATCTAAGGCACAAATTATTGACTTCATTGTACTCTGTTTACCTCATATATGGTCTATCCCTCTCAAAGAAGCTGCACAGCTCTTGCTGAGAGAACCACTCATAGCACGTAACCCCGTAGCTTCAAGCAAAAATTCCCAGATGTCTCTGAAAATGTTTCACTTTATAAACAAGACGACCCCCTGTGGCAACTGGGGTCTGGACTTCTAGTTCAGGGTGAAATGAATAGGGCCATTGTCTTCTTTCCAGGAGGATTAGTTATGGATGAGAATGACATATTAATATCTTTACATGAAATTTTTCTAAATGAGGACACTGAACTGGAAGAAAATATGATATTGTGACTTCAAGAATTTATAATTACACCGCCAGCGAGCAAAACGGAGGGACTGATGAGGAAATTTAGTGTATGTTAAAATACAACTAACGAGCTACAGGAAAGATTAGCATGCATCATGTGCTAGCAGAAATCAAGCACCTGTGGATTTGTTCATAGTGTGTAACATCAATTCATAAAATTAAACTAAAACATTTACATTACTGTTTTTATTGTTTTTTTCTCCATTTGGCCTGCATTTTTCCTCTTGATGTCGAAATGTCAATTCAATCTGTTCTCTGAACTATTAAAAACGATTCAATCTGTTCTGTGAACTATTAACAATGATTCAATCTGTTCTGGTCTGGGAACTATTAATGATGATTCAATCTGTTCTGTGAACTATTAATGATGATTCAATCTATTCTGTGAACTATTAATGATGATTTAATTTGTTCTGTGAACTGTTAACGACAATTTAATCTGTTTTATAAAGTGTTAACTATGTTTATCATGTGATTTATTTTGTAAACCATAAAACATGATTCTTTGTTATCTATAAATACCCATGAGAAAAGTTTGTTAATAATAATTAGTTATATAAAATACAAGTGCTACAGATGTTTGTTAACAATTAGTCATATATACTGTTCCAAAAAAAAAAACTCAACATTTTGAAGTTATTTTTATAAAAGATATTTGCTGATTGGACATCATTCAACCTATCAACTGTGTCCACCTGGTCATTAACTTCTCTTGGTAACTTGAATTGTACTCACCTAATGACTCGTGAAGTCATGAAATAAGTCACGTCAAAACAACATTTTTGGCAATAACTCGTAACAGGTTCATGAGAATCTTGTGAAACTTACTAAACACAAAACTCTCTGACCATATTATTGAATGCCTATAAAATATTGGTTGTTCTCGAATAAATTCAGTTGAAAATTCAATGCGCAAGTATGCTCATCTCACCACAGAACAACGATAAATCATCATTGGACCCTTACAAACCAGACAATCACAAAGTATAGTGGCCAGACAATTTAATGTTGTTAGAAGCATTAGTCGGCTTTGGAGGCAGTTTCAACAAACTGGCTCAGTGGCAGATCAACCGTGCAGTGGAAGACCCAGAGTCACAATTCCTGCTGAAGACCACTTCATATGACAGCGTCACCTCAGGAATCAATTTGCATCTATGTCCTCCACAGCCCAATCAATGCCAGCAGCTCGAATTTAAAATTTCAGTTCAAATGGTCATGAACTGGCTGCATGATGCTGGCCTTTGGGCTAGAAGACTCTATAGAAGATTGTTCTTATGGATCAGCATTACCTGAACCAACTGCAGTGGGCGAACCAACATCGTCAATGGACCGTTGGGAGTGACCGGATACAGGTTTGGTTTAGTCATTAATCACAAATGATTAATGTGCTCCAGAGATACGATAGACGGAGAAGAGTTTACCGCAGAGTTCGTGAGTGCTACACCAAGAACAGCATTGCTGAGGCTCCTCCAAATGGTGATGGAGGTTTACTGATGTTAGGGGCGATCAACATCATGGGAAGAAGTGACCTGGTGCTAACTGAAGGATGCTGAATGATACGTCGCTGAAATTATTCGTTCCCACGTCCTTCCAATTTTGGCTGCACAAGGGTTGATTTTTCATCCCTCAAGATATTAAGATATTTAAAATACAATATCTTAAAGTGACATGATGGTATCGAAAGGCTGATTCTAGAGGGCAGAGTACCGGGAAGGGGAAGAAGAGGAATACCAAGAAAATGATGGACCAGCGAAATCGAAGAATATATGCACATATCTTAGGCAAATGCAGGCCTGCTTGCCCAGAACAGAGAGGCTCTCAGAGTATCCACAACGAAGACAACGTTTAGGAAAGAATATGTCACGTGATAATATATGATAAATATAATTGGGAATTTTGAAAATTGCTGTTATATAGGGAAATTTGTTATAAAAGAATGCACTATAGAGAGATTCAACTGTATAATTATTAGAATGAAAAAAATAATTAGTCAAACAAACTACAATTCATTAGACTTCTAATGAGAAACAAACTTACCCCTTCATTGGCAGGAGGACCATGTGACATAGACATCAATTTCCCAGAATTTGTTGCAGAGCCAGAGTTTGAATGATCTCCCTCTAGGTTGAGACCAGAGAGAGGCTTCTTCTGTGCCATCAGTTGGGTAATCAATGATTGTAGATGAGTCAGAGCTGTGGAGAATTTATGATTTAATTCAGTATTAGGAATATAAGGTAGAATCTTCTTCTCGTTCGCAGTTAAACATGTCTACACAGTTACAAGTATTATGTTGTGAAGACATGTTATCTAGACGTTATATATTGCATGATACCATGGTTGCTGGTAAGCGTCTGAGCCTGGCTTCACTGACCTCAGCAATTAAGCTTGTTTGGGTAGGACTGTGGTCCTGTTCGATGTCAGGGATGGCCTGACCAATCTTAGTTTCCAGCCTCTACTGGCTGGACTAAGCTCCACCTCAACTTCACAAAGTTAGCCTCAATGGGGCAGAAACTTTTGAAACATTTCTAAGGGACAGACTGGAACACAAACGATACACACATAATACAAAGGTCATTGCAACTTTTCTGTGATTAATTCTACCTACAACAAATTATATACACATGAACCTACAAAATAAACCGTCTATATATAGCAAGTCTACAAAATAAACCGTCTATATATAGCAAGTAACATTCTTTCCAGAACATTGTCTTGATAATCTGAATGCCTCTCTGTCCCAGGCAAGCAGGTCTGGATTGGCCAGAGACATTCATGCTTTCCTCAATATTGCTGATCCATCATCTACTTGGTTTTTCTCTTCTTGGCACTCTTCCCTTCAGAATCAGCTTTTCGATGTCATCATGTCTCTTTAAGTGTCCAAAATACTGTATCTTCCTTCTTATGATGTTATTTAGAAGCCACTCTTCATTTAGTTTCGGTAGTTTTAAAAACTTCTATGTTCTTCTTTTTCTCTGTCCATGATTTCATAGAATCTTTCTGTAGCACTTCATTTCAAATAAATTTATCCTTCTTGATATTGTCTTGTGTAAAGTCCAGGTCTCACAGTCGTATTTTGCCACTAGGAAAACATAAACTTAAAAGGATTATTTTAGTGTCATTATTACTACTTTCTCATTTGTGTTAGTATGTTTGAGTGCTGCATTTGCAAGTCTTCTTTTGATCTTAACCGCACTTTTGATAAAAAGGCAGACGAATATGAAAGTGTTTTTCTTAAGCTGTCACATTAACAGATTTTCCTTCCAAAAGAAACAGCAACCTATGGAAAGTGCTTAGAAATTTTTTTAAAAGTCTGACCAAAAAAAACACTAAAAATATATCGATATCATTAAGCTAGCAATTATCACAGATTAGATCAATAATTATCAACATATTTAGCAATTATCAATGGATTAGATCAATAGTTATCAACATATTTCCAACAATGGATTTGATCAATAGTTATCAACATATTTCCAACAATGGATTTGATCAATAGTTATCCATATATTTTCAACAATGAACCCTATTCTTAAATTTTTTTATTTCATTGCCCCCTTGAAACTAAAGAAAAAAAATTGTCAACTTTCTGTGAGGTTTGATATTATATATACCTTCTTGTTTTTTTGTTCATTCTCAAACTCCCACCAGATCTTTCATATATCAGGATAAATATCCTACAAGATTTCAAGCAGGATGTAGTCTATACAACAGAAATGTGTTGTCCACTTTGAGAAACACTGTGTTAAACATATCTTCTTCCATCCTCCACCGTACTTTAAAGAACATCTTTTGTCATTGAGAAATGTCTCATCATGTGCCGTACCACAGGAGTTTACGAAATTTCACGATTGCCACCCTTAGAGACTAAAAGTAATAATAAGCACTGAATCCAGAGCTCTAGTTGTAACTCCTTGCCAAATATATCGGTCCCATATTAAATGCCTGGCTCTGTGGCGACATCTGTGATGGCCAAGGTACCAGGCTCGAATCCCAACACAGGTAATTGTGCATCTGGACTACTCAGAAAGCAATGGCAAACTACTGAATGTATTTATATTTCCTAAAAAATGACTACAGCCAAAAAATGCTGGGTTAAATAGGAAATGCTACCAATATTACAAAAGAGAAGGTTAATCCAGCCCACTAACCCACATAACACTGTTACCCATCTCTGCTCTAGATGTTACTGCCAATCCTAAAAGTACCATGCCAAGTGGCATGGGCGATCATGATTCTCCACAACTCTCTGTCTCTTGTGTTATTAATAAGTTCAGTTGGTGACATTTTTGTGTCACATTGACAACCAATCCAGAAATTTCTCTTTCCTCTTTCTCTTCTCCCCAAGATCTTTCCGGCGGTGGTTACTAAATATTCTAGTTTTCCCTTTCTCATCACATGCCCTAAAAATCTTATGCAGTCGCTTCTCTAATTTTTTTTATAATTGATCTTTTTACTCCAGTATCCCTGAGGACTTCTTCATTAGTTCTCTTCGCTGTCTATGGAATTTTCATCATTCCTCTCAAAAACTATATCTCAATTGCCTCCAGATTATCGAGTTAAAATATACCAACTCTATAAACAGTGCACAATAGCAAGAAATGATTGCCTCCTGCTCAGAAAGGGAGTCAATTTAAATGTACAAAAATACAAACTAACCATGTCTTCTTGCATCTTCATCTACAATCTCCCTAGACTCTGACCTCCGAGGCTGAGAAAGGTCCAACAAACTGCGAGCAATTTCAGTGTCAATATTGTGAGGACTGAAGGCTGCAAATACACACATTTCTATCAGTATAATAACATACCGGTAAGAGAAACAACTATAGACAATGATGTCTTTTATATGTTTTCAGAGTTCTATATTCAATTGTTCTATGACACTTCTTTGTTCTATATTAAAATAAGCTTCTTTTTTTCTATATTAAATTGTTCAATGTACTTCTTTGTTCTATATTAAATTGTTCTATGACGATTCCCTATTGTATATTAAATTTTTCAATGTACTTCTTCGCTTTATGTTAAATTGTTCTGACACTTCTTTGTTCTGTATTAAATTGTTATGACACTTCTTTGTTCTATATTAAATTGTTCTAACACTTCTTTGTTTTATATTTAACTGTTCTATGACACTTCTTTGTTCTATATTTAACTGTTCTATGACACTTCTTTGTATTAGATTAAACTGTTCAATGATACTAATTTGATAGAGAAATTGAGATAAGGTGTCAAGAAGCAAATGCTGTAACATACCAACTGACACCGCTGCTATATTTAAAAACACAACGATCAACATGGGATCATGACAGATAATAAAAATGATCTTTATTCCAATGTTATGTTACTAGTGTCAGACATGGCCTGTGACAAAATCACTCTTGAGAAAGATTACAACATGTGAGATGAAATGCCTGAGAAAGGCTATAAATGTCACCAGAAGAGACCAAATGAGAAATGAAGACATCAGAAAGATAGTAAAGATCATATCATGCAAAATATACAGGGAGACAACAGATCAACCGGTTCGGACACTTTCTGTGAATGGAACCATCACAACCAGCCATCCAGGCATACAACAACAGCAGAAAGAACGGATACAAAGGAAGACGAAGACCAAGAACAAGATGGCAAGATTAAATCAGAGAGATTGTCAAAAACCACTGCCTAACCATGGTAAACACAACAGAGATGGCCAAAGACAGAAAACTTCAATTCCCCACAACACCTAACAGCATTTGTGGAAAAGACAATAGATAGATAGGTAGAATGACACTTCTTTGTTCTATATTAAATTGTTCTATGACACTTCTTTGTTCTATATTAAATTGTTCTATGACACTTGTTTGTTCTATACTAAACTGTTCTATGATGTTTCTTTGTTCTATATTAAATTATTCTATTACACTGTTCTATGGTGCTTATTTGTTCTATACTAAACTGTTCTATGATGTTTCTTTGTTCTATATTAAATTGTTCTATTAAACTGTTCTATGGTGTTTGTTCTTTATTAATTGTTCTAAGATGCTTCTTTGTTCTATATCAGTTTTGTTCTATATTAAACTGTTCTATGATGCTTCTTTATTCTCCCATCTACACAAAATCACATTGTCATCACACACAGAAAACGTTTTGGTTCAAGTTGCGAGACACACAGTTGCCATCTGAATGGACCAAATTTAAATCCCATCTACTGATTTCTGTATCCCATCTACTGCCTTCTGATTTGTTTTATAACTCCTCAATGTTTCCAATTTATATCATTAATTTACTCCATGCTACATCTGGAGAAACCTTGTTTTATGGGGTTTTTTTTTTAGTTAGGCCTAATGGTACGTGTAGTACTGAGACTTATTGGCACGTACTAGTGTTAAATGTTTATGATCCTCAAGGAATTTACATACTGCACAGTTGAGTGTGTTGCTGTTTGTGTCGATCGACAATGGAATGGGATAGCTTTCTACATCCTTCAAACATCCTTAGTCACCTCTTACAACATGCATGTCAAGTCAAAGTGTCACTGTTTTAGTCCTAGCAACAAATGTCACAATTAAATTTAAAAATTACCTCTATTTTCAAATGAAGACTGTGAGGAATATGAAACATTGGATGACTCTGAAAATTCCCTGTTTCTGCTGCTGAAATAAAAAGTGGGAAATTATTTCCAATATTTTTTGAAGCATATGCTGTATTGTTATAAATGGTATGATTATATCACCAAAGATGAAAGAACTCAAGACACTAATAGAGTTTATTTTTAAGTGTTCAAACTCAAATTCCTGCTGAATTTCTCTTGTAGCAAGACAATGGTCCTACTAGATTTCCAGCAGGATGTTGTCCAGAGAATGGATATGCATTGTGTCACCATTTTATTTATGCCAATGGCCCAACACATCATATTTTGGCCATAAAAGGTTTAAAGATGATGTTGTCTTACCTGGACTTGGATCCCATCTGACCTAAAAGTGGCCTTGACTTTGGAGTCTGACCAAGAGAAAATACAGGAGAAGGTTCATCGATTGAGGATTGCCTGGTTAATAAAAGGAAAACAATATTACCAATATTTTGAACACATAATCACAAATAATGGTAGATGTGAAACAGAAGTTAAAAAAGGAAAATAGGAATGCCGTAAATTAAATTTCAATGACTTGAGGAAAATATTGGCATTTAAATAAATCAAAAAACATAAATGAAAACAGCGTTTCATAGTATAGATGGTAGATTGATGTGGAAAATGTTGAGACATGGATTAACAAGAAATGTATAACAATTACACACAAATTCTATATGTAAGTCACATGCAGGGTGGGTAGTCCACAAGGGCAAACTGTCAGAACCCTTTGAAGTTGAAACAGAAGTCTGACAAGGATGTTTACTATCTTCTGCACATTTTCTCATGTTTATAGATTGAGTGATGAGACACATAACTAAAACAAGGAAAACTGACATACAGTGGACATTTGATAAGCAATTACAGGATCTGAATATGCAGATAAAGAGGTTCAAAAAACACTTAATATGAAGAAATCATTACTAAGAGAAATAAAGATCAGGCAAATAAAATATTTTGGACACATTAAAAGGCATGATACTTTATTGAAGACCTTACTTGAGGATGAAGTCGAAGGGAGGCGAGCAAGAGGTAGGCAGAGATACTAGTGGGAGAGTAACATCACAAGATGGACAGGTTACAGTCTGGTAGAGTGCACCACCAAAACAAGAGAAAGGGGGGATGTTGGAGGTCTATTGCAGCCAACCTTCGCTGCGAAGACAGCATTTGATGATGATGATGATGATGATGATATCACTTTTTGCCATGTAGTGTCAGGAGGTAGAAGGGTGCTCTGGTGATGGCTTTGTTATGGAATTCATGTATGAATCTTGTTCTTGTGGTTTCCTTTATTTCTGTAATCGATCTTTTACAAGATCTGCTTCTGGCATTGTATCCGTTGTATCTGAGTTTCAATGCTTTTTGTGGAGTGCTGTCTGGTGGTAGTCTTGGAGTTGTGTGCACACCACTTAATCTGTTGTCTTCTGATGTAATCTGAAACTGTGGTTGTGTTAGTTAGTCCACAGATGTTTCTATTTCTTATTCTGTCTCTTACTATCACTCAGAGAATTCTGAGTAGGTATGTCTATTTTCGTTTTCATATATTGTATTTTTGTTTTGCAGTAAAGGGGACAACACTGTGACAGGTTAGGTTAAGTATAGGGGACAACACTGTGACAGGTTAGGTTAAGTAAAGGGGACAACACTGTGACAGGTTAGGTTAAGTATAGGGAACAACACTGTGACAGGTTAGGTTAAGTATAGGTGACAACACTGTGACAGGTTAGGTTAAGTATAGGTGACAACACTGTGACAGGTTAGGTTAAGTATAGGTGACAACACTGTGACAGGTTAGGTTAAGTATAGGTGACAACACTGTGACAGGTTAGGTTAAGTATAGGTGACAACACTGTGACAGGTTAGGTTAAGTAAAATGTACCTATTATGGTGAGGAGCGCTCAAATCAACCGCGGATATTAGTCCAACTTGGCTCTATCAGAACTTTACAACCATAAACAATAGAGGAGGTCATGGTTCTGGTAATCCAGCAACCACAACCTTCAGAATTAAGTATGAAATCAATTCACATTAATATTACAAGTGTAGTGAACCTTATCTAAAACCTCGGGGTCTTTGTTACCTCTAATATTTTATGGTAGTGTGTCCTGATATAACCTAATTGGACTTTGTTGTCCGCTGTTGAAAGAGGCATGCCTCTCCACAAGAGAACAAGAGAGGCAAACTCATTAACTACCTAATGTAGTGAACAAACAGTGGTAAAAAACACCAGCTTGTAGAAAAGGAAGAGTGCACACATAAATGAACAGACAATAATATCAGTTCAATTGATTTAAATCTATAAAATCAATCAATTAATCATGTTCTTAGGCCCCCAAGTACATCCTCAGGTGCAAAGGCCATGGATAAGGATTTTTAATTTGCCTCTTGATTAATCACCTTGCTCTTCTGCTAGAGAAGACATTGATAACATCAAAGAATGATTTGTGACTCTTGCAAACACTTACGGGTTTGTCCGTTATGATGCAACTTCGCAGCCGCAACTGTTTGTATCATATAACAATAAGAACAATAAAAATAATAATAAGACACATAACTTGTCAAAGTCATAGGGGTGTCACACTGGAGACATCAGCACAAAAAGCTCTCCAAACAACTCTATACTCAACCTTTCAGAGTGTAAAAAAATCATGTCCAAACCATTTCTTGATGTTATCAATCCTGGATTTTCTTTGTTTGCCTCTTTCCCTCGACTGCTCCTTGCAAAATTATTAATCTATAGCTTACAATAGAACTTTAAAAAGGAGTCAGACAAGGATGTTTACTATAGAATACCAGATATATTTACCAAAAGAAACACAAACCTTTTCAAAACACGTGAAGAGCTCGACCCAGATCTCTCCTGATCAAATGACAGGTCATCTGTATCTTCTCTAGACATACTATCATCCTCTTCATCATCATCCTCCTCTCCATCATCATCCTCTCCATCCATATCTTCATCATCATCCTCTTCTCCAGAAACCATCTGTGTATCCAGAGGATCATGGATACGAGCTTCCCTGGATATGCGACACTGCTCCTCCAGAGCTGCTGGATCAATTTGAGAGTCATCCACTGCCGTTGGGATGGGAACAATTCCTAGTTCTAAACACTTCTTCTGGTGAGACTGAAACATCAGGACAAAATTTTTATTGAAACGAAGTAAAAATAATGAATATTAAAATAAAATATTTTTTTCTTCTTCAACGTTCATATCCTACTAGATTTCCAGAAGGATGCAGTCCTGAAACTGGAAATACATTGTGTCATTGTTTTATTTGCATCAATGGCCAGACACATCCATCTTTTGTGGAAAAAATATTTATCTAAAAACAAAAATACTATGGTATATGCTTTCCTTGGTCTTTATAGTGGAGAAATTCTTGTAGAGTTAATAGAGTTAACAGCTAATTTGGGAAAAGTTACCAGCAGGTACAGAATGGAATTTAACACAGAAAAGAGAAAGATCTTGGTTAACAGAAGAGACACAGAAGAACAGAGCAACATCATGATGAATGGACATACGCTTGAGGAGGTGAATATTTTCAAATGCCTCGGATCCAGAATATGCAGAGATGAAAAATGAAAAGCAGAAGTAAACATAAGGTTGAAGATGACTTTAGTGTCTACATCAAGGCTAACAGTCATATGGAAAAGCAACATCAGTGTTAGAGTGAAAGTCCAACTGTATAGACCACTGGTGCTTTCTGTTGTGTTGTATGGTTGTGAGAGTTGGACACACTACGGATGTGGAGAGACGATTACAGGCTTTCGAGTACAAATATTACAGATGAATTCTACAAATTTCCTATAGAAAGCATAAGACAAATTTGTATGTAAGAAATAAAATAGAGATGTCTGCCTGCAGGCGTACAAGAACCACTGCTTTCAATAGTGCAACGGAAACTAGCATGGTATGGACATATATGCAGACATAATTCCTTGTAAAAAACAATACTGTAGGGAATCTTCCAAGAGGGAAGAAGAAGAGCGCAAATAAAGACATGGACAGACATCAAGGAATGGACATGACAAGATTTTTTCCTCGCTCAAACGCATCATTAAAAATAGAAAGCGCTGGAGGACTCTGTGTGCTAAAGCATCCAATGTGGTACCCGTATGATCCTGTTGGGTTACGGGTTTATAGATAGATAATGGAGCAAACAAAGAAACTTGCAGGTTATTAAAAACAAATTATGCCAGTGTTGCCGGAGCCCGAAAGAGGAGCAAAGAATAGCAACACTGTTTACCTTCTACGCATGTCGCAAAAGACGACTAAGGAGGTTATGGGATGGAGTTGGCTGTCCCATCCCAAATAGGGTCAGTGACCCAAAGCCATGCAGAAGTCGGATGTGTCAGGCCAAAAGGGGCAGATATCACAGCAATGCTGTAAACCATGACACAAAGCATTCCGTTCTCCGGACTACATCCTGCTAATCTGCAGGAGTTTGAGAATGTACGCAGAAGAAGAACTAATTTTGGTAGTGGTAACGATGTACACTTGTTTGGTTTGGACATGTAACACAACACGGCTCACTTTCTAAAATTATTGTTGCAATGAACAATTGAGAGTTGAAGGAGAAGAAGTGGTGAGAGAACATCCTGGATTTATAACATCAAAGAATGGTCTAGGCATGATTCTTGTACACTCCTCCAAATTGCAGAGGATAGAGGTATTTAGAGGGCTTTTTGTGCTGTCTCCAGTGTAGCACCTATACAACCTTGGAAGGTTATTATGGGTCTTGTTATAGTGGAGGAGTAGTTAGCTAGTTAGTGGTTGGATCATCATCACTGCAAACTGGACACATCCATAATTGCTTCAATCTCTCCCTGAGTACAAACGCCATTACACTTCTTCTGAAAGTACCGGTCCTATGTTGGTTGGTCATCATTCTTCTGCGCCCTCCAAAATGTTCACTTCTAGCAACACTGCATTTCAAACCCTGATCTTTAATCCTGGCCATTGAAAAGGAATCATCATCCACACTAGTCTCACTCTAAGTTTAAGGAGTTAAAAACGTCAGCTCGATCTATTGTCCTGTGCCACAATCGCGCATGATGCCAGTTGATCTGCTCTTTCATTGCCTCAAACACCCACATGTCCTGACATGAAAATAAACGTAACCACTTTCAGCCTCGCCTTTCTCAAGGCCTCAATCGACTGATTCTATCCTATCATATCCACGAACGAGACCCACTTGTACCTTTCTAATCATACTCATAGAGCCACTCAAGATGCAGACCTGTGTTACCTTCTGTATGTATACTCACTCAGATGACCTAGTCACTGTCATAGTCATGAAGGTATGCCCATACACTGCAATACTGTAATCTGTGCTCTGTTGTTGGACAGTCAAGTAGGTACCGCATAGCTCTTGTCGATGTGTCTCTTGTGCACCCAAGTATGATACGCATTGCTGCATTCTGGATTCTATCCAGTCTTTCGATCTGAGTTTGGCTAAGAGTCAGAATTGCCAGTGCATATTCTACCACAGCCACTACTAAATCTTGGAACAATAGAAATAACAACCTATGCTCACACTGTGCAGCAGTTGCCTGCTCTTATGATAATGTGGTCAACATGTTCCCTGCAACAATGATCCTACTAGATTTCTAGCAGGATGTATTTCAGAGAATAGAAATTTATTGCGTCACCATTTTACTTACAACAATGGCCAAACACATTGGTCTTCTGCTGAGAACGAGATATAAAACCTAGTAATCTCATCTTCAAGTGGCAAATAATCAGAAACATGGCTCACCTTTGACTTCATGTGCTTAGTCAGATTCCCCTTTGTTTTGAAAGAAAACCTGCAATGCCGGCAGTGATAAGGGCGCAGATCTGTATGCGTCCGCAGATGTTTCTTCAACATGCTTGGCTTCTTGCAGCGGATTCCACAAATCTCGCAAATATATTTTCCCCATCCTCTGCCCCTGATGTACTCATATTTTTCATTACTTTTGAATCCACCCTTGGTTAGCCGTAACTTGTGTCGTTTGCTGTCCTTGACCTGCTCTGTTTTGATACAGATATTAGACTTGGAGTCCTCATTCTGAAATGATATAGAATCAGATTAAATTATTCCGACTCACACACTCTGGAAGAGTAGATAGAGAAATAGAAACACAGTATCAGAAAGCAAACAGTGACTTACAAATTTTCACCATTACTTCACTCAAAGATTAAGATGGAAATCAAATGACAGATAATATCTAAAATATTTATACCAACACTTTGTTATGAATGTCAAACATGGTCTTTTAACAGCCTCGCAGAAAAGGAAAATCATTACATGTGAAATGAAAAGTGTCTGATAAAATCTGCAATGGCTACTAAACTAGATCAAATCAGACTGGCAAAGGATGGAGCAACACAGGAACAAAAAGACCAAGAAATCACCTACCAAGAAAAGAAGACCCTCATCAAGACCATCAGGACAGTTGACCACCCAAAAGACAATTACTACTATCTCGACAGAGCAGAGCAGGTTATTATCTTCTGCCTCAGGACAGGACACAACAGATTAAACAGCCACTTAAATAGGCTAAGATTGGTCCCATCACCTCTGTGCCCTTGTGGGCAGGCAGCACAGACCACTGAACATATCCTGCAAGACTGCAATACACTAAACCAGTTAAGGGAAGAACACTGGCCCACAGAGATGGATATCCACAGAAAGATGTATGGGAGCACTGAGGAGCTTTCAAATACAGCAGCATTTATTAAGAAAACAGGACTCGCTGTGTAGACAAGTCAAATTGCGAATGAGAAGAAGAAACTAGATAAAATAAGAAATGAAGAAACTAGGAAAAAAGTTGGTATGTATTGAGCATATGGAAACACAGCAAGTAAAGTGGTTCGTTCACCTTATATGAATAAACTCAAACCAAATACCAATAAGAGCGTATAACAAAAGAATATCTGGATATAGAGTCAAAGGTAAACCAAGAAAATGATAGAGAGAAAACATCAAGATAACCTTGAACAAACATCGGCTCAACGCAACCAAGGCAACACATCTGAACTTGGAACAACAGACTTCCTTCTCTACGTTTAACGGTAAGTGTGGATACTATCTACCATCATTCACCTGAGAAAACACAAAAGACACACACTCAGAAAACATTATGGGCAGACTCAGGGAAACTGATCAAAATAGATAACTGATGAGAATGCAGTAAAACTTTATACCAAAAAAGTTCTGAAAAGAGAACACAATAATAAGATTTGCAGTGTCACAATGTCTGTATTGAAGTTATGAAGGCAGCGCTGACATCAGATGTGTTAAGCCATTGGTGCACATAATACAGCAACACAGTGCATCTTCATTCTCTGGCCTACATCCTGGTGGAAATTTAGTCAAATCATTATCTCATGATGCCTGAGAGATCCAGCAGGAGTTTGAGAATTAACACTAACAAAATCATTTGTAATTGCACTGTGTATCCATTTTTTGGTCTGCAGGATCATAGTTTTGATGCAGTTCCACCAGTTGAAAACTTAGAAAATGTTCAGGAATTTCTAAGGATACTTCCTCAATGTTCATTTTCAAACTTCTACTAGATTTCTAGCTGGATAAAGTCCAGAGAATGAAAATGTGTTGTGCCGCCATTTTATTTGTGTCAATGGTTCAACACATCCATCTTCGACAGGTCTAAGAATACAGAACATGTATGTGTGAAGCTTACAACAATGAGCGATGGATTTTTTTAGGAATGAAGACATTTTTTTCCAACAACAAAATTTCTACAGAATCGAATCATTTTTTGCATATTGTTTATTTAGTGGTAGAGGGGTTAGTGTGCCAAGCTCATAAGTACAACTGGGTCAAACACTTGCTGGTGAATCAAAAGCCGATTATGCATAATGTATTCAAGATATGTTTGGTTGTATTAGAGATGTGTTTGGTTGTATTAAAGATGTTTCGTTGTATTAGTGGCAAATGAAAATTTAACAATAGTTGAATAACAATTTTGCACAGGTTACAATCCATTATTATTATTATTACTGTTATTATTAGTCCCCATTAAATTAATCAAGTGCCATGCCGATTGGCGTGCCCGATCATGGTTCTCCACAACTCTGTCTCTTGTGTTGTTAATAAGTTCAGTTGTTGACTTCTTTTTGTTGCACAGTGACAACCCATCCAGAAATTTCTCTCTTTGTCTTCCTCTGTCTCTTCTCTCCTTGATCTTTCCAGTTGTTACTAAATGTTCAAGTTGTACTTTTCTCATTACATGTCCTAAAAATCTTGATTGCTTCTAATTTTTGCTATGATTTATAAATAACAAAAAGGCCCTATTACTATTATTATTATTACTATTATTATTATTATTATTATAATTATTAGGGCTTATTAATATAACTAATATTATTATTATTATTATTATTATTGTCTTATTATTATTACTATTGTCACTACTATTATTTATTACTATTATTATTAGTAAGTCTTATTGTTACTATTATTATTATTACTATTATTACTACAATTATTATTATTATTAGTATTATCAGGTCTTATTATTGTTATTATTATTATTATTATTATCATCAGTTCTTATTATTATTACTATTACTATTATTATTATTACTAATATTACTACTAGTACTACTACTATTATATTATTATTACTATTATTATTACTAGTACTATCATTGCTGTTATTATTATTACTATTATTGTGACTAAGTGTTAGAGACTTGACATCACTAGGTAATAACATCTACAAACGGTAACATGGTGACAAACCTTGATATCAGTTGGCTCCTTCTTGACACTAGCCATTTTCTTCCTGTGGTATGTCCAGTAGGAACTGTGTGTTTGATTGCCTCCATTACTGGGTGTCATGGAGCACTGAGCATAAACAGGATTGGAGACGTTCCTAGAGATTTAAGAACATATGCCAGTATAACAACATGCATATTAGCATCATCATTTTAATTCCAACAGAGACACAGGAAAGGTGATGGATGTACCAATGGTTCGCAATGTGGTTCATATGGCCTCTCCCTGAAACCAAAGTGCCATATGTCCTGTCTCTGAGAGAAAATGCATTTTGCTTGGATGAATGAAGAGAAAAATGCCACTCCTAGCAGATAATCAGGAGAAAGCCACCCCTAGCAGATAATCAGGAGAAAGCCACTCCTAGCAGATAATCAGGAGAAAGTCACTCCTAGCAGATAATCAGGAGAAAGCCACCCCTAGCAAATAATCAGGAGAAAGTCACTCCTAGCAGATAATCAGGAGAAAGCCACCCCTAGCAAATAATCAGGAGAAAGTCACTCCTAGCAGATAATCAGGAGAAAGCCACTCCTAGCAGATAATCAGGAGAAAGTCACTCCTAGCAAATAATCAGGAGAAAGCCACCCCTAGCCGATAATCAGGAGAAAGCCACTTTTAGCAGAAAATCTACAGAAATTTCTTCCCAGCAGATAATTAAATTTATTTCATAATTGTAAAATGGAAGATAGAAAATAAACAGACTGATAAATGATAGACAAATATGATTAATACACAGACATATAGATAGATGGATGAATATAGATGAGAGTAAACTGAAGTAACAGATGGGAGAAAATTGGTATAACATATGGGAGAATATTGGTATAACATATGGGATATAACTACTGAGAAAATCAAAGGGAGAAGAGATAGGGGACAACAAAGAGAAAAGTTGCTAGATGGACTAGTATTGTGGCACGGTAGAAGTTCACCACCCGAGCTTATTGACAATACAAGAGACAGATAGTCATGAAGAAACATTATCGCCTACGCCATTCGGCATGGCACTTGATTGATATGGGAGAAAATTGGTATAACAGATAGGAGAAAATTGGTATAACATGGGAGAAAATTGGTATAACATATGGGAGAAAATTGAGGTAACAGATGGGAGAAAATTATTATAACATATGAGAGAAAATTGAGGTAACAGATGGGAGAAAATTTATACATATGGGAGAAAATTGATATAACGTATGGGAGAAAATTGGTATAACACATGGGGAAAAAATTGAGGTAACAGATGGGAGAAAATTATTATAACATATGGGAGAAAATTGGCATAACATTTGGGAGAAAATTAGTATAACATATGAGAACAAATGTAGATAACCTGTGAGAGAGTTAGTTAGTTAGTCCTTCTGAGCTTATCAGCAATTACATGGTATGTGCTCTGATCTACCCTTGGGTTTATCAGCAGAGACTGATCAATGACAGAATAATCTGGCCAATGACACACTGTCAGCTGTTAGTTGCATGGGCTCATTCACTGAAAGAGAACATGACCTTAAATATCTTGGGATAATCTTTGATAAAAGTTTCTCATTCAACAAGCACATCACAAATATGATTCGGAAGGCTTAAAGAGGGATCAGTGTTATCAAGGTTATGGCGACCTTCGACATGCAGCAATGGGTACTTTTTCTGCTTCTGCAAGTGGTGGTGCTATCTGTAATAGATTATGGCCTCGGCCTACTAACTTTGTCACAGACACAAGTCGATAGATTGGAAAATGTTCAAAATGAGACAATGAGAGCAGTACTGGGGTGTACTAGAGATATACCCATCTCTGCTATGAGATTTCTGCTTGATCTCCCCAGCATTAGAGTGCGACATCAGGTAGCACAAGTTAAGTCATACCTTAAAGTGACAGAATACAACCACCACCCATTACACCATCGTCTAGATGAGTCAAAGGGAAAACAAATCAAGCGTGGCAGATCATGGATGGCAGAGGCTGAAGATACACTGCAAATAGTATGTGAATTGGAAGAAATAGGAAAGGGCAGTGAATGGGTGGAGGTAGACACTGAGAAGAAATCACTGACTAAAGTAATAATATAACTAGATAAAGCGTGTCGAAAATGGACGGCAGTCAGGGCTCAGGATACAGTGCAAGAACTCGCCCAACTACACTCGAAACCACAAGACATAATTATATACACAGATGGCTCTGTTAGCAGAAACACAAATAAAAGCGGTTGGGGTTTTGTTGCCTACAGAAACGGCGTGAAGTTGGTTGAGAAATCTTCAGCATATTCTACTGTCACATTGAGCATGAGGATGGAGATAGAGGGAGTTAAGTAGCACTTAATTTGTTGACAACTGATACATCAACACACTCTGTAATACTCACAGACTCTCAAAGCATGTTGCGCAAGATAGAAAAGTTCATGAAAAGAATGGTGGGACTTATTGAACAACTCATTTGTCCAGAGCAGGGCGGAGCACTTATGGGAATGTCCCGTGTGCTGTGAAGCCAGTTTCTAATCAAGAATCAAGACTGCTGAACATATCCTGCAAGACTGCAATACACTAAACCAGTTAAGAGAAAAACAAACTCTGGCCCATAGAGGTGGATAGGAGCACTGAGGAGCATTCAAATACAGTAGCATGTATTTTAAAAGCCATACTTGCTGTGTAGACATGTCAAACTGTGAATGACAAGAAGACTTCTTCCAGTTTCAGTCTTCCCACAGCCTTAGTCACTGTTCTCAAATAAACCCAGCATGCATTTTTTTATCATGCTCATCGAGTCTATGAGAATGTAGACATGAGTTGCACTCGGTGTATGGCAGTTTAATCCAGTTTAAGGTGTTGGTCACTTCCATAATCTCAGGCCATGCTGTTGTAGTCCTAATATTATCGTTCAACTCCCCTAGATCTAACAGATAGCCAAAACACCTCCTCGTGGGGCTTTCTGGTCACAGATGCTTTAGAAGTGTATACTAACATCTTGAGAATGGATACACACCCTACAAGCCAAAGTTGTAGACCAGAAAACCAGAGTTTCGAATCAACTCATTATTCATGGTTTGAATATCCTTATCAAGAATGTACGATTTGGGAGTGCCGATAAGCGTGACCCATAGAGAACACCTAACAAAGATTTTTTAAAAGATCACTGTACCAACATAGAACAGGAACCTTCAGCTGCTATTCCCTGAAATTGGGGGGAGGGGAGCGGCATGTAGCACAGTGGTTAGCGGACTACCTTCGCATATGAGTGGTGTTAGGTTCATTCCCAATATGTGGCAGAAATATTTTTCATACCACAATGGTTGTAGGGTCAACCCAGCCGTATTTGGGTACCGGAGATACATTTTTCTTATGTGAACCTAAAATATAACATGACATGGAAAATGTGTGTACTCAATAGGTTTCTGTAGTACAAAGTGTTGTCATGCTTAGGGGTGTGAATACACATAAAAAGACATGGATACACTTAATATGTCTACTTTATTGTTGTGTGTGTGTCAGTTCTGCTACTAGCTGTAAGCAATTTGATCATTTGTCACTTACTGAAAGTGTTATAAAGATTAGTTAAGTGCCTCAACTTATTTAATGTATTTTTTTAAATATTCTTTCTAATTTGTGTTGTATTAGTTTTATTTAGTGCTTCAATTTATTAAATACTGTTCTTATATTAACAAACTCTGCATTTCTTGAATAATCTGGATAATATAATTTGTGTTCTCCACAAAACAAACACAATCTGCAGAAAAATAATGTGTCACCTTCACTTTACCAACAATTTATTCTATGGAAACCCACACAGACAAATTTTTAAAGTTTGGTTTTATTTTAGGTTCAATTAATAAATATCTATACAAATTAAAGAGAAGATCTGCCTCTAGATAATAAAATGAGAATAATAAAAAAACGTTCTTACCTTGATTTGTAGAGTGCTAACAGCATACGTGATGTCAGCCCTACAGGGTTGGGGTTGTGTGTTGCCAGGCGCCAATTGGAATACATGGAGATTTTCTTGCTACCTTTCACAGCCACATACATAGGCTGCGGACGTTGGATACAACAGAATGTTACATGGGTTGTCGTGTACAGAGTTGGGCATGAATGACCATACATAGGAGTATTGAGGGTTCCTGATGGAGTTACAGAAGAGACATGCTGCTCAAACGAAGACACGACAGTTGAAGGCATTGCAGATGGTGACAACAATGATGGTGCTGTGATGTTGACTCCAAATGATTGTGTAGATTTGATCGGAGTTAGAAGCTGAAGAGCATGGCTGGATGTGAAAATAACATGCCACTGATGTTGTTCATCATTGGAAGATGATGTAGCTTTTGATGCATCAGAGATGCTTTTGTTAGATAAGATTTTTCCTTTCAGTGGTACAGCAGAACTGGTGAATTGACCCTTGTCGTAGTGAACTTGTGGTGAACTTTTCAACTCTGACCCCAAATCTGCACTACTATCTCCTGACAACTGCTTCTGTATACTTTTGCTGGGTTCATCTTTAGTTAGGTCTACAGAATCAAAGGAAGAATGGTACCCAGGGGCAATCATCATTCTACTTGAATCTGCACTGCCAGGAGTTCCTGTGCTGCTAAGAGTTTCTGATGAGGATGTTGAAGATGAGTATGATAAGAGAGCACGTCCAAGAAGAGCTGGTGATGGGTTGCCCTGAGCTAAGGCCATGGCTGTCATGGAGTCAAGTGTGACAGGAGATGACGAATGCCACAGACGTGATAAAATCTGAAAGTGACGGTGCAGGGAAAGAGACCGTTTGAGCAACCAGTTCTTGTGTTCCTTTTGTATCATTGCAGAGCCTCCAACAGAAGGGAGCTGAATTTTTGACCCTGCTAGTGTCAAAGGTGACAGATTGACCTGAGATCCTGTTATCCTACTGGCATGGTTCCATTCTGAAAATAACGGCCCACTTTGTAGACGACAAACATTCACGAAAGGGATGGCATAATTAATGGGGATGGTAACATTGTTGAAATTGTCGCCAGACAGATCTATTAAAAGTTCATTACTATCAAGACTAGCAATGGAGGCAGATTTAGGGCAGAAAAATGGCATTTCTTGAGACGTGCTTCTTAGACTGAGACCTGAATCAAAAGAATCAGCAGTATTTTCTATCTTTGGCTGAAGAGTCGATGATGTCTTTGAAGTCAGGTCTTCCGGTCTTGTAGGCACAGTTAATTGACTTGCCTTTGGAACTGAAAGCATTCTAGAAATTAATCTAGAATTGATGTGAATGTTTTTACCTTCAACACTCAACGGAGACGGTTTCAGGTGTTTAGGCTTTTTCAATTTGTTAGGAACCGCTGACTCAGAGAAGGCTCTCAAAACTGGAGGGTGAACTTTGAATGTATCAGAATTGATATGAGTTTCTGATTCTGTCCTAGTGTACAAGTCACTTATCGATTTTTCCACTTCTTTATTGCGTCCCATAACAGCGGAGGTTATAACAGCATTCGGCAGACTGCCAAGTTTTTGAGAAGAAACTACTGGTTTTGTTAAAGAGGCCAGAAGGGCGGAGTTAGAATTTATCACATTTGGTTTCAAACCCGGTTGAAACAACACTACTGGTGGGTTTGATACAGGTACTGCAGCAATATCTGAAATATTTGTCTTAAGAAAAAATCCACCTTGCGCGATAGATGGTGAATCTACATTGAACAACTTATCTTGGCTCTTGTCTTGACTTTTCTCAATGCTTAAAGATTGCTTCATTAGAAGTTTATCTTTTAGTTTTCTTCTAGTGCCACTCAAATCTGTAGGAGTATCAGGTGTTGCGGGAGTTAGAGGCGTTCCAGGCGTGCTGACACCTGCTGAAGTTAATGTGAATGGTGTTATCTGTGACATTCTGATTTGAGGCTGTTGAAGCGATTTCTGATCCAACAGAGGGTTAGCAATGGACATGCTACTGCCTAACTTTGAGCTTGGGTCTACGTCGTGGAATGTGACGGCTGGAATGAAAGGGATAACACGTGGTGACATCTGTGAGAACTGGGCATTACCTGCTGTCTGTGCAGATGTAATATTCAAAGTTAGTCCTTGGCTCGGTGTATATTTGGCAGTAGGTACTGGGGTTAGCATGTTTGATTCTTGACTCTGTGTCTTCAGGGTCTTGCCAGCCAGTGGGTTTGTAGGGGTAAGTGGAGTAACTGGAGTTCCAGGGGTGCTGGATGTCATGCCTGAAACTGGATATCCAATCATGAACCCTCCAGGCTTGGGTGTCCCTGGAGTTAATGGATTTACTGAGATTCCAGGACTTAAAACTGACAAAGAGTTTGTTCCTGTAATTGCTATCCCTGGTAAAGACGCAACAGTACTTAATTCGATGAGTGGCAACCCTGAACCTGGTTTAGTTGATGTTGTGACAAAACTAGATTTTGTGGATGGTCCTAATGTCAGACCAGAGCTTAGCTGTTGAACTACCTTACCGCTTGACATGATTGGCACCATTGGTTGACCAATCATGTTGCTACTTGTCATAGTGATGTTGGTGGAGGTGGGAGTGGTAGTCAGTAACTGGCTTATAGTAGGCGGTGCTGAAGATGGCATGGCACATATCGATGATACATCAGTCACAGTAGAAGCTGCTTGTGTAGGTAGTGTCCCGGATCTCGGCAACAAAAGTTTCCTGTACTGATTTGGTACAAGAACAACCTGATTCTGTGACATCATGGCTGGTGTTGCAACAAGGGGCTCTTTAAGAGCTGAGCCATCTACTGATGCAGAACCCAGACTTCCTGGCCTACTTCCTGCAACTTTAGCTTGAGATGAAATTTGAACACCCCTAACTTTGGCAAAGGCTAAATTCAAATCCTTTGGTCTATTCTTGGAACCTTTTGGTCGTCCTTTTTTTCGTGGCTGTGTTGGATTTATATTCTCTATAATCAAATTTTGTTGAATTTTTTTCTGTGTACCCTCAGGTGATAGTGAGGATGTCACAGGTACATGTGATGTGACAGGCGTTGTTACCAACAATGATGGGGATGATGTTGACACAAGAACAAGCTGTTCTCTAAGTTTCGGGAGGTCTTTAGTGACAGGATGCTGAGCATTTTGAAGGTCAGTCGTTGACAAAGATTTTAACAGAGACGGGTTAGTTTTCTTCATCTGTTCAGTTGAGTCAGTGCCACTGGGCATGAGCAGACCACTACTGGTCTGAATATGATCTGAAGGTGCAGTGTCCACATGATTTCCTCCTTGGCTACTTGCTACTTCTGTCGCAGACAAACTTCTACGCAAACCTTTACCTTTTTGGCAATGCAGCAATCTATGTTGGACCCGTAGAGATTCATGCTGAAATGTTTCGTGACAGTCTTCGCATGCACACGGAGCGGTCAGTAAGTAAGCCCTAGCTGCAGCAGCAAGTCCATCACGCATTCCCTGGCTCTTAAAGTGTTCTGTGGTCAATACTGTCAGTTTATCATTGTTATTTGCACTCATTACATTGCTCAAGGCTTCTCTTTTCCAATCCGTGTTCAAGGAAGGTGTACTCTGAGGTACAGTTAGCCTCTGTTGAAGAACAGTCATAAAGGGAACATGTTTAGACTGGGGTAATGATGCGTATACATTGCCCTGTCTGCTCATTGATTTCTTCTGATCATGAAGACTGCCAGAAATTCCAATTTTCAATTTTCCTGTTATCGTGGCATCTTGTATTGTTGAGTCCAGAGAACCGGTCTGCAGTAAGGATGCCATGGAAACTTTGCTGTCTGTGGTTGATCCAGAGAATGATCTTGACGCCAGCAATGGTGAGTCTGTTTTTGATCTCGATGGAAATTGAACTCCGGGTTGTCCGATCATGGGGCTGGGTTGCCGTGGGGCTTGCAGCATTGAGCTGATAATACTAGGAGTATCTGAGGTGTGCTTCTGGGTGACTGCTTGATTCTGATGGCTAGATACCTGAATGTTCCCCACCGACTGCTCATTTGCACTCTGAGATAATTTAATCTGGATCTGAATTTCATTTCTACCTGGGCCTTGAACAATCTTGGTGGGAAGTGAAGTTGGAATTTCATTTCTACCTGAGCCTTGAACAAT
This sequence comes from Meghimatium bilineatum, assembly GCA_034231615.1. Classification (NCBI taxonomy): domain Eukaryota; kingdom Metazoa; phylum Mollusca; class Gastropoda; order Stylommatophora; family Philomycidae; genus Meghimatium; species Meghimatium bilineatum. Next base: position 34,697,917 of record CM067306.1, read on the forward strand.
CTTGGTGGGTAGTGAAGTTGGAATCATCTGAGGAATTGAGACACTCTGTGTTAAAGGCCTTCCTGATAGGTTACCGTTGTTCTGACTATCCTGTATGGTAACTCTACCACCAGATGGTGATACTGAATTCAAACTGTTTGATGCAACAGAGAATGACTTGGATGTCTCAGAGAGCCGAATAAGCTGTGACTTAACATCTTGTATGGAATGGTATCTGAGAACACCAGTTGTGTGTGGAGATCGAGGTTTACCCTCTATGGATTCTGTTTCTTCTGAAGGTTCAAGTTTGAAACTTGAATCTCCAGAAGCGAGTGTTCTCGACAAGGAAGCTGAGACACAAACAAGTTGAGGTTTGTTAATCGGTTGGATCTGAGACGTTGAGTCTATCTGTGCGTGAATCAGTGAATCTATCTGTGCTTGGGTTAACCCAAATGTAGATGAAAGGGATACTGGAACATCAGAGTGTGAAGTCTTCTGTATCATTGAAACTGGAATAGGCAATGTGACAGTTTTACCAGCTTCATTCTCAGGATGTTGAGGAGCTGTTGGTGTGTTGGTGATCACAGAATATTTTATCTGTTGCTGTTGTTGCAGCTGCTGTAACAGCATCTGTTGATTCTGAGATCCCTGCACAATCACTACTTCTCCTTGGTAAGGAACTGTCATGTTGTGTGCTACTCCTGGCACCTGAAGGCTGTTTGGACTACTTCCTACTGTTCCAGTTCTAAGAATAAAACTGTTAAGTTGACTAGGGTCAGACAAATCAGATTTGAACTGTCGTAACGATGACGTTGACATTGATCTCTGCACAAGATCTGGTCTCAACAACACCCCTTCTGTGTCCCCAACAGACAGGGATGCTGCCAGCTTCTTCTTCCACTGTCTATCAGTATTTGAATCCACATTTAATCTATCAGAATCTGTAGTGGGTCTGAAATCTGAGATTTTTAAAGTCTGATAGCTGGAGTCACTGGCTTGTCGCATATATTTATTTTTGGGTCGAGGTGGTTCTGTTAGCGTATGTTTGTCAATAATTTCTGCATTTGTTGAGATAATCTTCTGAATTCTATCCATCACAATGTCTGACATTACAGATGATGACAAAGATCTACCTTGGAATTTTAACATCTTTTCACTGTCAGAATCCAATGCATGCTGATACACTAAAAGTGGCTTTCCATCTTGAATGGTGGAAAAAGCTGCAGTATTTGAATCACCCAAAGAAGGATGCCGTGAAGGTGACGATGGACTTCTGACATCGCTAACTGTTAAAAACTGTTTCTGTCCACTGAAGCTGGATTCCTCAACTGATGCAGCTGAGTGAACACTTTCCTTGCTTGACTGGCTGAAGATTGATCTCAAACTTCCTGCTGACGTATCATTACGTTGAGATGAAAGTCTCGGTCTTGAAGACGAATCAAATGAATGATGTGCAACAGAATGATCATGATCACTGGTGACAGAGGCATGCTGAGCTCTCTGTCTTTCTTCATCTCGACTACCTTGATGACTACATTGCTCATTACCTTGCTGAGTATCCGTAAGTGTATCCAAGTGAGTTGTTACTGGTACCGCAGGACTGGATGAGGACCTCACTAAAGTAGGAGTCATCAAACAAGTGGTTCTGTTTCCTGAAGAGTTCACACCAAGACTGACATCATGTGATGCTTTCAGATGACCCTGGTCTTCAAATGCGGACACAGATGCTCCTGCAGAACACAACTTAGCCCAGTCTGTTACATATTCAACTTTTGGCTTCAGAATTGTCACCATTATTTTGTCATCAGATAGAAACTGGTGAGTCATGAGAACTGGCAAAGTACTGGGATACTGTAGGCTACATTCATTCTTCAGAACCTCCAACTCATTCAAAATCTCTGTTGCTCTACTTACATCGTCCATGGTCAATATATTCTCCTGCACCAAAGTTTGAGCCTCATCATATTTTGCAAGTTCGGATTCTGACGGCTTATCAAATGCTCCGAACACGCGCAGAAACCATTTATTCATCTCACCTTTCACCTCCTTCTCCTGCTGTTGTTTTTTATTCTTGTTCTCAATCTTCTGACGTATACCTTCCAGAACACTTTCTTGTCTCACAGTCTGCCCAGGACAAATCTGTCCTCCACCGTCTAGACCACCAATGTCTGCACTTTCCACAATGACTTTTGGATGTCCATCATTACTGTCATCATTATTATCCATAAACAGTCCACCTTCAACATCTGTATCCGTTTCCTCTGAATCATTCTCTCCTTCCTCTTCTTCTAGTTTCAAATCCTCATCTCTAGACTCACCAATAGCTCCTTCCTTGCTGCTTGACCAGGACAGGCCAGTCCTATTAACATGAGCATTTGACTTGCAGTGTTTCGACAAGTTGCTCTTTGTTTTAAAAGACACACCACAGACCACACAAGGAAATGGCCTCTCGTTGGTGTGAGCCCGCAAGTGTTTCTCTAAGACACTAGGTTTTGCACATGTCCGGTCGCAGTATTTACATTTGTACTTTCCAGGTTTTTGAGGGTGGATTCTTTTTCTTCCTATAGCCAATGTCGGCAACGTTTTCTCTTTCTGAACAGCAACTTGGAGTGAGTCTGGCTGTTTTACTAGAATACTTGAGGTCAAAACCTGATTTTCGACTCCAGTAATTTGCTGCACTGCTGCCTCACTTTCATTGTGAAGAACAAATTTTAACATTTCACACCTTCCGCTAACACTTCCTGCATAAGAAATAGGAATCTGTTCTGCTGTGGATGAACTTGGAACAGATATGGTATAATTGTCCCCATCTAACCTTGTCACTGTTCCCATTGCCATATCTGAGGTTGTGATTATGATCTGAGTGTCTTCCTCTTGATTCATGAATTGAACATCGTTCAGAAATATATAGTTTTGATCACCAGTTGTTATAGTCACCGGGTGCTGGATGGGAATTGTGGGTACATCTTCCCTCATGTTCTGCAACTCTGAATCAGTCACCTTCAGTACAACATAAAAACACCAAGAGTTATTTCTCATGTTAGAAGCAGACTAGTAAATAATTTTAAACACTTTGTGATGGACAAATGGGAATAGCTAACAGTACTTTCGATGACATGAGGAAACTATTAACTACTATTGAGAATTGGCATTAACCTACAAACTAAGTTGAAAGTAAAAGAGCAGTGGCATTTCCAGTGCTGTTATGTGCTGGTGGAGCATGGACATATGAGAAAACAATTATCTTGTCTTGTCTCAATCACTTGTGCCGTGAAGTCTCATGAGGAGCCGAAGTCTATGTTCTGTTGCCGAATGTGTTGCTGTTATTGTAATCCCATGGGGTTGTAGAATATCTCTTATACTGTCGATCTATTTACATCTTGATCTTCTTGCTCTCGTCCGGGATATTCTGCTGATATGCGCACTCAACAGGTGGTAGTCAGGTTCCATTCTCATTAAATCTCCAAACCATTTGATTTTTTCTCTTGAAAACTGCAGTGGAATCTCTCTATAGCGCATTCTGTTATAACAATTTCCCTATATAACAACACTTTTCAAAACCCCCAATTGTATTTATTCTATACTGTTTGTACTGAATAAAGCAAATTTCTGTTATTACATACACATTTTGTCTGTCCAGATCATGTTGTTATAATGGGTTTCGATTGTATTAAATTCCAAACAAATCATAAAGAAGCAAAAAATCATAATTGTAAATTGCTACAGTACTCAGAAATGTATGATTCAGAAACATGGGTTAGTGATTAGGTTAGTTAGTCATAATTCACTCATGTGGCAACCAGGTCCTGGACTTTTAGCTCAGTGTGCAAAGAATATGACCACAACACTGTCTTCTTTCCAGGAATGTCATAGGAGGCGACTAAGGAAAGTTGGAGATAGGCTGACAACCTGTCACCTATGACAAAATCATTGTCACTGCATGTCTTGTCTCAATTTCTGCCTGCTTTCACATTTATTCATCCACTACCTTACAAGTTAGCATGGGAATGTCTTATGCTAAGGGAGTAAACCCCTAAAGAAAAATCCCACTGTCTAGCTGGTTAGCATGGCAGTGACTTAGCCCAAGGTGGTAAACCCCTAGAAAAAATCCAGAGGGAAGGAGACCCTAAGGCAGTCAGGGGTGTATTAAACCATCTCCAAACATCTCCGGCAGTTCTGCATGTTTCCAAGCGTATTGGAATTGCTTTTCCCTTAGAACTAATCAACACGGCCAAGAAAGAAGAGGTTAGTGCAAATAGGCATGATGCTTTCTCCATAAAATCTGTCCAGGCAAGCAATCATGTGAAATTGAGGTCATCATAGACCACTTGAAATGTTAGACTGGACTGCTTCCTGACAGTCTGTACAGGCACATCAACAGTCATCAGAACATCATCATCATACAGTATACCTCCACCGGCACTCCAATCCCCCCTTTAGCATATCTGCAATTACATGATGACTGGCAGTTGCACTTTTCTGTTGGTTGACCAATATTTTTCTCAAGTCCCCAGTGGTACCCATTTCTGGTGACACAACATTTGAATCGAAGCTTCTTTATTCTAGACATGAAAAGGAATCATGACCTTCAATTGATATGTCCGTGATGTTTCTTGCAACTAGTTCAATATGTCATTATAATCTAATGCCCCATCACCTGATAAGTAGAAACACTCACCAGTATGTCTGCTCTTTTATTGTCACCAAATACCTGAATGACCAGGCACTAACATGAATGATACTCTTCCAACTTCAACCCCAACCCCTAAAAGCTACCGTTCATGAACTTTGAGGCTTGTATTTTTCTAATTACGCTAATTAAGTTTAATATTACCTTAACTTAAACGGTGAATTTAACATGCCTTTGTCAACATGATCTTAACTTAAACTGTGAATTTAACATGCCTTTGTCAACATGATCTTAACTTAAACAGTGAATTTAATATGTCTTTGTCAACATGATCTTAACTTAAACAGTGAATTTAATATGTCTTTGTCAACATGATCTTAACTTAAACAGTGAATTTAATATGTCTTTGTCAACATGATCTTAACTTAAACAGTGAAGTGAGACCAATGTCATGAACCTATTCACATATTATCTATAAGGAACCAGGTCAATCTGATTGCAGCCTAAACCAACACTTCTCTAGAATAATGGTAAAGCAAAATAAATTAAACTGGTTACTAGAAAAACTTACCGTACCTGTGAATAAAAAATATATTTTAAAATGTAAATAAAAAACATACAATAAAACTAAACAGGACAATTCTCAACGTGTCTGTCCAAATGGGACCTTTTTCAAGAGACTAATAAATTATAAACTAAACAATACTACACAAAATAGATGACTGAATTAACCCTATGAGGTAGATGAAGTGATATAATAAGAAAACCTATACTAAGTAAAAATGAGAAACAACAGCAAGTAGACAATGAAAACAATGTAAGGTAGCAGATGGAAGACAAATATAAATATCCAAATGGTCGGAGAGTGTCCAACAAAGTGGAGGGTGCCGCAGTAACCAAATGAACAAATGGTAAAGCAAAATAAATTACACTGGTAATAATGCTGTATGTAGATCCAACCGGTATCACTTATATTGGCTGATACAACTGGGCAGGTGAAATTTGTGTACACTTTCTGTTGCCAACAAATGAAAGCCAAAGAAAAAGTTGGATCGGAAAAGATCAGTGACACTGTTTGGTTTTTGCTCACAGGACTATTCTGAAGAAGGACTTGCTTAAACAGTGGCTTTAAGGAACTATGTCAAGCTGATCTTACTTCACATTTGTTTTATATCAACTGGGTTAAGTGTTCATGTGGTCAACCATTAGTTCAAGTGAACCAAGTCTGCCTGTTACTATTGTAAACTGGGTCTTAAAGAACTTGGGTCAACTTGAGCATATTTCAAATCAATACAATAATACCACAAACCATGGTAAAATCTGGTTCATCCAGCTATTTTTACTAGCCACTAACTTCCACGTTGATTAAAAATGACTATATGCACAGGCCCCTAAGCTAAAAAAAAGAAACATTAAATCACAAGCTATCTCAACCGAACTGTAAATATAACACTAAACTTTGATGAGGAGGAAATGATTGGCTGAAAATAGTGTTGCCACACTTTTGATGTTCAACAGTGGAGACTTTAAGGATGGAAGTCATTTAATGTAGATGTTTCAGCTGCATTGCAATATCCCCTTTGACTTCCGGTGGCAAATATTTTTTAATGTGTTGGCCCTATCCCACATGTTATCAATCTGGCTTGCTCTGCAGAAGACAAATGTGTCAGGCCATTGGCACAAATAAAATGGCAACACAATGCATTTCCATTTTCTTGATTACATCCTGCTGGAAATCTAGTTGGACCATTGTCCTGCTATAAGAGAGATCCAGTGAGAGTTTGAGAATGAATGCTGAAGAAGAAGAAGAATCTGGCTTGTTAACCCAAAAAAGTTGCCCACTGATCTCCTCCCTTCCTCAGTGTTCATTTTCAAACTCCCACTGGATCTCTATTGTAGCAAAACAATGGCCATACTAGATTTCCAGCAAGATGTAGTCTAAGGAATGGAAATGCATCGTGTCACCATTTTATTTGCACTAATGGTCCGAGACATCCATCTTCAGTGGCATCCACTGACTTCAAAAGAATGCCCAAGTCTGTTAGAATCTGAAACAGTCTGACACAACCTTCAACCTGAAAGAAATAGGTCACCCAGACCATACCTTAAACAATGCTTCTAGAGATCTTGTTGACCGTCTGTCGCTGACCTCCATTCCTTTACAGTCTGAATCTGGATCAGATGCAAGAACAGGTGGTGCAGACGATGACTGCGACCTAGGGAGCTGCTCTTGATGAAGGTGCTGGTGTTGTACAAGCTGTGACGATGTTGGTGGCAGTAATGTTGCCATCGCAAAATTCTTGTGAGAGTCCAGAAGAAAAATATGGCCTTGAGAGACCTGAAATGTCAGAACAGTGAATAAAAATTGATGATGATGATGATGAAATAATTCCTTTAGCTGTGAGAAGGTAGATTTTAACAGCCAATAGCCTATCTGATAAAAATTCACATCCGCCACAGTAACCAAGGTGGTATTCTTACTCGTATAAGAGTATCTCAAAGGCATGGTAATGGCATGATAGTGTTAGAGGGGCATTTATGGATGTATATCCCGAAAGGAGACATTCCAGTGCCCAGCATCCCCATGTCCTGCTAGGAATGCAGTACACATTTCTGGACAACTATCTCATCATTCTTATGTCAGATTTGTTGAACCATCCGCAGTGATGGCACATCTAGCATTTCACATCCGTCAGGAGTATGTCACAAAAGGACTAATGTACAATATCTGCTGGCCTGCATCTCTTCAACATCTATGGTGCCAATTTGATAAAAGGCAAAAGCAATAAATTGAGACTAGACATATAGTGATGATAATTTTGTTCCACAGTTGATAAAACATCAGCTTACCCCTCTACTTACTTACCACAGCCGCATTCTACCTGGTAGGAAGACTGTGGCCCTATTCTTTACACCCTGAACTAGAAGACTAGGCTTGTCATAGGGTCCGTGAATGAAGATAATGATGTTAAAGATCAACACTCCAATCATTCCTGTCCAAACAACTTCCAAGTCTGCACATGCTATCTCCCAAACGTTGTAGTCAGTGCAAATACAAGTAAATTCAAGAAGGAAGCCAGAGGATAAATTAAAAATTCTTAAATTAACGGGAATTGAACCAGTCCTTTCAACAACTCCAAATCGCCAAGCAGCTCTCGTACACTGGTTTTTCTGTACTTGACCAACCGCATCTTCGAAAAAAATATGCGATTTTGTCATGACATTCAAAATGTGCACTCAAGTCATTGAGAACGGACCAATGAAGACAAGGATTATTAGAACATTCCGTACAGGTAAATTAAAAATTCCTGAGTCTAACAAGAATTGAACCAGTCTGTTCATCTGCACCAAATCGCTTAGCAGCTCTCGTACACTGGTTTTGCGGTTGGTCAAGTACGGAAAAACCACTGTATGAGAGCTGCTAGGTGATTTGGTGCCGTTGAACGGACTGGTTCAATTCCCATTAGATCAAGAATTTTTAGTCAGTGCAAAGTATACTTCACTGTCATGCAATTTTGAGGTGCGCTAGCAGATAACATGGTAGCTTACCTCCCAACAGTTCAGTGTTATCACTTCTTGCTGCAGATAATGTGGTAGCTTAACTCCCAACTCCCAGGCAGTGTTATCACTTCTTCTTCTTTGTTCATTCTCAAACTCCTGCAGATTAGCAGTATGTATTTCTAAGAATGGAATGCATTGTGCCATGGTTTACAGCTTTGGTGTGATATCTGCGCCTTTTGGCTGACACATCTGACTTCAGCATGGCTTTGGGTCACTTTGATCCTATATAGGATAGGATGGTCAATTCCACCCCATAACCTCCTTATTCACCTCTTATGACACACATGGAAAGTAAACAGTATTGCTAATCTTTGCTTTCCTTTCAGGCCTTGAAAAGGCACATGCAAATGATTGGTATGATAGACCAATAATGAGACCTTCAGACATTCCCACGTACAGAACAGATTATATTAATGGAAATGTGTGTCATGCGACATATTCCGTCCAGAACTTAGTCTTCCTTATGAATCTCCTGAAATCCCACAGTCTTTGGGCAAGTTGTACCACTTTTTCTAGCAACATGTACTCCTGAATATCTCTTGTCCAACAATGTCATGGTGGGATTTTTTAATGGAAGTAAAAAATGTAAAAAAATTTTTTAACTTAATGGCAGACACATAAACAAAATAATAACATGTCTGTATAAACAAGACCGGAGATCTGCTAAATATAAACAACAATAATAATAGCTAAAGCACTCACTGCCACTGAGGGATCGGTAAATGGAAACTCATTTTTAATTATCGTCCCTGAATGATCTAATTGAGACAAAGCAAGATCTGCAGCATCCTCTTTTACATGGCCAGTAGATACTGCAGTTGTAGTTCCTGTTGCAGTAGCTGATGTTACTGAAACTGATGATGATGTCTCAGTGGCAGCCCGAGATAAAATGCTCGCTTTCTTGCTTGTTGGTTGTGAATTACCTGAAAAACAATAGCAATCATGTTCAGGTAAAAATATGTTCAGGTAAAAATCATGTTCAAGTAAAAGTCATGTTCAGGCCAAAAATAATGTTCACGTAAAATCATGTTCAGGTAAAAAAAAATTATAAAACCTTTTGTGCTTCAAAACAATAGCAATCATATTCTGGTGTAGGATTTTGTAGTTAAAAAATAATAGCAATCATATTCTGGTGTAGGATTTTGTGTTTTTTAAAAACCCCATTAGTAACATATTCATATTCACAAATATCATTCACACATAATCTCCTACCACAAATATCATGTACACATAATCTCCTACCACAAATATCATGTACACATAATCTCCTTCCACAAATATCATGTACAAATAATCTCCTACCACAAATATCATGTACACATAATCTCCTTCCACAAATATCATGTACAAATAATCTCCTACCACGAATATCATGTACACATAATCTCCTTCCACAAATATCATGTACACATAATCTCCTACCAGAAATATCATGTACACATAATCTTTTCCTACTACAATAGTCATGTACACATAAGTTTCTCTTACTACAATTATATTGGTACACTAAGTTTTTCTAACTAAAATGATCATATACACATAATCTTCTATAACTACAAATATTATGTACACATAATCGTCTACCTGAATTAGCATGTACACATAATCTCTCTTACTACATTTATCATCTACACATAGCCTTCTCTTACCACTTATCATGTACAGATAATCTTGTCTTACTACATTTATTATGTACATATACCCCACCGAACACAGATATGTCAGGCCATTGTCACAAATAAAATGGCGACACAACTCAATTCCATTCTCTGGACTGCATCCTACTGGAAACCTAGTAGGACCATGGTCCTGCTAGCTACAAGGGAGATCCAGCGGGAGTTTGAGAATGAATGCTGCAGAATAAGAAGAAGAATGTACATATACTCTTCTCTAGCTTCACATGCTACACAGAAATCCATCAGAGAAACATATGTAAAACAATTGTAAAATCTTCTCTAGCTGCACCTGCTACACAGAAATCCATCAGAGAAACATATGTAAAACAATTGTAAAATCTTCTCGAGTGTGTTTGTTTTTAAAAGTTTGTTCTCACACTCCACCTCATCTCTCTTGTAGCGAGAGATAAGATCATTACCGAGAAGTAATGATGGGATGAAGAACAACGGTTGCAAGCGAGAAGTAATGATGGGATGAAGACCAACGGTTGCAAGCGAGAAGTAATGATGGGATGAAGACCAACGGTTGCAAGCGAGAAGTAATGATGGGATGAAGACCAACGGTTGCAACTGAGAAGTAATGATGAGATACACTTCTTTTTTTTCGATTTCTTTCTCCAATTTATGTCAGTTAGAAGAATGCGCCAATGATTATGATAATGATCATGGCGTATTTACCCCCTATGACTAGGTAACTTTTTCTCAAAACCCCGCTGAGTTTTAGTCTAAGTTTGAAATAAAGCTCTAGAGAAACCACCATATTGCACATAGACAGCCAATCTATCAAGTGCCATGCCGAGTGGCGTAGGTGATCATGTTTTTCCGCAACTCTGTGTCTTGTACTGTTAATAAGTTCAGTCGGTGACATCTTTTTGTGTCATAGTGACAATCCATCCACTGTGTCTTTCTCTTTCTCTTCTCTCTTTTGATCAATCTGGTGGTGACTAAATGTTAAAGGTTTGCTTTTCTCATCACATGCACTAATTCTTGATTGTCTCTCATTTTCGCTATAATTTGTCTTTTTACTCCATCATCTCTGAGGACGTCTACATTAGTTTTCTCTTGGCTGTCCATGGAATTTTCATCATTTTTCTAGAAAACCAAATCTCAGCTCAGTTGCCTCCAGCTCACCCTGAGCTCGTTTGTTTACCGTCCATGCTTCACATCCATAAATAAGAATTGGTTCAATATTACATCATAAAACTGAAATTTGCATATACATTGACCAAGAAAGTAAACATTAACATAGAGATCTCGTAATTCCTTAAGATTGAAACAACAATCAATGTTCCATATATGGTGCAATGCCACGAGCTGAAACAGTATTGTTACTCCGAAGAGCACTGCCCCGACTTTCGTTTGATGTCGAAGCATGCATCACAAGCACGCATCAACAAGGATTTAATCACTCACAGCAGTCCAGGCATGGGTCTCATCATAACGGAGATCATGGGCTAGGGTAGTTTAGCCATACCTAACATCCTTAGTCGCCCACGTACGACATACATGGCAGGTCACATTTTTGCCCCTCTTCGTGGTCCCAGCAACATAAGACAGGCATAGTCAGAAGAAATGTGAATTGTGCAATCAAGAGCGGCTGCGATATCTTCGCCTTCAACCCGACACTTCTAACTTCGGAAGAGTATTTTGGAGCACTATGACCTACGGGATTGTGGGTAATCAACACTATGTGCAAACCTCCTTAGTTCTTTCATATTAGATGAATGGTGTCAGTGTTACTGTTGTTTCTTTTCTTTTCGGGTTATGTCAGAAGGTTACCATACTGCTTTATTTTATATCAAATTTCTGACATCTGACTTTTTGTGTGTAGTTGACAATGGATAAATGACTTGCCATATATGAATTATTGTTTTTTTTGTTTTGTTTTGTTTAAAAAATACATTGCATAAAAGCATATATGACACTGTTTATACAAGTTCACATGAGACTCTCGTGTATAGACACTTAAGCGTTCCATTATTTTTAAAAAACACTGGCTTTAAATAACCGGCAGGTAACTAGGCCTTTTACGGAAATATCCCCCCCCCCCAACCCACTTGATTATGTCCTTTTCCTGTGTTCATAAGACAGCTGATAATTATTTATTTATTTAAATATTGATTTATTAGGGTTAGGAGAGTTGTGTTTTATTTAACTAACCCTAACCCTTACCCTAAATAAATTAATATTTAAATTAATAAATAAGCATCCGTTGTCTGATGAACGTGGAAAGGGAAATAATCAAATTGGGGGGGGGCACTTATTTCCGTATTGAACTAGTAGTTATTGCAGACAATATGAAGTAAATATGTGTAATAGCAATAAACTTGGCAGGAGAGTTTGGAAATAAGAATGCCACCAACAACGGTTGTTTTAGGTATATAGTATTCTAAATTAATCATGAAAAATTCCCCCCAAAAAACAAGATGAAAACTTCCTCTAAAATACAAAATAAAGAATTGTATACAAAATAAAACGATCACGTTAAAGTTGTAGAACTGTAAGCATTAGCTAGGTCTGGATCTTTTCAATCTTATAAGGATTATATAAAATATTCCAATTTTGTTTGGATTTTGTTTTCTAGTGATGTTTGGCTTCAAATGATAATTTTTATCTGGCAGCCCTGCCTTGTGTCCGAATTCAACTAGAGGAGATAAAACATGACACGATAGAAACAGTTTTGCATGAAACTAAAACATAATTTAAAACAATACTACGGGCAAGAAGGAATGTATTCCCAGCTCATATTTCTAAATTCATGAAATTTTAAAGATCAGACATGGTAAGTGAAACATAAATAAAGATTGGGTTTCTGTCGATTTTGTCTTAAAAACATTTCTCCCTTCTGGGGCATACACTCACAAAAAAAAACCACATCCTTTTGTCAAGTGATGTTATGTGTGTTAGGAAGTCGAGATATACTATATATTTCTCTGTTAACTACAGCGTTGCCAGATGGTTGGAACTGTTTATAGCCAAAATGTTGGTTCCCATTTTTTTCAATATTGTGTTAGGACTACAAACACACGAACTAATCAAGTATACACGGTGAAAGGGATTCGGTGAAAAACAACAGATGGCAGTAATACAATCTGGCATAGTGGAGACAAGCAAAACACCAACATGAATTGAGATTTATTGTTCACAAAGAGAACGTTAACTCATTAGTTTCAGCCCTATAAAAAGCAGACTTATAACAATACGTATAGCAGCTACATCCATCAAAATCACGATCGTTCAAGTTTATACCCCAACTACTGACTATGACGAAGAGGAAATAAATGCATTTTATGAAATAATAAATGACACAATAAATGATATCCCTAGAAAAGATATATTAATAGTACTAGGTGACTTGAACGCAAAAGTGGGAGAACGCAAAAGTGGGAGCTGACGCTTATGATCAATGGGATGGCACAGTAGCGAAATTTGGAACTGGAGAAATAAGTGAACCATCACTAAGACTATTGGAATTTGCCAACAAATTGAAACTCACTCTTGCAAATACGCTGTTTCCATATAAGCTTTCTATAATAAAAACGTGGCATGCTCCAAAAGCAGACATGCACAATCAAATTTATTTCACTCTTACACCGAAAAAATTCAAGTCCAGAATAAAAAAAAAAAACACAAGGACGAACTTTAACAGAAGCAGACATCGATAGCGAGCGACCATGATAGGGTTCTATTGACGATCAAAATTAAAGTTAAAAAGTATTATAATCAAAACAAATGCACAACATTACGATTTAATCTAGAAAAATTGAAATAGCCATAAATAGAGATATTTTAGGCAACAGTCAAAGGGAAATTTGCAGTTCTAAGCCTTGGAAATGAAGATGTTAACCCATTCACAGAAGCTATGAAATAAGTTTTATTAGAATAGTAAAAAGTACTACTGCTGTAAAACTGAATAACAATAGTACTGAACACATGTATTTTAATGTTTACTTGGTGACAATTGACAGACTATCACTAAACGGCTATGGGTGTAAACACGAAAAAATACAAATAAAATACACATGACATTTTCGATGTTTCGAACCGTTACGTCTTTATCAAGAATATACAAAAACAAACAATGAAAAAACCCAATAAAAACAGAAAAACAATGTTAGAATCACTATTAAAAAAACAACCTTAGAATCAGCAACAGAAACATAGGGGACAAGAAGAATAGCACACAAACCTTGGGTAACAGATGACATCCTGAAATTGTGCGACGAAGGAAGGGAGATGAAACAGATTAAAAAGAGGCCCATGAAATGGTAGGGTAATAATAGCAAAATAAACACAAATATCAGAAGGAAAATGACACAAGCGAAAGAAGCGTGGCTATAGGAACCGTGTGAAACAATCAATGTGGATTTAAACACGGAAACAGTAAGGTAGCATACGACACTCTAAGAAAGATAACGTCTAAAAAGATCAAAGATATCTACGATAGAAGACAAACACAGAAATAAAACAACAGATATAGCCAAAAGATGGAAAGATTATTGCAAGCAGCTATATAACTGCAGGTGTAATCCTGACTACACGATATTAGAGAATTCTGAACTAAGTAACAGAGAAATAGGAAATGCAGAAATTCTAGTAGATGAAATAAAAGAGACCATACGAACGTATGAAAAGAGGGAAATTACCTGGCGTAGATAACATTCCAGAAGAACTCTTGAAATATGAGGGAATTAATGTGGTAAATATTAAGCCCAAAATCTGCCAGAATATATGGAGCACAAAACAATGGACCACTGATTGGACACAATCACTAATAATACCCATTTCCAAGAAAGGAAATTTGAAAGTGTGTAAGAATTACATAATTATTAACTTATAACGCACAGAGTAAAGTGATGCTCAAAATATTCCTGAACATAATAAAGCACAAGTCCGAAGAATTGCAGAAGAACATGCTGGCTAAAGAACAAACAGAAGTGTTGAACAAATATTTAACATCAGAATACTCATTGAAACAAATTCAGCACCAATTTGATGTATATCACAATTTTATTGATCCTACAAAGGCCTTTGACTGTGCTTAGCATGATAATTTGTGGTAAAAGGTAAAGGTAGGTCCCATGGCATCTGCCGTCGGGGATGAAGATAACTCTTCATGTACTAAGCCGCAGCAACTATTAGGTGGGATGACCAGTCCCCTTCCTTGCTGTTTTTTTTTCCGTCCCTAACTCATGCGCCAGGTACTCATTTACAGCTGAGTCGACTGGAGGAGTGGTCGTGTCAAGTGAGAAATCACAACCCGGATTTTTTTTTTAATGTCCGGACGTGGTTTTGAACCTGGCACGCTGTAACCAGATGATAGCAAGCAAGCTCACTATCCACTAGGCTACCGCGCTCATGTATATATATATATATATATATATATATATTTATATATAATGGAGTTCCTCTTTCCCCCCCCCACCCCCGCTAGACAATTTAATTTTGACACCCCAATCATAGACAATGTTGAATCACTTTACAAAAATGCATGTAAGGTTGTCTTGCGAGCAGATTTAGAAGCTAGTAGATAGAGACACTAGTAGATAGAGACGCTAGTAGATAGAGAAGCTAGTAGATAGAGAAGCTAGTAGATAGAGAAGCTAGTAGATAGATAAACTAGTAGATAGAGAAGCTAGTAGATAGAGAAGCTAGTAGATAGAGAAGCTAGTAGATAGAGAAACTAGTAGATAGAGAAGCTAGTAGATAGAGAAGCTAGTAGATAGAGAAGATAGTAGATAGAGACACTAGTAGATAGAGACACTAGTAGATAGAGACACTAGTAGATAGAGACGCTAGTAGATAGAGACGCTAGTAGATAGAGACGCTAGTAGATAGAGACACTAGTAGATAGAGACACTAGTAGATAGAGAAGCTAGTAGATAGAGAAGCTAGTAGATAGAGACAGTAGTAGATAGAGACACTAGTAGATAGAGACACTAGTAGATAGAGACGCTAGTAGATAGAGAAGCTAGTAGATAGAGAAGCTAGTAGATAGAGACACTAGTAGATAGAGACACTAGTAGATAGAGACACTAGTAGATAGAGACACTAGTAGATAGAGAAGCTAGTAGATAGAGAAGCTAGTAGATAGAGACACTAGTAGATAGAGAAGCTAGTAGATAGAGAAGCTAGGAGATAGAGAAACTAGTAGATAGAGAAGCTAGTAGATAGAGACACTAGTAGATAGAGACACTAGTAGATAGAGAAGCTAGTAGATAGAGACACTAGTATATAGAGACACTAGTAGATAGAGAAGCTAGTAGATAGAGAAGCTAGTAGATAGAGACACTAGTAGATAGAGACACTAGTAGATAGAGAATCTAGTAGATAGAGAAGCTAGTAGATAAAGAAACTAGTAGATAGAGACACTAGTAGATAGACACTAGTAGATAGAGACACTAGTAGATAGACACTAGTAGATAGAGAAGCTAGTAGATAGACACTAGTAGATAGAGAAGCTAGTAGATAGAGACACTAGTAGATAGAGAAGCTAGTATATAGAGACACTAGTAGATAGAGAAGCTAGTAGATAGAGAAGCTAGTAGATAAAGAAACTAGTAGATAGAGACACTAGTAGATAGAGAAGCTAGTAGATAGAGACACTAGTAGATAGAGACACTAGTAGATAGAGAAACTAGTAGATAGAGACGCTAGTAGAAAGAGAGGCTAGTAGATAGAGAAGCTAGTAGATAGAGAAGCTAGTAGATAGATAGACTAGTAGACAGAGACACTAGTAGATAGAGAAGCTAGTAGATAGATACACTAGTAGATAGATACACTAGTAGATAGAGAAACTAGTAGATAGAGAAACTAGTAGATAGATAAACTTGTAGATAGACACTAGTAGATAGAGACACTAGTAGATAGATAAACTAGTAGATAGATACACTAGTAGATAGAGACACTAGTAGATAGATACACTAGTAGATAGAGAAACTAGTAGATAGAGAAGCTAGTAGATAGATAAACTAGTAGACAGAGACACTAGTAGACAGAGACACTAGTAGATAGAGAAGCTAGTAGATAGATACACTAGTAGATAGAGAAGCTAGTAGATAGAGAAGCTAGTAGATAGAGAAGCTAGTAGATAGATAAACTAGTAGACAGAGACACTAGTAGATAGAGAAGCTAGTAGATAGATACACTAGTAGATAGAGAAACTAGTAGATAGAGACACTAGTAGATAGATACACTAGTAGATAGAGAAGCTAGTAGATAGATAAACTAGTAGATAGATACACTAGTAGATAGAGAAGCTAGTAGATAGATACACTAGTAGATAGAGAAACTAGTAGATAGAGAAACTAGTAGATAGATAAACTTGTAGATAGAGACACTAGTAGATAGAGACACTAGTAGATAGATAAACTAGTAGATAGATACACTAGTAGATAGAGACACTAGTAGATAGATACACTAGTAGATAGAGAAACTAGTAGATAGAGAAACTAGTAGATAGAGAAACTAGTAGATAGATAAACTAGTAGATAGAGAAGCTAGTAGATAGAGAGGCTAGTAGATGATATAGAGAGGCACGTAGATAGATAAACTAGTAGATAGAGAAGCTAGTAGATAGATAAACTAGTAGATAGAGAAGCTAGTAGATAGAGAAGCTAGTAGATAGAGAAGCTAGTAGATAGAGAAGATAGTAGATAGAGAAGCTAGTAGATAGAGAGGCCAGTAGTGAGAAACAATGACACTCAGCTAGAACTTACCAGAGTTTCTGGGCTGTCTCTGTTTCCTGTCCATATCCACAGGAGATTCACCGCCATGATCTGTGACACTGTTGACTAGAATAAATTGAGGGTTCGCCGTTAGTGAATGTGGACCCAAAAGAGACTAGGACAGAGAGGCTAGTAGGTAGACAGACATGTAGATAGATGTATAGTTTGGTACTAAGAGTGACAGATGAATATATGTATAGTCGAGACAGACAAATCGAGTTATATACAGAAATATTGATGAATGGGTAAGCAGAGGGTATATTGATGGTGCATAGAGACAAGACTGCAGTGCAGCATCGCAAGATCTACATTCCTGGTCTAACAGCAACAGATCTTTCAGAGCCTGGATTTAACTCATCAACTCAGCATTGTCTATGACGAGGTCTTCATGTTAATACAATGTGACACCCTTTGAGCAACTTTTTCCTATGACGAGGTCTTCATGTTAATACAATGTGACACCCTTTGAGCAACTTTTTCCTATGACGAGGTATTCATGTTAATACAATGTGATACCCTTTGAGCAACTTTTTCCTATGACGAGGTATTCATGTTAATACAATGTGATACCCTTTGAGCAACTTTTTCCTATGACGAGGTATTCATGTTAATACAATGTGATACCCTTTGAGCAACTTTTTCCTATGACGAGGTATTCATGTTAATACAATGTGATACCCTTTGAGCAACTTTTTCCTATGACGAGGTATTCATGTTAATACAATGTGATACCCTTTGAGCAGCTCTTGCCTGTGACGAGGTATTCATGTTAATAGTGATTATATAGGAAATATAAATATGTTCTGTAGTTTGCAATTGCTTTCTGAGCGGGCCGGATGCGCAATTGCTTGCGGCGGGATTCGAACCCTATATTTTCACAGACGCGCTCTTTAATGCGACGCCACAGAGCCGGACATTACTATTATTATACTATTTACTAGATTGAGTAAACAAATAGGGCAGAGATTGTGGACTAGATATTGGCATCTATAAAACAAAACCATCATAGCCAGCAAAATCAAGGAAGAACAAACACTAAACATAAAATGACATGAAGGGATACTGCAACAAGTAGGCCAGTACCTGTATCTTGGACATATATTCATAAATGATGGAAGACGTAAAACAGAAGTTCAAAAGAGAATCAAGGAAGGCGCCATGTCAGCAACCTGCCGTAGGGAATGAAGATCTCTTTTCATGTACTAAGCCATGGCGACTGTCGGGTGGGGGGGTGGGGCGGGCGCAGTTCCATTCCTTGCTGTTTTTACCTTCCCTACCCGAATTCTTTTTTGGTCTGGACGTGGTTTCGAACCTGGTACGCTGCAACCTGATGATAGCAAGCAAACACACTATCAACTAGGCTACCGCGTTCCACAAAAAAAGAATATGAATGGCTAAAAGTGCATTCAATGACATGAGAAAAATATTAAAAACTAAACAAAACGCAAACTAAAAATGAAAAAATGCGATACATTATACATACATTATAGTCATACATTAATGTATGGTTCCAGAAACATGGACAATGAACACACAGCTAAAATACAGTATAGATGTCTTTGATATGTGGATACATAGAAGAACATGGAGAACTTCGTGGAAGGAGAAGGACAACGAACAAAGAGGTTCTGACAACACTTCGTATGAAAACATAACTATTATAGGAAATCAAATTAAAACAAATAGAATATGTTTGACATATTAATAGCCATTGTTGAAGACTTCACTCGAAGATAGGGTTAAACAGATATACGGGGGGGGGGGTGGATAGATATCATGGGATGGAAAGGATACAGTCTAACTGAATGCACCACCAAGGCAAGATACAGAAGATGTTGGAGGTCCGTTGCAGTCAACCTTCGATACAGAGACGGCCTCTGATGATGACGATTATTACTATTATTCTTGTTGTTATTTTTGTTGCTTCTGCTGTTTTTATTGTTGTTTCTGCTGTTTTTATTGTAGTTTTTGTTGTTATTGTGGTTGCTATTGCTGCTGATATTGTTGTGGTTGCTGCTTTTCTTGTTATTGTGGTTGTTGTTGCTGCTTTTTTTATACTGTTGTTTTTATTGTTGTTGTTATTGTTTTTATTGCTGTTATTGTAGTTGCTGTTGATGCTGTTATTGTAGTTATTATTGTTTTATTGTTGTTTAACCATATAAATATTGTTCTTGTTTTTATTGATGTGGTTGCCATGGTTACTGCTGTTGTTATTGCTGCGGATATTGCTGTGGTTGTTGCTGTAGTGCTATTGTTGCTGCTGTTATAGTTGCTGTTGTTGTTGTTAATGTTATTATTATTGCTGATGTGATTGTTGTTGTTGCTGCTGTTATTGTGGCTACTGTTGTAGTTGTTTCTATTGTTACCATTGTTTCTGCTGTTGTGATTGTTGTTCTTAGTGTTGATGTTACTGCTGTTACTGTGGTTGCTGTTGTTTCTTCTGTTGATGTTGCTGTTAGTGTTGATGTTGCTGCTGCTATTGTGGTTGCTGTTGCTGTTGTTACCGAAATCCAGTTGCTGCTAGGTAGTTCTACTCTTGGCAGCAAAATTTCATTCTTAAAAAAAGTACAGGTCTTCTGAAGTTGACGTAGCGATCCATACAGTGAATTAGTGACTGTTACGGGCGTCTGTAAATGTTTTTTTAATATATTATTACATGCGATGCTGGTTTTATCTATTCTATTGTTAACCTCCTCAACGTCGATGTAAACTACTTGTGGCAGACTTCTGTCACGATAGGTGTAATGTCAAACAGACGATCATTACTTCATTGGCGTATCAACACTTAAACAAAATAGTATAAGGGCTAGAGGTTACGCACAGATAAATACGCCTCTGAAATTATCATCGATTTTTTTACAACGTGTGAGAACGATATTCTCTTTTAAGAACGAATATTCTTACGTCACATGTGAACTTTGACATTTCTAAGGATTCCTTGTATCTATTTCCATTTCTGGTATTTAGAAGACACAAAAAATCAACATAAGTATAATTTCGCAAATTAAAGTCGCTACATTCTAGAAAATATTGTACATATATTGCTAGCATATCATGAAGTGAAGTCTATTGTCTTTTCCCAGGTGAATGATGGATGTTAGTATCCTCACTTGCCGTTAAGGTAGGGTGGAAGACTTGGTTGTCATTCCAATACAAGATGTGTCGCCTTGATTGCATTGAGTCCATGTTTGTTCAAAGTTATTTTGATGTTAGAAAACATGAAAATGAAAATGAAAAAATGCGATACATTATACATACATTATAGTCATACATTAATGTATGGTTCCAGAAACATGGACAATGAACACACAGCTAAAATTACAGTATAGATGTCTTTGATATGTGGATACATAGAAGAACATGGAGAACTTCGTGGAAGGAGAAGGACAACGAACAAAGAGGTTCTGACAACACTTCGTATGAAAACATAACTATTATAGGAAATCAAATTAAAACAAATAGAATATGTTTGACATATTAATAGCCATTGTTGAAGACTTCACTCGAAGATAGGGTTGCGCAGATATACGGGGGGGGGATAGATATCATGGGATGGAAAGGATACAGTCTAACTGAATGCACCACCAAGGCAAGATACAGAAGATGTTGAAGGTCCGTTGCAGTCAACCTTCGATACAGAGACGGCCTCTGATGATGACGATTATTACTATTATTCTTGTTGTTGTTATTTTTTATTAAGTTTTCTTGGTCTACCATTAGCTTTATGTTCAGATATTCTTTTGTTATATGCTCTTATTGGTATTTGATCTGGGTTTATTTTCATAAGGTGACCGGACGATCTTACTTTCTGTCTTTCAATATGTTCAGTACATGATATTATATCAACTCTTTCCCTAATTTCTTATTTTATCTAGTTTAGTAACCGTTGCAGCTTTTCTCAGACACTTCATCGCACATGTAAGAATTTGAAGACAAGTTTCTTTATCTACTAGTTTATCTACTTTCTCCATCTACAATAAATTGTAAATATTTCTGCAACATGTACTTACTGCGCAAAACTGAAATCCAACGGGTAAAACTAAAAACAGGGTAATGAAGTTTCATTAATCAATACAAACACACATAATTACGCACGCAAATGGACATTTGTTGACGATCCTGTTGACATCCGCTTCAATGGCACAAGCCATCGGCGCACCCGTGATATTCTGGTGGAGGCCATCAAAGCGTGCTACTCTGACGACCCGACCGGTCTCGCGCTTGAGAACCGCTATATATATATATATATATATATATATATATATATATATATATATATATATACATATATAATATATGCATTTGGAACTCTTAAACCTTTAGGGGTCAATGAGCGCCAGTCGCATGGATGGTATGTTGTTCAATCATTTCTTTGTTTGTCTCGTTTTCACATGTATTTG
The DNA here is from genome assembly GCA_034231615.1 of Meghimatium bilineatum. NCBI lineage: Eukaryota > Metazoa > Mollusca > Gastropoda > Stylommatophora > Philomycidae > Meghimatium > Meghimatium bilineatum. Next base: position 34,719,890 of record CM067306.1, read on the forward strand.
AGAGCGTTCTTTGTAGTTTCCTGTTTGTGTCACCTCTGACCTAGTTTCAATCCTTCCGGTCATTTCCACATTTTGATAGCTAGACATGTGAACCTCAGTTGTGTGATTGCTGCACGTCGTTTTTAAAAAAATGTATTATGTGTACGTAATCTTGATAAAGGCCTTTTGGTCGAAACATCTATTTGTGTGTGATTATATGTGTTTCTAGTGATCAGCACAGCTTGTTTACCGTTTCCTGCTTTACCTGTTAAATATGTCTGCAAACATTAAGTCAGATTAAAAAGGATATAATTTGGATAGTAGAAAAACTGCCATAATGGTAATATCCTCCAGAATGCAACATCAAAGTAGATAGGATCAGTCTCATGCAAGTCAATGTTTTCAAATACATGGATACCTTGATCATTCAGCAGATGGAAGGTGTATTAAAGTCAAATGTGGGGTAGCCAAATCGGGAAAAGTTTCACAAGATGTATAACACCTGTGTATGTATATATCTATCTACGTATGCGGTTTCGTCTTTGGGTCTCACCATGGACCACTGGATCAGCAACCAACCACCCATATATATATATACATACGTATCTATCTATATATCTCCCTAAGTATCGATACATCCATCTACATATGTATACATCTATAAATTTAAATATGTATATACTTATCAATCTTTATTCACATTTATCTATTTCCACATATACGTATATATATATATATATGCATGTGGGTATGTGTGTTGTGTCCGTGCCGAATACGGTGTACACGGCAAAAACCATTGCGTCTCTGTCCTAGCGATGTCATACTGCTCTGTGTAATTTTTACCAATATCCTGCACCATAACAAGGTGAGTCAACTTGGGAGATAGATAACACACAAATACTTTGAAAGACTGTAAAACGCTGATGCTCTAACCTGCATTGAACACACACAAACACAGAAAATCCCACAGGATAATAATTAGCCCAATCACTGCGCAACTGTAATATTTCTGGGGAGGGGGAGGGACATGCGCCCTGCCTACCCTCGACTCGCGAACACTGAATGACAATCCGCTTGTCATATATTGCGTGTCATCATACAAACTTGTGTTACCACAGATCCTGAGTCACATCATACAAACTTGTGTTACCACAGATCCTGAGTCACATCATACAAACTTGTATTACCACAGATCCTGAGTCACATCATACAAACTTGTATTACCACAGTGGTTGCAGTCGTGCTACTATGATGGTACAAGCAAATCTCATTATTACAACTTGGGTGGGCGGAACAACAAAGAAACCTGTCGCAAGAGTCAGAGTTGTGCCCTGATGTCGACGTATGTTTCGGCGGCATTAGACTCGAAACACCATCAAGTCGAATGGCTGCTGGAACAGAGGGAGGAGCACTTATGGGAATGCCCCACGTGCTGTGAGGACAGTTTCTAATCCTTTCAGGGAGGAAACGAGAGAGCCGAATTATTGGCAGGCAATACGGTGATAGGCGGCACATTGCTGATAAGATATAAAGCAGACTTGATCAAGGCAGTAATAAATTCATTTCAAGATGAAGATGATGTCAATGAGGCTGAGAACGTACACACACATAGAATGTTAGATATGGGAGTATCTAGAGGTGATGAAAAGTAAATCTTTTGGAAGGCCCGAAGATCACGCAATCAACACCTGACCTGGACTCTTGAGTATACATACACTAAGATGGCTGCTGGAACGGAGAGTGAAGCACTTATGGGAATGCCCCACGTGCAGTGAATCTAGTTTCTAATCAAGAATCAAGAAAAGGATGTGTTATACAGAGATTCCACTATATATATATATATATATATATATATATATATATATATATATATATATATATATATATATATATATATATATGATTCATATATATATATGATTTATATATATATATATATATATATATATATATATATATATATATATATATATATATATATATATATATATATATATATATATATATATATATATATGAATCATTCTAATACTTGCCCTAGCTCTAAACATTCGACTTACCATTCACTCTTATACTTGATTACACCATCGTTATAATATCTTGGCTTTCCGATCGCTCTAATACTTTGTTACGCCATCGTTATAATCATTTGGCTTTCCGATCGTTCTAATACTTTGTTACGCTATCGTTGCTGAACTAGACCAGCATTAGAATCATTAAACTGCTACATTGCTTAACCAATTGAGTACAGTGCGGCTCTATCTTGTGATGTGCACACGATGTCTGCTAACAATTCACCTGCAAATATTCCCTTCCTGTTATGAACTGAAGTAATTTTAAACATCGATTTATTGTGTGTGGGCGAGGTAACTCTGGCTATTTGTACAAAGTCAAGAGTTTTTTTTTTTAAAGAAACGAAAAAAGAAAATATAATTACCCTCATCAGGGTGCAGAAGGATTTGCATTGCTCTGGTGCAATCCCAGTGTTAGCAGATAACCAGGATCCTAAAAGCACCCCCTCGTGCATCCCTTCTGTAGTGGTTAAGCCGTTCGCTTTGTACTCGAGGTCGCGGGTTCGAATCTCTGGGGATTATCTCTTGAAGCTATGGAGTTCGTGCCATGAGTGGTGCTATCAGCAGGCAATGTGTTGCTTCGATGAGAAAGGCGGAGTACACATGGAGTAACCCGAGTACAATGAAGTCAATCCAGAACACATTTTCAGCCTTTCAACCTACACAAGACACGCCATATCTTTGAATAGAACATCTCCATCCCCACATTCAAAACACAGTGTAAGGCATGGGCTGGCCTGAACTGCCGGATACTCATGTACCAAAGCTCACGAAAGTGCCAGATTGGTGCGCAAATCTTCAGAGAGAATGGGTTAATCTACCCAGTACATGCTAGAGGACAGTGACATGTGCGAACATAATCCACGAGTAAACGCGACGGTAGTAGAGCGCTAAAGGGCAGCGACATGTGCGGATACAATCCAGGAGTACATGTGAAGGGGGCATGTTCCATGGAAAAGCAGGAAACTATATAGTCCATGACCTCTTACAAATGGGTATTCTTCTTCTTCAGCGTTCATTCTCAAACTCTCGCTGGATCTCTCTTGGAGTAGGACCATGGTCGTATTAGATTTCCAGCAGGATGCAGTTCATAGAATGGGAATGCGGTGTGTCGCCGCTTTATTTGCGCCAATGGCCCGACACATCCGCATACGGCGGGACAAATGGGCGTAAAATCTCAGACTTGGACAAGGTGTTCACGATGTCAGTGAAGTAAACTGCGATATATGAGTCGCACTGACCCTAGTCCAACTCTACTGTCGAGCACTTCATATACCGGGGGCCAGGCTCACAGATGAGAAAAGGTTCAGTATCTGAGGTGACAGGGGGTAATGGGTCATCTAGTCATATTATACAAATTCACTGACAGCGAAACACTTCATTCGAGATAGACGTAGATGCCCAAGTCCAAATCGTTTCTTACCGTTTTCTAGGAAATTGTCACTCAGTGACATGTTTTAGTCAGTAAAGTGAAAAGGCACAGTGGGTGATAAACCGCCATAGCTAAGAGGAGATACACTCTCACTGCCTGGAGACATATAGAAAGACTGTCATAGGCTACGGAAACTATATATATATATTGTGCGTGTTCGCCTGTTATTTGTGTATTTTTTTTAATGTAGAATTATTAGAAGACTGAAATATCAATCTTTTATTGCCTATATTATGCTAATATCGTTATCATCAACAAAAAATCTAAATCTGATGGTATCCCTACTTTCATCTGTCAATGTTCATCTCTACATTTGATGGTATTTCTACAATTTCATCTGCCAATGTTTATCTCTACATTTGATGGTATCCCTACTTTCATCTGTCAATGTTCATCTCTACATTTGATGATATCCCTACTTTCATCTGTCAATGTTCATCTCTACATTTGATGGTATTTCTACAATTTCATCTGCCAATGTTTATCTCTACATTTGATGGTATCCCTACTTTCATCTGTCAATGTTCATCTCTACATTTGATGGTATCCCTACTTTCATCTGTCAATGTTCATCTCTACATTTGATGGTATCCCTACTTTCATCTGTCAATGTTCATCTCTACATTTGATGGTATCCCTACTTTCATCTGTCAATGTTCATCTCTACATTTGATGGTATTTTTACAATTTCATCTGCCAATGTTCATCTCTACATTTGATGGTATTTTTACAATTTCATCTGCCAATGTTCATCTCTACATCTGATGATATTCCAACAATTTCATCTGCCAATGTTTATATTTCATGGCATTCCTACAATTTCATCTGTCAATGTTCATCTCTACATCTGATGGATTTCCTAAAATTTCTGTCAAGGATCACCTCGACATCTGATGGTATTCCTACTTTCATCTGTCAATGTTCATCTCTACATTTGATGGTATCCCTACTTTCATCTGTCAATGTTCTCTACATTTGATGGTATCACTACTTTCATCTGTCAATGTTCATCTCTACATTTGATGGTATTTTTACAATTTCATCTGCCAATGTTTATATTTCATGGCATTCCTACAACTTCATCTGTCAATGTTCATCTCTACATTTCCTCCAATATTCCGACTACCTTGCACTCCACCCACAGACATACACAACCAGTGCCCCTACTTACGTGTACTTATAACTCCAGATCGCCTTGTATAAAAACAACCAGTAATTCCCATACTAAATAATTCAGTATAAATAAGGCAAAGGCCCATCGAATATACCTTAAACAAATGTCATTGGACCATTTTCGTGCGCAATTATATCGTTTCGGTGAGACTTTTGATCTCATTTTTATCGAATTCCTAGAATTTTTTAAAGAAACCTTGATTACTGCAAACATGGCCACAATAGCTACAGCGCTTCCAGGCAACAGCCAAAAAATCCAGATATAGTGAGGTATAAACCCCAGCTATGGCATAGCTATACACCACAATTTATTCCTACACACACTTCCATCCAATCTTTCACACCTTTAACGAAAACAACAAATCAATACTTAACTATTTAATAATAATAATAATAATAATAACAACAATAATAATAAAACTGCATGCGCGGTGACGGAAGACGATATAATTGCATCAGATAAAGAAGCCACTGTCACAGCAAATAAAAATGTAGCTATGAACTATGACCTTTCAAATACTTACAAATCAATTTTTTCTACAATGTGGGGGGTTTTTTGAGCTAATGTTTTATTTTCAATGTATTATTTCCTCCAATCTTAATGTGTTACTTAAAATGTGTTATTTTCTCCAATCTGAATGTGTTATTGTCTCCAATCTGAATGTGTTATTTTCTTTTTAATGTTAATTTCTCCAATCTGAATGTTTTATTTCAATGTGTTATTCTCATTTTAATTTATTTTCTCCAATCTGAATGTTATTTTCAATGCGTTATTTTCTCCAATCTGAATGTTATTTTCAATGCGTTATTTTCTCCAATCTGAATGTTATTTTCAATGCGTTATTTTCTCCAATCTGAATGTGTTATATTTATTTCTTTTTAATGTGTTATTCTCTCTAATCTGAATATGTTATTTTCTTTCTAATGTTATTTTCTCCAATCTGAATGTGTTATTTTCTCCAATCTGAATGTGCTATTTTCTTTTCAATTTGTTATTTTCTCCAATCTGAATGTGTTATTTTCTCCAATCTGAATGTGCTATTTTCTTTTCAATGTGTTATTTTCTCCAATCTGAATGTGTTATTTTCTCCAATCTGAAAGTGTTATTTTCTCCAATCTGAATGTGCTATTTTCAATATGTCTATCTGATCCATCAATTTATCTAGCTTATTCATATATGTACGTCACGAATTAGATTGATGTATTGTCTATCTATCTATTTGACAGTATATGGGACGGGACAGCCAACTCCATTACAAAACCTCCCTATTCGCCTCTACGGTTACATTTTCGCTATGCTTCCCTCCCCTTTCGAGCCCAGGCAACACACGATAGTCCAGCTAACATACATATATAGATTGGCAATATTGAGATCATAACACAGAACCCAAGATCTAGTTTAAGCAAAAACCCCAGATCCAGTGGAAACAGAAAACCCCAGCTATGGCATCACTAAACACGTCATATAGAATGTGTGGTCAAATATTGAAACCATCAATTGCTTGCAGGCTTTCATGTGATTGGATGTTTGGATTCAAGATGGTCGAACATTCCTTCTTACATACACACATTGTTCCCTTCTTATATACACACATAGTTTCCTTCTTATATACACACATTGTTCCCTTCTTACATACACACATTGTTCCCTTCTTATATACACACAATGTTCCCTTCTTATATACACACATAGTTTCCTTCTTATATACACACATATAGTCATATTAAGAGAAACGACGGCATGGAGAGAGTGTTACTGGAGGGGATGATAGAAGGCAACTGGGGCAAACGGCCGACCAAGACGCCGTTGGACAAAAGACATTCAAGAATGCCAGCGCATGTCACTGAAAGATGCAGGACAACTTGCTCAAGACCGCGGATAATTAAAGAGATCCATAGGAAAGATTACGTTCTGGAAAGAATATGTCACTTGTTGATACACACATAGTTCCCTTCTTCCATACATAAACATAGCTCCATTCTTACATACACACATAGTTCCCTTATTACATATACACATAGTTCCCTTCTTACACATACATAAACATAGTTCCATGCTTACACATACATAAGCATAGTTCCATTCTTACACACACACATAGTTCCCTTATTACATATACACATAGTTCCCTTCTTACATATACACATAGTTCCCTCTTACACATACATACACATAGTTCCCTCTTACACATACATACACATAGTTCCCTCTTACACATACATACACATAGTTCCCTCTTACACATACATACACATAGATCCCTTCTTATATACACAAAGTTTCCATCTTATGTACACATAGTTCACGTCTTCATACACACAAAGTTCCTTTCCTACATACATTCAGTTCCCTTCTTACATACACACATAGTTCCCTTCTTACATGCACAGTTCCATTCTTACATACACACACAGCTCCTTCTTACATACACAGTTCCATTCTTACATACACACAGCTCTTTCTTACATACACAGTTCCATTCTTACATACACACACAGCTCCTTACATACACAGTTCCATTCTTACATATACACACAGCTCCTTCTTACATACACAGTTCCATTCTTACATACACACAGCTCTTTCATACATACACAGTTCCATTCTTACATACACACACAGCTCCTTACATACACAGTTCCATTCTTACATACACACACAGCTCCTTCTTACATACACAGTTCCATTCTTACATACACACACAGCTCCTTCTTACATACACAGGTCCATTCTTACATACACACACAGCTCCTTCTTACATACACAGTTCCATTCTTACATACACACACATCTCCTTCTTACATACACACACAGCTCCTTCTTACATACACACACATCTCCTTCTTACATACACACACAGTTCTGTTCTTACATACACACACAGCTCCTTCTTACATACACACACAGCTCCTTCTTACATACACACACAGCTCCTTACATACACACACAGCTCCTTCTTACATACACAGTTCCCTTCTTACATACACACACAGCTCATTACATACACACACAGCTCCTTCTTACATACACAGTTCCATTCTTACATACACACACAGCTCCTTCTTACATACACACACAGCTCCTTCTTACACACAGTTCCCTTCTTACATACACACACAGCTCCTTCTTACATACACAGTTCCATTCTTACATACACACACAGCTCCTTCTTACATACACACACAGCTCCTTCTTACACACAGTTCCCTTCTTACATACACACACAGCTCCTTCTTACATTCAGTTCCATTCTTACATACACACACAGCTCCTTCTTACATATACACACAGCTCCTTCTTACATATACACACAGCTCCTTACATACACACACAGAGCTCCTTCTTACATACACAGTTCCATTCTTACATACACACACAGCTCCTTCTTACATACACACACAGCTCCTTCTTACACACAGTTCCCTTCTTACATGCACACACAGCTCCTTCTTACATTCAGTTCCATTCTTACATACACACACAGCTCCTTCTTACATATACACACAGAGCTCCTTCTTACATACACAGTTTCATTCTTACATACACACACAGCTCCTTCTTACATACACACACAGCTCCTTCTTACACACAGTTCCCTTCTTACATACACACACATCTCCTTCTTACATTCAGTTCCATTCTTACATACACACACAGCTCCTTCTTACATTCAGTTCCATTCTTACATACACACACAGCTCCTTCTTACATATGCACACAGTTCCATTCTTACATACACACATAGTTTCCTTCTTACATACACAGTTCCATTCTTACATACACACACAGCTCCTTCTTACATTCAGTTCCATTCTTACATACATACACAGTTTCCTTCTTACATACACACACAGTTCCATTCTTACATACACACACAGCTCCTTCTTACATACACAGTTCCATTCTTACATACACACATAGTTTCCTTCTTATATACACAGTTTTATTCTTACATACACACACAGCTCCTTCTTACATACACAGACAGCTCCTTCTTACATACACAGTTCCCTTTTTACATACACACACAGCTCTTTCTTACATACACACACAGCTCCTTCTTACATACACACACAGCTCCTTCTTACACACAGTTCCCTTCTTACATACACACACAGCTCCTTCTTACATTCAGTTCCATTCTTACATACACACACAGCTCCTTCTTACATATTCACACAGAGCTCCTTCTTACATACACAGGTTCATTCTTACATACACACACAGCTCCTTCTTACATACACACACAGCTCCTTCTTACACACAGTTCCCTTCTTACATACACACACATCTCCTTCTTACATTCAGTTCCATTCTTACATACACACACAGCTCCTTCTTACATTCAGTTCCATTCTTACATACACACACAGCTCCTTCTTACATATACACACAGTTCCCTTCTTATATACACAGTTTTATTCTTACATACACACACAGCTCCTTCTTACATACATACACAGTTTCCTTCTTACATACACACACAGTTCCCTTCTTATATACACAGTTTTATTCTTACATACACACACAGCTCCTTCTTACATACACAGACAGCTCCTTCTTACATACACAGTTCCCTTTTTACATACACACACAGCTCTTTCTTACATACACACACAGCTCCTTCTTACATACACAGTTCCCTTCTTACATACACACACAGCTCCTTCTTACATACACAGTTCCATTCTTACATACACACACAGCTCCTTCTTACATACACACACAGCTCCTTCTTACATACACAGTTCCATTCCTACATACACACACAGCTCCTTCTTACATACACAAATATATACAGTATCCCTCCGAGGAGGTGACTACGTCACAATGCATTGCGCTAATAGTTGAAGTCACACCCGTTGGAAGGGAAGCACAGAATAATGACTGTTACTGACCAAGCATGGCGTAAGATGTGACTAAAGCAGTTTCATAGGCGGAATTGGCTATCCCATCATATTGAGGTGAAAGTGACCAATATGCCGTGCTGAAGTCGGATGTATCATGCCGTAATTCACATATATCACAGCAAAGCTGTAAAAAAAAGTGACACCAAGCTTTCCATTACCTTAACTAAATCCTGCTCATCTGCAAGAGTTTGAGAACAAAACCCAGAATAAGTTGAAGTCTTTTGTATATGAAAGAGAGATTTGGAGAACACCCCCTCCTTCTTTTGTATATGAAAGAGAGATTTGGAGAACACCCCCTCCCTCTTTTGTATATGAAAGAGAGATTTGGAGAACACCACCCTCCTTCTTTTGTATATGAAAGAGAGATTTGGAGAACACCACCCTCCTTCTTTTGTATATGAAAGAGAGATTTGGAGAACACCCCCTCCCTCTTTTGTATATGAAAGAGAGATTTGGAGAACACCACCCTCCTTCTTTTGTATATGAAAGAGAGATTTGGAGAACACCACCCTCCTTCTTTTGTATATGAAAGAGAGATTTGGAGAACACCCCCTCCCTCTTTTGTATATGAAAGAGAGATTTGGAGAACACCCCCTCCCTCTTTTGTATATGAAAGAGAGATATGGATAACACCCCCTCCCTCTTTTGTATATGAAAGAGAGATTTGGAGAACACCACCCTCCTTCTTTTGTATATGAAAGAGAGATTTGGAGACCACCTCCCTCCCTCTTTTGTATATGAAAGAGAGATTTTGAGAACACCACCCTCCTTCTTTTGTATATGAAAGAGAGATTTGGAGAACACCACCCTCCTTCTTTTGTATATGAAAGAGAGATTTGGAGAACACCCCCTCCCTCTTTTGTATATGAAAGAGAGATTTGGAGAACACCACCCTCCTTCTTTTGTATATGAGAGATTTGGAGGACACCACCCTCCTTCTTTTGTATATGAAAGAGAGATTTGGAGAACACCACCCTCCCTCTTTTGTATATGAAAGAGAGATTTGGAGAACACCCCCTCCCTCTTTTGTATATGAAAGAGAGATTTGGAGACCACCTCCCTCCCTCTTTTGTATATGAAAGAGAGATTTTGAGAACACCACCCTCCTTCTTTTGTATATGAAAGAGAGATTAGGAGAACACCACCCTCCTTCTTTTGTATATGAAAGAGAGATTTGGAGAACACCCCCTCCCTCTTTTGTATATGAAAGAGAGATTTGGAGAACACCACCCTCCTTCTTTTGTATATGAAAGAGATTTGGAGAACACCACCCTCCTTCTTTTGTATATGAAAGAGAGATTTGGAGAACACCACCCTCCCTCTTTTGTATATGAAAGAGAGATTTGGAGAACACCCCCTCCCTCTTTTGTATATGAAAGAGAGATTTGGAGAACACCACCCTCCTTCTTTTGTATATGAAAGAGAGATTTGGAGAACACCACCCTCCTTCTTTTGTATATGAAAGAGAGATTTGGAGAACACCCCCTCCCTCTTTTGTATATGAAAGAGAGATTTGGAGAACACCACCCTCCTTCTTTTGTATATGAAAGAGAGATTTGGAGAACACCACCCTCCTTCTTTTGTATATGAAAGAGAGATTTGGAGAACACCACCCTCCTTCTTTTGTATATGAAAGAGAGATTTGGAGAACACCCTCCTCCCTCTTTTGTATATGAAAGAGAGATTTGGAGAACACCCCCCTCCCTCTTTGGTATATGAAAGAGAGATTTGGAGAACACCACCCTCCCTCTTTTGTATATGAAAGAGAGATTTGGAGAACACCCCCCTCCCTCTTTTGTATATGAAAGAGAGATTTGGAGACCACCCCTACCCTCCCTCTTTTGTATATGAAAGAGAGATTTGGAGAACACCCCCCTCCCTCTTTTGTATATGAAAGAGAGATTTGGAGAACACCCCCCCTCCCTCCTGTGCACATGGTAAACAATAGCATCAACGCTCGTCATTGCAGGGATAAAACAAACACATATGCATCTATATTGTTTATTAGTTAGTCGAAAAATCATTCTCACTGCACTACACCTCGAACCATAGGTCCATACGTGATCGGATCTCCTCCTCCAGATATCCTTCAGCGTGTAGCGACAGATCGCGCCTACTCTGTGTTGGTTTACCAGTCACCACTGTATACCTACATACCGTACTTGTTTAGCCATGCCTCTCTTGACATGGTATTCCTAAAGTCTGCAGATTCAAGTATTTGTTATATCAGTCGCCCATCCTATCTCCATTAGAGCATTCAGAACATCATCTCGGTCTATTGCGTGTCCGGGTTTCCATTATCACTATACCAGCAAGCCTGTCAGCGCGTTCATTTCCTCGGACACTGGCATATCCAGAAACAAATATGATATTTTGATTATTGTCAAATTAGTCCGTTTCACCGACTCCACTAGTGTCGGTGTAGAGTACGGTACTTATTCCTGTATACGGTACGTATTCATGGTTACAGTACTTATTCCTGGTATACGGTACTTATTCATGATATACGGTACTATTCATCATATACGGTACTTATTCTTGGTATACGGTACTTATTCATGATATACGGTACTTATTCATGATATACGGTACTTATTCTTGATATACGGTACTTATTCTTGGTATACGGTACTTATTCATGATATACGGTACTTATTCGTGATATACGGTACTTATTCATGATATACCGTACTTATTCGTGATATACGGTACTTATTCATGATATACGGTACTTATTCATGATATACGGTACTTATTCATGATATACGGTACTTATTCATGATATACGGTACTTATTCATGATATACGGTACTTATTCATGATATACGGTACTTATTAATAGTCATCATTATCAGGTGCCATGCCGGCTGGTGTAGGCGAACACGGATTTCAACAGCTCTCTGTCTCCAGTATTATGTATTAAGATCGTTGTTGTTTCCCTGCCGTGCCAGGTTGTCAAACTGTCTAATATTTTCTCACGTAGTCGCCCCCTGTCTCTGTTGTCTTCAATCTAGCCTGTTGTGACTTGTTTTCCAAACCTCCCTGTCTCATGAAGTGGCCAATAATGAAGATTGTCTCTTTCTTATATTATTGATTAAGGTCTGTTTCGTATTTGACTCTTTCAACACCACCACATTAGTTTTTTCTGTCAGTCCATGATATTCTCAGCATTCTTCTACAGAACCAAAACTCTATTGCCTCTAATTTCCCACTTTCCAGTTTGTTTATTGTCCAAGACTCGCATCCAAATATTAGTACTGAAGTTATATAGTACTGCAGAACTATCCTCCTCACCTCTAATGACAAGGTCATATTACACAATATAAATTTTAATTTTTCTGAATGTTGTTTTTGCATGTCCTAATCTGCTTCTTATTTCTGTTGAACTTCGTCCATCTGCTGTAATCGTTGTACCTAAATATTTGAATTGGTGGACCTGTTTTAAAACTATATCATTCACTTTGATCTTGCAAGGCGTGATATTTTGTTTCTTTGAAATAACCATTACTCCTGTTTTCTGTATATTTCTTATTCATGGTATACGGTACTTATTCATGATAGCGGTACTTATTTATGGTATACGGTACTTATTCGTGATATTTATGGTACTTATTAATGATATATGGTACTTGTTCATGATTAAAGAAGAATAGGAATGGCTAAAAGTACCTTCAATGACATGAAGAAAATAATAACATCTAAACAAACTACAAACAAGTTAAAAGTTAGAATTATAACATGCTACATCTATTCTATCAATCAATAAACCTATAACCCTTCAGGGTCGTAGGGGTACCACATTGGATGCTTCAGCACACAGAGTCCTCCAGCGAATTCTATCCTCAGCGATGCGGATGAGTGTGGAAATATCTAGCCCTGTCCATTCCTTGATGTTGTCTGTCCATGTCTTTATTTGTCCTTCACTTCTTCTTCCACCCTCGACAGTTCCCTGCAGTATTGTTTTTGACAAGGAATCGTGCCTGCATACATGTCCGAACCATGCTAGTTTTCGTCGTTTCACTATTGAAAGCAATGGCTCCTGGACACCTGCACACATCTCTACTTTATTTCTTACGTACACATTGGTCTTATGTTCCCTATAGGAAATTCGTAGAATTCTTCTGTAGCATTTATACTCGAAAGCCTGTAATCTTCTCTCCATGTCCGCAGTGAGTGTCCAACTCTCACAACCATACAACACAACAGAAATCACCAGCGACCTATACAGTTTGATTTTCACTCCAACACTGATGTTGCTTTTCCAAATCACAGTTAGCCTTGACAAGGAAGCTAAAGCCATCTCCAGCCTTATTTTTAGTTCTGCTTTGCATTTACCATCGCTGCATATACTGGATCCGAGATATTTGAAGGTATTCACCTCTTCAAGCTTGTGTCCATTCATTATGATATTAGTCTGGTTTTCAGTGTCTCTGCTGTTTACCAAGATTTTGCTCTTATCTGAATTGATTTCCATTCCGTACTTGCTGGTAACTTTTTCTAACTTTGATGTTAATTCTTGCAATGATTGTTCTGACCCAGCTATAAGATCAATATCATCAGCGAAACGCAAGTTGCAAATAGGGCGACCTCCGATCGATATAGACGTGTTGTAGTCATGTAATGTCTCTTGTATGATGTGCTCTAAGTATATGTTAAAAAGTACTGGGGACATTATGCATCCCTGTCGCACTCCCACAGTTGTTTTGAAGAACTCTCCAATTGTATTGTGTGACAAGACAGCACTATTTGCATTTTCGTACAGAGCTTCAATAATGTCTATAATTGTGGTGTCAAAATTAAATTTCCTCAATATGTGCCACAGACCATCATGCCAAACACGATCAAATTCTATATTAATGTATGGCTCAGAAACATGGACACTAAACAAACAATTACAAGACAGAATTGATGCCTTTGCGATGTGGGTATATAGACGAATCGGGAGAACATCATGGAAAGAGAAGAAAACCAACAAAGAAATTCTAAAAACACTTCATATGAAGAAATAATTACTAAGAGAAATAAAGATACGGCAAATAAAATATTTTGGACACATTAAAAGACCTTATTGAAGACCTTACTTGAATGTAAAGTCAAAGAGAAGGAGGCAAGAAGTATTCGGATATACAAGTGGGAGAGTATCACAAGATGGACAGGTTACAGCCTAGCAGAGTGCACCACCAAAACAAGAGACAGGGGATGTTAGAGGTCTGCTGCAGCCAACCTTCGTTGCAGAGACGGCACGGTGGTGATGATTCGTGGTATATTGTACTTATTCATAGTATATGTTATTTACTTCTGGTATAAGGTACTTTTGATATACAGTACTTATTCGTGGCAGATGGTACTTACTTCTGATAAACCTAATTTACATCTGGTTACGGTACTTATTCGTGGCAGAGGGTACTTACTTTTGGTAAATCTAATTTACATCTGGTTACGGTACTTATTCGTGGCAGAGGGTACTTACTTTGGTAAATCTAATTTACATCTGGTTACGGTACTTATTCGTAGCAGATGGTACTTACTTTGGTAAATCTAATTTACATCTGGTTACGGTACTTATTCGTGGCAGAGGGTACTTACTTCTGATAAACCTAATTTACAACGGTACTTATTCATGGCAGATGGTACTTACTTTTGGTAAATCTAATTTACATCTGGTTACGGTACTTATTCGTGGCAGAGGGTACTTACTTCTGATAAACCTAATTTACATCTGGTTACGGTACTTATTCGTGGCAGAGGGTACTTACTTCTGATAATTCTAATTTACATCTGGTTAGGGTACTTATTCGTGGCAGAGGGTACTTACTTCTGATAAACCTAATTTACAACGGTACTTATTCGTGGCAGAGGGTACTTACTTCTGATAAACCTAATTTACATCTGGTTACGGTACTTATTCGTGGCAGAGGGTACTTACTTCTGATAAACCTAATTTACTTCTGGTTACGGTACTTATTCATGGCAGATGGTACTTACTTCTGATAAACCTAATTTACTTCTGGTTACGGTACTTATTCATGGCAGATGGTACTTACTTCTGATAAATCTAATTTACATCTGGTTACGGTACTTATTCGTGGCAGAGGGTACTTACTTCTGATAAACCTAATTTACATCTGGTTACGGTACTTATTCGTGGCAGAGGGTACTTACTTCTGATAAACCTAATTTACATCTGGTTACGGTACTTATTCGTGGCAGAGGGTACTTACTTCTGGCACTTATCCGTAAATCTCCTTATATTCTTGTCAAGTATTCATTGCAACATATTGGAGTATTTATCATTGACCTTGTATCAACATGTCCGAGTAATCACACTCAGCTTCAAGATTTGAAAGCGATTAACGACACAGCAATTGTTTCTTCAAACCGTCACTCAATCGCCCCAGCATTAGCAGCAACGTAAATCTTTCCCCATACTATTAGGAAATTAGATCTTTGACTGATCCTTGATTGTATTTGGCTGTCGACGCAAAGTGAAAACTGGAACTAAAATCTAGTCAGTCGACTCAGCTAAGACGAATGACGTAGTACACTGGTATTTACTATCAAGCTGTATACACTGAAGTAAGGTCTTGAAGAAAGTAGCGAAAAATTATGACCTACAACCAGAAACTATATTTCCAAAAACCTGCTTTGTTCCTTGATGATCTGGAGAACTTAATACAGTTTATCGAAGATGATGGCTCAGTGATCTCAGTAACTGACATAAAAACCATGAAAAAGAACAACACATTACTCCACAATCAGCAACCGACTGTAAACGTTTCTTGTTGGTTTTATTTTTTTTTTATTTTTTGTGCAACACGTTGCATTCCATTGATTCAACTTGAAAACAGTCGCTGCTACGTGAAACAATGCTTTCCTGACATACGGTCAAATTAGACGCACAGCGCTGAACAGTGTTACCACTGACGTTTTAGAAATAACTCCAGATTGCAGATAAGCGCAGACTATGTACGTCAATATAATTATGGTCAGTGAAGTAGTTGATATATCTTTAAATTTAAAAACAAAAAATATATTAAAATGTTATTTCGCCAAAATTTAATGTCCAATTTCTCAGCCTTCATGAGACTTTTGGTGTCTTCGTTTGTTTTTGATTTTTTGTTTTGTTGTTTGTTTGTTTTTTGGAAATTGGGAGGGTTTACTAATAATTTTTTTAAACATATTTTTTAAAATAAATTCCTAGGATTCCATGAAAAAAAAATCCAGATTCGGGAAAATTTAGCCAAAATAACCACAGCACATAAGACGACAATAAAACCCCCAGAATTAAAGGAAAAGATCCAGTTGTGGCAACGCTGGCACTTGGAAAAACTGCAGATTTTAGTTCGTGGTGAACGCAGTTTGCATCTGTGGCATGTGAGCCCACACCACCTTCTTCAACCCGCCTCCTTATTTTGTCTCAACATTTCATTAAATTTTTTTGTTGCATTTTAACAAATGTAAACAGCTAACAACTAGACAGAGAGCAAAAACAAAACAAAGCAAAGATTTTCCCTTTTTTTAAGAGGTGTGGACCGCATCTCGGAAAACCTGGGACAGTGGGGATTAGTCACAAAATTTCAATATTATTTTCTCCAGTCCGACTCTGTGGCGGTGTGGTACAGATCACGTCTATGATGGCATGCTACACATCACGTCTGTGGCGGCATGGTACAGATCACGTCTATGGCGGCATGGTACATATCACGTCTATGACAGCGTGATACATATCACGTCTATGACAGCGTGGTACAGATCACGTCTATGACAGCGTGGTAGATATCACGTCTATGACAGCGTGATGCATATCACGTCTATGACAGCGTGGTAGAGATCACGTCTATGACAGCGTGGTACAGATCACGTCTATGATGGCGTGGTACAGATCACGTATGTGGCGGCGTGGTACAGATCACGTCTGTGATGGCGAGGCACACATCACGTCTGTGGCGACGTAGTACAGATCGCGTCTATGGTGGCCAAGGTACAGGGTTTTAATCCCGCCGCAGACAATTGTGCATGAGGACCGCGCAGACAGCAATGGTAAACTAATTAACGTATTTATATTGCCTAGAAAATCACTACAGCCAACAAAAGCTGGGTTGATAAATAGGATGTAGTCTACCAATGGTGTTTTTTTTTAATTTCTCTATTTGTCCGTGTGTTACCAGGTCAAATTCTCCGGAATAGTCACGATTCCTAAACAACGACACTTATCTTGACTGATCAGACTTCTTTTTCATTTTCCGACGACACGCGGTATCTCTCGCATCAGACAAAATACGTGTCACTGTCTACAATCAGCGTGCAGGTCTATTCTGCAGAAGGACTTAGCCAAGGTTCGATAGGACAGCAACATATTTTGCCAGTATTAGATATACTAATACTTACGAGGGCGACTAGCGAGGGAGTTGACTACCCTACTATGATCTCCACTGTGATCTTCTTCTTCTGCGTTCGTTCTCAAACTCCTGCAGATTAGCAGGATGTAGTCCGGAGAACGGAATGCGCTGTGTCATGGTTTACAGCATTGCTGCGATATCTGCGCCTTTCGGCCTCACACATCCTACTTCAGCACGGCGTTGGGTCACTGACCCTATATGGGATGGGACAGCCAATTCCATCCCATAACGTCCTTAATCGCCTTTTACGACATGCGTGAAAGGTAAACAGTGTTGCTATTCTTTGCTCCCCTTTCGGGCCTCGGCAACACACGGGCGTCCACTGTGATAACGCCTTATTATTACTTACACCTGGAGCTGTCAGGATACAACTCTGCAGCACGACTCAAGATTGCAAGAAAGTCACGGCAAAGGTGTTCCCCATAAATTACGTCAACAATATTATGTCAATGTTTGACATCGAATCCCCGTCCCCTTTCCCGTCAACAACTGTCAAGAATTCAGGGACAAAACTATTCTAAAAATCGTAAAATACCCTCGTTTAATTATGTCACAAATAATTCACACCCCCCCCCCCCCCTCCTTTCAAAATAAAACCAACAATCTTAGTAGAAAATGAAAGGGAAAAAAATCAGATTTTTATAAGTTTTTCAAATTGAGACAGTTTAATTGTAGTATTCAAAAAAATGTATTGTTAACGTCAACTTTTGTCACGCACCCCTTCTCCGTCCCATCCCATTCCCCTTGTCAATAGATGTCAAACTCCCCTCACCCCAACACATTTTGTTGACTTAATTAAGGGCCGGACCCAAAGTCCCATCTGGAACATAACACTTTCCAGCTAATGGTATTGAAGCCAAGAGTCATCGCACCTGTCAAGACGCGACTATCCTGTGATACCGCCGTGCTGGAATGCCTCCCTTCAGAAGAAAAAAACATGCATCCATTAAACATCACCCTCCAACACAATCGTACATTATTTTACGTCTCTTTCGTAAAATATACGATCCTGCTGGCTCGTTGGGAATCGTCCTTCTAACGTGACACTTTTGACTTCTTCCGTGTTTTCATGGGTCACTTTGTGTCGACAGCCAATGAATAACCCGAAAAAGTCAAATACTGTCACTTTTAAAGGATTAATGTGATTAGACTTACATGACTGCATAATGGAGTCTCCTTACTGTATATACATTATCTAGTTATACTAGATTGGGACACGGGTCATGAACGCATGGACCACCGGATCGGGAACCAACCTAGCTATACTGGATTTGGTCAAAGAGCATGAACCCATAGACCATTGAATTGGTAACCAAACCTGGTAACCAGTGGTTAAAATTGTTACAGTGATGATATAACCAGTTTGAGAGATACATCTTCAGTGTAGGGGAACAACCCAACGTACTGGAGATGTGAGGGCTTGGGCAACACAGTGCAATACATGTATAAGGAACAGAAGGTAAGGAGTGTTGCCAATATTTAACTGCACAACATACTAACAACCACAAAAAACCCATGCCAGTGTGTGATCAAATTAACGAGCCGACAGCCTTGCTGGTACGGCGATCATGTGGTTAAGAGGACCTACCTAAATATCTGGTGTTCTTACACAGATAACACGAGTGGTCAATGTAACAAATGCTTGTTAATCTGCAACCTTGAGCAGAATACATAAGCACCATGTAAAGGGGGGCGTGGCTGAACAAGAATCTTGTACAGGTAATCAGAGTGATCATTCAATGACCGGGTTCCAGTAAAGACCTTTGTACAGAAAGTAAAAATGAAAGGCTGATTTTATCATTTCGTGCATTTGTTGGTCGACCTTGGCTAATTTTGGCATGCGACTTTAAGTATAAAAATGGTGGTCAACAAAAATCACGGCAATAATAAAAAAGGTGACGTATGAAGGCTTGTTTTAATTCTGTTCGCATGTCTTCTATGGATAGGATCACGGCTGTACTCAGAAACATTACAAAACCCGTGAAAGGAGCTAAAAATTAATTTTTCTGTACAACCCAACAGTTGATCGTGACGACACAAACTCCATAGCACATCCTTGTAATCTAGAGGTCTGTGTGGCGAACACTGTAGCATATACACGATTTTGTGATGGAAGCTGATGATTTAAGATGACGCTGAGTATAAGACAGCTGAAAGATGAACGTCCAACCGTAGCCGCCGACAATATAAGACATATTGGCTAATAGATAAACAGTCTTTTAGAGTGACTCATTTAGCATTACCCGTCATCTTCATTGGTCACTACGATTATACTCTATGTCGACAACCAATGAAGATGATGGGAAAAGTCAAACACGTCTTTTTAGAGGGCTGTTTTTCCATTAGCTAATAGGTCTTATATTGTTGACTGTCACGGTCCAGGAATCATGTCGCTGACTATGTATTCAGATAAAGCCAGGGGTGGGGGCTGGGAGAGGGGGGAGAAGAGAGAGAAACACGGAAAACATGTCATTAAACATCAGTTGTGAAACTACCTCGGCATTACTGCAAAGGTCACAGATATGGAATCTTGGAAGAGTTATTGATTAGTGCCATACCTGGCTTGTTCTCTCGGTATCGTCTCTCTGCGACAGTGGTTCCCAACCCGAAGCAATATAGGCCACCAACGGGCTAACAGGTTGTCGCAAGAGGAGGGGGGGGGGGGTTTCACAAGAAACTACGATGGGGGATATGTCCATTTATTATGTCAATAATTAGTCGCCAATTCTTGACCACCGTCCCCCTTCTTATGTATGTCAAAAAACATATCAACCACCCGCCCTCCCCATAAATTTATTTTGTAGAATATGTATCATGTTTTTTTTTTAATTATGCTTTTTTTATTCATACAATTTAGTAGTGTATTAAAAAACAGCCTTGTTGACATCAGCTTTTGTCAACCCTTCCCCTCCTCTTGACAACAGCTGTCAAACTTTATCCTACTCCACCTCCCTTAATTGTTGATGTAATTTGTGGACAGCCCATATGGGGAAAAAATATTTTTATTAGGCGAGAGGGGTAGCTACAGCCAGGTAACTAAGAATATTTTAAAATGCATAACGCACAACAAATAACATATCATACATAACATATAAATAACATAACACACACAACACATATAACATCATCATTATATTGATAAAATACGGAGAATGAAACAGGAGAATGAAAGAGGGAAAATGAAATATAGAGAATGAGATAGGGAGAACGAAATAGAGAGAAAATAAAGTAGAGCGAATGAGATAGGGAGAATGAAATAGAGAGAAAATAAAGTAGAGCGAATGAGATAGGGAGAATGAAATAGAGAGAAAATAAAGTAGAGCGAATGAGATAGGGAGAATGAAATAGAGAGAATGAGATAAGAAAATGAAGTAGGGAGAATTCAACAGAGAGAACGACATAGAGAGAATGAAATAGAGAGAATGAGATACGGATAATGAAATAGAAAGAATGAAATATGGAGAGAAAAAGTGTACGAACGCTCTTGTGTAGTCGAGAACTGAAAAGAGCAAACAATAGCAACATTCACCTGTCATGTACATCGCAAGAAGAGATTAAGGCGGTTTCGCAGGAGTTGGCTATTTCACGCTAAAGAACACAATAACGCAAGAGTCACGCTGGTGTAGGATATTTCATGCCGAAACACGCAGAAAATGCAACCAAACTGCAAACCACGACACGGTACATTCTGCTCTTCGAACTCTTATCCATCATCATCTTAGCCTGCCCTTATCCCTGCTGCCAGCAATCACAACTTCCATTATTCATTTTTCCATACTGTTATGTTCGTCTACTACAGGGGTGGGCAAACTACGGCCCGTGGGCCGCATGCGGCCCGCCATTTGATATTTTGCGGCCCTCAAACACATTTTTAAATACACGAACATTGTTAAAATATTTGCAAAACGTTTTATCCATATTAGAAAATATACTGTTATAGTGTAAGTCTGTTAGAAATGTAATTTATTTCAGAAGTTATCTACATTATGTAAAACTACCTTTCTTTACAATAAAAATATTTAATTGATTATTCACCGAGAATTTTAAACAAAAACATACATAATATTATATGCGGCCCTCCAATAGCTTTACAATTTTCAATGCGGATCTCTGCACAAAAAGTTTGCCCACCCCTGGTCTACTACATCGTATTTACAGGAATACCAGAAATAAGTAAGGAGTATTGCAACAAAATACGTGACACACTATATCAACATAAACAGACGACGTTTCATTAAAAGTCTTCATCAGGACAAAAACAAACATACATTACAAAATTAAATCACACCTTAATTATTTCTGGGTTTTTTTTTCCTTATTGCCCTGTGTTGTACCAGCTCTCATATCTTTAGTAAACCTGGGAGTAAACATCACCTATCGCATAGACG
The DNA here is from genome assembly GCA_034231615.1 of Meghimatium bilineatum. Lineage (NCBI taxonomy): Eukaryota > Metazoa > Mollusca > Gastropoda > Stylommatophora > Philomycidae > Meghimatium > Meghimatium bilineatum. Next base: position 34,742,244 of record CM067306.1, read on the forward strand.
GAAAATTGTTCAACCTTCGGCGACTTCGAGGAAAAACCACAGTTAAATCACACACAATCAGGGATCTTCTATTTGCTGATGACTGTGCCCTAAGTGCCAACTCTGAGGCTGATCTACAATGTATTATAGACAGATTCTCCAAAGTCTGTACCAACTTTGTGCTTACCATTAACACAGAGAAAACAGAAGTCATGTTACAACCAGCACTTGGCAAAAGCCATCTCGAGCCCTGCATAAAGGTAAATGGTGTAGCACTGAAAGTTGTGAATAGATTCACATATCTAGGCAGTACGTTATCACAAAATGCCAACGTTGATGATGAAGTGTATACAAGGATCGCCAAGGCAAGCAGTACTTTCGGCAGATTGTACGCAAATGTTTGGATAGAAATGGCATTAACCTACAGACTAAGCTGAAAGTTTACAGAGCAGTGGTACTTCCAGTGCTGCTATACGCTAGTGAAACATGGACTGTGTATAGACGTCATGTGAAAAAACGCAATCATTTTCATACAAATTGTCTCAGAAAAGTTATGAACATCAGATGGCAAGACAAGATTCCAGATACCACTGTCCTTGATAGAGCTGGTATCCCAAGCATTGACACGATCCTGATGCAGACACAGATTCGTTGGGCAGGTCATTTGGTGCGTAATCCAGACCATCGTCTGCCAAAGATACTTCTCTATGGTGAGCTAGAGAAGGGTATACGATCTCAAAATGGCTAAAGAAAGCGCTACAAGGACTCGTTAAAGAACTCACTGAAAGCCTTTGAAATAGACCAGGATACATGGGAAGAACTTGCACAAAATAGATCTACATGGCGTTCTAAAATAATAAAGAGCGCATCATCTTGTGAAAAGAAGAGAAATGCAGCAGCTCAACAGCGGAGAGCAGCTAGAAAGTCACGGATAGACCAAGATCCGTCTACAGTCGTTATTCCATGCCCAAACTGTCCAAGGACATTTACAGCTCGAATAGGGCTCATTAGCCATCTCCGAACTCAAGGACATAACTAAAATTGAATTTTCAAAAGTGGATGTAACAAATGGTCATCATCACTTGTGATGGACGAACAACACATATCTTTAGTGCGTTGGGTTGTTCCCAGATACTGAGCAAACGTATTTACGCTGCCTAAAAATCACTACATCTAAAAAAATCTATGGCCTCATCGTTACTCCCTGAATAGGATACGCCAACATTTTTTTTCAATAGTGCCACGAAATAAATAAATATTGAGAACCGCTGCTCTAGTCGACTTCTGCAACACTTTCTTCCCTCCATCCATCACTCAATGTTTCTAACTTTGTATATGCCCATATGCGCGCACGCACAAGCAAGATCATATTTTATCCAGAGTAAATCCCTATGTCTTAAATAAGGATGACAAAAGGCTGCAGCATCACACTAGATGGGATATTAACATGAAGGAAACTACGAGCTGAACACTATCTACAGAATCAATTGGTGAAGACAAGCTAACATCGCACTAGATAGGATATTAACATGTAAGGAAACAAACTAGGGGTTGAACACAACTACCTACAAAATATATTGGTGAAGACAAGCTAACATCGCACTAGATATGATATAACCAGGTAAAGAAAATACGAGCTGAACACAACTACCAACAGAATCAATTGGTATATACAAGCTGACATTGGGCAGGTATATAAAACATTTCGGAGCTGTTTACAGCTTAGCTGGGATATCTGCGCCTTTCGGTCTACAGGTCAACCTGTCCACCCTTCACCTTCTATTCACCTATCCATCCTTTTCTTCGCCTTATACTCATTTGTCCATCCTTCCCTTCCTGTACATTTGTTTACCATCCAATTATATTTATTGATTTATCTGCCGTCTGTTGCTCTTTGCACACACAAACACGCACACATGAGTATACATATTAGAGTACACACACGAGCGAGCGTACATAGATACACACACACAATATCATATTAAAAGATAAAAACGTATAAACAAATTGACTCAATAATGCCTTCATCTGTACGAGTATTTAATCCAGCACGAGGAAAGAGAGAGAGGAGAGATGCAAAGTTTTCTCATGAATATCTTTATCAAATAGTACATGCCTTAAATATAAGGTGTCTATAAATTCATTGTGCACTTACGTCACATAGATCTGCACATTAAACACTCATAATTCATATGACGCAGTGTTACTAGCACTGGGGTGAAAGGATTTTTCAGTGAGCATGAACAGAAGTGTGCAGTTCTCCGAATCCTGGATGATGAGTATCGAAAGAAAATACCGACCGGAGTATATATGAATGGATCAGCATATAATGTAGTGAAAAATGGAGGAAGAAGCGGTAATCAAACAATGTTAGGGATACAATTACAGTACCAACTGTGACATTCTGTCATAATTACGATGCTGAAATCTAGGCAATCAAGGTGGCAATTGAAAAACTGCTGAGTGCCAATCTTGGTTCATAGCGTGTAGTATCCTAACAGATGCAAGAACAGCACCCCCAAGCAATCCGGTCTAGACAACTACCAGAACTGCACATACTAATGACCGAACTAAGCAAACAGAAGATATGCAGTGGATACCATCGAATTTGTGGAATACCTGGACACGAGAATGCACATCAGGTTGATAGAGGGTGCTGGTGATTATCAACCAGATATGTCAAAAACTTACCACCAAAACAAACAGACCATTAAAGAAATTAGAAAACCAACACAAGATGACTACAAGATTATGAACAGACCAGAACATACTGTCATTCTTTGCCTCACAGCAGAACAAAACAGACTCCATAACCGTAGCCACATGTATACTTCTTCTTCTTCTTCAGCGTTCATTCTCAAACTCCTGCTGGATCTCTATTGCAGTAGGACAATGGCCCTATTAGATTTCCTGCAGGATATAGTCCAGAGAATGGAAATGCGTTGTGTCGCCGTTTTATTTGCGCCAATGGCTCGACACATCCGTGTATAGAAAACTCAAGATTGTCAACCCATCTATGCGAATAAACATCTCAGAGATGTCTCTATATATATATAAATATATAACCTATATATATATATATAACCTAGCGTAATTTTCATGTTTTCATTGAGTACTTATGTAATCATCCAGTTCAGGCTTCACTCGTCTGCTTTGTGTTCTTGATTAAGACCCTTGGGTCGAAAAAAAAAACACAGACACCTACCACATCGAGAAAATGCTCTTTAATTAACTATATACAACTGACCTGACGTTTTCCGTCTTTTGTTTGGTTTGTCGCTGACTTTCACGCTGTCACTGCTAGTTTCCTCTGCTTCTGATGGTAGAAGAAAAGGAAAAATAAACAAGTAGAATAGAGTGCGCTATATTCAACAACATAGGTCACACAACAGTCAATTAAAAAAACTTAGCTGTGTCTTTCGTCACGTATAAATCATGTGGACTCGTTGGTTTTATCCATCAAAAATGACGAACTTTTTTATATGTGATTTTAATTAGCTGTCGGTACAAATTATGTAATAATAATAATGATAAACGGCACATTTTTCAGAGACAGGTTGTTCTTAAATGTGGGAGTTGTTTTTTTCGTACCAACAGTCATAAACCCGGGACTGCCACAAGGGTCACCTCTGTCTCCAGTATTATTTAATGTGTATACAGTTCTAATTACAAGCTGTCAGATTGCAGATCCGGTGAGAACTATGTCTTATGATGATGGCATCTTGGTATATAGGCAAGGCAGAGATAGAGAAACTATCGCCAGGAATTTGCAGAGGGAGTTTGCAGAGGGAGTTTGCAGAGGGAGTTTGATCGTATAGGGGATTGGTGCAGTAATTCTGGAGCTTTTGTTAATCCATCAAAAGCATCGATAACATAGTTTTCCCTAAATAATCACATAGTGAACACGTCCACGCCATCGGTTACTTTGAGAGGGGATGTCCTTGAGAGAACCAGCACAATTAAGTACTTAGGGGTTATGTTAGACCGCAGTCTGAGTTGCAAAATTCATGTTGACCTCATCATTGTAAATGCTTATAAAGGTCTTGTGGCGATGAAAATTATGGCTGCTGCTCAATGTTAATAGAGATTATTATTTCTGCTGTATCGGGGATTGGTGATGGCGGTGGTAGGGTACGCACTGGTGATTCTGACACTGAGTCAGACTCAAACAGAAATATTGGATAGAATCCAGAAGAGACAATGCGATATATTTTGGGGTGTACGAGAGATACGTCGGCACGGGGTATGCGATACTTAATGTATTGCCCAACTGTAGAGCAAATAATACAAATCTGCAGGACGCGGGACTATCTACACATTACTGCTGATGAAGAACATCATCTACACCCTGAAATTCTCAAAGTGAAAGGCAGTCGACTTAAGAGAGGAAAGTCGTGGATAAAGCATACAGAGGATATTATACAGATGTGTGCAGATTGGAAGATGTGCTACCTGGTACGGAATGGAGTCGTGCACCCTTAGATTGTTACGACAGGCATCGCAGTAATAATAACACAATAGAGAATGTAGGAAACGGTGTCCGACAGTGGTGGAGTCGGAGGTACTCGCTCTAATCGGTGAAAATTCCAGGGAAGATGATATGATTATATATACAGATGAGTCGGTTGAGAGACACATCAGGAGTGCCTCGGCCTTCACAGCTTAGAGGTGGGGATAGACCATCAGAGAGGAACTTGGTGCTTTCGCTCAGACGACAAGCAGCATGACAATGGAGATTTTGGCAGTAACCAAAGCTTTGGAATGGGTGTGCTCGCCAGACTATCTGCGAGCATGCCTGCATGCTCAGTGACTCGATGAGCATGATTGTGAAAGTTCAGGCGGGATACATTCGGGAACAGTGGCTGGATGCAGTGAAGAATTCATGTATGCGCAGTGACTTTCATTTTTGTGCCGGGACATGCGGGAGTCCGGGATAATGAGAGCAGATAAGTTGGCTGCACACGCTGCTACTACGGCTATTGGTGGAGCGATGGATCGAGCAGACATTTTGAATGCTCTACGGGAAAACGCACGAACAAATTATTGTATAAGTGACGACGACTCTTGTTTCATGACTAAAGAAATTTGGTTTTAAATGTGGTGTCGCTAAAAAGAAGCGGTTTCGTGGAAAAGAAAGAATGATGGTCAATCAACTGCGTACTGGGACAGTCAGTCAACGTGTAATGGTGGCTACACTCAAGGAGAGATCTGAGAACCTATGGACTTGTCTGGAGTGCAGTGACGATGATCCAACGACTAACTAACTAACGATAATGATAAAAATAATAATCATAACCCCGACAGGGACGTAGGAGTGTCACACTGGAGACAGCACACAAAGCTCTCCATACACGTATATCTTCAGATATTAGGAGGAGTGTAAGAAAAGCATGCCTAGACCATTCTACTACTAACACTACATTCTACTACTAACACTACATTCTACTACTAACACTACATTCTACTACTAACACTACATTCTACTACTAACACTACATTCTACTACTAACACTACATTCTACTACTAACACTACATTCTACTACTAACACTACATTCTACTACTAACACTTCATTCTACTACTAACACTACATTCTACTACTAACACTACATTCTACTACTAACACTTCATTCTACTACTAACACTACATTCTACTACTAACACTTCTCTCTACTACTAACACTACATTCTACTACTAACACTACATTCTACTACTAACACTTCATTCTACTACTAACACTACATTCTACTACTAACACTACATTCTACTACTAACACTACATTCTACTACTAACACTTCATTCTACTACTAACACTTCATTCTACTACTAACACTACATTCTACTACTAACACTACATTCTACTACTAACACTTCATTCTACTAAAAACACTTCTCTCTACTACTAACACTACATTCTACTAAAAACACTTCTCTCTACTACTAACACTACATTCTACTAAAAACACTACATTCTACTACTAACACTACATTCTACTACTAACACTTCATTCTACTACTAACACTACATTCTACTACTAACACTTCATTCTACTACTAACACTTCATTCTACTACTAACACTTCATTCTACTACTAACACTACATTCTACTACTAACACTACATTCTACTACTAAAAACACTACATTCTACTACTAAAACAAAGCAACAAAAATATTAAAAATTGATACCCAACAATGCTGGACATATTTCAGTTGAATGTTCCAGCATCAGATGCTATTGCAGGTCAGAAAACTAGTAAGAGTATATCTTCTTCTTCAGCGTTCATTCTCAAACTCCTGCTGGATCTCTCTTACAGCAGGACAATGGTCCTACTAGATTTCCAGTAAGATGTAGTCCAGAGAATGGAAATGCGTTGTGTCACCGTTTTATTTGCGCCAATGGCCCGACACATCCTTCTTCGGTTTTAGTAAGAATATATGTTCCTGAACACACGAGGGCTCCTCGAAAGTGCTAAGTCCCTTTCAGAGAAACGAAAATGTCAATCACTCACATAATAGCTTTGACAAAGATGAATTCCCCCCCCCCCCAACACAACGTATCATCGTACCAATTTTCAGCATGTTGGCTAGGGAATCTGTCTCAACGGGACATGAACAAATTGTATGTGTAAATTAGTTCACTGTTTACTCTTGTACATCGCATGATTAAATCGCAAAATATTTCACTGAGGAATATGAGACAGCAAACAATTTCTAAGTACCAAATAAAACATTTATTGGCGGTGATTCACTAGTTTTCCTTGCAAAAATTTTTTTCTGTTTACGCTAGTTCGTTACCGACGGTTATAAAAGATATGTCTGCTAAATTGGGAATCATCCCCGTATTTCATCAATGAAACAGTACCATAGTTCGTTCCATTATTCGTGTTACTCACTTGAGCTCAATTTTCACTAAAACTACTTTATGCATAGTAACCATATTTCTCAGTTAGTCTTGTACACAGCACGACCTTAGGAATTCATATTTTACAAATTGATAAGTAGATAGGAAAATGCACAAAACGTTTCTTTGCTATATAGTACTGCAAAAGCAGCAAAAAACTGGCACTCACTTTTTAAAGTTATACACAAAATTGTGGATGCACAGGTGCATCCCGACTTCATATAATAACTGGAAATGTGATATAGTTATCTTTACGTCATGAGTTTATATGTAAAACTGTTGTTATCTTTGACGATCAAATAGTCTTACGTTTTTCTTGTAGCATTGGTGTTGAAGAGGAATGTGTGTATTTGATTATTGTATAAAGATGACTGCAAACAAATCAGAGTGAAAAGGAAAACAATGAAGTACCAGATGATTTTGTTACAAGTCCGTGATATTGTTAGATATTTGGTCGATGTGAGAACAACAGAGATTCCCACATTCCATATTTTCTGTATACTCTGAAGATTCGATGAGATCGACTACCGTTAAGGGCTGGATAAACTGCAAACCATCTCGTTGCCAATGTATCTCTGTCTCTTGAAGTACATGCTCTTCACATTTTCTCCAGTACTCAACATCTATTTGTGCGAGAGCATTGTGTGTTATGTTTGTTACATCAAAAAGTTTGAAAGTCTTGTTTAGTGCGGCAACTTGATCTTTGACTGTAGCCAACACAAGTACAATAGTATTGAGAAGTGAATGGTAAGGTGGTATCCGAAGAGAATCACGACCATGCTCAGCGATGACAGTGTCAATTACACAAGTCTTCATCTTATTTTTTTCCATTTTACATGTTCTAACATTTCTGGTTTGAATTTATTACTGCAAAAATACACATTTTCTTGTGTGCTTGGCGAAGTGGAAATTTTGTCTTCTTGCGCAACCTCATTATGATAGGAGGCATTGTCCATAACAATACATGACGGCCTATCCAGTGCTGGTAGAAGTGCGTTCACTAACCAATTCCTGAAAATAATTCCATTCATTTCGTTGTGGTAGTCTCTACCATCTGTAGATAATGATTGAAAAACAAGTTCTGTACCACTGACAAGACCATTTGCATTACGGTCTGCGTGATCTTTTCTGACCTTGCTATCGTTCATAATTTACGAAATTACAGTCCTGTTTTATCCAACGGTTAAATTATATTTTATTTAAACCTAGATCATGTCGTGTTCTCTTTTTATGATTTTGTATGTCACAATATAAACGGCCTATTCTAGCTTCTTTGCAAAACTGTACATTTGTTTAATCACATTTTGCATAATAGTGAATTTACACGTCAAACTCATATTGTAACAAAACTTTTAACTACATATATAAATTGGTTAAATTAAACAAGATATCGCAATAAATACGTCGAATATGCGATACGCCTTTGAGTAAACTGGAGTTTAGCTATTATTCTAAGATTAAACAATTACACCATCCAACAACAACAAAATTTTGGTACTAGCATTAAATGCACTGATAAATTTTCTTCTTTATGTATATCCCAGTTTTTCCGCGCTTTTCATTGGTGACAATCTTTACAAGGCATTACAATGACCAATGAAAATCATGAAGATATTCATGCCAAATAAATTCACGAAGTCTCTCAATAACAAATCTCTAAATAAACGACAATCCCGCAAAGAAATACGCAATAGATGTAGTAAAGCATGCCAAGCCCTTGGGCAAATGACACCCCAATCTTCAGAAACAAAAATGCATATTAACCCAAAATAATTATTATGCCAACGCTGTGCTACCAATGTCAAACATGGACACTGGACAATAACAACACAAGACAAACGTAAACTTGTGACAGCTGAAATGGCATGCTCACGCAGAATCCTATCGCTAAGAGACAGAGTGAGGAATGAGGACATTAGACAAAGAACTGGAACCGCCCAATTTTGGAATATAATGAGAAACAACAGATACATGGTTTGCACACATCAGCAGACTACCATCAGACAGCATACCTCAGCAAGCTACGCTACACAGATACGGTGAAGGCAGACCTAGAGGCTGACCACGAATACACTGGACCACTGAAATAAACGAGGCGACGAATTCCACAATATAATCAGCGCACACGAAGGCTATCTCCAGAACTCTTCTACCCTTGACGCTGAAAGGCAACAAAGGGTTTAGCGATCAGATAGATATATAGGAAGTATGCTACTGACTACGATTGGCTGACCTCTATTTACAACATTTATATCAAATTATTATTACTTACGTTGGTCTCACACGCGTGAGGTCCAGAGTTCGATCCCCGGTAAGGAACAGGATTTTGCTTTCCTGTCGGAGTGTAAATTTTTTTTTTAAACTCACCCTGAACATGATGTGGCGACAGCAAGGGCATGCGGCTTTACCAGACAAGCCACTCGAATAATACCTGTAACTCCCTAACGGGAACAAATTCAGTTGACAATTAATTATTACTTACAGCGCGACAAAGTCGTACTTTATGCATGTTTCTATCCAGGTTATGTCATCAACAATTGCATTGTTTGCCTCTAGTGATCCTCTAAGTAATACTGTGGTAACCTATAGCACATCCTTTTATAACAACTTTTCCTATATAACAACTTTTCAAAATACCCAATTTTATGCCCCCTTTATTGTTTGTACTGTATATAGCGACTTTCTGTTATTACATACAATTTCATCGGTCCAGACCACATTGTTATAACGAGAATTGACTATATTCTGTACTTAAGCAGTGACTCTCGCCAATATTAGACCCACTAGCGGAATCAAAACAAGCCTTCATACAAGACAATTTTGATTATTGCCTTGGTTTCGTTGGTCCTATGTGTATAAGTTGTGCCTCCTTCCAACGCCGATCAACGAAATGCAAGGAAATAGTCGACAAAATGACGTATGAAGGCTTGTTTTGATTCTGCTGGTAGTTGTTCTATTGCTGAGAATCATGGTTTGACCTTGCTTTACCAAACTTGCCTGAAACTTATTCACATACTTCATTTTGGCTTTTCACGAGTTCAAATCTAACTCACGCCGTTACACTCTCCAGAATAAAACCCTTCTCCAGAATAATCCAACGCACTGGTCCCAAACAGAATCACTAATCTTTGCAAATGCGATCGATCATTGGTCATTATATTTATATTTTGTACGAACAGCCAATGAAAACGAGAAAAGTCGGAACAGCAAAGACAAGATCGCTGTTTGGGGTGGATCATCGAGCAGGACTATACTGTAGAAGTACTTGGTAGCATTATTCCACACACACAAAATCGTATCTCAGGACTATACTGTAGAAGTACTTGGTAGCATTATTCCACACACACAAAATCGTATCTCAGGACTATACTGTAGAAGTACTTGGTAGCATTATTCCACACACACAAAATCGTATCTCAGGACTATACTGTAGAAGTACTTGGTAGCAGTATTCCACACTAAGACGACAAATACAACAAAATAATTACTTTTATTACGTCAGTAGAACAGTGTCCCCCATCTACAAGACTGGTCTGCGGTAATAACCCAAACAGTGGGGAGAAAAGTGTCAGAAATGTTTCCAACACAGACAGAAATCCACTTACATCTCGTCATACCGGTACAGCTGTCAGAAATGTCTGAAACGTTCAATTTTCGCGTCACATAACTCTGACTAAACATACACTCACCCACAGTATATGCAAAGATGTGTCATTGACTTACATATCATTGCAAACAAACAAAAAAAACACAAGCACACAAAACGACATCACTTACTGAAAATCGAAAGTTTACAAACAACCAACAAATTAAAGGAAGTTTCCCGCCTCACTGTATGCTTTGTGACAAGGTTGCCATATTAGCCATCCTAGCACACAGATAACAACGTTAGTTATTTGGAAAATACCAGCCATAACAATTTATATTTTGGCCAATTTTATTGCTTGCGCTTTTTTTTTAACTGTTTCTATTTTACATTAATGCATGGCTCAGAAATATGGATATATGGGTAATGAACAAATAACTAGAAGACAGAATTGATGCCTTTAATATGTGGATATATAGAAGAATATTGAAAACTTCATGGAAAGAGAAGAAAACAAAATAAAGAGGTTCTAACAACACTTCCTATGAAAAAAAAAGAACTAAAGATAAAGAACTAAAGGAAATAAAGATAAAACAACAAATATTTTGAACATTGTAAAAGACGTGAAACCTTGTCGAAGACCTTACTTGAGGGTAAAGTCGAGGAGAAGAGAGCAAGAGGAAGGCAGAGGATACAAGTGGAAGGGAAATGCGACGATGTACTCATGTTACATTCTAGTACAAACATTCTCAACCCGGTGCTCGCAAGCAAGAGATATTCTCGAACCCCAGGAATTGCGAGCGATTAGCGCTTTCTTCCTATGTGCAGTGAGAGGTTTCTCCGAGCTTTCTTTAATACCCATGAGGCTTCAGTTTTCAGCTTAATGAAATGCCTATTGACGGAGCCTTCTACTTAGAGAAGAAATAGATCATGAGACGAACTGATAGTTTACCTGGGTTACCCATTATTTGTCTATTCTCTGACGACGCGCTTCGCAGGCAGTGAGCTGTTTCTCATGTAAGAAGACCATTCCATTACCACACTTTGTGCCCCATGGCCTAATTTCTTCCTTGTGAGCCGTGATAGGCAACGTCGACGGTCAAATTAGACTTAGGGTTGATACACCTTCCTAGACGAGGTGCTACTTTGTTAAACACATCATGGGTCTGGGATTTGACCTGTGCATTTCTCACGCACTCGCCTCGTCCACTTGAGATGGCCTTCCAATACATTGCCCATCGCCAGATGCGGTCTGTGTATTATTACTCTTCGCCATGTATATTACCCACAGGAGTAGATAAAATACAAATCTCGAACAAGGAGCTTCGCAGTGGGTCCTTGAATACTTCTTCTTCTGCATTCGTTCTCAAACTCCTGCAGATTAGCAGGATGTAGTCCGGAGAACGGAATGCGTTGTGTCATGGTTTACAGCATTGCTGCGATATCTGCGCCTTTCAGCCTGACCCATCCGACTTCCGCATGGCTTTGGATCACTGACCCTATATGGAATGGGACATCCAACTCCATCCCATAACCTCCTTATTCGCCTTTTACGACATGCCTGGAAGGTAAACAGTGTTGCTATTCTTTGCTCCCCTTTCGCGCCCCGGCAACACACGGGCGCCTTGGACACTGAACCTAATTCTCTCTGTATGAGCCGTGATGGACAACGGCCGACAGTCGAGTTGGACTTGGCTTCCAGTGTCGTTAGACACTTGCGCCCCCCCCCCTTACTACGTTGCCCGCAGTGTCCAGAGTATGGGTCTCAGCACTACTTCGGTCAGACATTTGAAAAATGCACTCCTCGACATTTATTCAGTGCTTGTCCAGTGTGCAATGGGGAGCTGTATTCAAAGTTCTCTTTATTCCATACCCAGGAGTGCATGTTCAAGTTGGCGTATCCAATACTTGAGTCATGACTCCTACTTTGAGTGGGGTCAATTGTGATGGGACATTTGGGCTTCTCTGTGTGTTCCAGCATGGACAGCACTTTTGCCAGTCGGTCTCGTGTTGGACTATTGTAGCTTCATTACACTGAATTGATTCACACACTACGCTGCCCTCTAGCGTGTGTAACCTTTTCCAGATTCGGTGTGTACTCGTAAGATCACAGTGTGTCGGAGACATTGACATTGGTCGCCCTTCCAATGTTTCTCCTTTTTAAGCCGGACGAGTCGGAATGCACAGGTATCTTACATGACAGTGTGCCGACAGTGATGTTGGGTGTAATGGCGTAGAGGTTTCTGGGATATTTCTTGTCTCTCTAATGTCTCTCTCATTCTCTAACTCTCTAATGTCTCTCTCATTCTCTAACTCTCTAATGTCTCTCTCATTCTCTAACTCTCTAATGTCTATCTCATTCTCTAACTCTAATGTCTCTCTCATTCTCTAACTCTCTAATGTCTCTCTCGTTCTCTAACTCTCTAATGTCTCTCTCATTCTCTAACTCTCTAATGTCTCTAATTCTAATTTCTAGTTTGTGAGGTAATACATCATCCACATTCACGGACACGAGCCTAAAAGTGTTAGCCACGAATACAGCAAGAGTAGCTGTATTTTTGTTTCCAATGTGCACCACGAGGAGGTACTTTTACGATCTTGGTTATCTTCTAACCATGGGTCCGCACGCGAGATCATTTGCTCCCGCGAGCAAGAGGTAGATAGAGAAACAAGTGGGAGGGAAATGTCAAGATATACCCATGTTACAGTCTAGCACAAGCATTCTCAACCCGGTGCTCGCGAGCAAGGAGTAGGCAGAGATACAAGTGGGAGGAAATTGTCACGGTATACTCGTGTTAAAGTCTCGCAGAAAATTCTCAACACGGTGCTCACGAGGGTAGAGTAAGGGAAGTGAGTGAGAAAGAGGTACTCAGACTATCACGAGTTACCTTTAAAATTCAAACTTTGTCACAAATACAAATCTAAACAAATAGGGTTACTACCCATTATTGTGGGGGGTATAAGGTGAAACAGATATTGTTATTTGGCCAGTTTTTACTTTCCTATTCATCATACTATATGTCGTGGTGTGCTGCGCACTCAGTATATCACACTCGGGATGGTGAACGCAATCTGAAATGTTTGAGAACCCATGGTCTAACAGACTGCACCCGCATGCAGATTATGGGTCTTGCCAATGACCCACTAGATATACCACCTATGCCCCATGTCTGTGAGTTTCGCCAATGGCTCACTAGATGTACCACCCATGTCTGTGAGTCTAACCAATGGCTCACTAGACGTATCACCCATGCCTGTAAGTCTAACCAATGGCTCACTAGACGTACCACCCATGCCTGTAAGTCTAACCAATGGCTCACTAGACGTATCACCCATGCCTGTAAGTCTAACCAATGGCTCACTAGACGTACCACCCATGCCTGTGAGTCTAACCAATGGCTCACTAGACGTACCACCCATGCCTGTGAGTCTCACCAATGGCTCACTAAACGTACCACGCATGTCTGTGAGTCTAACCAATGGCTCATTAGACGTACGGCCCATGCCTGTGAGTCTCACCAATGTCTCACTAGACGTACCACCCATGCCTTTGAGTCTAACCAATGGCCCACTAGACATACCACCCATGCCTGTGAGTCTCACCAATGGCTCACTAGACAAACAGCACATGCAATAGAAAACATTAGTAGATGCCATCCATATATATTGACGACCTCTTCTTACGGAAGTTTGAAAACACGCCATGTATACAATTATGCTTTTCATGATTTCTTTGTGTGTGTTTTTATGCATTTTATTTGTATATACGGATGCACCATCCTGTGGTTTGTAGAGAGTCATAGATGTACTGCGCAACACTCAGGAAGGAGAAATTAGCTGCAATGTTTTCCTATCACTAGGGCCCATCATAAAAGCAGTCATTCAGGAAGTGATGACAAACCTTCTGTCTTGAACATTTGCCTGCATTGATGGAACATCTCCTACCTGCCTGGAACTATAGAGAAATTCGGTATAACAGTAGCAATTGGTGGCGAGAAATCTTGGTGTCAGTGGCCCAGAGCAGTGCATAGTTAGAAACCTACGTTCCAGATGATGTGGTAGTTATTTTCCGACTCTGGCCCGGAGTGTACAAAAAATCCACAGACTTCCCAGCACTATAATTGGGTCAAAGGTCATGAGCCCATGGACAGCTGGATCAGCAACCAACCAACAGACTATATCACTAAAGCATGCGACAGAAAATATTGAAAGTCCGCTGCAACCAACCTTCATTGCGAAGACGACACTTGATAACGATGATCAGATATCTACATATTTTTTTGGTCTAAATTGAATGAAATATGAAAAGCATGTTCACACAATCAAGCGAAGAATTATTTATCTCGCAACTGTCACCACACACACACACACCCACAAATATCATCATATCCTGTAGGCAATTATTACAATTCCTCATCATCAAGTGCTGTCTCCGCGGCAAAGAATAGCTGCATGCACTTCATGTTATATAAAACATAACTAACCCCTAACACTAACTCTAGCCCTAAAATGAATATTTAAATTAATTATTAATAATTATTGATATAATATTTAGCTTAATTAATCTTAAAATGAGCCTGGAGACACTGGTTCCAAACCAAAACCATTTTTATTTTCTATATTTTACCTTAACTTTGGCCAAAAACAGCTTCAATTTATATGGCAACCCTGATTCCCGTGCTAGATACAATTTAGTACTTCTGCATTGGCGAAAGTTGACGTCAGTCTTCGGACGATTACACAGTTAATCATTATCTCAATGGCTGCCTATATTTAAGGTTATTATGTATGACGTTGTTTATAGTAATTATAACCTGAGAGATGCAAGAACATTGGAGATATCTTGCAACGGATGAAGAATTCAAAGCGCTTATTCAGACATGTATAAAAAAAACACGAAGACATTCAGACACATGTTTCTACAGTGTGTTGTACTTTTCTTCTTCTTCTTTCGTTCGCCTGAAACGTGCCTATGTCTAAAATGTTATACATTAATTCCCATTGCGTGGGTTGGCGCGCAGCATCATGATTACTCATTACAATGTGCTGCACCGCTTGGGATGTGTTAGCTCGAAATGCCAAAATATCGTAGCCAAGCTGTAAACCATGACACAACGCATTCCGTTGTCTGTCATATACCCTGATAATCGGCAGGAATGTAAGAACCAACGCAGACGGAGAATAATGATAACTATGTGAGTGAACGTCATTATGTGCACGTGCTACCAGAACAGTGAACATCTATGATTAGTGTATTTCTTTTCTTACAGCCAACATTGCAGAGAAAATATATTGTTATTGTTACTTTTAGTGTTACTGTAATCGTTAGTAATATTGTTAGTTGTTATTGTTAATGTTAGTATTATTATTAGTGTTACTGTTAGTTTTATTGTTAGTGCTGTTGTTATTGTTAATGTTATTATTAGTGTTGCTGGTAGTTTTATTGTTAGTGTTATTGTTATTGTTAATGTTATTGTTAATGTTATTATTAGTGTTGCTGGTAGTTTTATTGTTGGTGCTATTGCTATTGTTATTGCTGTTATTGCTAGTATTATTTTTACTGACGTTATTTTTATTCAGGATTAGCTAACAAAATCCTACTGGTTACTGGGATATAATTCAGATAGTGTAACTTCGACCTGAAACATTTGACTTCAGTTTTTGCATTTCTCGCTACTCTGACCTAGTTGGTGCAGACAGTACGAAACTCAACCCTTCTTAAGATCTTCTTACTATATGCATGATAAGTCATGATGTTAATAACTCTACAGCCGAAAAAAGATTTGTTGGGCCATGTGCGCAAATAAAACGGCGACACAACGCATTTCCATTCTCTGACCTACATCCTGCTGGAAATCTGGTAGGACCTTTGTCTTGCTACAAGAGAGATCCAGCGGGAGTTTGAGAATGAACGCTGATGAAGAATAATATCCACGCTATCTCTCTTGTAGTAAAACAGTTGCATTAGATTTCCAGCAGGATCTGTTCCAGAGAATGGAAATGTTCAGACTACATCCCGCTAATCTGCAAGAGTTTGAGAACGAGGCAGAAAACAAGTTAAAAAATAAAACTATCAATATGCATACTACACAGAAATGCGTAGCTCTCCACAGACAAAAACATTTACGTTACAACAAGCAACAATCAAGACCACAATGGCTCATTGAATGTAAGAGGGGAATAGGGATGGCTAAAATAAACCTTCAATGACATGGGAAAAACATTAACATCTAACATTACAAACAAACTATAAATGATAATTATAAAATGTTACCTCTATTCTACGTTAATTTAATGCATGGGTAATGAAACAAACAACTAGAAGACAGACTTGATGCCTTTAAGATGCGGATATATAGAAGAATGGGGAGAACCTAATGGAAAGAGAAGAAAACAAAGAGGTTTTAATTACACTTCTTATGCAAAAATAACTATTAAAGGAAATACAAAGCAAATAAAGTATTTTGGACATTAAGAGACATAACACCCTGCTGAAGACCTCACTTGAGGGTAAAAGAGTCGAGGGGAAGTGGGCAAGAAGTAGGCGGAGATACAAGTGGGAGAGACACATCGCGTGATGGACATGATAGTCTAGCAGAGTGAACTACCAATTAAAGAGATAAAAGATGGAGGTCCGCTGCTGCCAACCTCCGATGCGGAGACGGTACCCTATGTTATACAGAATAGCAGACCTAACCTTTGAACTCTATTGACATAAACTCTCACGCCCACTACCTTTCCGTTAAACTAAAACTATGGAGACTACTTTAAAAAAAACTTTCTTGGAAAAACACATTTCATGTACACATTTCTTGGAAAAACACACATACACACGCACGCATGCACGACCTCGCGCGCGCGCACGCACACACAAGTTTAAAGTGCAGGAAACACCCCATTTTGGAAAGACAACTAACTCTTAAGTTTGGGAAAAGTAGGTCAACTGCGGGAAATCTATGTAGGCGAAATTAGGCTAAACGGAATCTTGATTCTCGAAAAAAAAGGGACTTTATGGGCCTTTGAAATATGGATAGACAGGAGGCCGTCACAAAAACAAAACACGAGAATATTAGCAGATTAGATACAGAAAACAACACACAACGATAAAATAATACCTAAAGAAAATAAATACGTTCTTCTGCGACCAATTGTTCAATACTGGTCATGTATAGAGTGGTTTGTTTTCGGTATGTTAGGTGTCTGAAACTACACAACACTAGATGTCGCGTGCATAATGATACTACACAATAAAGTATGACGCTATAATGCTGATACTACACAATAAATTATGACGCCTGTAGACTGATACTGCACAACAATTGATGACGTGATTCTATACTGATACGACATAATAATTTATTACGTTTGTATACTGCTAACTGTACTACACAACATCTGCGATCAATTGTTAACATCCAGTCCAACATTAGGCATGTATAGAGCAGTTTAATTTACCATCTTTGGCTCCCCACAATGTACTTTACAGAGAAGCTCTTGTGATCCAGATTGTCGTTCTGTGAATACCGAAACTTGATAATCTTGTAGTATGCGTTTATGGTGTCTGTAGTGCTGTTTCGCAGATGTAGGCTACAGGGAGTCGCTGATACAAGTTCAAAATTAGTTATATGGAAAATAATTCGACTACTTCTGAGTTCGTTTTTAAACTTCTGCAGACTAAAAGGATAGTTAGGAGAACGGGATGCGTTGTGATATGGTTTACGGCCTGACACATCCGAATTCAGCATGAATTCTGGGTCATTTTTACCCTCTATAAATGGATCAGCCTACTCCAACTATAAAACCCCCTTAGTTGCCTCTTACGGCGTGCATAGCAGATTAAAATGTCACTATTATTGACTACCCTGTCGGATATGCAATATTATAGAATGTTCCTTCAACTACTCCGAACGTTTCCAAAACTCAGAACGTCTTAGAGCTCATTTCAGATGTGTGAATGGAGAGTCGGATGTTATGGAACTGAATATATATATATATATATATATATATATATATATATATATATATATATATATATATATATATATATATATATATGTGTGTGTGTGTGTGTTTGCGTATCAATCTAACAAACTAATATACCCCAATTAAGAAGCACATGTCTCTCCAACAAACTAATATGTGTCTCCCCAATTAAAGAACAACTTTACAATGAGCTAACACGTCTCCCCAATTAAAGAACACATGTCCAATGAACTAATATGTGTCTCCCCAATTAAAGAACACCTGTCCAATGAACTAATATGTGTCTCCCCAATTAAAGAACACATGTTCAATGAACTAATACGTGTCTCCCCAATTAAAGAACACCTGTCCAATGAACTAATATGTGTCTCCCCAATTAAAGAACACCTGTTCAATGAACTAATACGTGTCTCCCCAATTAAAGAACACCTGTTCAATGAACTAATACGTGTCTCCCCAATTAAGAAAGATATGTCACCCCAAAGAAGAAACGTGTGCCTCTCCAATGAAAAAATACATCACTCTCCAATGAAGGACCACTTGTTTCTCCAATGAGAAACACATCTCTTCAATTAAGAAACAAATCTCTCTTGTCTGTCTATATTGTCAGAATGACGATTGACAAATCACGTGAAAGGAGATAACTCATTCTGTCATAATTAGTTTTCCTGTATTGTACCAGCGTGATCTTACAAAGGCAATATATGCCGAAACGTCAATTATGTATGTGTATATGTATGCAGTATATTATATTTGTTGTAGCTGTCATTGTGTGATTTCAATATTTGTTTTGATGTAACAATATCACTTGTTTGTTTTTTTTTTACCGTGGGTGTATGTATGTGTCTAAATTGATGCTGGGTTGATTTGGTGTCCGCCTGTTCATTCTCTGGTGCAACTGTGTTGTGAGAATTGCCGCAGTACCTGATCAATGACGTGCAGTTTAGATTTGACTGGCATGCGGAAGGTATGAAGTGGCCCACCAGATCAACTAGAATGTAACAGTAAACCTCTAGTAGTGACCCATCAGATCAACCAAAACGTAACGGTAAACCTCTAGAAGATAACATTTATAAAGTTAGGATTTCTCTTGTGGAGACCTTGCAACATGCACCCATACCTCATCTGTTGGTTCTCTCTGAGTAGTAGTAGTTTCTTTACATCTCTGAGCTGGGAGTCTAATGCGCACAAAATCATATCTGGAGATATAATACCCACGCTCTCACCACAACACATTGCACACGAGGGTATAAGAGCTCTAGTGCTCATATTACTGGGGATTGAGGATAGAAACAAACTCGCCTTGGGTTCACCGATTACTGGTTGGTAGTTAATGAGTTTACCTCTCTTTTGGAGAGGAGTGCATAATTCAACCAGTGGACAACAAAGTCCAATTAGGTAGAACGCACTACCATAAAATATTAGAGGTAACTTCTTCTTCTTCTTTCGATCACTTGAAACATGTCTATATCTGTAATTATGATTCCTTAATAAAACTCACTGTCTTTTGTAGTTCATAGTGTCCCATAGCGCTTTGATTCCAGTGTTGTTTCCTCTGGCCAATATGTCTGCCTCAGTGTTTCATGCTCAGAACACTCTTGAAGTATATGTTTGGCACTCTGTGCTGCCTGTCCACGTGTACACATGGCCGTGTTGCCAATCTTGAACTTTGTATATATGTGACTGCGGAGTCGGTTGTGTCCTATTCTGAGACGTAGAATTATAACTTGTTCTGATCTGTTCATAATGTGATAGTCATCTTGTGTTGGTGTTTGTGGCTTTCTTATTGACTTGATCATCTGTTTTTTCTGATGGTAGTTGATTGGTATATCTGGTTGGTCTTCGACAGCACCTTCCTTAGCCAGTTGGTCTGCTTTTTCATTTCCTGGTATTCCACAGTGAGAGGGTATCCACTGCATAGTTACCCTATAGTAAGACAGTTCATTAAGTAGTTTATTAGAAGTAACAAAGACCCCAAGTTTTTATTGTTCTGTTCCACCGATTACTTCTTTTTACTCGTTAGTGGCTACGCATCAAAGTACCTCACCAACCACTCCAGCAAGCATGTCTATGATACAAGAGATAAAATCCAGCGTCGGGAAACAACCCGAAACTGGAAATACGGGGGCTGGAGTAACACATGGCAAATGTAAAAATGAACAAAAATAGATACAAGTGTTACAACTATTAGTAAATAAAACAAACTAGCAACGAGACACAACGACAAAATATAGTCAACTGTACCCTTAGCTCAGGACACATAATGTCACAGCTTGGATTTTACACTAGATATAGGGTTTTCTTGCATGTTTTTTCTCAAAACAATATGGGTGTATTTATATTTCGTCAACGGAAACGTGGTCAGGACATTAATCATGTTCGAATTCTTCCATTAAAAATACACTATAGCCAAATGAAACCAACTAGGCAGCACATATTGTGAGAACTATAGCCAAATGAGATCAACTAGGCAGCACATATTGTGAGAACTATAGCAAAATGAGATCAACTAGGCAGCACATATTGTGAGAACTATAGCCAAATGAGATCAACTAGGCAGCACATATTGTGAGAACTATAGCCAAATGAGATCAACTAGGCAGCACCTATCGTGAGAACTATAGCAAAATGAGATCAACTAGGCAGCACTTATCGTGAGAGGGTGAGAACTTAACTGCAGAGACGTACATCCTACTCAGTTTGTTCTAATTAACTTCACAATCGTCCTCAATTTACGTGACCTGTCCGCCCTCAAGACATCACAGTCGTTGACAAATGGCTTCCTTGAAACCATGAACATAAAACTAGTTTGTGGAACCTCTGTAACAAAAATCTATACTTTCTGGATACTTCACACCGCCGAAGACGGAATAGTTGGGCCATTTGCGCAAATAAAAACGGCAACACAACGCATTTCCATTCTCTGGACTACATTCAACTGGAAATCTTGTAGGATCATTGTCCTGTTACAAGAGAAATCCAGTGGGAGTTTGAGAATGAACGCTGAAGTAGAAGAAGAAGGATACTTCACAGAAGGAGACATATATATATACATACATCAACAAATTACGTATAGCTTGAAAGGGGGTATAAATAGGTCACCCACTAAGAGCCATCAAAATCATCGCCAAGAATTGTGTATTATTATTATGTAATCCTCCTTGGTAAATATTATGCCCATCTTGCAGTAAAAGTAAAGTAAAGTAACCCATAGCATTTATAGGCAACCTAAAATAAGTAAATAAAAGCAGTAACAGCAAAATGTAGGAACTGAAAGGGACGAAAATTAAAAACAAACCGGGCTGAGTTCGTCCACCAAGCAAAGGACGGAAACACCATGTGATCATGTGACATAACTCCCATACGTTTTTCTGATAGATATTGAATATATCACTGGTACATTCAAGAGTCAACCATCAACACCACGGGAGATTGCTCAGCAGAGATCAGAAAGAGATTAGCAATGACATTACAAAAAACTTCCCAGATGAAAAATATATGGCAAGGAGCAGAAAAACAAACGTACAACTATTAAGAAGCTATACCTTTCCAATGGCAATATATGATTTTGATACGTCTATCCGCAATGGTAAAGAAAATATCGGCATTCGAAATGACATGTTATAGAATGGTTTTAAGAATATTATGGATAGAAAGACAAACCAACGCAGACATCAGCAAAAACACATGTCAATCAAATCAACCAATGCGTTTTTTTAAAATAGTTTTCATGAACGAGTCTTCTATTATTTTCGTGATTTTGAGATATATTTTATGTTGTTTTAATTATTACAATAAGATCGTTACGAATGTAATCAATTCGCAATACATAATAAAAGATTGTGTAATCTTATTGTAATAATTAAAACACCATAAACTATATTACAAAATATATAGCAAAAAATCACGAAAATAATATAAGACTGGCTCCTCAAAACTAAAGACACAATGCAGAAAGATTAATCAAGGAGGTTAAAGTTCCAGGTAATAGAACAAGAGGTAGACCAAGACTACGATGGACACAGGACATCGAAGACCTAAACATGATAATGGAGGGGGAGGCCGTGCAGCTCGCACAGAACCGAGGAGCTTACGGAATAGCAGTGATGGCAATGTTCTGTAAAGGTTTCGTCACACAGGTAGATTTCAGATTTCAGGACACATGATGAGCAGAACAAAATTTGAATATTTAGTAAACGTCTGAATGATTGAGGGGAAAAAGAAACAAAGGAAGACAAAGAGAACTTTCTGGATGAATTACCACTCTGGCACACACAAAAATGTCACCAACTGAAATTATTAACAACACAAGGGACAGATAGTTTTAGAGAATCATAATCTCCTACTCCACTCTGCATAGCACTTGACTGATGGAATGATTTAGTCGTTAACTGATTGATTGTTATGTAATTCAGGTGGAGCAAGATCATTGATATTGTATATTAAAACCAATCCTTTTGTGCAACGTTTGTTTAAAAAATGGTTACGATTCATGAATCTGAACACAGAACATAAACTGCAAAAGATACGCTACTTGAGGGAGATTGTAGATATAACCAGGAATATATTCGCATGCGGTTGCACCAATGGGTCTGTGGGTCTCACCAATGGCTCACTAGATAAACCAACCATGCAAAAGAAAACCTTAATAGATGACATGCCTTTATATTGAAGTTATCTTCTTATAGAAGCTTCATGGCACATTATCTATACACTCCCGTAGTCGTAACCTTCGATAACAGTTACCATGTTGTTCCGACAGGCCGACGTTGTGCTTGAACTAGTTACGGGCACAGCGTGGGTGGGCAGAACAACAAAGAAACATGTCGCGAGGGCAAGAGTTGAGCCCTGATGTCGACGTCTGTTTCTGCTGCATTGGACTCGAAACACCATCGAGTCTGATGGCTGCTGGAACAGAGGGCGGAGCACTTATGGGAATGCCCCACGTGCTGTGACGCCAATCTCTAATCAAGAACAGATTCTGGTTTCTTTGTTTTTGATCCACATAAATTACTAGCAATAAAACTTTTTTGTTTACCTATGTGCATTTTGTAGTGGGGTCTTCCTGCGCATATATTCATACTTAGAAGACTTCAACTTTGAGAAACGCTCTTAGAAGAAGCTTTCAACTTACAGATGTTCTTTGCGTCTGTGGTGTGTGTGTGTGTATGTATGCCTGTGTATGTGCGCGAGTGTGTGCAGACACTCTGAGAAGAAGCTTTCAACTTAAAGAGGGTCTTTGTGTGTATATATATTTATATATGTACACTAAGACAAGATGGCGATAGCTACCATGGCACTAAGACAAGATGGCGATAGCTACCATGGCAAGGTTGAATATGATTGTAAATGTAAGATCAATATT
Source organism: Meghimatium bilineatum (assembly GCA_034231615.1). NCBI lineage: Eukaryota > Metazoa > Mollusca > Gastropoda > Stylommatophora > Philomycidae > Meghimatium > Meghimatium bilineatum. The sequence continues at coordinate 34,766,062 of CM067306.1, forward strand.
ACAATAAAAATCAAAACTATTCAGATCGCTATTGCTAAGTATATTTTTATACGGATGTGAAAGCTGGACATTAATGCTGACACGCAAAGAAGGAAATAAGTGCATGTTAAGAACGTGCTGTGTTATCTATCTATCTATTCGCTAAACCCTTTATTGCCTGTTAGTGTTAGGGATTAACACGCTGTGCGAATGACGTTTAATGCTTTACAAGTATTGTCTGCGACCATTGAGATGTAAGCATGATGGCGAAAGCAGCTATAAATAAATGACTAATGAGAATCATGGCAATGGTCGGAGTGGTCTAACGCAGTGACACTGCAAACATGCCTGTTATATATCGCATGTCACCACTCGGTCTTAAATAATGAATACCGGATCAAGTATGGAAAAGTAACGGAGGCGGGGTGATCACATTCCGCTTATTGTGTCGTTTGTAACAACAAAATACGGGACTAAAATTGTATTTGCCACACACACCTCAAAGCTGGACTTGACGTTACCTACAGAAACAGCGGTTTGAATACGCTATGAACTTAAAAATAATTCAGCCAGAACTACTGGTTTACGATGAACATAAACAATGCATTCAAAATGCGTATATGAGTGACTTCACTGTATCCGAGTTTCCCCATATACATTCCGTTCCTTTCATCGAAGCAGTACGTCTCCTTCCAAGAATCCCCTCATAGCACTAAACTCCGTAGCTACAACTGCCCAGATCTCCGAAAAGTTCACTTTCTAACATCACAAGCAGGATTCAAATCCGCGACCTCAAGCGCACAAGGCAAACAACTAAATCACTATGCATGAAAAACACGATTCCTTTGTCATGTTGTACAAAAAACTATCAATACTGCATGTTTCCCGATAGAGCGGATGCCCAGGTTGCACCACCATGAGGTGCTTTTATGTTTTCATTGTGCTAAATTTCGACCATTTTAACAACAATTGTGCTTTTCTCAGCTTTCCGATTAGCTATGTTTCGGAGAGGATTTGTGTGCCACCGAGTAACAGTGTGGCCGTGTACCACAGGCCAACTAGTTTTAGAACCATCGCTAGCCACCATACGAAATACAGGTAGCAGATCGTATCAGTTAACAGAGATGCATATCAAATAATGAATCCTGAACCTTCAGCCGAAAATGTTTAATGGCAACAAGAAATACAAAAGGCGGACACGCAGAATTGTATCCCGCGGTCACCTGAATGCCGACCAGTTAAAAAAAAAAGACAAGAGATCGCTAGACTAGAGACGCGTTTAAATGCGTATCGAAAAAATTAGTGTGACTGATGTTGAATGAAAGGGGGAGATGGGTTGAAAGAGTGATAATTATGGGATAGAAGGAAAGGAGAGAGCGAGTGAGAAGGAGTACATAGTTGGGTTTTGAATGAGAAGGGAGTCAGAGCTTGGCCCTCGCGCCGGACAGACGTGTCCACAAAGAGTCTGGAAACACAGAGTAGATTCCAGAATATTGGATATGCCATTTTATTGAGAGTCTGAAAACACGGGTTTGATTTCAGAACATTGTGTATGCCATTCTACCAAATTCATGTTGTTAGTTGATGTTATACATTTCTGGATTTGAACCAATGTATAATAAAGTTACGAAATCTATGTAAACGCTGGAGTTGCAGCCTTGTATCATACTTTATGTGTCACCTAGATATATGTGAGAGAGCTACACCGCCCACATAATCACTGACTATATACACCACAGAAGAAGTTCAAGCTTATACTGTCAGTCAACTTAAGAAGCTCCACTATATGGCGTTCATTCGTATATAAAATTATGTGAAGGTAACGCGGTTAACGAGAGAGTACCAAAAACCCCTTTATAACGCCCTTCATAACTTCAATACCCCGTCATAACAGTCTGCCTGTGAAAATGCTACACTGGAATATTGCCACAAATGAATAATATTTGTTAATGTTCGGAACCACTTTTGGCAGTTGGTGAAACGGTGTAAACTTGATTAGTTTGCATATGTAACGAAACACGAATCACGTTCTAATATTACTTTGCAAGTAACAGTCGAGGATGGAAGGAGAATATGAGGCTTGAGAAAATCCTAGATTGATAACATCAAGGAATTGTCTGGGCGTGATTTTTCTACACTCCTTTGAATGGCTGAGGAGAGATGTCTGGAGAGCTTGTTGTTCTGGTGTCTCCAGTGTGACACCCCTACGACCCTGACGCGCTATATATCTTATTATTATATTATTTCTACGATTGCGCGAGAGCAATACAAATCTTTTTGTACCCCCGTCCCAATCAACAAAAATTACCGATCAGCCAACTGGTATGACCAGTCTGTATTACTCATACAAGGAGAAGAATTTGGTCTATGCAACAATCAGCAGAATGACATTTAATAAATATAAACAGAACACTGAAGAACCGTGACGATGGAACAGAAGACATGTTTGCTATTTGAAACACAGCCTTCTAAGATGATGGATTGTCATTCGCTATCAACACAAAGTAAAAATATAGTCAACAATTAAAAATGTAATACTCAACAATGAAATATGTCATAAACAATGAAAGATATAGCCAACACTGAATGAAGTCACAGTCAACAATGACAGATGTCATATTCAACAGTGAAAATCACGAGAAAGGTCAAATGCGTTATATTAGAAAGCTATTTTCCAATCAACCAAAGTCATATCGTCGACTGTCTAGAAAGAACAGTATAAACGTGAAGCGCATGTAACTTTGACCTCGTGTTATTATTAGTAAAAAAAACGTGCCCACAAAATGGACATACCAAAATTACCTGCACAATATTAGATAAAATATACAGTAAAGAAATGAAAGACAGGTTATCCCAGCCCGTGTTCCCAAATATTAACTTAAGTGTCGCAGTAATATAATCAGGATCGTACAATTCATGTTTAAGTCGTACTGCTGAAAAATAGGTCAACAACAACCTGGTACTGACAAGGCCGCCCTTGCCAGGGAGCTCAAGCCTTGGACTCACGCCAAGGGAGTTTTACCGGATGAATCCATTATATAAAAATCGATAGGGGTGTTTGGGATTCCCGCTTAGTGTGTTACAGGATGGAGCTGACATAGGTTTTAATCTTTAATTCCGTGCGGATGAAAGATACGAGTTTAGTCAGAAAGATACGTAAAAAAGAACTAAAACTGTTTAGATGAAGAGTTCACATTTTTTCCGTTATATAATTTATAATCTGTTTCACTTGAAAAACGCAAATCTTCCACAGACTACCGTTGACCTAGCCTCGTTCTCAGAAACAGTTATCGGTATACTATGACAGTGATACTGGTAGTCAAACTTGATTGGGGCATAACTTTATGAGTCACCGGTGTAGCTTGTTGAATACTAATCCTGATCCGTCTTGTATATCTAAATTACAGTATAAACGTTTTCTACATTCGTAATCGACTAAATTAGGTTTTGATTTATGAACAGTTGTCGTAAGATCCATGACATATCATTTAGACCAGGAGTGCTCTGGATAGAAGGCTCCTTCAATAGGCATTGCAATAACTGGATAGAAGGCTCCTTCAATAGGCATTGCAATAAGCCGAAAGCTGAAGTCTGCTGAGTATGAACGAAAGATCAGAAAAACCACCCCACTTCACATAGGAAGTAAGAGTTAATCGCTCGCAATTCATGGGGTTCTCAAACAAACAAAAGACCGGATGTAGGTACCTCACATAAGGCCCGCGGGCCAAAACCGACAATCATCCACTTTTATGGACACAATGTCGATTTATAAGTAGTTTATCCACCGGCTTCTGATCAGACATGTAATAATACTTGTCACTTCAGAGAGCTTCCAGAAAAATGTGTTGGCACTTCGAACAACTGTTAAACATCCAGTTCAACATTTATCACGTAGATCGGTTGGCCCTAACAGTAAAGTATTTGATTCGGCCCGTTCACCCAAAAAGGTTGCTCAGATCTAGTTTACGTCAATACGTGCTCAGCACTAGAGCAGATTAAAAGGATACCGGTAACTTAAGATAACGGTTCTCTGTGCTTTTGTGGTTAACTTCATGTTGACTATCCCAAATGCGACCAGTTCTACTAGTAAGACGTTTCTTGTCGAATGACCTCAATCGCAATGTCCACATTCATTGTCGTCGTGGCCATAAGGCGGAGCTAAGAATAGTGACACTGTCAAATGCCATGAATGCCGTAACCGGCGAACAAAGGGGTTTTGGAGATGAGGCTGGCTGCTCTATCCCAAGGAGGGTTAATGATACAAAGACGATGCTGAAGCTGGATGTATCAGACCGAAATGTAAAGTTAAGCTAAAAACCATGACATAACGCAGTCCGTCCTCTGGACTAACTACATCCTGCTAATCTGCAGGAATTAGAGCATGAACGCAGCAGGGGGTGATCATCGCTAAACAAATTCAGCACATCCCCAAACACTTCAACCATTGGTGTCTTCCTCTTTCGTTCGCCTGTAACATGCCTATATCTGAAGATTGTTGCCTTAAATATCGTATATCTTCAGGTACACGGACATGCACCAGTTGTAAACAAACAGTGATGCCAGTTACCACACAGTATATACATTTTATAGTCACACATTTTAAACCGAGACCTTCGAATATACAGAAGACATGTTTGCTATTTGAAAAACAGCCTTCTAAAATGACTCATTTCGATTACTCGCGTGATTTTAATTGACTGTCAACACAAAGTATAATCATAATAACCAATAAAAATCACGAGAAAAGTCAAATGCTTCATTTTAGAAAGTTGTTTTCGTATTAGCCAAAAAAACGGCATATTGTCCTTTGGTAGAACTTCTCTCAAGGAATTTATATCCAATTTGATAATTTTTACCAGTTCAGATTTAGACAATAAATATCCCACCGAAGACGGATGTGTTGGGCCATTGGCGCAAATAAAACGGCAACACAACGCATTTCCATTCTCTGGACTACATCCAACTGGAAATCTTGTAGGACCATTGTCCTGTTACAAGAAAAATCCAGGGGGAATTTGAGAATGAACGCTGAAGAAGAAGACAATAAATATAAGACCTGCTGGCTTATTGGGAACCATCTTTTTAAAGTGATGCATTTGAGTTTTCCCGTGATTTTCATCCGACACTGAGAATGCAGCCCGTCTCTGCCGTTCAGTCAACCATTGACTGCGAATCGTTGGCTGGGCAACACACTTTATGCGATTCCCTGGTAATAATCACCGCCCATCGCAAGCATGTTAACAACAGTATCAGGCTGGTGATGTTGCATCTCTATTGTGTATTTGAGATGCCTGTAGTACAATTTTAGCATAGAATCACCTGCCACATTTGGGGTGGGGGACGTATAATCAGAGTTGGGCATCAGTGAATTTGTCAGTCTTTTTTGTATTGTAAAGACGCTATCTAGTGTTACGTGTTACCATGGTTGCTGATGGACCACTCAGCCTGGTATCTCCGACTTCAGAAACTGTGCCTTCCTTGGACAGTACTGTGGTCCTGCTCGATGTAGAGAATTGCCCGACCAATCTTAGTTTCCAGTCACTGTTATCTGGACTAAGCCCCAACTCCACTTCAAGGCGATGGTCTCGATGGGGGCCTGTCGTTTTGGGCAGCACTTTTCCTCTGTACCTCTACCATTTGATGCTTCTCATCGATATGAGTGTCTTTGCTGGTGCTGCTACACTACGATTCTAAATGACTTATTCACAGGAAATGGATGTTGCACGTTTTTACAGATTTGAGAGAGACCTTGAATCGTTTCTTATGTCCCATGGCCATACTCGAGTACTCACTGTACAAACCGAGAACGTCGGCAGTAAAACCCTTTGTACAGAAAATAAATACGCCTTCATTCGTTAAGTTTTTTTTAATATTATTGTCGTGTTTTCGTTGGTCACTATTTATATACTTGGAGTCACATGCCAAAAAATGAACCAAGGACGACCAACAAAATGGACGGAAATGATCAAAATCAGCCTTTGTCATGTTTACTTTCTGTACACAGGTCTTTACTGTCTTGATATCAATCAATCAATCAATAAACCCATAACCCTTCAGGGTCGTAGGGGTACCACATTAGATGCTTCAGCACACAGAGTCCTCCAGCGAATTCTATCCTCAGCGATGCGGATGAGTGTGGAAATATCTATCCCTATCCATTCCTTGATGTTGTCTGTCCATGTTTTTATTTGTCCTCCTCTGCTTCTTCCACCCTCGACAGTTCCCTGCAGTATTGTTTTTGACAAGGAATCGTGCCTGCATACATGTCCGAACCATGCTAGTTTTCGTCGTTTCACTATTGAAAGCAATGGCTCCTGGACACCTGCACACATCTCTACTTTATTTCTTACGTACACATTGGTCTTATGTTCCCTATAGGAAATAATAATATGTCACGATATAAACACATTCCAAAAATAGCATGCGTGAAAGATCCTATTCAGTGCCTTCTACGTCACTTTCGTGTCATCGGTAAGTGTACACGTGATCTTGACGAACGCTACAGGATACAAATATGTTTTCTGAGAAATATTACAAATCAATTGCGCTAAAACTTGTTTAAACATGATTTTCTTAATTCACTCAAATTATTTCTCCATATACCACCGAAAACGGATGTGTTAGGCCATTAGTGCAAATAAAACAACGACACGACGCACTTTCATTCTCTGGACTACTTCTTGCTGGAAATCTAGTAGGGACCATTGTCTTGCTACAAGAGAGATGCAGCGGGAGTTTGAGAATGAACGCTGAAGAATATTCCCCATACATAGGTCATATCAACTAGTTACACGCATCATCACTCACCTTGGCTGATTGTCATTGGTTGGTAAGACATCATATATGCAAACACCATATATGCAAAGTAACCAATGAAAAGAACAATATCAGTCGCATCAACCCAGAAAAGTGACACGGTGTCTTGACTAGTTCACAAAACATATCTGGAGATGGATTTGATTCACTGCAATATTTAGAATATAATTTTTGTAGGTCGCGATTCCATGAATAGGGGAGCAGGGATTGTCCATGAATTACGTCACCGATGAGGAGAGGGGGTTCCTGAATTTTTGGCTGTCTGTGTGTGTGGGGGGGGGGGGGGACAAAATTTGGCAAAAAAATATGTTGGCATAATGTATATATAATTTTACCTGAACCGTGACATATATTTGTTAGTCATAACCTATTAAATAGCCAAACTCGGAATAGCGTCCGTGGTTGAAAGATATCGTACCTCATCACAAATGGTCAAATTAAATGACCCACGACCATCATACTGTTTAATTTAGGCTAGGATATGTTTTCATTCAAGAATAAGACTAGCCATTGTTGTTGCCACCTTATGAGAGAAGCTTCAAGTACATCACCAAGTATGTGTGGCTGGCTGACAAAGGCACAACAATGCTTATCCACAACTTTCTCAAGTGTTGTGTATCTAGGGATGGTCTAATGTTGTCAGATGTAATCTGTTCACTGAACTACAAGGGAACATCTCTAGAGTTCATCCTATATAAAACATATCATATTATGTTCCAGTGGCCAGTTCCCTTTTTACAGCTGGGTCGACTAGAGGAACGGTCATGTCAAGCGAGAAATCGCGATTTTGATTTTATTTTTATCCAAACGTAGTTTCGAACCTGGCACGCTGTAATCCGGTGCTAGTGACTAAGTTCACTAGCAATTACGCCACCGGGCTCTTCATAACAGAAGAACACGAGATAAAACTACGGTGTCGAGAAACAGTCTGATACTGGAAATACCAGGGTCAGGGTAACACAGAAAATATAAATATGAACGGAAATAGGTACAATTGTTACCAATATTTATAAACATATTCATACGAGTATTCAAACATAAACATAAACATATAAACACGAGAGTCATACCACTTCTTCCTACCATCGTCACACCATATGTTCTTTCATATGTTAAATGTATTGCTGGTTTGTATAGTGTCTTTCGTCCTGATGAAGATATTTTTGATCGGTCGTCTGCCGCTATCTCATTGTTAATATGTGTTTATAAATATTGGTAACACTTATCTCCATTTCTGTTGATTTGTACAATGTACACAAAGTTAGAGGTTCGCTGCAGTCATACTTTGATTCGGAAACCACACCTGACAATGGTAAACACAACTAGGAGCAGTTTGGTTAAGTAAACTGTACCTTTTCTGGTGCGGTACGCCTCTTTGAACCGGGGCCAATCCAATTTGGTTATATCAGTTTTAACCATAAACAATAAATGGTGGTGGTGGTTCGAGTAATCATGTCATCACGACGTCCGATGACACGGCACAGCGTCTGAGTAACAGACCCCCATATTTATATGAACGTTTCTCTAACAGCATGATTCTACAAATATGTTTTTACATTTTCAAATGCGAATATCTCTTAGCAATTTCTATGAAAATATTGGAGAGAAGAATCCAGGCGTATGAAAACAAATTCCTTAAGACGTGTGTTGGGTATCTGTTATCGAGAACATAAAACCGTTGTGTTTGTGCACGATAGAATTCATGTATTAGTAAGTCAAGAACAATCGAGAAACTTTGTAAACTCTAGTGGTACGGGCACGTGATGGGAAATTCCTCGATGACAAAAAAAAATGTTCAAGGTACGGTGCAGAGTAGAAGAAGGCGAGGTGGTCAGAAGAAGACATGGATGCATAATATCTAGAGCTGGACAGAATGTGAAGATTCCAAAACCAAAATGATGGTATAGGACAAAGATGCAAAAAGATCTTTCTGCACCAAATGTCTCAATCAATCTGACATCCCTACGTCCTGACGGGTTATAGGTGTTGTTACTAGTAGCAATTACCATGAAATATAAACTCTCCAACACCATAGGCTCGGCTATGTATTCGAATCTAAACTCTCCAACACCATAAGCTCGGATATGTATTCGAATCTAAACTCTCCAACACCAAAGGCTCGGCTATGTATTCGAATCTAAACTCTCCAACACCATAAGCTCGGATATGTATTCGAATCTAAACTCTGCAACACCATAGACTCGGCTATGTATTCGAATCTAAACTCTCCAACACCAAATGCTCGGCGACGTATTCGAATCTAAACTCTCTAACATCATACGCTCGGCGACGTATTCGAATCTAAACTCTCCAACATCATACGCTCGGCGACGTATTCGAATCTAAACTCTCCAACATCATACGCTCGGCGACGTATTCGAATCTAAACTCTCCAACATCATACGCTCGGCGACGTATTCGAATCTAAACTCTCCAACATCATACGTTCGGCGATACATTTTAATTTTTAAGTGGCATCATTATATTAGAATATAAATTAGCAAAATATGGGTCGCGGTTAAAATCCACCCCGCCATGCTATTTGTTTGGGCCTGTCACCGACTTCACATTATTATATGCATCCCCTGAGACAATGCCCTATATAAGAGCCGGGGGAAGGGGGGGTAGTAGTTTAAATTTCCCTTTAGCAAATCAGAACATGACTTTTAGTGTTAGAAACTTACAAGCGCCACGCCCTCACCACCTCCCCCTCCAATAACCGATTGGCCACAAAAATATCAAATATTTCATCAAAATGAGGAATTGATACACAAAAATATCAAATATTTCATCAAAATAAGGAATTGATACATGATAACCCACAAATTGCCTATATGTTTTAAAGGAAAACCTCCCCCCTTTTCCCCCACAGAGAAAACGTATATATGGTTCTGCCCTGAGTTCAGAAAATATCAAATCACAATTATTCCTCTTCGTTCTCAAACTCCTACAGATCAGCAGGATGGAGTCCAGAGGCGCTTTGTGTCACAGTTTACAGTTTGTCTTCTATATATACATGCGCGGGCTTCAGAATCCAAGTGGCTTTTCATGTAAAGCCACTCGTCCCAACACCCTCCTACGATATGCATACTTTGTACAAATTTTAAAAAACCTCTCACGGTAAGGTATGTTTCTTTCAAGATAATTGCCTCTCACGGTGAGTTATACTCCTTCCAAGATAATTACCTTTCACAGTGAGGTATACTCCTTCCAAGATAATTACCTCTCAAAGTGGGGTATACTCCTTCCAAGATAATTACCTCTCACGGTGAGGTATACTCCTTCCAAGATAATTACCTTTCACAGTGAGGTATACTCCTTCCAAGATAATTACCTTTCACAGTGAGGTATACTCCTTCCAAGATAATTACCTTTCACAGTGAGGTATACTCCTTCCAAAATAATTACCTCTCACGGTGAGGTATACTCCTTCCAAGATAATTACCTTTCACAGTGAGGTATACTCCTTCCAAAATAATTACCTCTCAAAGTGGGGTATACTCCTTCCAAGATAATTACCTCTCACGGTGAGGTATACTCCTTCCAAGATAATTACCTTTCACAGTGAGGTATACTCCTTCCAAGATAATTACCTCTCACGGTGAGGTATATTCCTTCCAAGATAATTACCTTTCACAGTGAGGTATACTCCTTCCAAAATAATTACCTCTCATGGTGAGGTATACTCCTTCCAAGATAATTACCTCTCAAAGTGGGGTATACTCCTTCCAAGATAATTACCTTTCACAGTGGGGTATACTCCTTCCAAGATAATTACCTCTCACGGTGAGGTATACTCCTTCCAAGACAATTACCTCTCACGGTGAGGTATACTCCTTCCAAAATAATTACCTCTCATGGTGAGGTATACTCCTTCCAAGATAATTACCTTTCACGGTGAGGTATACTCCTTCCAAGATAATTACCTTTCAAAGTGGGGTATACTCCTTCCAAGATAATTGCCTCTCAAAGTGGGGTATACTCCTTTCAAGATAATTACCTCTCACGGTGAGGTATACTCCTTCCAAGATCAGACGTGTTGTCCAATTGGTCACACCAAAGTTTTTCATCATACAAAAATTATAATGGAGGTTGTGATTCGTCAACCCATTACTTCAGACTTATTAGGTTTATTGCACTATAGGACTTCCTTTAGCCGTGACCAATCGCCAAATAAAACCTACCAAAAATAATTGGTAAAATATCCTATTCAGAACGTAGCATCATGACCGGGCTCAAGTAAAGACATGTGTACAGAAAGTAAACATGACATAAAAAGTTTATTTTAGACTATTTCCGTGCCTTTCGTCAGTCGACCTATTTTTTGGCATATGTTGGAATGTTTTTTGACGCTAAGTATATAAATAGTGACGAATGAAGTTTTGTTTACTTTCTGTACCAAGGTCTTTAATCCCGACAGTCTCGCATCAACACAACATTTTTGGCTGCAGTGATTTTTTTGACACAAATAACCAAACTGTCGGAGAATATCCGACACGGTGGAGAGTACCGCAGTAATAAAACTGTCAGAAGGATATCCGACAAGGTGGAGAGTGCTGTAGTCACGCAACTAAGAAGAGATCCGACAAGGTGGAAAGTGTCGCACTAACAAAACTTGGAAGAGATCCAACAAGATGGAGAGTGCCACAGTAACACAACTAAGAGATAACTAAACATTTTTTTCAAGATTGTTTAGGCATTTTCTAAATACGTTCAATAGTTTACCATTGCTATCTGATGTCTGGATGCACAATTGTCTGAAACAGGATTTTAATTTGGTACTTTGGACGTCGAGCTCTGTACCACGTCGCGACACAGCTTGACAGACCTACCAGCAGAATGAAAACAAGCCTTCATATGTGACGACTGTGATTATGTCCATGTTTTTAGTTAGTCGCTGCTTATATACTTTGTGTCACCTGCCAACGCCGACCAACGAAATACATGGAAATAATTGACATGATTAACTGCTGGTAGGTCTTATTTGGGCATTGGTCACATTTCAGCCCAAAAATAGGTAAAATTAATCATGTTATATCAGAACACGACGCGACTCAGCTGCACCTTATCGATCCTTGCAAAATCTCATAGATACATGCCCTTACGCCAGTGAATACATTTTATGGAGGGGTATGTATATAGTATATATTTAAATATCGTCAATATAGGTGCTTCTCTGTTGTTCACTTAAGGGGTCAGTAACCCAACAATTTACAATTTATGTTATTCGTGTCATCCCACTGAGGAGGAACATGAAAAGATGGATTGAAGGAGTTACCGAAATTCTTAGACGTCACAGTATTATTACGTATCAAGCTACCTAACGTGCCATAGCCAGAAAACCGATCACCATTCAAATCTGCGATGCCTTAAAGCAAAAGCAGAGAAAAGACAATTCCTTCCCCCCCCCCCCACCCCAAATCGGCAAAACTCATGGCCCATATAATCCACGCCGAAAACCACTGCTCTCAGACAGGAAGGGCTTCTTAACCTTTTCAGACAGCGAAAAGACATGTAAGACTGAGTTTGCCAGTATACTGCTGTGTTTTTCAACTGTCATTGTTCTTGAAGTAGTATACCTAAAATGTCATTGTTCTTGATGTAGTATATCTAAACTGTCATTGTTCTTGATGTAGTATACCTAACTTGTCATTGTTCTTGATGTAGTATACCTAACTTGTCATTGTTCTTGATGTAGTATATCTAAACTGTCATTGTTCTTGATGTAGTATATCTAACTTGTCATTGTTCTTGATGTAGTATATCTAAACTGTCATTGTTCTTGATGTAGTATACCTAACTTGTCATTGTTCTTGATGTAGTATATCTAAACTGTCATTGTTCTTGATGTAGTATACCTAACTTGTCATTGTTCTTGATGTAGTATACCTAACTTGTCATTGTTCTTGATGTAGTATACCTAACTTGTCATTGTTCTTGATGTAGTATACCTAACTTGTCATTGTTCTTGATGTAGTATACCTAACTTGTCATTGTTCTTGATGTAGTATATCTAAACTGTCATTGTTCTTGATGTAGTATATCTAACTTGTCATTGTTCTTGATGTAGTATATCTAAACTGTCATTGTTCTTGATGTAGTATACCTAACTTGTCATTGTTCTTGATGTAGTATATCTAAACTGTCATTGTTCTTGATGTAGTATACCTAACTTGTCATTGTTCTTGATGTAGTATACCTAACTTGTCATTGTTCTTGATGTAGTATACCTAACTTGTCATTGTTCTTGATGTAGTATACCTAACTTGTCATTGTTCTTGATGTAGTATACCTAACTTGTCATTGTTCTTGATGTAGTATACCTAACTTGTCATTGTTCTTGATGTAGTATATCTAAACTGTCATTGTTCTTGATGTAGTATATCTAAACTGTCATTGTTCTTGATGTATATCTAAACTGTCATTGTTCTTGATGTAGTATATCTAAACTGTCATTGTTCTTGATGTATATCTGAACTGTCATTGTTACTGTTCTTGATTATCAAAGTTGTATCTTGAAACTGAAACTGTTATTACCAAAGCCGTATCTTAAAACTGTTATTATGGAGTTTCTAAAGTGCTACTTTCTATGCAAGTGTGTTAGAAAACACACTAGATTAAAGAACACAATATGTGTCATGTTAGAGAACACATAATTCTGACCCTAACACCCCTATATTCCATGAAATGAATTGATCCATCCGGAACGCCATATTTTGTCAACCGACAGCACCAACATAAACTAAATGACGGAATTAGTGATGTAAAAGACATGTAAAGCACTCGTAAACCTACTGTTAGCTTACTCGTTGCACCAACGTGGGGGTGTAAATAAACAATGTTGGTTCAAATCTTGTCCTAGATGTAGAAATTGTTGAAAACCAACAATATGAAATACATACTAATGAGGAAGGGTAACCCCAGTTTTCTACTTGGTGTTTCCCCCACAATGCAATGCAAATATTGTAATTACTTCACAATTACGCAAAACACGCACAAAAACTACATACAACAGTAAAAGTGAGCATAAATACTGTGTGAAATACATCAAAGGTTATATACACTACACTAAAATAAATCTGGGTCAACGCAATATGAAGTAACTTACGGTTTGGAGCCGGAGGTGAACCGTCTGTCAAAAGGGTGGTTTTCCGACGTGGCATTCCATAACACTGTAGGTCTCACTCAGTTTTATGAATATCCAGAGATTATAATGACTCGGATAAACTTTATAAGGTTAACAATCAATCCATTATTATGTCCGAAACTGGTGATAACGTAGACAATGTATACATGCGATTGCTTAATCAAAAAATAGCAGGGAAATTCTCCAAATCAACATGGGAATTCTCGTTCGGCCGTGCTTGGTTTGCCTTCACTGACGTCACCAATCTTTTACTAATGGTGATCCACAACGAGGCTCCATGAAACGAAATAAAGGGAAGTCACTCCAAGTTTTGCAAACATGCTTTCTGCTATTATTTCCCTTGTCGATCAATCAATTAAGTACCTAGCCGAATGGCGTAGGCGATCATGCTTTTCCATAACTCTGTCTCTTGTGTTGTTAAAAAGCTTGGTTAGTGAACTTCGAACTAGTCCATCTAACAACTTCTTTCTTTGTCGTCCTCTGTCTCTTCTCCCCTTGATCTTTCCAGTGGTTATTAAGTGTTCAAGCTATGTTGTGCTTATTCCAGAAATTATATATTTCGCTTGTGCTTCTACATTTCTCTGTCCCTAAAACTAAACGGACATATTAAGAGACACAATTAGAACCTTTACTGGCCAGCGGCAATGGTATAGGCCTACAACATGAAAATTGAAACATCAAGATATAGAGAAAGATCTAGAAGAAGGTTGATTGAAGGAGTTACATCCTGAGACGTCACAATATATGCATCAATCAATCAATAAACCCGCAACCCGTCAGGTTTGTTGGGGTACCACATTGGATGCTTCAGCATATAGAGTCATCCAGCGATTTCTATCTTCGACGATGAGGAGGAGTGAGAAAAATATTGTCCTGTTCATTCCTTGATGTTGTCTGTACATGTCTTTATTTGTCCTCCTCTGCTTCTTCCTTCCCCCTTCGACGGTTCCCTTCAGTATTGTTTTTGACAAGGAATCATGTCAGCATACATGCCCAAACCATGCTAGTTTTCGTCGATTCACTATTGAAAGTAATGGTTCTTATACACTTGCATACATCTCTATTTATTTCTTACGTACACATGTGTCTTATGTTCCCTACAGGAAATTAGTAGAATTCGTATGTAGCATTTGTACTCGAAAACCTGTAATCGTCTCTCCATGTCCTCAGTGTGTCCAACTCTCTCAATCATGTGTGTTCGTCCATCACAAGTGATGATGACCATTTTTTTATATCCACTTTTGAAAATTAAGTTATATTTATAATCAAGGACATAACTAAAATTGAATTTTCAAAAGTGGATGTAACAAATGATCATCATCACTTGTGATGGACGAACAACATTTATGACCATGCCTAATAGTTCGTAGATGGCTAATGAGCCCTATTCGAGCTGTAAATGTTCTTGGACAGTTTGGACATGGAATGACGACTGTAGACAGATTTTGGTCTATCTGTAACTTTCTAGCTGCTCTCCGCTGTTGAGCTGCTGCATTTCTCCTCTTTTCACAAGACGATGCGCTCTTTTTGACTGTAGACCGCCACATAGATCTATTTTGTGCAAGTTCTTTCCATGTATCTTGGTCTATTTTAAAGGCTTTCAGTTGGGTCTTTAACAAGTCCTTGTAGCGCTTCTTTTGGTCACATGCTCACCGTAGAGAAGTATCTTTGGCACGCGATGGTCTCGCATACGTACCAAATGACCTGTCCAACTAATCTGTGTCTGCATCAGGATAGTATAAATGATGTGGATGCCAGATATGTCAAGGACAGTGGTATCTGGAATCTTGTCTTGCCATCTGATGTTCATAACCTTTCAGAGACAAGTTGCGTGAAAGTGATTGAGTTTCCTCACATGTCGTCTATACACAGTCCATGTTTCACTAGCGTATAACAGCATAGTTACATAGCGTGTAACTGTAAGTATCACTGCTCTGCAGACTTTCAGCTTAGTCTTAAGGTTAATGTCATTTCTACGCCACACATATGCGTACAATCTGCTAACAGTGCTGCTTGCCTTAGCGATCCCTGTATACACTTTATCATCAACGTTGGTATTTTGTGACAACGTATTACATAGGTAGGTAAACTTATTCACAACTTTCAGTGGTACGCCATTAACCTTTATGCAGGGCTCGAGATAGCATTTGCCAAATGTTAGTTGTAACATGACTTCTGCTTTCTCAGTGTTAATAGTAAGTCCACAGCTGGTACAGGTTTTGGAGAATCTATCTATAATATTTTGTAGATCAGCCTCAGAATTACATTTAGGGCACAGTCATGAACAAATAGAAGATCTCTTATTGTGATTTGACTTTGGTTTTTGCTCGGAGCTGCCAAACGTTTAACAATTTTCCATCTATGCGATATACGATGTTTACTCCCATGTCTAGATCTCTGAAAAGCATCATCTAACGTAGCAGAGAACATGATGCTAAATAGGGTAAGTGCTAATACACATCCCTATTTTACTCCATTTGAGACAGGAAACGTTTTAGATAACTCTCCATCATCCTGAACTCTAGCTTTCATTCCATCGTGCAATTACTGCACCATTGTGATACATTTCTGTAGGCATCCATATTTTGCCAAAATCTTCTACAGCCCCTTTCTATTTACTGTGTTAAATGCTTTTGCTAAGTCTATGAATGTTGTATATTCTCACAACCATACAGCACAACAGAACGCATCAGTGATCTATACAGTTTGTCTTACACTCAAACAAAGATGTTGCTTTTCCAAATTATCGTTAGACGACATAGACGCTAAAGCCATCTCCAGCTTTATGTTTAATTCTGCTTTACATTTTCCATCTCTGCATATGCTAGTTCCGAGGTATGTTAAGATATTTACCTCCTCAAGCTTATCTCCCTTCATCATGATGTTTGTCTGTTCTTCTGCGTCTCTGCTGTTAACCAAGATTGTGATTTTGTCTGTGTTGATTTCCGTTCTCTGCCGAAGATGGATGTATCGGACTATTGGAGTAAACAAAACTGCGACACAACGCATCTCTATTCTCTTGGCTACATCCTGCTAGAAATCAAGTAAGGAGCATTGTCCTTGTACAAGAGAGATCCAGTGGGAGTCTGAAAATGGACGCTGAAGAATACGAAGATTTCCATTCCGCACTTGATCTTACCTTTTTTCCAACTGTGCTGTTAATTTGTAATTCTTGTTCTGACCCAGCTATAAGATCAATATCATCCAGCTAAACGCAAGTTGCAAATAGGGCGACATCCGATCGATATAGACCTGTTGTAGCCATGTAGTGTCTCCTGTATGATGTGCTCTATGTATATATTGAAACGTACAGGAGACATTATGCATCCTTGCCGAACTCCCACATTTATTTTAAAGAACTCTGCAATTGTATTGTTTTATAAGTTGCATTTTTGTAAAGTGATTCAACAATGTCTATGACTGTGGTGTCAAAATTAAATTGTTTTAGTATGTGTCACAGACCATCATGCCAACCGCGGTCAAATGCCTTTTTAGAAATCAATGAAATTATGATTTAGTTGGTGTTGAATAGATTTTTTAATTAATGTTCGAATGTTAAATATTTGTTCAACAGTGCTTATGTTTGTTCTGAAGCCAGCATGTTCTTCTGCAATTACTTTTTAGGACTTGTGCTTTATTCTGTTCAGGAGTATTTTGAGCATCACTTGACTGGGGTGTGTTATAAGGCTAATAGTTCTGTAATTCGTACACACTTTCAAATTTCCTTTCTTGGGAATTGGTATTATTAATGATTTTGTCCATTCAGTTGGCCATTGTTTTGTGCTCCATATATTCTGGCAGATTTTGGTCATAATATTTACCACATTAATTCCCTCGTATTTCAAGAGCTCTTCTGGAATGTTGTCTACATCAAGTGACTTTCCTCCTTTCAATGTTCGTATGGCCTCTTTAATTTAATCTCCTAGAATTTCTGCATTTCCTGTTTCTCTGTTGTTTAGTTCAGAATTTTCTAATATTGTGTAGTCAGGATTACACTTGCAGTTATACAGCTTCTTGCAATACTCTGTCCATCTTTTCACTATATCTTTTGTTTCATTGAGTATGTTTCTGTGTTTGTTTTCTATCAATCTACGTGGATATCTTTGGTCTTTGGCTGTATTATTTTATTAGAGTGTCGTAAGCTAACTTACTGTTGTCGTGTTTAAATCTTTCATTGATTGTTTTACATTGTTCCTCTTGTCACACTTCTTGTGCTTGCTTCATTTTCCTTTTGATGCTTCTGTTTATTTTGCTATATTGTCCTGCCATTTCAGGGGCCTCTTTCTTAATCTTTTTCATTTCACTTCGTTCGTCGCACAATTTCAGGATATTCTCTGTTACCAAAGGTTTGCGTGTCAGTTTCCTTGTACCTAATATTTCTGTTGCTGATTTTAAACAATTTTCTTTTATGGCTTCTGTGAGAGAGTTAACATCTTCATTTACAATGTTTAGAATTGCAAATTTTCCTCCAACTGTTGCCTCAAATATCTCTGCTATTTCTGACTCTTTCCATGTTTCTAGATTAAATCTTAATCGTGCGCATTTGTTTTGAGTATGATTCTTTTTAAATTTAATTTCACCATCAATAGCAACATATGATGGTTGCTACGGATGTCTGCTCCTGGGAAAGTTCTTGTTTGTGCCTTGTTTATGCTGTACTTGAATTTTTTTCGGTGTATGAATTAAATCAATTTGATTATATATATCTGCTATTGGAGCATGCCACGTTGTTCTTCTTGAAAGCTTGTGTGGAAATAATGGACTGGTTCAATTCCCGTTGATCTCAAGAATTTTTAATATAGGCTTATCCTCTCGCTTCCTATTTGCATTTATTTGTGTGGAAATAGTGTATTTGCAAGAGAGAGTTTAAAATTATTAGCAAAATCCAATCGTCTTAGTGGGTCATTCCGTCGATCGTTGGATTAATCAACTAACATCGTAAAGTCCAGACCGATTTGTGTAACAGAAGTCAGTTCATTCCGACTGGGCTATGAGAAAAAGCACACCCAGCACAAATTTAGGAATTAAATGGATAAATAAAACAACATTAGAAGACCTGGATTTTGCCGATGATCTTGCACTATTGAAAACCATCAAGACGCACAAACAAAAACTTATAGATTAAAACTCAGCGCATGACAAATAGGTCTCCAAATCAATTCATCAAAAACAAAAATTATGGACTTCACCAATTCACCTAACAAAATTACTTTAAATGGACAACAACTTGAAAAAGTACACAAATTCTCCTATCTAGGAAGCAAATTAACACTCAACGGTGATGTCATGGCAGAAATTACAACTCGCATTGCCCTAGCATCAAGTGCATTTAACAGACTGTCTAATATCTGGAAGTCAAAGTCAATCAGTACACGCACGAAAATGCGCTTATTTAATGCCTGCGTTATTACGGTGCTATCATATGGATATGAGAGCTGGAAAAGCTCTTTATCTTCAGAAAATAAATTACTGAGTTTCGAGAATAAATGTCTTCGTAGGATAACTAACACCCATTGGAGTGAATTCAAATCTAATGATAAAATCAGAGAAGACACATCAAATTTTCATCACAGATGTTATCAGAAAACGCCGTTGGTCCTACATCGGGCATGTCCTACGCGCAGACACCAACAGAATACATCACCAATCTCTTGAATTGATACCTACAGGCAAAAGAGCAAGAGGTAGACCAAAAGAAACACTCGGAAGAACAATACTTAGAGAAAGTAAAACAACCAATATTCATACTATTCAAGAACTGCGCAGAATAGCTTTGAACAGACCGAATTGGAGAGATCTGACCTCTGCCCTATGCGCTAACTTCAACGCAAAAGGAAAATGAATTAATGAATGAATCGTCTTAGTCCTCGTTCATTCGTTTCTCCTGTTCCAACTTTCCCTACTGTATTGGCCCATTGATCATACTCGTCAGGTCCCACTTTTGCGTACTAGTCACCTATTTCTATTAATAGATCTTTGGTGGAAAAGGGAGTGGGGGTATCCTTAATTGTTTCTTCCAGTGTTTTATAAAATTCGTCTATTTCCTCTTCGTCATAGTCGGCAGTTGGGGCGTAAACTTGAATGATCGTGATGTTTTTTTAGTCTATACTGCATATCAATAGATCAAACGTGCTATAGCCCAAAAACCGATCGTCATTCTTCTTCTTCTTCAACGTTCATTCTCAAACTCCCGTTGGATATCTCTTGTAACAGGACAATGGTCCTTCTAGATTTACAGCAGGATGTAGTCCAGATAATAGAATTGCGTTTTATTTGCACCAAAAACACATCCATCTTCGGGTGAGATCGTCATTCAATCTTGCGTGAAATGGGAAAAAATACTTGATAAAATAGTGGCAAATACAATTTCTTTCTTCGAAATGAGATGCTACTTACAACAAAAGCGGAGAAAAACAAGACAGACATACAGACAGTTAGACAGATAGACAGATACATAGATAGTAAAGTAAGTAACGTTATCCATAGCATTTATTAATGCAATAGGGCTGTGAGATGTTAGCGATCTATCATTTCAGTGCCTATCATATGAGCATGGTAGACATCTCCTCTCCCTCGCAGTATTTACTTCCTGGATTAATCCGGTACCCATTTACGGCTGGGTCGACCTGGGAGTCATTGCCATTTGAATGAACCTAGAACCACTCATATTCGAAGCCAGTGTGCTAACCACTGCGCTACGCACTCCAACCTCCCCCCCCCCCAGATAGACAGACAGACAGACGGACGGATGGACGGATCGACGGATGGATGGATGGATGGATTGATGGATTGATGGATGGATGGATGGATGGATGGATAGATTAGATAGATAGATAGATAGATAGATAGATAGATAGATAGATAGATAGATAGATAGATAGATAGATAGATAGATAGATAGATAGATAGATAGATAGATAGATAGATAGATAGATAGATAGATAGATAGATAGATAGATAGATAGATAGATAGATAGATAGATAGATAGATAGATAGATAGATAGATAGATAGATAGATAGATAGATAGATAGATAGATAGATAGATAGATAGATAGATAGATAGATAGATAGATAGATAGATAGATAGATAGATAGATAGATAGATAGATAGATAGATAGATAGATAGATAGATAGATAGATAGATAGATAGATAGATAGATAGATAGATAGATAGATAGATAGATAGATAGATAGATAGATAGGTTGGTTGGTTGGCAGGTATGTTTGTAGGTAGGTAGATAAAAACCGGGACCTCCACTATATTTTGTGTGTGTTAAAATCTGATATAACCAAAGTGGACTAAATGTCCGTGGTTGAAATGGACGTATCTCACCGTAATATGTACATTTTACTTAACCAAAGTAATGTCAATGAGAAATAGCAACACACAAAAAACAGCGGAACAAGAATTTTTAACGTTACGGTCCCAGACTGGATCTTTATCAAGAAACAATATAATTATAAAATCCATAATCCGTCAGGGTCGTAGGGGTATTAGACATTTGGTGCAGAAAGATATCCACGCTTCTATAACATCGTGATGAGTTTGGAAACTTCACACCCTGTCCAATCATTGATATTATCCATATTGTCATGTTTTCTTTCACCCTCTGCCGTACCTTGAAGAACATCTTTTGTCATTCATGAATTTTTCTCCAAAATAAAACAAAAGCTCACTAAACTTACATGAGCGCGCTTTTTTAACGGTTTTTTTTCTCTTTTATTTCTTATGCACGGAGACGAGTTAGTGAAACATCTCCGTGCATTTTTAATAAACTTATTTTGTGTTTTCGCTTCATATTTGTATTCTTTTCGTGTTAAAGGTCCCTGTTGGACCACAACGTAGAAAAAGTCCTTGTCCTTTTGTTTACTGCTATTTCTCGTTTTCATTGGCTTTATTATTTGGTAGTTAGATTATATATATTAACATGGACTGGATATAAATAAAAAAATTTTAAACCATGATAATCAGCAAAGACACAGAAGAACAGGAGCTAAACATAAACATACATGGAGAGAAACTACAACAAGTAAAACATTATTAATATCTTGGACACATAGTCACAAATGATGGCAGATGTGAAACAGAAGTTAAAAGGAGAATAGGAATGGCTAAAAGTACCTTCAATGACATGAGGAAATTATTAATATTTAAACACATTACAAACAAGTTAAAAATGAGAATTATAAAATGCTACATCTATTTCATATTAATGTATGGCTCGGAAACATGGACACTAAATAAACAATTAGAAGAAAAAATTGATGCCTTTGAGATGTGGGTATATAGACGAATACGGAGAATCATGGAAAGAGAAGAAAACAAATAAAGAGATACTAAAAAACACTTAATATGAAGAAGGAACTATTAAGAGAAATAAAGATAAGGCAAATAAAATACGTTGGACACATTAAAAGACATTACACCTTATTGAAGACTTTACTTGAGGGTAAAGTCAAAGGGAAACGAGCAAGAGGTAGGCATAGATACAAGTGGGAGAGTAACATCACACGATGGACAGGTTACAGTCTAGCAAAGTGCACCACCAAGACAAGAGACAGGAGATGTTGGAGATACGTTGCAGCCAACCTTCGTTGCGGAGATGGCACTTAATGATGATGAGTTAGATTATCTAGTGACATCATCATCATCATCAAGTGCCGTCTCCGCAACGAAGGTTGGCTGCAACGTATCTCCAACATCTCCTGTCTCTTGTCTTGGTGGTGCACTCTGCTAGAATGTAACCTGTCCATCGTGTAATGTTACTCTCCCACTTGTATCTCTGCCTACCTCTTGCTCGCTTCCCTTTGACTTTACCCTCAAGTAAGGTCTTCAATAGGGTGTCATGTCTTTTAATGTGTCCAAAGTATTTTATTTGCCTTATCTTTATTTCTCTTAGTAGTTCTTTCTTCATATTAAGTGTTTTTAGCACCTCTTTATTTGTTTTCTTCTCTTTCCATGATGTTCTCCCTATTCTTCTATATACCCACATCTCAAAGGCATCAATTTTGTCTTCTAATTGTTTATTTAGTGTCCATGTTTCTGAGCCATACATTAATACGGAATAGATGTAGCATTTTATAATTCTCATTTTTAACTTGTTTGTAATTTGTTTAGATATTAATAATTTCCTCATGTCATTGAAGGTACTTTTAGCCATTCCTATTCTCCTTTTAACTTCTGTTTCACATCTGCCATCATTTGTGACTATGTGTCCAAGATATTGATACTGTTTTACTTGTTGTAGTTTCTCTCCCTGTATGTTTATGTTTACCTCCTGTTCTTCTGTGTTTTTGCTGATTATCATGGTTTTTGTTTTTTGAATGTTTATATCCAGTCCATATTCATTACTTGATTTATTGACTTGATCTATTAGTCTTTGTAGTTCATGTTCACTTTCTGCTAAAAGAACAGTGTCATCTGCATATCTAATGTTGTTTATTATTTTCCCATTGATCTTGAGTCCTGGTATTTCTTCTATATTTTTAAAGATATTCTCTGTGTAGATATTAAATAGGCTTGGTGATAAAATGCATCCTTGTCTTACTCCTCTTCTTATTTCTATGTACGGTGAGTAGCTGTTTTCACACCTTATTGATGCAGTTTGTTCCCAATATATATTTCTAATCAGCCTGATGTCTTTTCCATCTATGCCTATTTCTTGAAGACATTTGATTAATTTTTCATGTTGGACTCTGTCAAAGGCCTTGCTGTAGTCTATGAAGCAAATATAGATCTAGTGACAATATTACGTTAATATAGTATTTATCACATCTTAGAATTGACTTTCCAGTCTCCAGAACATTTACAGACAAAAAATTGGAAGATATCACTCAAATGAGTAGTTTCTATTTAAAACTAAGATGGAAACATTTACACCTTGTTCTTCTTCTTCTTCTCGTTCGCAGTTTGACATGTCTACACAACAAGTCCTGTTTTCTTAATAAATGCTGCTGTATTTGAAAGCTTCTCAGTGCTCCCATACATCTTTCTGTGGATATCCATCTCTTTGGGCCAGTGTTCTCTTAACTGGTTTAGTGTAGTGCAGTATTGCAGGATATGTTCAGCGGTCTGTTCTGCCTGCCCACAAGGGCACAGTGGTGATGGGACTAGTCTTAGTCTATTGAAGTGGCTGTTTAATCTGTTGTGTCCTGTTCTGAGGTCAACAATTCGGGTTGCATGGTACAATGGTTGCTGGTTCGCCTCTCTGCCTAATATCTCTGAATTCCGCACCTGTGCTTGCTTGGCCAGGACTGTGGCCCTGCTCGATATTGGGTTGGCCCGACCAATCTTAGTTTCCAGCCTCTGTTGGCTGGACTAAGCTCCATCTCCACTTCAAGGAGTTGGCCTCGATGGAGATAACCTTTTTGAACAGGTCTCAAGTTCCTTGGGCCAGTCACTTCGTCCATATAACAGACGAGCGTCTTCCAAAGTGACTGTTCTACGGTGAACCGTGACTTTCGTAAATAGATTTTGTCAATAAATATGTGGCGATTGATCGCAGTTGGTCTGTGTGCAGGTAAGCATTCAAGAGGCTGCAAGAATAAACGCTTCAATGACTACTCTAAGGCACTGCAGGTTTGATTCAAGTTCTTGAAAAACCATAGTTCTTGACTGCCCAGTCTAGAAAAGTCAGATCAAAGCGAGAATTTAAAGTTTTGAACAGGATAGAACATTACATAAGATTCAAGAGGCAACAACGAAAGGAGAGATCAGACTATTTTATCTCATCTCAGGACTTACTACATTCCTGCTTACATTACAACAAGTTTTTCAGTCTGGATTCGACTCGTTAACTATCTCAGGACTTACTACATTCCTGCTTACATTGCAACAAGTTTTTCAGAGTCTGGATTCGACTCGTTAACCATCTGAGGGTTCACAAACAATCAAAGCAAACATGACTCTACTTAAAGCCATGCTCATCTTCGCTTGCCAAGGAGGAACACCATCATCATCAGAGTTTCAATTTACAAATAATGTTATCACAAATACACAATGACCAGTACTCACACAGCAGAGTCAATAATTCACTTTTCGGTTGATCACAGAAGGTTTATGAGAATCTTGATTCTAGATTAGTAATTGGCATCACAGCACGTGGGGCATTCCAATAAGTGCCCCGCCCCCTGTTCAAGCAACCATACGACTCGATGGTGTTTCGAGTCTAATGCCGCAGAAACAGACGTCGACATCAGCACACAACTCTGGCCCTTGCGGCAAGTTTCTTTATTGTTCCGCCCACCGACGTCGTGCCCGTACTAGTTCAAGCACAACGTCGGCCTGTCGGAACAACATGGTAACTGTTATGGAAGATTACGACTACGGGATTGTATAGATGACGTGCTATGAGGCGTCTATAAGAAGATAACCTCAATATAAAGGCATGTCATCTACTAAGGTTTTCTGTTGCATGGTTGGGTTGTCTAGTAAGCCATTGTGAGACCCACAGACGCAACCGCATGCGCATAAGAATCGTTTTCTTTCTTTACGATCAATTGTTAAACATCCAGCACAATATTGGTGTGTATAGAGCAGTTTCTTTGTTTCTTTCGGCTTTCTTTGTTTGCCTATTGGAGGAACCTTCTACTCAGGAAGAAGTGTACATTGGTCATGTATAGAGTGGTTTTTTCGGCTTTCGTTGTTTGCCTATTGATGATGATGATGATGATGTTCTTCCTTCGCAAGCATGGTATGAAAAACATTAAATACGATGAAAAAAAATTAAATAAATAAATAATAATTAAAATTGGTAATTAATTAATTTGGTTTGTGAGTTCGTAGATACCAGATGAGTCCGATTCGTGCACGGAAAGTTCTATCGCAGTGCATGCAGGAGTGCTGAAGGTTCGGGGTAGGAGAATTTTTGGATTTGTCCTTCCGCTTCTTGGACTTGTGGATTGCCCGCAGTGTTCTTTCTTTTTCAAATTTCGTGATGCCAAAAGTGATCTGGGTGTGCCAGGCTGACCGATCAAGTGCTTTAGTCTCACAGGAGCTAGGATTTATGCTGCAGTGCTTGAGATAGCTTTTTTAGGTGATCCTTGAAGCGCTTTTTCTGCCCTCCACTTGAACGTTTACCTTCGCACAGCTCCCCATAGAATAATCTCTTTGGAAGGCGCTTGTCTGGCATACTGACGATGTGGCCAGTCCAGCGGAGTTGGGACCTAGTCAGCATTGCATGGATGCTTTGCATACGGGACTTCTGAAGAATTTCCGTATCTGGTACACGATCCTGCCAACGTACTCCCATGAGGTTTCGTAGGCACCGAAGATGAAAAGAGTTAAGCTGTCGAGCGTGTCTCGCATCGATAGTCCAGGATGACGCAGCATAAAGCAGTGTTGGTAGAACCACTGCGCGGTACACGTCCAACTTAGTTGTCAGACTGAGGCCACGCCTGATCCAGACGTTGGCACGAAGGCTCCCGAATGCTGCACTGGCACGAGCAATACGCAGGGCAACGTCATCATCAATTGTCGCAGTTTGTGATAGTGTGCTGCCGAGATATACAAACTTATTGGCAGTATTAAGTTTGTGTCCCTTTACTGTGATCACTGGTTCTGTGTAGGGGACACCTGGCGCTGGTTGATACATTACTAAAGTCTTCGCGGTGCTGATGGTGAGACCGAACTCATCACAGGCCAAAGAAAAGAGGTCCATGCTGTCTTGCATGTCTTCCAGACTGGTAGCATTTAATGCACAATCGTCGGTGAACAAGAGGTCGCGAACAATGTCCGTCTTAGTTTTGGTCTTGGCTTTCAATCTGCTAAGATTGAATAGTCCTCCATCAGCTCGATAACGAAAACAAATTCCTGCACTGTTATTTCGGAAGGCATCATTTAACATGGCAGAGAACACCATGCTGAAGAGCGTCGGAGGCAGGACGCAACCCTGTTTGACGCAGTTAGTCACTGGAAAGGGGTTTGAGTGTGTGCCGTCATCTTGTACACAGGCTGTCATACCATCATGTAACTGGCGAACCATGTTGGTAAATTTTTCGGGACAATTTTTTTCCAAAATTTGGCCATGATCTTCCATAGTCCTCCTCCTTGCCTATTGGAGGAGCCTTCTACTCAGGAAGAAGTGTACATTGGTCATGTATAGAGCGGTTTCTTTTATGTATCTATCTATTCGCTAAACCCTTTAATGCCTTTCAGCGTCAGTGGTAGAAGAGTTCTCTGGAGATGGTCCTCGTGTGTGCTGAGTATATTGTGGAATTTGTCGCCTCTTTTATTTCGGTGGTCAATCATTTTCGAGGTCGGCCTATAGGTCTGCCTTCACTATATCTGTGTAACATAGCTTGTTGTGGTATGCTGTCTGATGGTAGTCTGTTGATGTGTGAAAACCATTTCTCTTAATATACTCCAAGATTGGGGCGGTGCCGGTTCTTTATCTAATATCCTCATTTCTCACTCTGTCTCTTAGCGATATTCCTATGATTCTGCGTAAGCATGCCATTTCAGCTGTCACTAGTTTACGTTGACAATTTTGGTAGTACATGTTTGTTTTATGCCACTTAAATCTTGTGTTTCTGACACTACACAACAATTGAATACACTTGTATACTGACACTATACAACAACTGATGACGTATCTATTAGCTAGTTTGTTCCTTTCGTGCCGCAAGCCACACATAGGGCAGCGTTTTGGTTCTGTATATGATGCGGTCCGCTGCCTGTAGCTTTAGTTCCTGGATGGTCTTACAGCCTATTAATCTGTTTACATCCGAAAATATTAAAACGATCCTCCATCACATAAAGAATCTGTAAACCGTTGTTTCAAGAATAATGTGGGTTTTACTATTGTGCTTATTAGGACACAGATCAACCGACCATAACAAGTACGGAGAACACAACTACTTCCATCTTGAACTGGAACCGGAAAACCTATCTATGTTACTACACAATTTCTGCAATCAATTGTTAAACATCCAGTCCAATATTGGTCATGTATGGAACGTATTATTTTAGGTTGTCCTGTGTTCCTGGTACTACACAACAACTTCTTTTTTCTTCATCGTTCTTCAGTCAGATATCAGGTTACAACGCCAATAGCTTCAATGAATTGTGTGATTAGCTTCAGGTCATTCATGGAACCCCTCAAACATGGAAGTAGGGCCGTCTCAGCAGGCCATATTTTCTCCCTCTCTTCTTAGTAGAGTGGACAGGCATGAAGAATGTGTTTTTCAGTCCTGGGCTCAGTCCACAGTTACACAGGTCTGTCTTGCCAATCTTCAGTTTTTGGAACATGTGACTAATCAGTCCGTTATGGCCAGTTCGTAATCTGAAGATAATGGTTTGTTCCTTGCGTAAAATTTGATGGTAGGGGTCATTTGGTCCTGCAGTTGGGTGCACCTACTTCCACATTTTCTTATATTCTGCTTTTAATATAGTCTCACGTTCATAGTACGTGTTATCACTTTCTATTTGTTCCAGTGATCCCCCTTTCCTTGCCAGGAGATTAGCATTTTCATTTCCAAGTATGCCACAGTGACCTGGGATCCACTGCAGTACTATTTCTTTGGTAGTACTGCTGAGGTGTAGTAAGCAGGCCGTAAGATAATTCATGCTCATGTTCTCTGGATCTTTCAATTTGGATCTTTTATCTTTAAAAATCAATACTGAATTTGCATCAGTTAGAAAGACCACATGTCTGTTGTAAGTCGGCAAGCAATTTATGAGCATTTTGGCTGCCTCTATTATGGCTTCCATTTCTGATTTGAAATTTGTGGAATGTTTGCCTTTGGGTATGGATTTTTCTATTTATTTTCCATCTGGTGTTACTATATATATTCCTGATCCTCCATCTAATACTGCTTCTTTCACTTATCCATCTGTATATACATGTGCCCATATATCCTTTGGGTATGCTTTCTGTATGTGATTCTTAGTTTTCTCTTTTAGTACTTGTATAGTAGTTTCTGTTTTCGAAATAATGCTTGGTATATTGTCTATAATTCTTGGGAAGTTTTTCCTGTCCCAGGTTGGATATGTATTAAATGTGTTTAGTGGTTTTAGGTATTATAGATCTGTCTGTGAGTGATTTCTGAAGCTGTTTAGCGGAGTTTAGGAAACTACCTCTTTTGAGTCGCTCTTTTGTAGGTCGGCTTAGTCTTCTGTTCATTTGATGACTCTTCAGACATTTGAACTTGGCATACTTAGTGAGGATTTTTTCATTTCTTTTTTTTCATTGATGGCAAACCTGTGCATGTTTCCATTTCTGTTATTGAGGTAGTATTCATTCCCCCCAGTTATAATTGATTGCGGTTTTGTATCTTTGAGATCTTTTGAGTGTTACTCTTAGCTGCAGTTCCACATTCCGACATTCCAAATCTGGTCTTACGTATCCTGTGTATACTCTACTTAGAATTTTCTCATCTGCACCTAAATCTGTTCCATACAATTTTTTAAGAAGTGCTGTCATCATTGTACCTTTGGTTTGGCATTTGTCTATGTGCTGTTTCCATGTAAATCTTGGGTCAAACGTGACTCTAGGGTATGTAGGTGTCTCATCTTTAGGTAATATTTGACCGTTTGTGGTTAGTAAGATTTTCTGTGGTTTGATGGACATGCTGAATGGTATAGGTAGTTTCTTTAGACATTGATAGACATGACCAATTGGTATGTCTACTTGGCCAAATTGTCCATATTTTCCTGTAACTTTATTTTTGTTGTGCTTACGCTCTATTCACTGCACCATATTGCCAGATCTTCTGCATACATTGCAACGTTTACTTTACACGAGAGAATTTGATCAATGTCGTTCATGAATATAAGGAATAAAGTGGGGGATAGGGGGATAGAACACCTCCCTGTAGTAATACATGCTTGATAAGTTTTTTTTCTGCTGTGCTCCATTTCAAGTTTCACTGCAGACTTTCGGTTGTGCGAGCAGTGTTTTATCCAGCAATACATGGGTCCATCACTTTGTCTTGTTGTAACTTTAGGAGGAGTCCATCTTTCCACGCACAACCAAAGGCTTTTTCATGTCTTCCCAGGCAATTAGTGTGATCAAATCTTCAGTTGATCGACACTTTCTGAAACCAGCTTGTTGGTTTAATAGGATTTGTTTTCTAGGAACCATATCATTCTTTTGTTTTCCAACCGAAGACGGATGTGTCGGGCCATTGGCGCAAATAAAATGGCGACACAACGCATTTCCATTCTATGGACTACATCCTTCTAGAAATCTATTAAGTCCGTGGTCCTGCTGTAAAGGAGATCCAGTGGGAGTTTGAGAAGGAACGCTGAAGAAGAAGAAAAATTCTTTTGTTTACCAGGCGTTCCATCAGTTTGCACAAACAGCTGGTCAAACTTATTGGGCGATAGCTGTCCGCCTTGTTTGTATGGTGTTTTTTTGTGTGCATGCCTTGAGGAGGTATCATTATGACAGTTTCCCACACATGTAGCACATCTATCTCAACAGTTGTTGAAAATGTTCATTAGTTTCTTTTTTGTTAATGGTCCGAGCAATTCATGTGGTATGTCGTCTGGGACAGGTGATCTCCCAAGTTTTAATACTGCTAGTTCTTCATTTAGTTATTTGATCGTGAATGGCATATTCATGACATCTTGCTTATCTTTGCTGATCTCTTTTTTCTATCTTCCGTAGTTATTTTCTTACTTTTCTCCTATTTTCATCGACTTTATGGCAGACATCATTTTGGTAATGCTGTATAAAATGATTTGCGGCCGTCCTTCCAGTGAGTACATCGGTACTGTTTTGTTATCTTCGTTCGTCCATGTGTTGCCGGGGCCCGAAAGCGGAGCAAAGAATAGCAACACTATTTACCTTACACGAATGTCGTAAAAGGCGACTAAGGAGGTTATTGGGTGAAGTTGGCTTCCCATCCCATATAGGGTCAGTGACCCAAAGCCATGCTGAAGTCGGATGTGTCAGGCCGAAAGGCGCAGATATCGCAGCAATGCTGTAAACCATGACACAACTAATTACGTTCTCCGGACTACATCCTGCTAATCTGCAGAAGTTTGAGAACGAAAGCAGAAGAAGAAGAAGTTATCTTCGTTGTTGAGCATTTTTGTTATTTTCCATAGTTTTCTTCTCTCTTTGTCGAAGTTTAAATTTTCAGTCTTTTCATGCCAGTTTTTCCTTCTGTTTGTAAGTGTCGTTTTTCTAAGTTTGGCTACATCAGCTTCTAGTGATATGTTATTTCTGTGGATGGAATTTTTTTCTGCTTACTCTAGCACTTCTTTCTCCAACTCATCCAGTTCGTCAGACCAGTACGGCTTGAAATTTTTCCTAGCACCTCTTGGTATGGTTTGCTTGGCTACTTGAAAAATTGCAGAAGCCAGCAGTTGTGCAGTTTTGCTCATATTTTTAATACCTGGACTCGGGATTTTTGTGAATTTGTCTGTCAGGTCAGCATACTTACTCCTTTTTGCTTTCTTGCGGTTCCATATAGGTGTGGTTGTGGAGCCAGCTTGGGAATAGTTAATGTCAATAGTGAGTTTGATGGTGCGATGGTCACTTCCACCAAGCTGCTCCAGCACTTCCCTATATGTTATTTTAGCTAAAACGTCTATTGCAAAGGCTAGGTCAGGGGTTGAGGTGGTGTGCCATCTTCTAGAGTAGAAAGTTGGATGGTCTTTGGGTTCGTTAAGCAGTTGAAGTTTCACCTTGTACTGCCAGTCTTCCACTTCTTCTCCTGTAGTAACTTGTATATCCCCAACTATGTCAGTCTATTAAAATCGCCAATCACAAGAGATATCTTTTTCTTAATGTAAAACCAGTTAATTGTGTGCAGAGATAGGCTCTTGTCTTGTGGACATTAATAGCTATATACTGTAACCTCTTTAGTTGGAAGGGTTAAGCAGGATCCAATTATTTACGCCTGTTCTTCTGTGTTTAATCGTATTTCTGAGGCAACGATGTCGTTTTTGACCAGTGCATCCTTTTTGTCTCTTTTCTTTAACATTCCGAAATGTTTGGTATCATCGGATGGTGAATCTATTGTTGTTTGTGAGGTTTTTTCTGCATGCACGCTATATCAATTTCTTCATTGTGTAATCGGTTTTCAAGTGCAGTCTTTTTATTATAAACACCTTCTGCATTTCACTTCAATATTTTCCAGTGCTTATTCTTGTCATTGGAGTCTACATCATGATCTTTATGTGTGTTTTTGAACCAATAGTTATTGTCCCCTGATCTCTTTTCCTGGCTCCACAAATTGTGACAGAGGTACCACCAGTAGCTGGGGGTGTGCTCCTTCGAGGATTAAAGCCAGGCACTTCATCCGCCTGACGAGATTCCACAGATGAAGCACCAAAACGAATCATCTGTAACCTTTTATTTGACATGTGAAGTCATTGCGTGACACTGTGGTTTTCATCCTTGGCAGTCCTGCCCCGGCTGGGCTATTTTGTACCTTTCGTTCCAGTGTCTCCGTCTTCCATCTTACTTTTGGGTCAGGATGTGTTTCCTTAGCCCCACAGGAGAGGTTTCATTTGGAGATTTATTTTTATTAGACAGCTTGCCTACCAGGTTTAACGAGTACCATTTTCCCGAGGTTTGAAGTCAGTTTTCCTCTCCTAGGATAATTTTGTTGTTGCCAGGGATTCATTATCCTCCTCTTTGGTTAATTTCTTGTGATCTAAGGTACCTCTCACTCCCTTGATTTAAGAGTATTCCTCTATCTTGTTCCAATATCCATAATTCCCTCTTGCCCTACCTAAACCTCTAAACATACTTAACCCCTATTAGTGACCCCACTCCAGCAACCTGAGCTTATAGCGGCTCATACTCGCTTGTTGCTGCCAGTCACTGGACACATGGGGTATTTCAGTGGGATATCAGACATATGTAGGTAATTCAGTGGGGAAACAGCATATCTGCAAATCAGAAACAACGACTAGAAGGAAGATAGTTACACTAAGGAAACTGAGTTGGACAACTTGAGAAGCTAATGAAAGATTTATAAAAAATGTATATCAACACACTATTCGACCACACTTGGAATACGGTTCTACAACATGAAGTTCATCATCAAACACCACACTACAGAACCTGGATAGAGTACAGAAACAAGCACTTAGAATCATTATAGGGGCAATGAGATTCACACCAATCGCAGAAATGTAGAATATAGAAGGGATGTTGTCAATGAAAGAGTGGAGGATACTAAAAGTATAATTCATTGCGAAAAGTCTTTTCCAATCATAGTCATCCAATGAAGGAAAGATTTCAGATTCTGTCACAGAGGCGGCTTAAAAGAAGCAGCTATATACACCTGGTCAAGCGTCTACATAGACGGGTATCGAACCTTCAAGAGGTAACAATACCACTGATATCTCAACCATTACACACCCCATGAGAAAAACAGACATACCTACAAGTGACAATCTAAACAACAATAACAAATGTGTATGTGGATGAGCAACAAAATAATCTGCAGAAAAGGGTAGCAGCTCTCAGCTTCCTCGATGATGCTTACCCAAGTGATCTATAAACCAGAGTATATACGGATGGATCAGCACAGAGTGCAGTAAGAAATTTGGGAAGTGGTGTATATGTGGAATACCCAGATGACACCACTGACACCACATGTATACCAACGAGGAATTACTGCAACAACTATGACTCTGAAGTCAACGCTATTTTTTTAGCTGCAGAGAAACTGTTAACATTGGACAGGACCTCACACCCAATTGTAATACTTACAGATTCAAGGTCAGTACTAGAGGCACTACAACCCAATAAACTATCAGAGTTACAAGAGGTATTGTCCATAGTGCAACATCGCTGCAGAATTATACCGCAATGGATTCTATCACACTGTGGAATAGCAGGAAATGAAAGAGCTGGTCAACTGGCCAAGGAGGGTTTTAACATGCAACAACCGAACGTACCAATCAGCTATCACCAAAAGAAATCTATAATAAAGGCACAATGAAAGCCTAACTTACCTTCACATGACGATTACCATCTACTTAACAGACAAGAATAGGTCATATTTCGACTCAGACCTTGACGCAATAGACTAAACAGCCATATGTATACACAATTTAAAATTAGGCACATCAGCAGTGTACATGTGGTCAAGCCAACCAAACTTCACAACATATCCTTCTAGAATATGCAACCTATGATACGATAAGATGCACATACTGGTATTCTGATACACCTATGAATGTTAAACTCTATGGTACAAAACAAGAAATGGAAAACATTAATTTTTACAAAAAAATAACACTGCAGATATAGACATTATTAGCGAACGAAAGAAGAAACAATCACTTCAATTCTTTTTGTTTTCTCTGTTGATCTCTTGTACCGTCATTTCCGTGTAATAAACGATAATTTATGAAACTATTTTCACTGCAGATGAAGAGGGAGTCGGCTTATACAAAGGTAATACATAATATAGAAAAAAATTCACATGCAAAAATTACAGAAACAGACTCACACAGTGCCGTAGGTACGTCTTGGAACAGAGGGAGAATGGGGGAGTGTGTTGAATAAAACAAAACAAAAGTCATAAGCACATCCATTTTTTTTTTGCAATTCCGCCATTTTCATGAGATTTGTGTGACCTTTTTTTGGGAGGGGGGGGGAGAAAGGATCGGTAGGGAGAGGGGCCTGAAAAATATCCCTCGAGTTGTTATGTACTCTTGACAATAGTATTGAATAATTGCTGGCCTGTTATTAAGAGTGTGTGTCTGTATGTATATATATATATATATATACATACATACATATATATATATATATATATATACAGGGAAATCGCGGTATAAGAAATCCATTCTTCTAATTCTAAGGCTTTTAAACTCTTCTTTTCAACCGTTAAACTCAAATGTCTGTGAATGTCACATGTCGAAGACTTAAATTCTATATTGAAACTATTTGTTAAATTTTCATGAAATACGCCCATTTCTGTAAATTTCTCGTCTCTCTTGTTTTCTTTGTTTACTGGTAGGTACAGTATAAGACATGCCCTTTTGAAACTTAAATGTTATTCCTGAGTTTGGGTGCTAAGGGTACAACATTGCTCTCAGCGGGTGCATGATTAGCAAATCACCTAGATCCTAAAGGTACCTCCTAGTTGTGTACCCAGGAAACAGAAGTACCACGGCTTATTCTGCTTCTTACCAACACTTTTGGGATCATGTCCATTAATGTGGAGGCTGCAGATGGAATGAGAATTTACTGTAAAAAGACAAGCAATATCTCCGACACATTTGTGCCGATATACATAGCCACTGTCGACACACAGTGAAGAACAGCATTCCGGTTTGGGCATTCGTAATGCAGATGCAATGGAGGGGCGGAAAATGCCTATGTCCCTATATAGGCTGCTGTCACGAATATCGAGAGTAACGATGACATGAGTATAATTTAAGAAGTACAGCGCCAGAGTGCAGCGCCAAATTCAATTAGAGCGGAAAAATGATGCATGGAAATCAGAACTAATGTATTATTGTTCAGCTCTATAACAAACGTGTAATCCCTGATGCTCCAAAATAAGGATAGAGACTAAATCGTGGTGGATGCTCGGCAAAGAAGGCAGACGAACCAGCACCCAACTCTATACTGTCAATACAGGGTAATACTGCTGTGAAACAATAGTACTTACGTAAAAAAACTGATATTTTAGTTTCACTTGACAAATGACAGACTATTACTAAAAGGTTATAGGGTGTAAACGCGAACAAAATACAAATAACACGCAGATTTTCAACGATTCAAACCGTTAGGTCTTTGTCAAGAATACACAAAACAAACAGTTAAAAGACAATAAAAGCAGTAAAAATTATGTTACCACCACAGAGGCACTAGAACGCAGACATGTAAATAATGCGAAGTTCATGGTGACAATGACGTACGTGTAAACATGTAGTCATGAAAGCGGGTTTTGTTGAAAACGGGACATAAGAACAGAAAGATAAAATTATTGCACAAAACAACATGAACAACAATATAACAAAGACAACACCAACACAAATTTAAACAAATGAAGTTTCGGAGTTATGTCCAAAAGGTTTGAGGGTACCAACTCAAAAATAAATTGATTTTCAAGAGCGTAACTTAACTAGATCTGTCATCAGTAGTGCATGATCTGAGGGCAGTGACCTGGATATCGAGGGCACCATGATGACCATCACCATTGAAAAGAATGGCATGGATAGGTTCTCTGTGTTTTATAGCATGAAGATGCCTACGGGAGCGGTCACTCAATCGTAAGCCCGTTTCATCTATATACTTCTTGCCACAACGTTTACATATGATAACATTAAGGGATTTACATGTAACGGCATCATCGATAGTTAAAGTGGTCTTAGGAAATGAAACTACATAGGATCTGAACTACATAGGGAGACACGTGTAGCAACGATCGGGTTTGCAACGAATAGTGCAAAAATTAGCAGGAACATAAGACCTGAGGCGACTGTGGACCAAGATGTCATTACGATTTTGTCACGCCTATAGGGAACCGAAGGAAAGTCCTGGACAGCAGCACGAGTTTGAGGATCAGAATGGATAAGGTTCTTGGCTTTTTCTATCAGACCTAAGATTATTTTCTTAAAAGCTTGGCGTTTTGTTTTTGGCCAATTTCTTAAAGAAAAATCTTTATTTAATTATCTCTAATTGTTCCGCAATAAGTTCTGTTGACTGTTTTTTGTGTGTTACGTTCTAGTTTTGAGTTACTTTCCCTCGTTTATTTTCAATTTACCTCGTTGACCCTTGTGGATTTCAATAATTGGTGTCGTTCTGAAAGCTAGATAATAGTGCTATATGTAAAAATAGTAGCAATTCTCATCACTGAAATGCGTATATGAATCGTGCTTTAAAAATAATAAACTTGTATGACTGTGTTGTTTATTTACTGAATGTATAGCCTATATCTCGTATAAGGATATAATCTATGGAAGGAAATAAAGAATGTGTTGGTTCAAGTATTGCGTCCTCATCATCGAGTCCATGTAAGAGGCGTAAAACAACAAAGACACGGTATAAGCAACCATTCTGTAGTGAATGACTCGAAGACGTAGAGCTAAATGAAGGGACACAATCTGATCCTTCAGCATTATATATATATATGAACTTGGCTTATCTTGGATTTTTTTGTCCTCCAAACTTGGGACTTTTCATAATGTTGGGTGGTAACGCTGGTCTGAGCTGTTTCGCTACATTTTTTGATCTGTTTGTCCCTAAAAAGTGGCTGCCGCTGAGATTGTTTCACACAATGCTGCGAATTTCTAAATTTCTCTGAGAACCAGATAGCTCTATTTTACACATCATCTTCACAAGTAGTAAGATATTTTACACATCATCTTCACAAGTAGTAAGATATTTTACACATCATCTTCCCATGTATTAAGATGATATTTTACACATCATCTTCCCATGTATTAAAGTTTGTACCAAAAATCAATGATGTCTTTAGAGAATCTTGCATAGTCCTATTCGTTGCTGAGTGTATGCAGATTACAAATAAAGACATGCACAGACATCAAGGAATGTACAGGACAAGAATTTTCCTCACTCATCCGTACTGTTGAAGATAAAAATCGTTGGAGGACTCTCTATGTGCTGAAACTTCCAATATGGCACGCCTATGACCCTGACGGGTTACGGGTTTATAGATAGATATAGATAGTATGCTGTTTTGCCCGTGTGTTGCTGGAGCACCGAAAGGGGAGCAAAGAATAGCAACACTGTTTACCTTCAACGCATGTCGTAAAAGGCGACTAAGGAAGTTATGGGATGGAGTTAACCATCCCATATAGGGTCAGTGACCCAAAGCCATGCTGAAGTCGGATGTGTCAGGCCGAAGGTAGATATCGCAACAATGCTGTAAACCATAACACAACGCATTCCGTTCTACATCCTGCTAATCTGCAGAGGAGTTTGAGAACGAACAAAGAAGAAGAAGAATGCTGTTTTAGATTTCACAATTTTATGGTTTACTATTCTGCACTCAAGAACGGAATGCACTGCGTCATGGATTACAGCTTGTTTGCAATATATGCTCCTTTAAGCCTTCACACATCTGACCGGTATTTTTCTGCGTTACTTTGATGCTCTATGGCAGGCGTTCTCAACCTGGTACTAGCGAGCACTCTGATGTGCTCGTTAGAACATGTGCTTGTGCCATGCGAGTTAAATAGTGCTCACGAGCATCAATGAGTAGACGTGGGCACCAATGGTTAGACCAATGATTGAGAACCTCTGCTCTATGGGTTGGACCAGCCACCCCCATCTCACAACCTCCATATTCAAAGTCTACAACAGGTAACAACATTGATATTCTTTGCTCCCTTTTTGGGCCTAACGACCTACAGGCAAATGAGATACCAATGATGACATAACAGTGAAACGGTATGACAATAATGACGATAGAACCAGTGGAAGTAAAAATTTGTCCTTCTTCCATTTCCTGTGCCAGGTGATTGAGTTTTATTTCCTGATTAAGATCCCGGCATTCTTTTTTATAGGAAAAATTTTTTTTAATGGTTTTACAAGTTTCAAATGACCGTTTAATATAATAGGGAATTATTTCAATAGTTAGTTAGTTGTCATGTCATGATCATGGCACTCCGGACATGTCCTTAAGTACTCCAGCCTCATAATTCAGTATGTTGTTCAGCATGTGGTAACTCTGACTGTTCCGGTTGTGTGTTCGTTAATAACTTCTTTTGATTACTATATCCGCCGAAGACGGATGTGTCGGGCATTTGGCGCAAATAAAACGGCGACACAACGCATTTCCATTTTCTGGACTACATCCTGCTGGAAATCTAGCAGGACCATGATCCAGCTAGATCCAGTTGGAGTTTGAGAATGAACGCAGAAGAAGAAGAAGAAGATTACTATATGCCGATCATTTCTTTCAATAAGATGCTTCACACCCAGGTCCTTTATTCTAGCTATAGTCACAGGCGCAGCAATACATCCTACATTATACAACTGGCCTAACTCCAAGAATGCATTCAAAATATCAGTCCAATAGTCACTGTAGCCATGCTGGCAAATCTGTCTGCGCATTTAATTTCTTTCAACACCCACATGTCTTGTCATGTAACATATTCTCTCCAGAACATTGTCTTCTCAATGAACTGCCTGAACCCTTCTGTCTTGGGCCACGCTTGCATTTTCCAACGCCATATTCATGTTATCTTTAATATTGTCAGTCCATCATCTTCTTGGTCTGCCCTGTCTGTACACCCACGTGTACAGGTACAAAAATGAAAGTAACTCTTCAGTACAGACTTCATAATTGATCCCAGCCACCGACGATGTAAATAGTACGACTGAATCTTTTGAAGTATACTCACAGAAACAGTCAGAAAAGAGGCATCAGTCACACAGAGTTCCAGCCATATCATTATATATCTAATATAAGACATATAACCCATCAGGGGTGCCACAATGGAGACATCAGCACAAAAAGCTCTCCAAACAACTCTATCCTCAGCAATTCGGAGGAGTGTAGTAAAATCATGCAGTCCATTTACTGAATTTATCAATCTAGGATTTTTTTTGCCCTCTTCTTCCCCTTCCAGCCTCAACTTTTTCTTGCAAAACACTTTTATAAATCGAGTTGTGTCTCATTACATTTCCAAACCAAGCAAGTTTATGCCATTTCACTGTCAAAGTGGTTCTTGATATCGTTCAAGTTTGCTTCCGGACAAATATATTTGTCTAGTGTTCTATATAGCCAATTCTTAACAAACAATACTTCCGGCCCAAATGGCATAGAACAGTTGTCTTTTTTCTGCCTGCTGATAAGCCAAGTTTCTGAGATGATTTTGGCGCCATCTAGTAAAATTCTTCCCATAGAAATGTTATACTGAAGTATATCATTACATCCACACCAAAGCGAAATTCTCTCAATTCAGTGGAGATATTCCACCTATCTGGCCCAGGTAACACACAGGTGAATAACAGTTAAGGAGTTAACAAAAATAACCAGACTTTTGTTTCTGCATATCAAACTTGACCATATAATTAAGAGATTAAAAATATACAGTCATATGAAAATCTATCAAGCCTCTGTGCACATAGGATATTTACATAAGCCACAAACAAAGAAATGATTTTTAGTGCATGTGAAGCAAAATAATATCAGTCTGTAAAATGCATCAGAATCTGGACTGTACTTGTTCCTGTAAAATGCATTGTTCTTACATGTTTTGAGAAAAATGTGAGTTCTCATTGTGTCATTATTTTATCTGAAACTTCTGCTACATATTATAAACACGTCTACTAATTATAATGTTACCCCGTCATCATGAACTGCGTCTTAACTGTTGGAAACTAAACAAATGAAAGATAAATGTCCGATTGTGTTCTTTTTAAAATTATTATTAACACATTCGTTCACATTAATAAACCTGTCACTCTGTGTCTTACGCAAAACACAGCAAAAACAACACCATCGGAAATTATTAATTTTAAATTTATTTAATTACATTTTAATTTAATTATATATTCATAAATAAATATTATTTAATTATTTAGGAAATTACACCACAGAAACACTTTTCCACTAATACATTCTACAGAAATCCATGCATGCCATATTCTGATGCATTATAAAATTTGGTATTATTTGGTTCCACATGAACTCGTTTCTATTTGTCTCTGGATAATGACAACATGGTAAATATCTATTTGACGATTGACAAAACAAAAGGCTTTACTTTATACAAAATATATTATTATGAGAAATCAGTTGTTTACTATCTTCCCTCATTAATTCATTGTTAACAGCTGAAGTTCGATGTGCCTATCCATTGGAACAAATATAATTGTGACACAATACTGGACTTTGCTCTCTGGACGGCATCCAGTAAAATGTTTGCCCTCATAAAAAAGAGATCCAGTATGAGTTTGAAGATGAATGTGGAAATATAAAAATGAAAGACATGAAAATAAAAAAATTGCCCACGAAAAGGAGAAAATGACATTTGTTTAAATAACATAACTAAATATGTATCTGGTCATAGCACTTTGAGGTAGAGTATACCTTTCACCCCCCTCAAGGCATTATATAACATGAGACCACCTTTTATGTGTGTGTGTGTGTATGTATAAAGAATAAGGACTCAGTCTTTCTTCATTTCTTTCTCCCTCTTTTCTTGCAGCAGCTTAAGTCTTCCAGCTTTTACCATCAGTTGTGAAGAGTTCAGGATCCATAACATCTATAGAAGGAAAAGATAACAGAACTTGAATAAGGATTAAAATATAACACAACTTGAATAATGATGAAAATATAACACAACTTGAATAACAGTGGAAATATAACACAACTTGAATAACAATGGAAATATAACACAACTTGAATAACAATGAAAATATAACACAACTTGAATAATGATGAAAATATAACACAACTTGAATAATGATGAAAAT
Source organism: Meghimatium bilineatum (assembly GCA_034231615.1). Taxonomy (NCBI): domain Eukaryota; kingdom Metazoa; phylum Mollusca; class Gastropoda; order Stylommatophora; family Philomycidae; genus Meghimatium; species Meghimatium bilineatum. The sequence goes on from CM067306.1 coordinate 34,807,381, forward strand.
ATAACACAACTTGAATAACAATGGAAATATAACACAACTTGAATAACAATGAAAATATAACACAACTTGAATAATGATGAAAATAGAATGCAACTTGAATAACAATTAAAAATATAACAATTTAGATAATGATTAAACTATAACACAACTTGAGTAATGTTTACAATATAACATTTTGAATAATGATTAAAATATAACACAACTTTAATAACTATTAAAATATTACACAAATATGAATAACAATTCCAATATAACACAAAATGAATAACGATTAAATTATAACAAAACTTGAATATCTCTCTCTCTATATATATGTTATGTTATCTATATATATGTTATCCAGGGCCATAGGCGGCGCATAGGGCAGAAACCATTGCTTTCCATTTCTGTCTTTGTGTTGCCAGGTCTTTCAATTGTTGCGTGTTGTTTAGGTTCATTGACATGCCTTCTCTATTAATGGTTCTTCGTAGAGTTTCTCTAGGTCTCCCTCTTCTTCCTCCAGGTGGCACCCAATATAGTGACTGCTGGGGAATTCTTAGGCTGTTCATTCTGAGAACATGGCCGATGTAAGTCCAACGCCTTTGTCTAATGAAGGAAGATATATAGGTTTGTTTGCTTTCCACTCTTATAGTAGTGTTAGATTTAAAGCCACCCCACTTAACATTCAGAATGGTACGTAGGCATTTGTTTTCAAAGGAGTCTCTCTCTCTCTATATATATATATATATATGTCCTTTGCAGAACGTTGTCCTCACTGCCACTCTGTAAACCTCATGGTTCTGTGCGAGTTGTTCAACTTCTTCCAGTAACGTTCAGAAGGTCTTTAATGTCATGTGTCCAACCTCTTGGTCTGCCTCTTGTTCTCTTTCCGGGAACTTTCCCCTCCATGATTAATCTTTCCACACCATTGTGTCTTTTTATATGTCTGAAATATGTAAGTTTGCATATTTTGATAGTTTTGAGGAGCCAGTCTTCTTCTATGTTCAGATCTTTGTGGACATCTGCGTTAGTTTTTTTTTCTGTCCATAATATTCTTAGGACCTTTCTATAGCATTTCATTTCGAATGCAGATATTTTCTTGCTGATGGTTGACCCTAGAAATTTAAAGTTATTTACATTTTCTAGTTGTTGTCAATGACAATTTTAGGTGTAATTTCATCTCTGCTTACATGCATTATTTTTTTCTTGTTTTGCAAGGAGGTTTTGGGGGTGGAGTTGGCTATACCATGCTGAAGTTGGATGTGTCTGGTTGAAATGCGCAGATATTGCAGCTAAGCACTAAATGATGATAATGCATTCTGTTCTCTGAACTACATCTTGCTAATTTGCAGTGGTTTGAGAATAAATGCATAAGACGAAGAACAGGTATTTTTTAAATAAACTTATGAAACGACATAAGCCATAAATGTAATTTTAAAGCAAATTTATCAACATGATCAAGTTCTAAACAGACAATATTGTGTTACCACAACTTACCACAATGATTAGAGAGTTCAAGAGCAGCGGAGCTGACCACACCAACGATATAAACATACCCTTGCTGTCGAAATACTGCTGACGTGAGAACAAGCTGTATCGAATAAAATTATATATAATTATCAAAATAGCAGAGAAGATCCAACAATCAGGTATTCTTTTCCTTCAGCATTCATTCTCAAACACCCACTGGATCTCTCTCATAGCAGGTCAATGGGCCTACTAGATTTCCAGCACGATGTAGTCCAAAGAATGGAAATGCATTGTGTCGCCATTTTATTTGTTCCAATGGCCAGATATATTCATCTTCTGCAGAAATCAGATATGAGTCGTAGTAACACAAGTCCCCAAATACTTATAGTGAATAAATAACTGCATTACAAATATCTACCACGACTAATAAAAATATGAAAAAAATAATTTACCCCTTCCCCGGTATAATAAAATGAATAAGAATGAAAACAGCTGAAGTTTCAATCTATGTTCTTTGAACAAACACGTACTGATAAAAAACAGATGACATTTCAATCTGTTGTCTGAACACACACGTACAGATAAAACAGCTGAGATTTCAATCTGTTCTTTATCTGAACAAACATGTACAGATAAGAAAAAAACCAAATAATACAGAAAAATACTATTTATTTCCAAACATATTTTTTTTTAAACAGTCTTTGTAGTAAAAATGTAAAAGTCCGTCCAAATTCAATATTATTATCAGTGTTTTTCTCACCTGTTTATTAGCAGTGTAGGTATTTGTAAGACATATTTGAAGAAGAAAAGTATCACAAGCTGTGTACAAACCCTGGTGAAAAATGTTCACCAGCACTGCATATTATGTGACAAAGGTCTTAAATATGATAGAATATTATGTGACGAAGGTCTTACATACAGTAGAATATTATGTGATGAAGGTCTCAGATACAGTGAAGTTGCATCATCATACACACATCAGAACACTAGATATATGCACATCAAACACACAGCAGAACACTAGATATATGCACATCAAACACGCCTCAGAACCCCAGTTATGTGCACATCAAACACACCTCTGAACATCAGCTATGTACACACCAAACACACCTATGAACATCAGTCATATGCACACATCAAGCACACCCCAGAACATCAGTCATGCACACATCAGAACACCATGTAGACAATACAATTCAAAAAACCATCTATTCACACACTCATCATGACATTTTACCACAATCATTTTGAATATCTAGTGCTTATATCAGGAAAGTGCATTGTCCTCTAGCAATTGTCTGTGTGGCACCCAGGGCCTGGACTTCTAGTTCAGGGTGCACAGAATAGGACCACAGTCTTCTTTACAGACATCTTGCAAAAGGCGACTATGGAAAGTTGGAGGACAGGCTGATAACCTGTCACATGTGAACAGTGTGTCACTGCAAGTCTTGTCTTGATTTCTTACTTTTGTTTTCTGTCACACTGTCCCCATGGATGACGAAGTGATGCAGGTCAGTCGACATTGTACCTTTATTCTTTTGTGACAGACTCCCAGGTGGCGAAGAATTTTAGATGTGCCACTACACAGATGTCAACAGATCTGACAAACATATAATGAACTAGTAGACCCTGAAGTGTATGCTATGCTCCTTGTTGCAAGATATGACGAACCTGGGATTCATACTATTTCACTGGAATACCTCTGTTCAGGAACTAAACACATCCATAAACCTCTAACATAACCATGACTTTAAGACAACAAACATTTTAGATACAAGTTCATGTGTCACCTTGGTTACACAACTGAGTAGGACCTATGCTTTTGTCAAAAAGGCTATGGGCCTGTCAAGAGCTACCTGCTCACAGTTAAAGGGATTATTTCATTATCATCCTCTACTAATTGATGAAGCACAGTATATGGAACAAAATAACTTCTAAACATGTGCAAGGCACTGAACATGTATCTCAAACCAACTTCATAGGCAACAGCAGACCACCATCTTTCGACTTATAACTGACCACTAAAGGATACAGAGTCACCTGTACCGGATCAGGATGGCCCACACAAATGAATGTCCATGTGGAACAGGCATATAAACCCCTGAACACATACTCCAAGACTGTCCAAAATACAAAGAACTGCGAAGCAAGATATGGCCACAATGGACAGAACTGAAAGCTTCGTCCTGGCGACTGGCCTGAAGATCGAACAAGACCAAAAGATTCCTGAACACAGAAGAAGAATGTATCTCAATGTTATACACACCTCAGAACACCAGCTATATACACATCAAACACACCTCAGAACACCATCTATATACAAATACAAACACACCTCCTCAGAACACCAGCTATATACACATCAAACACACCTCAGAACACCACCTATATACAAATACAAACACACCTCAGAACACCAGCTGTATATGCATCAAATACACCTCAGAATAACATGTCTCAATGCCATAATTAATGAAGAAATATCTCTGCAGTATAAATCAGACGTGGGTACAGTACATGAACAAACGTCACTTACTTCCAATGTCTGGCAGCTACCTCGTTGAGTAACTCAGCGCTGTACACTAAGAACACTGCAGAAAGAACAATCAAGAGTTTAGTACTGCAAATCAAATTACCGGTAATATTTATTTTAAAGAAATTTCTTCAATCATGTAACCCACTGTATTATATCCTTAGAGTTTTCTGCAACATCATGTCTGCAACAGCTTTATATCCTTAGTCATCTGTAACATCATGTCTGCAACAGCTTTATATCCTTAGTCATCTGTAACATCATGTCTGCAACAGCTTTATATCCTTAGAGTTTTCTGTAACATCATGTCTGCAACAGCTTTATATCCTTAGTCATCTGTAACATCATGTCTGCAACAGCTTTATATCCTTAGAGTTTTCTGTAACATCATGTCTGCAACAGCTTTATATCCTTAGAGTCATCTGTAACATCATGAATCCCACAGCTTTACATCCTTAGAGTCATCTGTCACATCATGTCTGCCAGTTTTACATCCTTAAAGTAATCTGGAATCAGATGAAGATATCAAGAGTCCAGAGTTGTAGTGTCTTTGGGAGATAGTGGAAGGATTATCAAGGCCCCCCCCCCCCAAATCATATGCGGGCTTGGAACAAGTCATAAGCTTGATTCTTGATTAGAAACTGGCCTCACAGCAGGTGGGGCATTCCCATAAGTGCTCCGCCCTCGGTTCCCGCAGCCACTCGACTCGATAGTGTTTCAAGTCTAATGCTGCCGAAACAGACATCGACATCAGGGCACAACTCTGGATCTTGCGACAGGTTTCTTTATTGTTCCGCCCACTCACGCCGTGCCCGTAACTAATTCAAGCACAACGTTGGCCTGTCGGAGCAACATGGTAACTGTTATTGAAGGTTACGACTACCGTAAAGCTACGCAAGCTTTTCTTCTTAAGCAATGAAATTTGAGTGCCATGCTACCTGGTAGTTAGTTTGTGCTAACTCACCATCTTTGCACAATTAAAGAAAAATCATAATGCAGCAAACAGAAAATGTGCACAAATGAATCGGTTTGAATTCCATTTGAAAATGTCTGTTATTAAACCTCAGTGTTCTATAGTTTCAGTCCTGCCCACATATGGATGGTCTGAAGGTGTCTGCAGTTAAAGATGCAAAATGATGATGATGATTGACACATGATGATTAAATCATCCCTATATCTGTGAGCTGGTAACTCTTGACAGCCCATAGCTGTCCTGACAAAAGCACAGGTTCTTCTCAGTTGTGTAACTGAGGTGATATCAGACTCATATCAAATCAATAAACCCGTAACCCTTCAGGGTCGTTGGGGTACCACATTGGATGCCTCAGCACACAGAGTCCTCCAGCGAATTCTATCCTCAGTGATGCGGATGAGTGTTGAAATATCTTGCCCTGTCCATTCCTTGATGTTGTCTGTCCATGCCTTTATTTTACCTCCTCTGCTTCTTCCACCCTTGACAGTTCCCTGCAGTATTGTTTTTGACAAGGAATCGTGCCTGCATACATGTCCGAACCATGCTAGTTTTCACTGTTTCACTATTGAAAGCAATGGCTCCTGAACACCTGCACACATCTCTACTTTATTTCTTACGTACACATTGGTCTTATGTTCCCTATAGGAAATTCATAGAATTCGTCTGTAGCATTTGTACTCAAAAGCCTGTAATCTTCCCTCTATGTCCGCAGTGAGTGTCCAACTCTCACAACCATACAACACAACGGAAAGCACCAGCGACTTATACAGATTGATTTAAGGCTCATATAAGGTTGTCTCAAAGGCATGGAAACGTAAAGGGGGATTTTGGGTGCATGTATAGTACCCAATGGAAGGCATTCAAGTGTTCTAGTATCCAAGGATTACCATGTCCTGTCAAGAGCTCAGCACACACTTATGGGCCAACTATCTCATCATTCTTCCGTCAAATTTTTTAACCTATCCGCAGCAATGGCACATTTGACATTCCTGTCCCTTAGGAGTCTACAACAAAAAGACAAAGTTGTAATATCAGCTGACTTGCATCTCTTTGTTATCTATTGGAATTATGTGACAAAGAAAAAAGCAAGAAATAGACAACATGTGATGATTAATTTTTTACAGGTTGTCAGCCTTACCCCAACTTTCCTTAGTCATCTTTTATGACATAACTGGAAAGAAGACAGTGGTCTTATTCTTTGCATCGTTAACTAGGCATCCAGGACCTTCTTCTTCTTCTTTGGAAGAAAGTTTGTGTGATTTCTGCTGGGGAGCATGAAGTACATTGTGTTTCTGGTTTACAGCATAGCTGCATTGTTTGCACCTCGGAAGGCCAAGGGCATTTCTGTCATGCCTTTAATTCAGGTAGTGGGCTTCCCTAGCCTGTGACAGCCTTCCTATCTTTCACCAGATAGTGAATGTGTATTGACTCTACGATGTAACGGTTTGTCACCCACTGTGCTTTTGGATTTTACAAGCCAAAACATGTCCTTGGGTGGCAGTCTCCAAGAGGAGGCAGTAATCATGAGGTGTGCCACTGCCAGTGAACTCATCTTGCATAATTTGATGTATTGTGCCTGTGCCCATTGGGTACTGAACCTTTTCTCTCCATGAGCATGATTCTGGTATAGGAAAGCTACGACGGTAGAGTTGGGTCTGGGTCGTACGCCCGCTTAGCCGAGGTATCATTCACCGAAATCGTGAACCCTCATCCAAGTCTGAGTCTCTGCACATATTTAGGAGCATAGGAATAAAACTTGTTCTCGAGCTGAACAAAACTTTAGTTCTGGTTTCCTTGTAACATTTTCCCATTTCATTTACATGTAGTGCTGCCCTCTGACACTGTGCTGTCCTTTTATTGTACTCAATATGTTATTCTTATGGAGACTAGCACTCAACTATTCATTTTGACATCTGCTCCGTTCATGACATTTACATTGACACCCCATCCAGGACCTGGTTGCCACATAAGTGATAACAGCAAAGTAGATGACATGTCTATATAGTGAGGCTTTCAACAATCTTTATGACTTCACTTTGACCTTTATGGGATGCGATAGCCAAGCCAATCCACCCCAAAACTTCATTAGTTGCTTCCTACGACATGTTTGGCAGGTAACAGTATCATATTCTTTGCTTCCTTCAGACCCTGGCAACACCGTGGTTCTCACTAGTAAAGGTCTTACAAGCAGAATCAAAACAAGCCTTCATATGGAATAACTGTTATTATTTCCTTGTTTTTTGGTCACTATGTATATACTTTGTGTTGCTACACCGACCAACAAAATGCATGGAAATAATCAAAAACATGATGTATGACGGTTTGATTTGATTCTGCAGATAAATCTTTACTGTTGAGAGCTATCAGCAACACACTAGCATATTTGGAAGAACAAACATTAAATTTGTTGTTGTGAGGATGAATTCTGAAAAAGTACTGAGGATTTACTAATGGCTGACAAAACCCTTTGATAATATTGATCAATGATAATAGAAGAAGAGCCAAGAATGCTGTCTTACAACAAACATAAGTTACTTACGTATGATACCAAAATGTAAAGCCTGCCACATCTGTCGATGTCTAGTGATGAAAGTGACGAGACAGGTCAGGATGTGAAACCCAAGCAATGCTGAAAACCACGGATCTGTCCAATCAATCTATAATTACACAAAAATTATTTTTTTTAAAATAGTTTGTCTTATTGACACCTAAGGTTCAAAAGTTGTAGAGGAATGACTTCACTGTACTCAGTTTTCTATATGTACTTCATCACTCTTAACAAATGAGCATGCCTCCTGCCAAGAGTACCATTTATAGCACATAACTCTGTAGTTTCATGCGATAATCCGCAGGGATCTCCGAAAAATCCACCTTGTAAACAAGACCATTCGAGCCTGATTCAAACTTGTGCCCTCTTGAACACAAGGCAAACAGCTTAATCACTATGCTAAGGAGGCCTCCGACACATAAGGTGTATCTTGGAATTTATTTATGCTACGTCATCCTGGACTGTATATGCAAGACACGCTCAACAACTTAACAATTTCTGCCTTCTGTGCCTAGGAAACCTCATGGAAGTACGTTGACAGGATCGAGTACCAGACACGGAAATCCATCAAAGCATACATGCCCTGCTGGCATAGGTCCCAACTCCACTGGACTGGCCACATCGTCTGTATACCAGACCAGTGCCTTCCAAAGTGACTATTATATGGAGAGCTGTGAGATGGTAAACGTTCAAGAGGAGGGCAGAAAAAGCACATCAAGGATCACCTAAAAAACTCTCTCAAGCACTGCAGCATTGATCCTAGCTCTTGGGAGACTACAGCCCTTGATCGCTAAGCTTGGCACACCCAGATCACTGCTGGCATCACTAAATTTGAAAAAGAAAGAATACTGTGGGAAATTTACAAGCAACTGAAGCAGAAGGACAAATCTGAAAACTCTCTGACCCCGAATCCTATGCACTGCAATAGAACTTTCCTGGCACGAATTGGACTCATCGGGCATCTATGAACTCACAAACAAATTAGACAATCACAAATGTTTTGCTCTTTTCTACTTGTTCATCACATTTATTGTTTTTCATGCCATGCTCATCTTCGCTTGCGAAGGAGGAACATCATCATCATCTGGGAACGCATTGTCTTTTTAAAAAAGGAAAAGTTTGCCTTATTGACACCTAAGGTGTATCCGGGAATGCAGTTAGGCCCACATTTTTCATTGTCCAATAACATACCTGAGAATGATGTGGTCAGCATTACACCCGCCTCTTTTACTTTTCCAGACCATCCGGTATCAAATTCCTTAAGATGAGTTGACCTAGGAGCCGTTGGTGATTTTTTAAATATTTCCACTTGAACTGGGACTTGAACCTTGGATCACTTAACTTGGAAGCCAGTGCACTACTAATCACTGTTGCCCCAATTACAAAATATACATATACTTTTAAAAAAAAATAAACGCAATATTAATTCTTCGGCGATCATTACTCAGTCAGGTTGGGACTCCGGATTCTATGATATAGGCTGCTGTCTGTTTTGGAGTGTCCACTGTGCCATACAGTTTCTCTTCAACGCTGATTGGGGTGGGCCATGTCTTGTTTGTCAGGTCTGCATGCTGGGGACATTCTTGTAGGATATGTTCTGCTGTCATATTCGCAAGGCTGCAATGGCAGAGCCCAGTGTACCTATTTTGAATTTGGTGTACAAATGATGTCTCATTTTGTTGTGACCAGTTCTGAGGCGCAGCAGGATAACCTGGTCTCTTCTGAATAGTTGGTAATACCCGTCATCTGCATTATATTTGGGGTGGTCTTCTTTCCACTTTTTGTTATAGTTGCCTTTAATGATGGTCTTCACTCAATATTAATTCGAACGAGTACACAAATTTTATTTTACAGAATTTACGTTACAACCTTGGCATGAAGAAACTTTCAGACTTCAACTAAACCAAACCGGTCTCCAGTCATTCCCAATGGTCCATTGACAATACTAGTTCACTCACTGCATCCAGCTCTGGCGATGCTGGTCCGTAAGAACAGGACCTCTGTAGAATTTTCTAGCCCAAAAGCCAGTGTCATACAGAAGGTTCCTGACCGTTTTATCTGAAATTCAACGAGCTGCTGGAATTGACTGGACTGTGGAGGAAACCGATGCAATATGATTCCTGAGGTGAAGCAGCTGTATAAAGCGGTCTTCAGCAGGAGTTGTGACTCTGGGTCTTCTATTGCACACCTAGTCTGCCACTGAGTCAATTTTTTAATTTATAGAAAATACCTCCAAAGAAATTGTCTCCAAAGGTGAATAATGGCACTTCTAACAACATTAAATTGTCTGACCACTACACTTTGTGATTGTCCAGCCTATAAGCATCCAATGATGATGTATCTTGTTCTTTAGTGAGATGAGCCATACTTGTACATTGAATTTTCAACTGAATTTATTTGAAGACCGTCAATCTTTTATAGACATTCAATAATATGGTCAGAGAGTTTTGTGTTCTGTAAGTTTCATGGGATTCTCATGAACCTGTCATGAGTTATTACCAAAAATGTTGTTTTGACCTCACCTCTTTCAGGACCTCATGAATCATGAGGAGAGTACAATTCATGTAACAATGAGACATCTATGACCAGATGGACACAGTCGATAGGTTGAATGATGTCCAATCAGCAAATATCTTTTATAAAAGTAACTCCGAAAAAGTTGTGTTTCTTTTTTTGAACAGTATTACAAATAAACAACTTTTCTCTCTTCCTTCACCTTCTTCTGAGCTCATTCTCAAACTCATGTCAGTTAGCAGAATGTAACCTTGAAAATGGTTTGTGCTGTATCATGGTTTACAGCTTGGATGTGATAACTATGTTTTTTTGTCTGACTCATCCGATTTCAGCACAACTTGTGGGTCACTTCGACTTTCATGAGATAGCTATGGGAATTGACACTAACATCGAGTAACGAGTCATGGCAGGTGACGTTACTACTATATGTGTGTTCTCCTTATGCAGGCAGCAACAAACAAGTGCTAACAGTAAAAGTTGTGTCTGTAAAGTGAGGAAAGTAATGCATTTCTTCTGCATATGATTTCGAAGTACAGTATCGGACAGGAGTTCTCAACCCGGTGCTAATTCTTCTTCTTCTTCATTGTTCTTCAGTCAGATATCAGGTTACAGCACCAATAGCTTCAATGAATTGTGTGATTCACTTCAGGTCATCCATGGAACCCCTCAAGTCTGGAAGCAGTGCCGTCTCAGTAGGCCATATTTTCTCCCTCACTTCTTGGTAGAGTTGACAGGCATGAAGAATGTGTTCTGCAGTCTCTGGGCTCAGTCCACAGTTGCACAGGTCTGTCTCACCAATCTTCAGCTTTCGGAACATGTGACTTCTCAGTCTGTTGTGACCAGTTCGTAGTCTGAAAATGATGGTTTGTTCCTTGCGTGACATTTGGTGGTAGGGGTCATTTGGTTCTGCAGTTGGGTGCATTTGCTTCCACTTTTTCTTATATTCTGCTTTTAACATAGTCTTACTTTCATAGTACGTATTATCATTTTCTATTTGTTCCAGTGATCCCTCTTTCCTTGCCAGGAGATCAGCTTTTTCATTTCCAGGTATGCCAGTGACCTGGGATCCACTGCAGTACTGTTTCTTTGGTGGTACTGCTGAGGTGTAGTAAGCAGGCCGTAAGTTCATTCATGCTCGTGTTCTTTGGATCTTTCAATGCCTGCAATACTGATTTTGCATCCGTTAGAAATACTACATGTCTGTTGTGACTCGGCAAGCAATTCATGAGCATTTTGGCTGCCTCTATGATGGCTTCCATTTCTGCTTTGAAATTTGTGGAATGTTTGCCTGTGGGTATGGATTTCTCTATTTCTTTTCCATCTGGTGTTACTATATATATTCCTGATCCTCCATCTAATACTGCCTATTTCGCTGATCCATCTGTATATACATGTGTCCATATATCCTTTGGGTATGCTTTCTGTATGTGATTCTTAGTTGTCTCCTTTAGTACTTGTATAGTAGTTTCTGTTTTCGAAATAATGCTTGGTTTATTGTCCATAATTCTTGGGAAGTTTTTCCTGTCCCAGGTTGGGTATGTGTTAAAGGTGTTTAGTGGTTTTAGGTTTTGTAGGTCTGTATCTGTGAGTGATTTCTGGAGCTGTTTAGCAGAGTGTAGAAAACTACCTCTTTTGAGTCGCTCTTTTGTAGGTCTGCTTAGTCTTTGGTTCATTTGATGACTCTCCAAACATTTGAACTTTGCATACTTGTGAGGATTTTTTCATTTCTTCTTTCTTCCATTGATGGCAAACTTGTGCATGTTTCCATTTCTATGATTGGGGTAGTATTCATACCTCCTGTTATAATTCTGAGATTGCGGTTTTGTATCTTTGAGATCTTTTGAGTGTTACTCTTGGCTGCAGTCCCCCATGCTGACATTCCATATTCCAAAGCTGGTCTTACATAACCTGCATACGCTCTACTTATAATTTTTCCATTTGCACCCCAATCTGTTCCAGCCAATTTTTTAAGGAGTGCTGTCCTCATTGTACCTTTTGTTTGGCACTTGTCTATGTGCTGTTTCCATGTAAGTATTGGATCAAAAGTGACTCCAAGGTATGTAGTTGTCTAATCTTTTGACAATGTTTGACCATTTATGGTTAGTAGGATTTTCTGTGGTTTGGTGAACATGCTGAAGATGGTATAGGTAGTTTTTTGGGCATTGATAGACATGGCCCATTGGTCTGTCCACTTGGCCAAATTGTCCATAGTTTCTTGCAACTTTATTTTTGTTGTGCCTACGCTCTCTTCACTGCACCATATCGCCAGCATACATTGCAGCATTTACTTTACGTGAGAGAATTTGGTCAATGTCATTCATGAATATAAGGAATACAGTGGGGGATAGAACACCTCCCTGTGGTACTCCATGCTTAAAGAGTTTCTTTCTGCTATGCTTCATTTCAAGCTTCACTGCTGCTTTTCGGTTGTGCAGGTAGTGTTTTATCCAGTAATACATGCGCCCTGTCACTTTGTTTTGTTGTAGTTTAAGGAGGAGTCCATCTTTCCATACACAATCAAAGGCTTTTTCCATATCTACCCACACCACTGATGTCTGCTTTTTTTCCTGGAAAGCATCCTCTACTTCCTGGGAAATTAGTGTAATCTGGTCTTCAGTTGATCTACAATTTCTGAAGCCAGCTTGCTGATTTAGCAGGATTTTGTTGTTTTCTAGGGACCACATCATTCTTTTGTTTACCAGGTGCTCCATTAATTTGCAAACACAGCTGGTCAGATTTATTGGGCGATAGCTGTCCACCTTATTTTTTGGCTTGCCTTTCTTGTGGATGGGTATCAATATGGCGGTTTTCCACACCTGTGGCACTAGACCTCTATCCCAACAGTTGTTAAAAATTTTTATTAATTTCTTTGCAGTAAAACCGTTCTTTGAGCTTAGGTCTAGAGGAATTTTTGGTGCCACTTCAACATATTCGATATCAAACGTCTACAAGTCTCCATACCAACGCGGCATTCTGTATATTCACTGCTGTGAAACTAAATAACTAAATAATTCATGATTCAAGCCACGATTCAATGTTATTTTATTCAAAATACAATGAAAGAAAGGTCTATAAAACCGGTCCACCATTATGGCATGTACCGGTGTGCAGATGTGGTCAGATTAATTGCTATAAAATTTGTATCTTCTGGCTAGCCATTGTTACAACGATCATGTCGGACGTAGGAATGAACCGGCTTCAATAGCGCATGTTCCCGAGTAACCAATCAGGCGTCTATTATAACGATATCTCATTGGATGGAGTATGTCGCCATTTTGTTTTTCGGCGACCGGTGTTAATATAGGCGTGGTGAAAGTTAATTAGCTGTACATGCTTCAGAGAATCACATCAATGTGACCAACAGATGCATCTTGTTTTTGTAAATACAAAAATATATAGTTTCTGTGGTATTTTATTATGTTTAATAGATATTTAATTTATTTTCATTATAATTATGCAAATTAGCAGCGATTTTGAATATCAATTAGTTATGTGTCCATCTGAACATTCCAGAAATGTGATCAACATAAGCGTCTTGTCTTCACGAACACAAAAATGTATAGTTTGTGTGTTGTATTATTGAAAATAATAAAGATAATTCAGAAATTGTCAGCTCAGTTACATTTTGTGGTCACAAATTTTATTTATATTTTACTATATGTTTCATGTAAATTATTTTGATGTCAAATTAATTCGAAAAAAATGCATAACTTTTCTCAGGGTTGACGTACATACTTGGTTGATGCATCGTTGAATTGCAATTTTTAAGGGCTATCTAACTATAGCATTTTTAATGATGTCGCATTATTTTGAAACTTTTGTCCAAGTACCTACAGTAGTAGTAAGATGTTTTGAAAAACACGATTATTTAGATATAATAGTTAGCCTAATAACCCGACCTAAGTCTTATTCATCATATTATATCTCTACTTAACTAGACTAACGAGTAGTTACTTACCGCGTTAGGCCTAAATAGTTACTAAATAAAATAGCCATTGATTAAAATATTGATATGCCAAAATATTATTATAATATTAGTAAATTACTAATCATTAGAATTGTTTGTATTCATTCAGGGTCGAAAATGTGCGTATCCGTGGCTTTCTTTAGGCATTAGCATGTACGATCATTTTAGTAATTTTTAGACGTGATGGGTTATGTCCCTTGGTAAATTCCATCTGTGCCGAGTTGTCCGGTCACGCAAAAATGTGACCACTCTCTATTGTATATTCTGATAGCGTCCGAGATTTGAAAGCCTATAAATCTGTGTAGTTGTATAAAGGATGCTTTCATGCTTAATTGTGTCAGTGATTCAAGTGGGAATACTTCATATTTCTTTTTTAAAAGCATTTTGCACACGCTGAAGTAAGTGAATTTCATTATAATTGCAAATATTTATGGCTTGCTGATAGATAACTCAAACACTTTATATATTTTAATGTTCATAAACCATTTGTTCACACATGTATGAAATTTGAATGCTTATTGTAATAGCAAATTGTTGCAAGAAATTTTAGAAAATGGTCTATCTATACATTTTTATCGGCATGCTTGTCCGCCATTTTGAATGGTTTTTCCACCTGCTGTTCAATTAATCTTTTTTTTCTAAGTTGCTAGCGGGCAACACATGTATTTAAATAAATGTTCTTGTGTAGCTGCTGTTATTCATATTTCTGTCATTTACATACGGCCTTTTATTAACATCTAATGAAAATATATCTAGTAAATCAATTTTTGTGAGTGTTCTGCCATGCCATTGCCATGACGACGAAAGTGTTTTTATAATGTTAATGAATGGAATGAACGTAAATTTTCAGAATATTCCACAATAATTTAGAATATGGCTTAGGTCCTATTAGGCCTATATATATATATATATATATATATTGGCTAATTATGTTACATTTTAATTACCGGGTAGTCCTATAGTTATAGTAGTACTAGCCTCTTGAGACTATGCGCTATGGTTAAACATTGGGGTGCATGGATATTTATAACAATTTTCACTTCCTCATGAGTGAGCTAACAATTTCTCACACTCACAATACTTGATTGAATTACAAAGGAAATTTTGTATACCTATATTTTATCTATATCTCTGCTTCGAGTATATGATGCTTCACGTTTGTATTGTACAATATCTCAATGACATTTATGTAATGTATCTAAATTGTTTGTACATTTTATTATTGTAGATTCAGAAACTTTTGCTTATATTTTTGTTTATGTAGAGGACATGATGGCAAACAAGAAAACTATACAAGATCTCAGTGCATATGTAGCTCTATTTGCACCAGAGTACCCAGTAACGAAAGGCTATGCTGCACAGCTGTTACTGGACCGCAGCAATGGCAAGGCCATTATTGCAGATGTGATGAGGAAGATCCAGACTCTCTTTCAAGCTGCAGAACCAGATAAGTGTATCATTGAAGCTTCTCTTATTTCAGCTCTGATTCGTCTTAATACAAAACTTGTGAAATATAAAGAGTTTAACCAAAGACTGGTCCGTACTTATGGAACTTTTACGTGAACACCTCCCATCCACCAATTATCCACCATCTTGAATATTAATTAGCCCCAAATACGCCCCTGACAATTTGTACAGTATATTCAACAGATGCGTCTTGCCTTCCCGAACACAAAAATGTATAATTTGTATGGTGTTTTATCATAAATAAGTGAAATAGTTAATAATTTGACAATTCAATTGAAAGTAAATTATGCAAATTAGCCACCATTTTGAATATTAATTAGCCCCAATTATGCCTGACAATTTTTACAGTATATTCAACAGACTGGTCTTGCCTTCCCGAACACAAAAATGTATAGTTTTATGCATATTTTATCGTAAATAACTAAAATATTTCATAAATTGCTAGTTCTGCTTCAATTCTTGGTCACAACTTTCATCATCAGTCTGTTCATATTTTATTATATGGTCTCATGTAATTATCTTTTCCTGAAATTTCGACAAAAAAAATTCATAACTTTTCACAGAATCGACCTACAGACTTGGTTGAGGTATCGTTGAATTGCAAATTTCAAGGGCTATCTAAGTTCATGTGGTGTTTATAATGCTATATAGGCATTAGCACAAAGAAGCTCTTTGGTGTCCAAAAATTTTTTATCAAATTATGTCCCTTGAAGAAAATGGCCACTAGTCTATTTCCTGACCATGCAAGTAGGCAGTGACCACAGTTTAATTAGATTTCCAGTGTCCCTGATACTATTTGGCATATAGAAGTGGACATTTTTCTGACATCAAGTCTTTTCTGTACACAGTTAGGCATCTATCTGACAAAAACAGCGGATATTGTTTGAGTAACTTGTATTTTAACACTAGGTATTGTCACTTATTGTGTATTTTCATTATCCATTTTTAATCTACTATTGCAAACAACTTTACTCACTGTCTAAATGTTATATTAGCCATTTATACAGTTGTATCTCCACGGGTCATAGTTGTACGATATCCGTAGATAATAGATGCACAGTAACAAAAATTATCTTGATAAGGTAACATGCTTAACCTTTAGCAAGCCAGATTAAAAAATACGAAACGTCTCCCTGCCACCGGATTCTTTTTTGAAAATTGTCATTATTGATGGTGACTGTTTTGAAAATGTGATAATTTTTTGGTTGTTAGAGATATTTAAATAATATTTGCACATATAAATAAAGAATTGAATTATGCATATATTGGTGTAATTTATGTACATGTGTGTGTGATACCAGACGTATGAGAAAGTGGTAAAGACGTTTTTTACAAAAAACATATATTTTATAACAAATAAAGAGGGAAAAAATAAGAAAAAAAAATAACTTACCTTACATATCGAATTCCTTGGCAACACTGTCAACTAAATCACGTAAATCTGTTGTATTTTTGTTCTTTCACTGCGAAATTATCAAAATATAGCCGGGGGAACTGTATAAAACATGTAGATTTGCAGTAAAATCGTTCTTTGAGCTTAGGCCTAGAGTTATTTTTTCTGCCACTTCAAAATATTCGATATCAAACGTACAAGTCCCCAAACCAGCACGGCATTCTGTATATTCACTGCTGTGAAACTAAATAACCTAATAATCCATGATTCAATCCACGATTCAATGTTATTTTATTCGAAATACGATGAAATAAAGGTCTGTAAAACCGATCCATCATCATGGCATCGTACCGGTGTACAGATGTGGTCAGATTAATTGCTCTTAAACTTTTACGAATAGCCAGCCATTCTCAAAAACGATCATGTCGGAAGTGGGGGATGTACCGGCTTCTATTGCGCATGTCCCCAGCTATGTGCACGGACTGTGGTACGTGTAAATCTCACGATAATCTCGCTGGGTGGGACGGCCCGCCATCAGCGCGCGCGGCCATTTTGTTTTTCGGCGGCTGGATATCATATCGGCTCGGTGAAGGTTAATAACTTAACAATACAATATGGTTTTCAGTTTAGATATGTAAAATAACATGACAGTAATGATAACAGAGGACAAAGAGTGAGAAATGGAACAAAAGTTAGATCGAGAACGTTAAAAAATGAATTTACCTCATTGCTAAAAAATGACCTGCCCATGACCAATGAAAATTCGTTGTGCGACAGAAACGGATGTTAGCGTCCGGCGTGGCCATGTGGTTTGCGGGAAAAACCCATAGTTCCTGAAAAAAACGACTGCGAATCTTTGCCCCCAGCTACCCTATATTGAATAATTATTTTAATTATGCAAATTAGCTGCCAATTTCAATATTAATATTTGGCTGCATATGAAAATTATGTCAATGTGATCCGCAGATTCGTCTTGTCTTCCCGAACACAGAAATGTATAGTTTGCAACATATTTTATCATAAATAATAGAAATGTTTAATAATTAGGCTATTCCATTCAATTTTAATTATGTAAATTAACCGCCATTTTTGAATATTAATTAGCTTTGATTGAATTTGAAAATTAGCACAATGTACTCCCCAGATTCATCTTTTCTTCCTGAACACAAAAATGTATAGTTTCTTCTATTTTTTATCATTAGTAACTCTGATATGTCATGAATTATTGGCTCGACTACAATTCTTGGTCACAACTTTGTGCACTAATCAGCTTATATTTCCTTATTATGTTCCATGTAAAAAATTTTGATCAAAATTAATTCAAAAAAATTCATAACTTTTTTCAGAATTGACGTACAGACTTGATTGAGGTATCATTGAATTGCAATTTTCAAGGGCTATCTAACTGTGGTATTTATATTTTATAATGCTGTAAACCCATTTTGTGCAATGCCTACTAATAGTAATTAATATAAATATATACTACTATATAAACCCTATTTGAAAATTTGGTGCTAATGCCTACTTTCTTAGTCCGATGATGCCCATCATATAATGAAATAATTCAATATAATAAATATTATAATAATTATTTTAGATATAATCCTCAATTGCTTTTTTATAATGAATACCGTTTCTAGGTATGACCATAATCCTGTAATCTGTGTCGTTTTTATTGGTTCCATTTTCAAGAATCACTTCGTTATTGTAATTCGATAATTGTTAGTAAATACGGAAGTAGAAATTTTTAGTAATTCTAATTTGTTGCGATGACGTTGTCAAAAGTTTTTTGTTTTAATTAAAAAGATGTTTTATATGGATACATGTGTTTAAACATGGCATTAATAGTCGGGCATCGGTGGTCTAGTGGTAGAATACTCGCCTGCCACGCGGGTGACCCGGGTTCGATTCCCGGTCGATGCACAATAATTTTTATCTTAAAATATCTAATATATAATTCATATAACTTTAGTCTTTTTTTGTTCACTAAATAATTTTTATCTTAAAATAATAAATACTCGATGAAAAATACAAAATTTTATAAAAAAAAAAAAAAAAGTTAATACTCAGTAAATAGGGACCAGAACTGCCTTTGATAAGTGAAAAACCGCGAAGTAGTGTCATCCTCTCATTTTTATTTTTGTGTATGTATAATATAAGTGGTTCTTATACGTAATATAATATTATATTATATTCGGAGATGTGGTTCTACAGAAGAATGCTGAGAATACCATGGACTGCCAGAAAAACTAATGTAGAGGTGTTAAAAGAGTTAAATGCGAAACGGACCTTAATCAACAATATAAGAAAAAGGCAATCTTCTTTTTTTGGCCACTTCATGAGACAGGCAGGTTTAGAGAAAATAATCACAACAGGCAAGATTGAAGGCACCAGAGACAGAGGGCGACAACGTGAGAAAATATTAGACAGTTTGACAACCTGGCACGGCAAAGAAACAACAACGACTTTGATACATAATACTGTGGACAGAGAGCTGTGGAGAGCCATGACCGCCTACGCCACCCGGCATGGCACCTGATGATGATGATGATGATAATGATAATATAAGTGTATATGAAACCATGGAAGTGCAAATGTTATCATAAGAACATTAACTCTTTCAGGTCTTGATTATTTTTAGGTTTGGACCAAATTAATTTTCAGGAGTAGAAAAATTTCCTTACAGATAGTGTATGTGTAATATATCATTGGAAAGGGGAATGGATACAGAATATGAATATATAAGTACATTGATGATATATGATTACTTCACAAGGTTAGAGTTAGTAAAACACACGTCCAAGTGTTGCCGGAGCCCGAAAGGGGAGCAAAGAATAGCAACACTGTTTACCTTCCACGCATGTCGTAAAAGGCGACTAAGGAGGTTATGGGATGGAGTTGGCTGTCCCATCCCATATAGGGTCAGAGACACAAAGCCATGCTGAAGTCGGATGTGTCAGGCCGAAAGGCGCAGATATCGCAGCACTGCTGTAAACCATGACACAATGCATTCAGTTCTCCGGACTACATCCTGCTAATCTGCAATAGTTTGAGAATTAACGCAGAAGAAGAAGAAGAAGTAAAACACAAAACAAGAAAATGAAAATGTTAATTTATTAGTATAAATATTGTGGCTTACCCAAATGTATCCACATACTTGTCATCGATGATATCCATTTTTCAAGAATGTTTACACAAGTATATCCAATTCTCTTCATTATACATTTTATTTGATGAATTTATATCAATAAATGTTAAAGTTATGTACATTTTTCTGATTGACACCAGAAGCAATAAAAAATATGAATTTCAAGGGTAGAAAAATTTCTCTACATGTGTTTTCATTGTATCACTTGACATACTAATTTTTATAAATAGTACATGTGTAATATATCATTGAAAAGAGGAATGGATACAGAATATGAATATATAAGTACAATGATCATATATGATTACTTCACAAGATTAGAGTTAGTAAGACACAAAACAAGAAAATGAAAATGTTAATTTAGATTTATTGACAACAGTTCTGTGTCTCCGCCAAGATTTTTTCAGTCATGTCATATTTAGAACTCACTGTAAGAATGGAAGATTTATTGACATATAGGTTAATTCTTTGGGTGTCTCCGCCAAGATTTTTTCAGACCTGTCATATTTAGAACTCACTGTAAGAATGGAAGATTTATTGACTTACAATTCTGTGGATATCTCCGCCAAGGTTTTTTAGTCTTGTCACATGGAAATATACAGCTGTAAGTTGTAGGCTGAACTTACTTCTGCCACCTAAGCACTACAAAAATTTGCTACATTATTTGGTAACCAGTTTTACATCCATAGCAGAAGAGGCAGCTAGCTAAATTTAAAATTGCACATCAAGCTAAACCTTTTAGTTTTATGAAGTGCTAATAAAGTCACAGTTTTCACCAACTGCCAAAAATATCAGGAGATGGAGACTTCCTGCCTTGGAAGTAAAAAATTTTTGTTTCAGTGTTGAACATCAAACGTTTGCAGCGGGCACTATCTCCAGAAGTCTATTCTGTTCTGAACACTGTTTGAAAACACACATTTTTTCCATATGTTGGCTCGGTGGTAGAGAGGTTTTTTGGTTCACTTCACAGACCCAACTTGGTTGAATTAGCTTGTGGTTTTAAAGCCAATCGTTCACGTTGTACTGGCGATATGATTGGATGAAAGCCAATCGTTCACATTGTACTGGCGATGTCATTGCATGCATTAGTCGCGTCATAAAATTTGATCATAGTTAAATGGCAATGGTAGGAGAAGATGAGGTGGGAAAAGGATACTGATATAGTAATAAAACCTAAAGTCCGTCAGAGTAGTAGGAGTGTCACATTGATAAATTTGGTACAGAAAGATTTTCACACATCTCTATCCTCTACCATCCTGATGAGTTTTGAAACTTCACACCCTGCCCAGTCATTGATATTATCTAGCCATTCTTCTTCTGGCCATCTAGTCTTCTTTCAACCTCCACCATACTTTGAAGAACGCTTCTTCATGTACACAACACGGAAAGGGACAGTTTACAAGTTTAAGTTTCTCTTAAATTATTGGAAGTTCACTACGAGTCACTCATTTCAGAGAGAGCAGCAATTTAGTTGTACTGGTCAGCTAACACCTGGCATAATCTGCACTGCTATTAGGTGTTGCCCATTATTTCTGCCTGCCTCATTGGACACATTGAAATAGATGAAACATGGGGAAACTGATTTTAATAATGTATAGTACCTAGACAAAACAAGCAATCAGTAATACTCAGACTGGGTACATGGAATGCAAGAACCATATGCCTTAGACTTAACACCTCTGACATGACAAATGAACCATCTATTCATAAACCCATAATCTGTCAGGGTCATTGCGGTACTACATTAGATGCACCTCCTTTTTAGTATTTCTTTAGGTGTACAGTATAATTGGTCATAACATTTTTCTATCTTGCACAGCATAGAGAGTTCAATAAAATCACTGAGTATGTTGGTGATTGCGTTGCCAGCCAAGTGAGATCTGCTGTCACTACCTCTATTTCCATTCTCGTACTTGATGTTATAGTGGGATATGCATCTCACTTCTTAGCTAATTTCCTGCCATTTTGGTAGGCCACGAAACCCCAACCACACATGTGTGTTTCTTGTGTTATAGGGCCATCTGTGTAGATTATATGTAGCTTCAAGTGCTGCAGTGTGAGTTCTTGGATCATCCTTCTGTTCTGTTGGCAGCCCAGTCACTGCACTCTCGTCCCAGCTGAATCACAGCTATTGTCAATAATTTCCTATCTTTGCTAAATACCACCCATTCACAGCTTCTTCTCACTTCCTCCAGCTCACAAACTCTTGAGTCTGTGATGGCCAAAGTACTGGGTTCAAATCTCACCACACACAATTTTATATTCATATTGTTCAGAGAGATGGCAAACTACTGAATGTATTTATATTGCATAGAAAATAAATGAAGCAAAAAATGATGTGTTGATGCTATGTCCTTTTTCTTCTTCTTCTTTCGTTCACTTGAAACATATCTATATCTGTAATTCTGTCTCCTTAATAAAACTCACTGTCTTTTGTAGTTCGTACAGTGTCCCATAGAGCTTTGATTCCAGTGTTGTTTCCTCTGGCCAATATGTCTGCCTCAGCGTTTCATGCTCAAAACACTCTTGAAGTATATGTTTGGCACTCTGTGCTGCCTGTCCACATGGCCGTGTTGCCAATCTTGAACTTTGTATACATGTGGCTGCGGAGTCGGTTGTGTCCTATTCTGAGACGTAGAATTATAACTTGTTCTGATCTGTTCATAATGTGATAGTCATCTTGTGTTGGTGTTTGTGGCTTTCTTATTGACTTGATCAAGTGTTTTTTTCTGATGGTAGTTGATTGCTATATATGGTTGGTCTTCGGCAGCACCTTCCTTAGCCAGTTGGTCTGTTTTTTCATTTCCTGGTATTCCACAGTGAGAGGGTATCCACTGCATGGTTACCCTATAATTAGTAAGACAATTCACTAAGTAGTTTTTTAAGTCTGTTAGTTTTCTAGACTTGAGAGCTTGAAGCACTGACCTTGCATCTGTCAGGAATACCAGAGGCTGTAGGCCAGAGTTGGAGTTCAGCAGTTATTTAGCTGCCACACTAATTGCCTGGATTTCTGCATCATAATTATTGCAGAATTTTCTTGTCGGTGTTCTGATTGTATCTCTAGGCTTGTGTGGATATTCTATATATACACCTGCACCTCCATTCCTCACAGCATTCTGAGCTGACCCATCTGTGTATACTCTGACCCATATATGGTCCTGCTCGAGTGGGACTGCCCGACCAGTCTTAGTTTCATGCCCCTGATGGCTGAACTAAGCCCCATCACCTCTGCACGGTGATGGTCTCGATGGGGATGCTATGTCCTAAATAGAATACATTCCCAAATAAAAATATTGATGAAGAAGCACTCTGAGAAACTAGATTTTGAGTTTCTTGGTACCATCAAAGATAAACTAGACAAGAGTCTTGGTACCATCAAGGATAAACTAGACAAGAGTCTTGGTACCATCAAGGATAAACTAGACAAGTCTTGGTACCATCAAGGATAAACTAGACAAGTCTTGGTACCATCATGGATAAACTAGACAATAGTCTTTGTACCATCAAGAAGAAACTAGACAAGAGTCTTGGCACCATCAAGGATAAACTAGACAAGAGTCTTGGTACCATCAAGGAGAAACTAGACAAGAGTATTAGTACCATCAATGATAAACTAGACAAGTCTTGTTACCATCAAGGATAAACTAGACAAGTCTTGGTACCATCATGGAGAAACTAGACAAGTCTTGGTACCATCAAGGATAAACTAGACAAAAGTCTTGGTACCATAAAAATGGAATCCCCTTATAACAACTTGGTCCAAACTAACAAAATATGTAGGCCCTATGTAATAACAGAAATTTACCATGTACAGTACAAACAATAAAGAATAAATATAATTTGGGATTTTTAAATGTGTTGCTATATAGGGAAATGTGATATAAGAGAATTCTCTATAGAGGAATTCATATAGAAAATTGTGGTATAAGAGGATTCTCTATAGAGGAGTTCCACTATACCAATCCTCATGATTTTTTTTAGCAATGACTTCTGGGAAGAAATCATGCCTGAACTTCTGGTAGGGAATCAACCCTTTTTACCTAACAGTTTGTCTCAAAAATGCAGGATGGTCACAGCAAAGACCTCTCTAAAGTAAAAGACTTCCCAGATCCTAGCATTGCTCCCTAGTTACATTTAATCAGTCATCTTGGACTTGCTCCCTACAGTTACATTTAACCAATCATAATGGACTTGTTCCCTACAGTTACATTTAACCAGGCATCTTGGATTTGCTCCCTACAGTTACATTTAACCAGTCATCTTGGATTTGCTCCCTACAGTTACATTTAACCAGTCATCTTAGACTTGCTCCCTACAGTTACATTTAACCAGTCATCTGGGACTTTGCTAAATCTATTTTTAAAGACTGTTGTCTTTCTCCAAGTGAATTATGGTTGATAGTATTCACATCTGCTGTTCTTTCTTTCTAGCACCAGGAATTGCAAGCGATTAGCTCTTACTTCCTATGTGCAGCGGGGTAGTTTTTATGAGCGTTCTTTCATACCCAGGAGACTTCGGCTTAATGCAAATGCCTAATGAAGGAGCGTTCTACTCAGATGGAGTGTTGTCAATCCAGGACCCGATGTGTCACATTGGTTGAATTGAGTTCATGTTTGTTCAAGGCTATCTTGATTTTTTCTATCCACCGTTTTCGTGGTCTGCCTGTGGCTTTATGTCCGGATACTCTTTTGTTATATGCTCTTATTGGTATTTAGGTTCATTCTCATAAGGTGATCAAACCATTTTACTTGCTGTCTTTTGATATGTTCAATACATGATATTATACCTACCCATTTCCTAATTGCTGTATTTCTTATTTTATCTAGTTTAGCAACCATTACAGCTTTTCTCATATATTTCATTTCACATGAAATGATTTTTCTTTGCTGCGAGACTATTAAAGACCAATTTTGGCATTGGTAGCATGGTGTTGTTTAAAAAACTGTCCCACTGAACCAAAAAAAATCACAAAATGAATGTGTCTTAGGAATTCTTATTGTGAAATTTGTGTTTATTACTGGGAGACATGGCCACATTTGTAACTAAACACATCATACAGTAGTTAACAAAACGAAATTTTGATAAGACACATAAATCGCTACTTCCAACCATCTTCACTCTACGCACTGAGAGGACCCCAGTATGAACCTAATAGGGGTGCCCCTCAGTGCGTTGCATGCAGCTAAATTTATCTGCAGCAAAAGTAATGATTTTTTAATCTCCAAGTCACAAAAGCTGTATGAAAATACTAATGGTTACTGTTGTAGCCTAACTATCAATGTAAAAAATTAAATAAATAGTAATAAACAAAAGAACGAAGACCTTTTTTCTACTTTACGATCCAGCTGGGATCTTTTTCAAGAAACACATAAACAACAAAAACTTAAAACTTTTGTCACTGCATGTTTTCCTGTGAAGGAGTGCAGACTTTCTATGGGCTGTGAAAATAAAGGCTGATTTGCCATAGCAGACGCCTCAACATATATAGAAAGGATTTTAATTGTAAAAGGATTTTAAATGGCATAGGCGATCATGTTTCCCCACGACTATCTGCATCTCATGTTGTCAACAAGCTTGGTTGGTGAGCTTTTACCAAGCCACAATACTAGAACATCTAACGACAAATGTGTACGTTAGAAATAAAATAGATTCATACAGGTCTATAAGAATCATTACTGCCAATAGTAAAGCGACAAATATACCTACTTGCATGGTGTATAGGTCTATTTTTAAAGGAGGTGGGTGGGTGTTAAACTCCCCCCTTCCACCCTTAGGAAATCATAACATGTTTTTTATTGCTAGGAATTTAGCCAAAAGGTGGGTGAAACCCCTACATTGACGATTTTTCCACAAAAAGGTCACCTTTCTCATCAAAAAAAGTCATCAGCTTTCACATCAAAAAAGTCATCAGCTTTCACATAAAAAAGTCATCAGCTTTCGCATCAAAAAAGTTATCGGCTTTCTCATAAAAAAGTAATCAGCTTTCGCGTCAAAAAAGTCATCCACTTTAACATCAAAAAAGTCATCCGCATTCACATCAAAAAAGTCATCCGCTTTCGCATCCAAAAAGTTATCTGCTTTTGCATAAAAAATGTCATCACCTTTCTCATCAAAAAGAGGGAATTACATAAAAAAATGGACGAATGCCTTTTTTCACATTATTTTATAGGTAAACCCCCTTCCTCAATGAAAACTTGTCTACGGCCCTGATGGATTTTTTTTACGTGTGATGATATGATTATTCGTCATAAACTATACTACATGGGACTGTCGAGGTTAAAGAAGCAGACGAAGACTAAGAAAATCATAGACAGGCAGCATCAAGGGCTGGATAGGTCAAGGTATTTCACACTCATCTGCGTTGCTGAAGATAGAATTTGCTGGAGAACTCTGGGTGTTATTTCATCCTTCTTCTTCAGCGTACATTCTCAAACTCCTGCTGAATTCTCTTGTAGCAGGACATGTCCTACTAGATTTCCAGCAGAATGTAGTCCAGAGAATGGAAATGCGTTGTGTCGCGGTTTTTTGCGCCAATGGCCCGACACATCCGTCTTCGGCGGTGTTATTTCATCCAATGTGGTACTTCTGTGAACCTAGCAGGTTATAGCAGTGTTACCCAACCTTTTCTTTAAACCTTTCCCCACCTCAATCTTTCAAAAATTCTGATGTCTTTCTTCCCCCCCCCCCCATGTAAACATAAAGGGGCCCTACATTTGTATAGGTCTACTAAAAATGGACTTATTCCATACATGAAACCTAATTATAACTTGTTGAGGACACAAGACTTGGGTTTTAGGAATAAAACACTAGGAAATTATTAAGAAGAAAATAAAACAGTCAAGTAGGCTAAATTTTGAAAACATATAATAGACAACTAAATCTCAAGTACAAAAAAAATTAACGTAGTGTCGCCCTAAACAATTAAATCCCCCCCCCCCTCCTTTTCCACCTGTGGAGTGTGTACCACAACGCCGGGTTATAAGCTTATAGTATGGTGTGATAGCAAGGAAAGGGACATGAGGTAAATGGGGACTCTTGCTGACCTTTCGTGTGAAGACGGTAACTCATCTTAAATGAATAGCCTATTGTAATGTTAAACTTCTGTCATGTTTACGGGGAAATGTTACTTTCTTTTTTTTTTAAAGTACGTGCCAGCTCTGATTAAGAATCTCGAATAAACAGGTCAGACTTAGGCCTGTTCAATAATCTCATTTTATCCTCACGGTAAACACCCACTCCCTCCCAACACAACACAAAACACACACACACACACAAAACCGAGAAATACAGGAATACTCAAAAACATGTAATAGCGATGTACACAGGAGACACATTCACGTGACATTTACAGTGCATGAATAAATGTCTCCTTAGTTGATGATTGGTCGATAAGGGATTAAAACCTTTTGGTTAAGGTATGTTGATATCATGGACTGCCATAAAAACTAATGTGGAAGTGTTGAAAGAGTCAAATGCGAAACTGACTTTAATCAATAATATAAGTAAAAGACAATCTTCATATTTTTGGCCACTTCATGAGACAAGGAGGTTTGGAGAACATAGTCACAACAGGCGAGATTGAAGGCAACAGAGACAGAGGGCGACAATGTGCGAAATCATTAGGCAGTTTGACAACCTGGCACGGCAGGGAAACAACAGCGAGATTGATACATAATACTGGAGACAGAGAGCTGTGATCGCCTACGCCAGCCCGCATAGCACCTGATGATGATGCTGATATCGTCTTAGCGTAAATAGGCTTAAATTTCTAGCAAGTGTACTTGCATTACAGCAAACACACACATCGTTAGGCTGCTTGTTGTTTGGTGAAGGCTCCACTGGCTTCGTGAACTGTTCTTACACGTGATCTGGTTGTAAAAGTCCATTCGAACCACTGATTGTGGATTATTTTGATGTCTGTGTCTCACAACATCCATGTCATGAAAATATTCGGAGATAAACTCCGTGAATACAACATTCATTCACATTCATATGTTTATCAACGAACTCTCTAGTGATTGTAAAGATAGTCTTGAAAAGATAATCACTTCTTCACCAAGATCGATGCTTTCTGGTGCACACATCTGTTCAAGAACAATGCCTTCTGGTGCACACATCTGTTCAAGATCAATGCCTTCTGGTGCACACATCTGTTCAAGAACAATGCCTTCTGGTGCACACATCTGTTCAAGATCAATGCCTTCTGGTGTACACATCTGTTCAAGATCGATGCCTTCTGGTGTAAACATCTTTTCAACTTCTTGTTCATCTTCTGTATCCATACTCAAGCTCCTGCAGATCAGCAGGATATAGTCCAGATAAAAGTTGTGCCATAATTGACAGCTTAACTGACACATCGAACTTCAGCATAGCCTCTAGGTCAATTTGACACTGTGGGTTGAGACCGGTGTTATAAATATGTTATAAAGTAGGGAGAGGGGGGAGGAGTAATTCTCTTAAAAAAGAACATTCGTGTGTTTTCGTGTATTCTTCTTCATGTGAATTATGTTCCTTTTGTGAAAATCATCTCGGGGGGGGGGGGGGCTTGGCTTTTTACACGCATTTTGGCAAATTTCTAATACTAAAAGGCATAGACCTATTCTGATTTGCTAAAGGACGGGAAGTTGAATATCTCAACCCTACAACCTACTTATCTACGGGCTTTTATGGGACAACAAACTCCACCTTAAATTCCTCTTAGTTGCTGCTTGCGATATGCTTGACAGGTAACATTTTATCTCGCCATGCTCCCCTTTCAGAACCGCCAACCAAGGACGATTTCTATTGCAAATTAAGTTTATCTAAGTATCACAACGTTCAGATTTTTGTTTACTAGAAACAGATTCTCTAAGAGATTCTTTCTTTTTAATTATATCAAAGAACACGGGTCAGCTGTGTTGGAAATTTAATTTATTTATTGGATGATCTCCGTGACAGAAGACACATGGCAATCACATAATACTGTGAATTAATTAATACGTCTATAGAAAATACCTTATGACCGCTGATCTATGTATAAATACATCAAAGTCTTCACGCTCGACCGCATTTAGGGTTACCAATCGTGTTTATTCGCTTGAACGAAGCGAGACCAAGTGTGTTGATTTGAACACGTAAAAAATTCGTTGTATTTGTAAACTGTTATAGAAACTGGGACATAGGCAAAACAGGGCGCGATATAAGTCAGTTGTAAAACCAAGACAATCTCGGTGAGATCTGGACACATCTTTGCACTCAATACATACAATTACAATACATATGTACCATTAACATAAACAAATGTATATTTCCGCAATTTTAGTAAGCAATGTTTATCAAGTCAAAAAAATATTTTGAGTTTACATTTTTTAAAACTCTGTTGACACAGGTGGATGTCGTTATATTTTGAAATTGCTTTATTGTTGAAAGTAAATTTTCTCTTAAAAATGACGCTTTTAAAACTCACAAATTGCAATTCCATTTTTATTCCTCGTGAATACTAAATTTATTTTCTTGTGTTAACGAAATTATAATTAGATCTTTTAAATTACGAATTAAGAACTATGGCCATAAAAACTGTAAGACTATATTAATACTTTGTATCAAAATAGTTTATTCTGTCCAATAAAGAACAGTATCAAAAATACGTTTAAGTGTACGGGAGGTAACCGTGTAAATACAAATAATACTAAAATTTAGATAATTTCATGACAAAAAAGTCGAGTGAAGCACTTTCTAAGCAGCTCTCCTATACCCCCGTAATCCTCTCTCGAGGCGGTATGACATAGCAGGCGCCGACATTCGAAAGCCACTCGGACGCTGAGTATAGCTCACCACTCAGCTGAGCACGTTTATGCTGTTAACATTCCGTACGACCGAAAACTTCACCCCGGTGACTTCGTCCTGTCTTAACATGTCATATGGGGAGGAACCAGCCTAGATCCCAAGCGGTACTGTGACGAGCGAGCTGACTCGACACTGGCTGAACCTTGACCCCGCGGTGGAGTCTAAGACATGTGAACGGACTACTGACACTGGTTCCCATACAAAGTCAAGAGCCAACTTTTGTAAAGTTCCGCGGGGAACTTGAACCTTATACGGACATTATCCCTTAACATCCAAAAGTTTATGTGCCACACTTTTGTTCACCATGTCAACAGTTAGGGAAGAATGTCGTGCATATTGCTTTCAAAAAAACGTTTTTATAAATAGTAGAACGGGGAAGAGTTACATAAAATCACTCAAGATAAATGAGAGTTGTTTATTTAAATTATATTACCACATGATCAGATCAAAATATTTGTGTTCTTATGATTTATTAATATATTTGCACATATTAATACATTTAACAAGTATTACATCCCCTTAACTGATAGTATCTGCGGGGTTATGACCCTTAATGAATAATGGAAATGTCCACTCTCTATAACCCTGCTATCCTAGACAGAGCCTCAAAATATATTTCACAAAATTATTTTTCCATACAGAGCCTCAGTTTTTATCCCATTGTTCCATTGCAATCGCATTTTTATCTTCTTAAAACTTCAAGTACAAAAAGATCCATGTTTTTATGTTATGAGTTTAATTCAAGTACAATTAGTTTTCGCAAAAACAAAACACATGACATTTGTTTGGACAATCATTCAATCATGACTATTACATTTTTGTTTGTAAATGTTTTGTAAGGTGTCTTTTACTAGGTCATATCGACTTACTGTACCGTGTCTCTCGTCAAATACAGTCACGTGAACTCATTCTTCTAAATGACTTTACTTGACGTTGATTTGTCATTGGCTGTCGACACAATGTATACAAAAGTGACCAATGAAAATCACTGTAATGGTTAAATAATGTGACTTCAGATGGATTATTTTCAAATAGTCCACACAACTAATTGAGAGACACGATTATACAGTATAGTAAACAATGTGTAATGGGGAATTTTTAATACCACACCGGTATATTCCAGTCATTTCTATTTGTACTGTGTCGTTCAGCAGACAGGGGTTACATGCGATCTGTTGCATTCTTTATCTTTATAATAACTTATGAAACAAGTATTCTGGTTTTCACACTTTTCTTTTATTAATATATGATAAGCAAGTTGTTTTAAAAATTAGCAGTATATTGCCCTGAATGATTTATGCACAAAATAACCATCTTTTAACACGTATTGTGTTTAGGCAAATGCTACCAACTCGTTCCGTCAAAAGCACTAGACAACACAAATTGTTTTTAGAAAGTCATACACCATTAGTTTTTTTTAAAGCCTCGAGAAGGAGAACAAAGAATAGCAATACTGTTTGCCTTCCATGTATGTTTTAAGAAGCGACTAAGGAGGTTATATGGTGGAATTGGCTGCCCCATCCTATATAAAGTCAAAATGATTAAGTGCCATTCTAAAGTCGAATGTGTTAGGTAAAAAGCGAAGATTTCGCATCATGAGATCCATGACAAAACGCATTACGAACTACATCCTGCTAATCTGCAGGAGTTTGAGAACAAACACAGAAACTCAATTACCCAGAGTGAGAACTAAGATGGAAAGCATCTATGTCTTGTTGACCAGATCTCAATGTCCTTTTTATCTCTTGTTACCAGGATTGATCACATCATTCGTAATATCACTCCCTTAATATCCACTTGTGCTTCACTTTTTTCTCTCCCATTTTCATCCTCCCTTGTCTCCCATTTCGTCATATGTGTGTTTCTATTCATTGTTAGTCAGCAATCGCTTGTCCTGATGATGGTTTCTTATTCAAAACGTCGTATGTCTTTGCGTCTATTCTCTAGTATGTCGTGTGCATACATACTGACAACATTTGTATCTACATCCGTTTTTCCTTATATTGCACTTTGTTGCCCCAGCCCTCGTATTTCCAGCCGATGTGTTGTTCCAGGCACTAGATATTAATTCCTATAGACCAGAAAAAAGCTTGTCATATTTCCTCAATGATTACTACTATCGCATATCTTATGCGTTGCATAATTCTTTTCTCCTTCTTCCTCGTTTTCCAGCAGGTCAGATGCTGATATGGATTCCATCAAAGAACTGTTCTGTAGTTAGCAGATCCAGTGCAGTAGTTAGACAGTGCAGTGGAACTTTCCGCCAGAGCTGTTTCTGATAGCCATCGTTTCCCCCTTGTGGTGTGATATAGTGGGCAGTTTTGTAAAAGAATAGAAGTATTAAAACAATATTTTTGTGTCGCAGATAAGGAAGAATCTGCGCCATAATTTCATTTTTTGGTGCAATTATCCCCATCCCTTCAAATATATAGCCCCAAACATGGACCTAATTACATTTTGAGAACCACTGATCTTTATCTGCTTCTTCATTTTATGCGTTCGTTCTCGAGCTCCTGTATGTTATCAGGATATAATCCGGAGAATGGAATGTGGTATGTCATAATTTACATTATGGTTGCGATATCTGCGCCTTTCAATCTAACACACCCAACTTCAGCATGACTTCTGGATAACATGATCCTCTATTGAATAGGAGAGCCAACTCAACCCCCCAAAACCTTCTTAGTCACATTTTACACTGTGCATGGTAGGCAACAATAACAGTACCACTAGCTTTGCTTGATTTTCCACACCACATTGGCACCACTGATCTAAACCACATAGCACAGTCCACACCACGCATTGTTTGTGTTTTGGTTTTTCTTACTGGTCCTAATGTTGACATCTTAAGAGCAATCTTACTTTCGTGAATTGTGTTCACGAGATAGAAATAGGGCTCTGTTTACTGGAAGAAAACTTGACTAATGTGTCTTAGATAGTCACACTGACTAAACATAATGCTTCATTAATAAAATATAATTTAGTCACAGTAAACAGAGAACTTCCCACTTTATAGAAGGTGGTTTTCACTTTATAGAAGGTGGTTTTACGTTTGCAATGAAAGGGAGATAATATGCACAGTTGTCAACAGATTTGTTTTAAATAATTGTTGTGTCACAACAAAGTTGAGAAATCTACTCCTGATGTACTTTCACTTTAAACTTGCGTTTACCAATTAGTGTATTCTTTTTTTAATTGTATGCATCTGTCTAAAATATTTTAACAAATTATTGTTTCCTATATACAATAACGAGAAATGTGGATAAGATCCCCTTGTTCGATCAATTTAAACAAATCATATCATACTGTTTCATTGTTACGGTTACTCTTACTGTAATTACTGTTATTCATTTGAGCACCTGCAATCTGATCTTAAAATGGTGCCAAGATACTTGACTTTATCCCCATGATTTAATGCTGAATCATAGATAGTAATGCTGTATTTTGGCGGTGTGTATTTCTTGAAACAGCCATTACTTCTGGTTTCTTCTGGTTTAGACTGCTGTGTTTTCACTTTTTTACTACCATGTCTAACAAGCTTTAAACTTCTTGTTCTCTCACTGTAATCAGAACTGTATCGTCAGCATATCTTAGATAATTCAGATTGTGTAACCTCCAACTGCTATTCCTAGCATGCTTTCTAAGTCTCACATAATATCTTCTGTATACAGAAAGAAAAGATCTGGTGACATTACACATCCTTGTCTGATGCCCATCTCTATCTTTTGAAATTCTCCTACATTACCCAAACCCTCGACACAGCTGTTTGTTTCCAATACATGTTTCTTACTATCTTTAGATCTTTTCCATCAACATAGCTGTCATCTTATTTTTTACATACAGTCATATGTAGTCGAATGTATATGCGTATTCTTATACAACTTCTGATTTATGAAACAACAGAGAATGAACAACGTAAAACAAACTCAATAAACTGCTTTTCGCTGACGATAAAAACATCATGTATGATGATGAAGAAAAACTGCAAACTCACATCAACTCACTATCAAGAATATGCAATAAATACAACAAGCGGATCAATAGACAGAATGCAGAAACTATGCAAATAACGAGATCAACAGAGCATTTAAACATTCAAATAGAGAACACAAAAATAATACAAGTACCTACGAAGTATCTTCACAGAAGACGGACGAGTCAATTGAGAGATAGAAACAAGATGTCAAAATGAAAATATTGTGATATACCAGATGTCACTTTTGCTAAAGCACCCACAAAACAACATGGAAGTAAAGAAATACATAAGTAAGAGCATCTTTGTGTCAACATTATGCTACCAATGTCAGACTTGATAACTAACACCTACACATAAGTAAGATCATCTTTGTGCCAACACTATGCTACCAATGTCAGACTTGGCAACTAACACCTACACATAAGTAAGATCATCTTTGTGCCAACACTATGCTACCAATGCCAGACTTGGCAACTAACACCTACACATAAGAGAAAGATCGAAACTTGCGAAATGGCTAAGTAAGGCTATTTGAGTCACCAGATTCGACAAGGTGCGCAATTAGAACATCAGACGGATACTAAGTATAACATAGTGCCTCAAGTATATAGAGAAACAACAGATACAATTGTTTTGACGTCTTATGAGGATGAACGGTCCCATAAGAGCTTATAACAAGATTTAAATAATGATACAAAGCCAAGGGCAGACTTAGGAAAAGATAGATAGACAACATCAAGACCATCCTAAATAAACATAACTGCACTACAACCATAGCAACACACCTGGCTCTGAAACACAGACTACATCTTCCGTACAAACCTCTACACTCAGCGGCAAGTGTGGACGTTATGACAATAGACAATTCTTATAAAAACGTCCGTATTAGTAATAATTACTTAAAATTTTTATACGCATGATAAAAAACGTATAAATTGTCAATAAATTATTTCAATCTATTAATTTCAGAAACTTTCTTATCAGCATCGTGGACTGATAATTCCAGATTATGCTTAGCACAGTATCAAACAATTAATGATGGAAATTATCTTTTAATAACTTTTTTTTTTACTACGAGACCCCAGCATTATTGCTTTACCATCACAAGCAACAAAAATTAAACATTTATTCAGGCACTCCTCTGTCAATCCAATAGAATGAAGACATCTAATCAAAGCGGAGAAGATTCCGGCGGATGTTACATCTTCTAGTTCAGCTAAGTCAATAAATCAATTAACTAGTCTGATCATTTCAAAACCTGAAATTATTGCGCGAATATACAAAATGATGTAGATTTTCTGGCTGATTGTTATCGCCTCGTCGATGATTAATGAAAATCTTGATTTTATATTTACAATTGTATTGATCAATTTAGTTTTCATCTCCTTGCTAATATGATGTATAATATTAACGCAATAATTTGTAGAGCGACGTATCCGTCCCATATCAACGCCGTTAAGTTCTTGCAGATTAATTTCTATTTCAAAAGTATTGAAGGACTCGCAAAAAATAGGCGACACAACGCATTTCCATTCTCTGGACTATATCCTGCTGGAAATCTAGTAAGGGTATTGTCCTACTGCAAGAGAGATCCAATGGGAGTTTGAGAATGAACACTGAAGAAGATGAAGAAGAAGAATGACTGATTTTTGTTGTTGCAATTATAAAGACTTTGTGAAACACCTTTGTAGTTGTTTCGTTTTGGCGTGATTGCAATTTTAGGGATACCGTTTAAGTGTCTTTTTCTGCGCGTCTTCTAATATTGTTATGAAAAGTGTGTGGCCATCGTTTGCTTTATGTTTCAATATATTTGTATTTGTAAAGATATTGTTCCCGAGTTTCGATAAAATAAGTTACTTCACTGTTTACTCATTCTCTTAAAATCTTAGATCCCATTTTAGCCTCCGTTCCGAGTGTTTGAATTTTGCTACAAGCAATGCAACATATTTTCCCATCCTTTGTTAGCAACCAAACATTTCTTTCCCAGAAATCATTCGTTTGCTCCATTGTCCAACAGGACGGCCAACTATATTTCACTTGTTCATTCGTCTTAGTAGAACATGAAGATGCTGCAACTATCTGTGTGTGACTGGCGGTGATAGTGGCGCCTGCATATTCAATTATGGGGGAGGACAAGAGCCTCATATAAGATTACGAGCTGTGTTTATTTAGTGTCAGCCGTTGCCATCAGTCTCAGAGCCGAAAGTCATTTGCGATAACATGATCAACATGTTCCCGGAAACACAGACTACAATCAAATTGCACGCCCAGGTATTGTAAGGATGAGGCCCAGGTATTGTAAGGATGAGGCCCAGGTATTGTAAGGATGAGGCCCAGGTATTGTAAGGATGAGGCCCAGGTATTGTAAGGATGAGGTCTTGATTACATCATATCCTGTCACCTTCACCGTCGGTGTAGACTTTACGATGTGATTGTTAAGAGAGAACCATGTCACCGCGGCCTTATCTTGGTTGATTAGTGCCCCTGAATCATCACACCAGGAGACGATACGGTCTAGCTCTTTCTGCAGTGATCCGACAGTTTCTGTTCTATCTCTTCCCTGAGACAATATAACTCCGACACAAACATCATATAAATTATTGAAACGTTGTATAAAGATGCAAGCAGTGTTGTTGGTATTGGTGAATTTTTCAAGACGGATAGAGGAGTGCGTAAGGGTTGCATACTTTCCCCTGTATTTTGTAACATCATCATCAACAGGTGTCATGCCGGGTGCCGTAGGCGGTCATGGCTCTCTGTCCACAGTATTATGTATCAAAGTCGTGGTTGTTTCCTTGCCGTGCCAGGTTGTCAAACTGTCTAATATTTTCTCACGTTGTCGCCCTCTGTCTCTGTTGCCTTCAATTTTGCCTGTTGTGACTATGATCTCCAAACCTGCCTGTCTCATGAAGTGGCCAAATATTATTATTGTTGATTAAGGTCCGTTTCGCATTTGACTCTTTCAACACCTCTACATTAGTTTTTCTGGCAGTCCATAGTCTTCTCAGCATTCTTCTGTAGAACCACATCTCTGTTGCCTCTAATCTCCCACTTTCCAGTTTGTTTATTGTCCAAGACTCGCACCCATATGTTAGTATAGGGGTTATATAGCACTGCAGAACTCTCTTTCTCGCCTCTAATGACAAGGTCTATTACACAGTATATGTTTCATTTTTCTGAATGTTGTGTTTGCCTGTCCTATTCTGCATCGTATTTCTGTTGAACTTCTTCCATCTGCTGTAATTATTGTACCTAGATATTTGAATTGGTGGACCTGTTTTAATACTATATCATTCAATATTATCTTGCAATGTGTGTTATTTTGTTTCTTTGAAATAACCATTACTTCTGTTTTCTTGATATTTAGGAAGAGGCCTTTCTCTTTACTTTCTGTGACTACTACTTTAATTAAATTTTGAAGGTCTTCCTCACTTTTTGCAATCAGAACAGTGTCATCCGCATATCTCAAATTATTTATGTTATGTCCTCCCACTGATATTCCTGGGATATCTACTATTGCACGCAATATGTTTATTGTGTAACATGCATCTTGAATATATATTGCAGGATCTCCAGACATCAATAACTATTGGCGGTAGACCACTTTGAAACCTGGGTTATGCCGAAATTATCGATATGTTGGCTGGTTTGGAAACTTAACTACATGAATACAGCACATAGAAAGCCTCCCTGCACTCCTTCACAGGAAAACATGCAGTAACGAAAGTAAAAGTTGGACACCGAATGCAGACACAGAAAGAAAGATTCAGGCTTTTGAGAATAAGTGCTATGGACGACTGTTAATAATTAGATATAATAAAACACAAGACAAATATATTCGTCCGGGAACAAATAAACAAACTTGCAGGTTATCAAGAACCACTTTTGGCAGTGGTGAAACGGCATAAATTTGCCAACGTAAACAATCTTGATAAGATATTGGAAATCCAACCTGCCTCTGAGCAATTCTACTCTTGGCAGCTCATTCACGACCTGGTTGTGATATAGACACCTGAACAGAAAGTAGCCACCGAAGACAGATGTGTCAGGCCATTGGCGCAAATAAAACACCGATACAATGCATTTCCATTCTCTGGAATTTACATCCTGCTCGAAATATAATAAGACCATTGTCCTGCTACAAAGGAGATTCAGAAGGAGTTTGAGAATGAACGCAGAAGAAGAAGAACAGAAAGTAAACAAGACTTCATTCGTAATGTTTTTTATTATTGTCGTAAGTCACTATTTACTCATTTATGTTTGGAGTCGCATGCAAAGAAAAAGCCAAGACCGGTGAACTAAATGCAAGGAAAAAATTAAAAAATCACCATCATATGTCATGTTTCAATCAATCAATCAAGTGTCATGCCAAGTGGCGCAGGTGACCATGCTTTTTCACAACTCTCTGTCTTGTTTTTAATACATTCAGTTGGTAACATCTTTTTGTGCCACAATGACAACCCATCATTCTCCTTGTCTTCCTCTGTCTCTTCTCCCATTTATCTTTCTGGTGGTTACTAAATGTTCAAGTTTTACTTTCCTTATCATATGCCACATAAATAATTTGGGTCGTGGTTACCTTCTGTTTAGAGGTCTTTGTTGGTGACTGTCACGAGTCAATAATATTCTTTTTTTTAAATGTAGATCTTCTGAAACGTTGCCGAAACTTACGGAAATATGTAGGTTACTAGCGTTACTGATATTAGTAAATAAAGCAAACTAACAACGAGATAAAGCGACAGACCACGTTTCGACTAAAAGACTTTATCAGGAGGAAAGACAAACGAAATAAACAATACACTAAACGTTAGATAGCACATATGAGGGTGGTGTTGGAAGAGATTAGCATTGCATGAGCTCATTAATTGAAAGAGAACAGGGCTTGAATATCTTGGGATAACTGTTGATAGAAGTCTCTCATTCAACAAACACATCACAAATATGATTCAGAAGGCTAAAAATAGATCAGTGTTATCAAGGTTATGGCGACCTTCGTCATGCATCAATGGGTACTGTTTCTGCTTCTACAAATGATGGTGCTATCTGTCATAGATTATGGCCAGGGCATAATAACACCGTCACAGACACAAGTCGATAGATTGGGAAAAGTCCAAAATGAGGCATCGAGATCGGTACTGAGGTGTACTAGGGATACATACATCTTTGCTGTGTGATTTCTGCTTAATCTTCCCAGCATTAGAGTGCGACATCAAGTAGCACAAATTAAGTCGTACCTTAAAGTGACAGAATACAACCACCACCCATTACACCATCGTCTAGATGGGTCAAAGGGAAAACGAATCAAGCGTGGCAGATCATGGATGGCAGAGCCTGAAGACACAGTGCGAAGAGTATGTGAATTGGAAGAGATAGGAAAGGGCAGTGAATGGGTGGAGGTAGACACTGGGAAGAAATCACTGACTAAAGTAATAATACAACTAGATAAAGCGTGCCGAAAATGGACGGGTGTCAGGGCCCAGGATATGGTGCATGATTACCCCCAGCTACACTCGAAACCACAAGACATAATTATATACGCAGATGGCTCAGTTAACAGAAACACAAATAAAAGCGGCTGGGGTTTTTGTTGCCTATTGAAACGGCGTAAAGGTTTATAAATCTTCAGCAAGTCCCACTGTCACATCGAGCATGAGGATGGAGATAGAGGGAATTACAGCAGTACTTAATTGGTTGATAACTGATACATCAACACAGTAATACTCACAACTCTCAAAGCATGCTGAGAAAAAATGGTGGGACTTATTGAACAACTCAATTGTCCAGAACATTACATGGATATAATGCCCTGGTCATGATGGGGTCAAAGGAAACGAAAGAGCCGACTTATTGGCAGGCAATGCAGTTATAGACGGCATAATGTTGAGAAGAGATGGTTGGTTGGTTGCTGATCCAGCTGTCCATGGGCTCATGCCCTTTGATCCAATGTCATTGTGTGATATATGCATGTGTTTGTGAGCTGTTGTTTTGTTCCATATAATGTGTTCCATTTATCTGGCCCTGGAGGGAGAAACAATTTCCTGGCATCATCCAGAGCTGGGCATTCAAAAGGTGGTGGTTTCATAGGGATGAGTGCACAGCCGGCACCCTGGAGTGTGTTGTGGTTGTATTCTGTTCAGGTGATTGTTAAACTGTACATGTTGTGTGCGCAGTCTGAAGATTATACTCTGATATTTTCTTTCCAGGAAGTTGATATTGTCTTTAGGATTTGAGATAGTCATTTATTTATAGATATCCCTCCCAGTGTTTCCCATGGCCCATTTGTTCATCCAATTTTCTTTGTTCACATATTTCAACATCATTTTAACTGTGTGTATGGTTGTTCAGCGAGAAATATGATTGTTCTTGTTGAGCTCCCATCTTTGCTAGTCTGTCTGCCTTATCATTGCCAGGTGTGTTTGAGTGGCCTGGAATCCACTGCATAACAATGCAGACTTCATAAGATCTAAGTAGCTGGTCGGCATGGTGATATATTTCAACGAGCTCAGGTTTACAATGTCCATCACATTCTACTGCTTGAATAGCGGACATAGAGTATGTAAAAATAACAACGTTTGGGACTTTTGATGAAAAGGCATAAAATATGGTCTTCAGGTGGTACAAGGCAACTTCTAGTGCTGTTATTTCAGCTTCATAGCTAGAACATATATCCCCACA
Source organism: Meghimatium bilineatum (assembly GCA_034231615.1). Classification (NCBI taxonomy): domain Eukaryota; kingdom Metazoa; phylum Mollusca; class Gastropoda; order Stylommatophora; family Philomycidae; genus Meghimatium; species Meghimatium bilineatum. The sequence continues at coordinate 34,847,852 of CM067306.1, forward strand.
GACGTCAAACAATTCAACAGATGTTTTGTCTGGATATTCTATATAAACACCATAACCTGCTTTGATGGTGGCTTTGAAAGCAGACCCATCAGTATAGACATGAATCCATTGTTCTATAGGTATCTATTGTTTTATGTGTTGCTTTCATATGACTTACTGGGTCGGAACTTTTCGTTGCATTATCTTTTAATTGTGCTTTGATTTCCGGCAATTTAAACTTGGGTGTGGTCGTAAACAATTTTCTACTCTTTGCAGTTCTCGCCTCTTGTCTGGGAGGTGATAGCTGTCTTTTATATCATCGACATGGCTCAGGACTGGCTTTTGTTTTATTCTGTGGTTTGGTTGCCAGTTTTCAACAAGTTGTTTATTTGGGTGGTCTTTGTTCATTCTTTTGTTTCTTTCATTAGTCTCCATTGCAACCATATCTCTCCGCATCTCAAGGGGTTCTACATTTGTATGTATTTCACATGCAGCCGTCGGTGTAGATCCCATTGCTCCACTAATAAGACGTATGGCATTGTTCTGCACTCTGTCTAGAGATTCTACATTTGTCTTGGAACATGTTGTCAGGAGTGCACTGTTGTATTCTAAAGCAGAACGTATGTAACCAAGATATAGTCCTCTAATGGTATCCTTGTCTGATCTCCAAAATGTGCTAGTGAGTCTTTTCAGTAGTTGTAATCGTTTAAGTGCTTTATTTTTGACATTTTCTACATGCTTCTTGAAGGTTAGCTGCCGATCAAGCGTAATTCCAAGATATGTGGGATGTTCTTCTCTTGGCAATTTCTGTGTATCCAACCATAGACTGATATTTTCTTTGGCTGCTACTCTTGGTAAAGATGGTATAGACAGTTTTCTCACAGTTTATTTTTAGTTTCCATGTTGACAGTACTCGTGTAGTCTTCTTAAATCTCCATTTAGTCTTTTGGCTGCACTTTTAACATTCTCATGGCTCTGTCATATTGTTAAGTCATCAGCATAGAGGGCATTTTCATCTTTGAATTGTTTAGCAATTTATATAAATGAGAAAGAGGGTGCAGCTCAAAGCAGATAAAGCAGACTAGATCAAGGCAATAATAAATTCATTTTAAGATGAAAATGATGTCAATGAGGCTGAGAACGCACACATACCGAGAATGTTAGAAATGGCAGTATCTAGAGGGGAAGGAAGGAAAAGTAAATCTTTTGGAAGGCCTCGAAGATCACGCAATCAACACCTGAATGGGACTCTATATACTCTGAGATGACTGCTGGAACGGAGGTCGGGGCTCTTATGGGAATGCGTCACGTGCTGTGAAGCTAGTTTCTATTCAAGAATCAAGAGATTAAAACGTGGTAAGAAACGTGTCATATAGAGGAGAAAGATAACATTTTGGAAAAGCAAAGTATGAGAAAACAGATATAGCTTGACGATAGGAAATGTTGGACGAGATAGTGACGATGAAATAGGCAATAAAATGAAATAACAATTTAATAATAAAACGGATTACTTATCTTAGTGTAGTTCAAGTGGTAATCGGCGGTAAAATGACTTGGGCACACACTTTACCAAAGTACGATGTCTTCAAGGTAACGTGATGGACACCAGCAGATGGAACGCAGATAAATGACAAAGACAGAAGTCGGAACATAAAGAGACCACCACTTCAGGCTAGTAAATGCAATAAAGAATGACCATACGTAAGGCAAGCCCATACATGAGAAAGAAGGGCGCACGGGGTAGGGTCCACAGGAGGGTCAACGTGACCCAGATGGTAGGATCGGATAGATCCGAAAGGAGCAAGTGAGAGAAGGAAAGACACAGGGGGAAAGATACAGTAAGAAAACGTAGTAGCGAGTCTGAGAGGACACTCGAAATATAACAGGGATTTGCGACAGCAGGTGGACATAAGAAGATGGGGAGGAATCAGGGAAGGCACTACTAAACGGTGGAGACCATCCCGGACATGTGCGTCATAATAGGAAATCACTATAGATTTCTGAGAGGTAGGCTTTACTAGAAAGACAACGGACGATGAGTGATGGAAGAGGGAACACGAGAAGACAGTGCCGAAGAAGGGAGCACCTGTGGTAGAAGGAGAAACGGAATATTTCGTATAATGTAGGAATCCAACACAAAGCTGCAACCAAGGCATGTAAAGTGTATTGTATGGCACATGAGTTAGTGTTGGACAGTCGTGTTGTTGTTCGTTCATCACAAGTGATGATGACCATTTGTTACATTCACTTTTGAAAATTCAATTTTAGTTATGTCCTTGATTATGAGTTCGTAGATGGCTAATGAGCCCTATTCGAGCTGTAAATGTCATTGGACAGTTTGGACATGGAATGACGACTGTAGACGGATCTTGGTCTATCCGTGACTTTCTATCTGCTCTCCGCTGTTGAGCTGCTGCATTTCTCTTCTTTTCACAAGATGATGCGCTCTTTTTTATTTTAGAACGCCATGCAGATCTATTTTGTGCAAGTTCTTCCCATGTATCGTGGTCTATTTCAAAGGCTTTCAGTGAGTTCATTGGACAGTCGTAGGTAGCTAGTCAATATCATGGAACCGATATGTTACTGTATGTTGCTGTTAATTTGTTTTATTGACTAATGTTGGTAACAGTAGTATCTATTTCCATTTATTTTGTTATGTGTATTGTGTTACCCCAGCACTCCTCCCATTTCCCCAGTTTCGGGAGCTTATCTTCTGATGTTGACTGGAAAATACTTCGTGATCCATACAGTATGCACAGGCTATAAGATACCAGAGAGGACAACAAATTTTATTATCGTTATATACATCACTCAAGGCTGTAAAAGGGTTGAAATATACTATTTTATTTCGTTAAAATTCAGACAAGTTTATTATTAAATAGTTTATCGTAAAATATGTTTATTTTGTAATATGAATATATTAAAAATTGAATTTCATAAAGACAAAAAGCAGAAAACCACCGTACTATCAAATTGTACAGCTCCCCGTGTCGTTAAACCTGGCATATTTTTCTAAATCGAGGCTTTACAATTCAAGATGGCAGACGTTAAGTGGTCATAAGAATAGGATCAATGAATAGAAACATTCACAGCAGACAAAAAGACACATTCGATAACAGAGTGAATAAATGAATTCGATAAAATTGTGTATATAAGTTCAACTGGATTAATTATACATGGCTGGTAATAACTGAAAGTTACAAATACATTTATATTTTATTTTTGATTCTATAAACTTTTTTCTTCTGGAAGTTATGTGGTTCCCTACTGGATACTCACTCGAGCAGTAAACTTAAATTAAACAAACACTGAGACGACGCTACGGTTGTCTATCTATTTAGTTTACGTGGGCGACGTCGCACTCGCGATTTGGACAATTTCTCATGCAGACAGGTCAGTCTGTAAGCATTAATATGTATAATGTTGCGAAGTTCTAAATTTCAAGTTTACGGTTAATGAAATTTTTTAGGCGATTAGCCCATTATTCCATGATTGTGTTTATTATTATAAATATAATTATTCATTATATTATAATGAATAATAATTATGAATTTATATTATTATTATATTATAATTTATATTACTTAAGTAGTGTAGTATACAGTGTCACTGTAGTGAGGTGACTAGTGTAAGTATTGTACAATTGGGCGTTGTAAATGATGGCATTATTATAATATAATGATTATATATTATCACTGATTATGATTATTAATTGTGTCTAAGTAGGTCTAATACTATATAATAGTAATACGCCTACATTGACAATAATAATCACTGACTTAGGAGCATTACAAAAAACAAGTAACCTTACTTAATTTACTATACCCCACCGTCCTTATCTTCCCTTTTCTTTTTTCGGTAATTTAAGTCTGCAAACAGTCTACTAACAACTTGTCCCACAAAAAGGATCATAATGATCACAAAGAACAAGAGAGCACAACACATTAGGCCTACACTTTAGTTTACACACAGTTCACACATTCTACTATAATAAGAGTAAGTTAAAAACCTTGTAAAAGGGCAATTAAAAAAAGGGAAAAGTAAAGAAAAAGTCTTCACTGTGCTATAAATAGTGCACTGTTTACATTTTTAACTACATACGGTCATGGATTTCCGTGTAAAACCAATGAAATTAATGGCTGCCGTGACATCACATCATGACAATCACTGAGTTCAACTCTAGACACAGACGAACTTATGCATAATCTGTTATTTTTTTCAGTTTACACATAAAAAAAAATTTCCTATGATTTGTACTTAGCGTTCATTATTTTTACACGCGGAGCGAGGTGCGCTCACACATTAGAAATATTATTTCTAATCCTAACCGTACTGTAAGTACTTAACCGTAAGCTTGCCAAATCTCACAACAAAGGTCAGGAAATAGTCGAAACTAGAACAAAGGTCACAGTGAAGACTTATACTTTACTTGCGTCAAAAAAGGATTATAAGAAAGCTAGCCTACTATTAAAATAATATAGGGCCTAATTGGAACTTTAGTTTGGCCTACATAAAATGTGAACTATTATGCCCTATTTTAACTATTTAGTATCCTATCAACAAACTGGGGGGGGGGGAGATGACACACAGTTCAATGGTTAGTACTGGCTTCGCATATGAGTGAATGGTCCTGGGTTCATTCCCCAGTTGAGGTGGAAATGTTTTTCAGACCACAATAGCTCCTGGGCTGACCCAGCCTTAATTGGGTACCGGATTAATCTGAGAAGTAAAGACTGCAAGGGAGAGGAGATGGCTACCGCCCTCATATAGCAGAGCCACTGAAATGTGAGAATGCTAACATCTCACACCTCTACAGCATTAATAAATGTTATGGGTTAACTTTACTTTATCAATGAAACAGTCATCAGGTGCCATGCCAGCTGGTGTAGACGATGATGACTTTCCACAGCTCTACCTCATTATGTATCAGGATCATTGTTGTTTCCCTGCCGTTCCAGGTTGTTACACTGTCTAATATTTTTTCACATTGTCGCCTTCATTCTTGCCTGTTGTGGCTATGTTCTCCAAACCTCTTGTCCCATAACATGGTCAAAAAATGAAGATTCTGTTTATGTGACATAGTTGGTAAATATCATTTCTTCATTTGTCACATAGTGGGTAAACATCTCTTGTAACATAGTTGATGAATATCTTCTGTTTATATGTGACATAGTGGGTAAACATCTTTTGTTTATTTGTAACATAGTAGGTACATTTCTGTTCATGTGTAACATAGTAGGTACATTTCTGTTCATGTGTAACATAGTAGGTACATTTCTGTTCATGTGTAACATAGTGGGTAAATAACTTCTGTTTTATATGTGACATAGTGGGCAAACAACTTCGGATGTTATTTGGCCATTTCAGACAAAAGCATGAGCTATGACTGTAGATGTATTCTAAGGCAGACTTATGTCACTGTAGATGTATTCTAAGGCACTTATGTCACTGTAGATGTATTCTAAGGCAGATGTTTGTCACTGTAGATGTATTCTAAGGCAGATGTTTGTCACTGTAGATGTATTCTAAGGCAGATGTTTGTCACTGTAGATGTATTCTAAGGCACTTATGTCACTGTAGATGTATTCTAAGACAGACGTTTGTCACTGTAGATGTATTCTAAGACAGATTTATATATTATTTGGTCATGTGCAATAGGGATATTAAAGAGGAAAACATGGATAATCTTAAAGTATTTAAAGACAAAATTGGAAGAGTGTAATAAAAATTGTAATACTTGATTTGTGATTCGAGTATCAAATTATTAATAATGCCTGTGTGTTGCTGGGCCTGAGAGGGGAGCAAATAATAGCAACACTATTTACCTTCCATGCATGTCATAAGAGGCAACTAAGGAGGTTATGTGATGGAGTTCACTGTCCCATCCCATATAGGGTCAGTGACCCAAAGCCATGCTGAAGTTGTATGTGTCAGACCAAAAGGTGCAGATATTGCAGCAATGCTGTAAACCATGACACAACGCATTCTTTTCTCTGGACTACATTCTGCTAATCTGCAGGAGTTTGAGAACGGATGCAGAAGAAGAAATGATTAATAGTCATATTTATATCATATCTCGAGAACGCCTTGCTCTCAAACGCGTGGTGTGAGACTCGAACTTGGACAAGGGGTACACGATGTCGGTGAACGACACCTCAGCTAAGAGGGCGAAAGAGCCAGGGTCCAACTCCTCTGTTGAGTTCTTCCCCTTAAGGAACCAGGCTCACGGATGAGAAACGGTTCAGTACCCAATGGGCACAGGCACAGCACGTCCAATTACACGAGGCAAGTTCTTAGACAGTGGAACACCTCGTGCGAGTCAGACGAGAGCAAAAATCCTGCTGGTTCTCAAACTCCTACTGGTTAGCATTTTGTGGTCAGGATGCTTAGTTAGTATCCAATGGTCCATGGGCTCATCCCCTTTGATCAAATGTCATTGTGTGATATATGCATGTGTTTGTGAGCTGTTTTGTGCGATATAGGTTATTCCATTTATCTGGTCTTAGAGAGAAAAGCATTTATCTGACATCATCTAGCATTGGACATTAACACAAGTGGTGATCGACAGTTTTGTGTTTTGAGGATGAGTGTGCAGCCGGCACCCTGAATTGTGTTGTGGTTGTATTCTGTTCAGGTGAATATTAGGCTGTACATGTTGTGTGTAAAGTTGGAAGATAGTACTCTGGTCTTTACTTTCAAGGAGTTTGATGTTGTCTTTGGGCTGGTTATATATTTGGAAATTTCTCTTCCAGTGTATCTCTTGGTCCTTCTGTTCAGCCATGTCTCTATGTTCGCAGATTTCAATATCGTTTTAGCTTTGTCCACAATTGTTAGTTTGCATGGCTGTTCTTGTCTTGTTCCCTGTTTTGCTTTTGCTAGTCTGTCAATCCTTTTCATTGCCAGGTGTGCTTGAGTGGTTTGGAATTTATTTCATAACAATATTGACTTCATGAGAGCTGTTGGTTGGCATGTAATAGATCATCTGTAATAGTTCAGGCGTATAATGCCCATCACATTCTAGAGCTTAAAGAACGGACATCGAGTTTGTAAATATCACATTTAGACTAGATTGTCCTTCCGAAGACGGATGTGTCGGGTCATTGGAGCAAATAAAACGGAGACACAACGCATCTCCATTCTCTGGACTACATCCTGCTGGAAATCTAGAATGGATCATAGTCCTGCTACTAGAGAGATCCAGCAGGAGTTTGAGAATGAACGCTGAAGAAGACTTGATTGTAGTTATAAAATATGGTCTTTAGGGGGTACAAGACAACTTCTAGTACTGTTATTTCAGCTTCATAGTTAGACCATATTTCCATGTACAGGCATCAAACAGCTCTATCTAAATAGCAGAAATACTATATAAAGTACTAAAGTTACTGTTAAATCTTAACTATCAATGTAAAAAATAAATGGCAATAAACAAAAGAACAAGGACTATTTTCCACATTCTGGGACTTTTGTCAAGAAACACATAAACAGTAAACACGAAAACTCAAAATATAAATGTAAATAATTATTTGGAGACATCTTTCTTTGCTGCAAGATGCACCAGATAATGCAGCACGATAAGTAATTGTTGAATTGTGTGTATTTTGAGTTATGTATCATCTGATATTTTGGTTATTTATATCCATCTAAATTGTCAGGAGAACAGAATACTTTTTTAATGTGGTACAAGGCAACTTTTAGAGCTGTTATTTCAGCTACATAGTTAGAATATATTTCCACATACAGGCATCAAACAACTCCATATAAATAGTCAGTAGAACAAAATACTGTTGTCATGGTTTACAGCTTGACTGATTTCTGCACCATTTGGCTTGACAAATCCAACTTTAACAGATTGGGAGGAGGGGTATGTATGATATAATGAGGTTGGTTATATGGCCAAATATATAAATTTATAATCATTTCCTTTTATATGTTATAGTACTTGCCCACTCAGCATTACAATGTAGGCAGGCAGTGCTCACCATCTGAAAAAGCTAAGAACCCCGGTTCATTTGTTTCTTAACTCTCTCATTCCACATTTCAATTTTTTGCATGCTGTCTTTGTTACTCTTTTATTCCATGTTTCTTTTTTAAATCTATCATTTCATGTTTTATAATTCTTTCAATCCTTTTTAAAAAAACTTTTATTACATATTTTGTTAACTCTTTCATCCCATGTGTTTTAACTCTTTTGTTCCATTTTTTTTTATTCCTTGTATTCAACTTATTTTCATTCCATGTTTTTTAACTCTTTCATTCCATTTCAGTAGTTCTTTATCAGCAGAATGCTTAACACAAACATTCTTATCAGCTTATAAACACTCCACACAGTTGCCATCTTGTTTTGTAAACACAGAATCATTGAGCATCAGCAAATACCAGTACCTATAATGATGTAGATATTTAGACAGTATTTCTGCATTAGAACTGTGACATCAAGTCTTGATAACTTAGCACTTATGCCATGTTAGTTTGTTATAGGTTGCAGAGGTCAATCTAGTCAATTGTTTCAGGCATAGTTTCTGAGGTAAACTGAAAAATATTTTTTGAAGACATGATTGGTCAGGACAAATAACACTAGAACACATTTCACAAGAATGTGATCGTGTTACAAGCTGTACAAGTGTTACTATGTTGTTTTCTTGTGAAAGATCTCTTGGTCAAAACATTGATTTGTGTATATTTTCCTCTGTTTTCTATTTTCATCTATTGGATTACTGTTTTAACATATAATTAATTCTCAAAGCACTGTTATGAGTGTGTTATGAACTAACATCATTGCTCTCCGGGCAGACCCAAATATGCTCAGTCTCCCGCAGCAAATGTTGAAGAGTTAGCATGATCATTATTTCTGTGGCTCGCTGATTGAATACACTCCACATTCTACCCTGTAAGCATCCAGTTTTACTAGTTTCATGATATCAAATTCTTCAAATCTCAGCCTTGATGTCTCATCAATCCCTGTGTCCTTATCCTGGAGGCTCTCATGAATCTGTTTTAGTACGTCCCTCTTATCCATGATCAACTTGCTGACTATTGCTGCATTGGACGCAAGTCTATCTGCACTCTCTAAATGTCTGAAAGTTGCAGTCTTCTGATTTTTAAAGAAATCTCAGGAAGACTCTCTCATCATCCTCATTGCTTGTAGGAAATATTAGATTCATGTCACGCCCGTGTGTTGCCATGGCCAAAGAAGGGAGGAAATAATAGTAACACTGTTTACTTACCATGCATATCATAAGACGCTACTAAGGAGGTTATGGGATGGAGTTTGCTGTCCCATCCCATACAGGGTCAGTGACTCAAAGCAATGCTGAAGTTGGATGTGTAAAGCTGAAAGGTGCAGATATCGCAGCAATGCTGTAAACCATGACAACGCATTCTGTTCTTCGGACTAATCCTGCTAATCTGCAGTAGTTTGAGATTGAATGCAGAAAAAGATGATTCATGTCACTTGTCTTTCTTTATTTTGTTTGCTTCTTGTTTACACAGTCTGGACAAGTCTTATGCATGGACTCTACCATAGTCTGGAGCTCTTCTTTTGTTCCATATATTTGTTTTTGCAGAGTTGCACTGTTGGTCCAGCAAGTTTCTCTTAATTGTTCATACTGGGAACAGTTCTGCATAATACTTTTGCGTCTGTTCACAAGTGCACAGTAGTGTGACACACAGTACCATCCTGTGCATGTGTTTGTTCAGTCTGTTGTGTCCTGTCCTCGGGTGAAGTATGGTGACCTGTCAAATTCCTAGGGGTTGAAAGTCATGTGTTTTGTAATTCCTACAGTGACACAACACATTTTCATCTTTGGGCTAATCCTGCTGGAAATCTGGTCCTGCTACAAGAGAGATCTAGCGGGCGTTTGAGAATGTGAGAATGAATGCTGAAGAAGAATGTCATGTGGTTTATAACCCTTGGGGTTAAAGTCATGTGGCTTATAATTTCTGGGGGTTGAAAGTCATGTGGCCTATAATTCCTGGGGATTGGAACGAAAGTTTCTTCTGTTACAGCTTACATGTTCTATTATCTCTTTATCTCTATGAGGACAGAGTTGGATGTACCAGGCCATTGGAACAAATATAACGGTGGCATAAATATCTCTGTTTGTGACTACCTCCTGCTGGAAATCTTCTAGGACCATTGTCCTGCTAACAGAGTGATCCACCAGCCACATCAATTTCAAAGAGTGGTTAAATAGTTCATGATGCCAGCGGGGTCTTCGCTGTGATAACTAGAATAACGTTTGATGTGTTTGTCTTAAGGAATGCCCTATACTGGCTGGAATCACAAGCGTATCCAGAAAGTCAATATAGGTGAAGTGTGTAGGCAATTGGTTGACACATTCAAGACGGTTAAGAATTGTGTCTCACTGCACAAAATAGGTGAAGTGCGTAGGCAATTGGTGGACACATTCAAGACGGTTAAGAATTGTGTCTCACTGCACAAAATAGGTGAAGTGCGTAGGCAATTGGTGGACACATTCAAGATGGTTAAGAATTGTGTCTCACTGCACAAAATCACAATCTACTTTGTTCCTTGATACGCACATGTTGAGAGAAGCCATGAGCAGACATGTTAGCTGGTTCTGATCCTATAACACGTGAGTCAATCCATGGACAGAGCAGACTTACTCAATGCTCAGTGAGAGTCTGCACGATTGGAGGATTTTGAGGTAGATGAACATGAGTCAGTATAGAGAATGTGTGAATTGGGAGTGAGGATCGGCATAACCAAAAGAGAACACACCACTAAAATTTAAGAAAAAAACACAGAACAGGAACCATCAACAGCTACACCCTGACAGATTTACTGAAGTGAAGATCTGAGCACTTATGGAAATGTCTGGTATGTGATGACAATCAAACATACCTAGAATAAACTTAAAGAGTGATCCAGTGGGAGTTTAAGAATGAACACAGAAAAAATAATCCCTGAAAGGGTTTTCTTGTCCTGCATAATATATTTAAAACTGACTATAAGAATGAAAAAGTAACCACCGGGAAGAAACAGAGGAAGACATAGAGAAATTTCTGGATGGGTTGTCACTGTGGAACAAAAAATGTCACAGACTGAACTTTAATAACACTAGAAGCAGAGTTGTGAAGTATGATCGTCTATGTATGTCACTCGGCATGACATTTGATAAGATTGATAAGATCATTTGCGTTGATTGATTGATAAGAATGGATAATTTATCAACATGCTGGTACAACAAGTGTATCTAGGCTGATGGTTTTATCAGCTTCTACCAACTTGATGGTACAACAAGTGTATCTAGACTGATGGTTTTATCAGCTTCTATTAACATGCTGGTACAACAAGTGTATCTAGACTGATGGTTTTTTCAGCTTCTACCAACTTGCTGGTACTGTACTACAAGTGTATCTAGGCTAATGATTATCAACTTTTTTATGAGATGAAGAGTTAACAATTACTTAAGAATTGCTAAAATGTGAAGAGGATTGGCTTCATTGTACTCAGTTCTCCACGTATGATTCTTAATTCTTTATACCCATTGTCCACGTACATACTCAATTCCTCTCACTAGGGCAACATACCATGGCTTCTGGGTAACTTTGGCTCTAATGAAATGGGGCAGCTAACCCCAGTCCTAAAACCTTTTTTGTCACATTCTAGGATATGCATGGCAAGTCACTGTGTAGCTATTCTTTGCTTTCCTGTCGGTCCAACAAAACACGGCTAATAAATGAGAATATAAAATTTGTATTCAGCAGAATTGACTCAAGATAATTAAATAAAGCACCTGTATGGCAACCCTGGCCTGGGCTTCTAGTGACGGTGTAAATAATAGGATCACTGTCTTCTCACAGCTAACATGATTACTTTAACATCACCATCAGTTAGATATAGATTTTCTTTTTAAAGCACACCCATGAAATGAAGCTTTGAAGAACACACCCACACACAAAAGTTGCACAACAGTTGATACAAGATCGCTATTGCTCGTAATACATGTGATCAAAACAGATTTATCCACTCTGTTTCGGTTTGTTTTCCTTCCTATGAACATGTGTTCGCCAGTGTGTTGCCGGGGAGCAAAGAATAGCAACACTGTTTGCCTTCCACGCATATCGTAAAAGGCGACTAAGGAGGTTATGGGATGGAGTTGGCTGTCCCATCCCATATATGGTCAGTGACCCAAAGCCATGCTGAAGTCGGATGTGTCAGACAGAAAGGCGCAGATATCGTAGCAATTCTGTAAACCATGACACAACTCATTCCGTTCTCCGGACTACATCCTGCTCATCTGCAGGGGTTTGAGAACAAACGCAGAAGAGGAAGAACGTGTTGATAATGTTGTCTTCCTTCCTATGAACATGTGTTGATAATGTTGTCAAACCAGCCACAGACAAAGATAAACTGTAACATGTTTATCATATTCATTTCTCATTTTTTAAGGCCCCCTTTCCTCCCACTGTTACATGACATGTAGGAGACAACTTAAGAAGTTTTGGGATGATGTTGGCTGTCCCATCCCAGAGAGGGCCAAAGTGACCATTTAGTTATGCTGAAGTCGGATTTGTCAGGTTGAAGGCGCATGTTGATGTGCCTGTTGTTCGTCTCTGATATCAACCCCTCCATTATGGTCTACTCTAGACTGTCATGGCGTTTGATATGGACATAATATTGTCGTTTTCTGGAAAGAACCATGCTGTTTAGCCAATTAACGTCCGGTGATCTTTTTCGTCCATGGCCAGTGCAGGATTTACCTATAAGCTAAACAAGCTATAGCTTAGGGCCCGTACTTTCTTGGGTTCCCTCTAAAAAATCATATTTGGCACTGACATATAATATCTGGACTTATAAATAAAGGGCCCCATATCTTAAATAGCTTAGAGCCTTATCAAGTCTAAATCTGGCGCTGTCCTTGGCATTCAGTGGACTTTTCTGTAATATTTTGTTTGACTTGCCTACCTGCCGCAGCTAGTTTATGTATGTATGTTCATTTATTCCTTAACTTTCTTACCTGGGGGTTAAAAAAAGTGCTGTTACGCCGCAAAAAGAGGAGAAATGAATGGTAACACTGTGATCTGTTATACATGTAGTAATAGACGGCTGGAAATAAAGTGTACTGTTGCAAGAAACCAGCTGCATATCGGAATCAAGAAGAGCTATCAACCAACACAGAACGGGGATCAGTCAGTTATCACAAGCTGAAGGACATACTGAATATGATATTGAAGCAACTATGGACGTGTCTGGGGTGCCGTGGTGATGATCTGGCAACTAACTGGGGGAAGGGAGGTTCTCAGTTCAATCTCATAGAGGGGACAAGTGACCCAGAAGCCAAGATTCAGTCGAATGTGTCGGGTTGAAAAGAGCGCGCGCGCACTCATACACGCACAGAGAGAGAGAGAGTGGTTATATACTCTGGACTATGCCCAGCTAACCTGCAGCGATTGGAGATATTGAAAGCAGATGCCCACATAAAACAGGGATAGTGAGCTGCATATGTGCAGTGTTAAATGCCTGGTACAGCTGAAAGTGGGTATTAGAACTTTATAAGTAACTGAAAATGTAGAAACGTCATTGCTACTGTCGAATTGTTCTATTGCTGACACTTTCAACTAGTTTAAAGGGACTGAGCACCTTAGGGTTTATCCTACAACTTTGTTTAGATTACGAGGGCCTTAAAATTGGTAGTATATCCTACTCAGGATGTAGCCATCAACCAAACATTTTTTGTCAAACTAATTGGCTAATCTGTGAGTCACGCTTTTCATTGAAGAGCGACACAAAGTATTTGGAAATGAACCAATGAAAAAATGTATCCAACAAAAAGTGTGAAGTAGTCCACAGGGCCTATATCTTTAAAAAATATTTGCTATACCATAAGTACATAGGTCAGGATTCTATGAGTACACCATAAATGCTCATCTGCCTAGTCAGTGGCTTACCAAAAACCACTTGACTGGCGTCGTCTACCGAACTAGCTCAGCAGCGATGGCATCATACCTCTACTTTCCTAAAGCATGAGCCCTGGTACCATACTTCACTGTGGCTGGGTGAACCACGTAATTTGTATTTTAAACCACGAAATAGTGAATTCGAAACCAAGGTCTGCTGGTCGGCGAGTAGTTGACTTAACACAGAATCCATTTATAACAAATTAGTCCCGATCAAAGAAATATTTATGTAACCAAAATTCGCTATATACATTTAGAAAATCCATCCCTGCAATTCCTTAACGAGACGCACGCAGTATTTGACATTTATATACATGAAAAATCAAAGATGGAAAAAAGTATTATGAAATAGCAAATTTCGTTATAGATGTATGCGCTGCAAAGGGATTTAACTGCACCACATACCACGGCTCTCGCCTGGATTCAATAATTATATCCACTATGTTACTACTTACGTTTTAGAAACAACTTCAGATCTTCCAGGAAAAAAATAACACAGGTAACGCCTAACTATATACACTATACAGCAGGGCTATTCAATTGGCGGTCCGCGGAGGCCTAGTTAGTGGCCCGCGGATAATAGCTAAAACAGTGAAATAAAGTTATAAAAAAAACTAAATGTATAAAATCATTCAATGTGTTGTTTTTTTTTATAAATCTGGCCCGTGATGATCCCCATTTTCTACAATTTGGCCCCCAAGTAAATATAGTTAAATAGTCCTGCTATACCGTATAATGCATCCACACAAGTCCAGTGCCCGAGGAAGGAGGAAAAAAGTCATTCGTCCATTTTCGTGCGCAATCCATAATTTTCATGAACTTTTGGCGACCTTTTATTCGAAAGTCGTAAAATTGTTAATGTAAATCCATGAATATAGTAATGAAGGTTTGCTAATCACTGAAGACATACATAATAATACACACGTTTTTTTAAAAGGGTGGTTGGTCTTGGGGTTAATTTCATCATCATCCTTAAATGCCGTCTCAGCAACGAAGGTTGGCTGCAACAAACCTTCACACGCTGTCTCTTAATTTGGTGGTGCACTCTGCTAGACTGTAACCTGTCCATCTCGTGATGTTACTCTTCCATATGTATCTCTGCCTACTCTTGCTCGCCTCCCATCGACTTTACCCTCAAGTAAGGTCTTCAACAAGTTGTCATATCTTTTAATATGTTCAAAATATTTTATTTACTTAATCTTATTTCCTTTAATAGTTTAATATTTAAACTATTATATATTATATATATATATATATATTTAAACCTTTAATATTTTCTTTAATAACAACACTTCATACGAAGTGATGTTAGAAACCTCATTGTTTGTTCTCTTTCCCTGATGTTCTCCCCATTTTATTTTCCTAGGTTTAGCCAAAATAATTCTAGCACACCAGATTTCTGCCCAAAACCTCAGATCTGGTAGGAAAAACCCCACCTATGGCCTCGTTGAAATACCCAATTGTTTGTTTTCCCTGTACCAGATATGCGACATAACACTCGAATATTGACATTATTCAGCTGATATCTACATTATACATCTGGCTCTTCCTCTGTATTGATGGATCAATATGCCAGTTTTATCGTATATTGACATGCCCTCAGTATTGCAACGTTGTTACATAGCCTATAATATTGTGTGCTTATAGATGTAAACGATATGGC
Organism: Meghimatium bilineatum; assembly: GCA_034231615.1. NCBI lineage: Eukaryota > Metazoa > Mollusca > Gastropoda > Stylommatophora > Philomycidae > Meghimatium > Meghimatium bilineatum. The sequence continues at coordinate 34,863,417 of CM067306.1, forward strand.
GTGTGACGTGCGTACATTCTGATGTAGGTAGTGATGGGGAGGTGATAAACGTACATTGTAATATAGTCCATATTGAAATTCCATTTCATATGCGGTTGTGTCTGTGGGTCTCACCAATGGCTCACTAGACAAACCAACCATGCAACAGAAAACCTTAGTAGATGACATGCCTTTATATTTTCTTATAGAAGCTTCATGGCACGTCATCTATACAATCCCGTAGTCGTAACCTTCGATAACAGTTACCATGTTGTTCCGACAGGCCGACGTTGTGCTTGAACTAGTTACGGGCACCGCGTTGGTGGGCGGAACAACAAAGAATCCTGTCGCAAGGGCCAGAGTTGTGCCCTGATGTCGACGTCTGTTTCAGCGGCATTGGATACGAAACACCATCTAGTCGAATGGCTGCTGCAACAGAGGACGGAGCACTTATGGGAATGCCCCACGTGCTGTGAGGCCAGTTTTCTAATCACGAATGTAATGTAGGGGTGGGGAGGTGATAAACGTACATTGTACTGTATTGTGGGGAGGTGATAAACATACAGTGTACTGTATTGGTGGGGAGGTGATAAATGTACAGTGTACTATATTGGTGGGGAGGTGATAAATGTACATTGTACTGTATTGGTGGGGAGGTGATAAACGTACATTGTACTGTAGTTGTGGGGAGGTGATAAACATACATTGTACTGTATTGGTGGAGGGGGGTGATAAACTTACATTGTATGTAATATAATTGTGGGGTAAACGATTGTAATTGTGCGTAAATTGTATAAATTGTAAAAATAAAGTACATAGTAATAATTCAAGCCCGAAGATTTGGGAGAAAAAAAGGGGGGGGGGATTGAATGGTTCTACACACTACGTCCATTCCTTCGACAATCAGGTCATAATATGTACTATGAACAAGCAAGAAAGAGATTTTACCCCCCTCCCTTCCCTCCGAATACTTTTCTCTCCCGCCCCCAAAAGAAATATAAAAATCCAACGAAAATGAGAAAATTGGCTTTCATGGCAACCTTCCCTGACCCGCCCCCCCCCTTAAAAAAATTTAAACTGAATATGTATATACGAGTCTGCATTGGGCTATGATATACGATATAAAACCATTGGGCTATGATATACGATATAAAACCATTGGGCTAAATTGGGAATGGTTATTCTAAAGCAATTCATTTAACATTTTCTGTATTTTTCGTCGAGGATCGACGCAATGACCAATGAAACTCACGGGGAACAAATGAAATATATTGTATTGATTAAATGCTCTATTAGTAGGATGTTGTCCAGCGAACGGAATGTGCTGTTTCATGGTTTGCATCTTTGTTATGATATATACGATGCTTTGGCTTGACACATCCGATTTCAGCATAGCTTCTGTGTTAGTTTATCCTCGATGATTTTGGAAAGCTAAATCCACCTCCGAAACCTCATCTGTCTTATTTATGTAGTTTTGTCTATTGTCTTTCCCAAGATGAATCATGGTGTTCGTATCAACACTTGATGTTAAGCGTAGTGGTTAGAGCTTCATTTTTTGTTACAATGTGTCACCTTGGTTGCGTTGAGACTATCTCTTTTCGAGGTTGTCTTGATGTTTTCTATCCATCGTTTTCTAGGTCTACCTTGGCTCTGTATACAGATATTCTTTTATTAAATGCTGTTATTGATATTTGGTGTGGTTCATTCTCATAAAGTGACCATTTTACTTGCTGTCTCTTCATATGCTGAGTACTTGATACTTAGTCTTTTCCCATTTACATCATTTCTTGTTTTATCAAGTTTAGTAACCATTGCATCTTTTCTCTTCATTTCACACGTACCGTGCAAATTTAGTAGTTTGGCAATTATAAATCTCAAGTTTGGTCGTATGCAGTTCCAACTGTCTGGCAACATTGTATTGATTAGTTGTGTATAGAGAAGACTTACACAGTATCCCTAATATTACTCATGTTTATTTTATAGACCGTAATTACTGTCTAGTTGGTAAGCCTATGATTAGTCATGTCTGCGCACAGCTGGTGAGTCTAGGCTTGTTCTTGTAATGCAAACATCCTCTGTTAATGTTACCCCAATGTACTCTTGTCGTTATCTCATGATTGTGTTATGTAGACCACAGTTTCCTAATATGTGGGTCGCGACCCCGAATTGAACCGCGCTAGTGACGTGTTAAGCCATTCGTCCGCTGGTCAGCAAACCCGGGTTTCAAATTCACTAGTTATTCGTGGTTGAAACAAAAATTACTCATGTGGTTCACCCAACCACCAGAAAGTAGGATACCAGGGCTCAAGTTCTGTGAAGGTAGATGAATTACACCATCGCTACTGAAGCTTTTAAAGCGGTTTATGGTTACCCACGGCGTAAGAAGCTGAACACCTATGGGGAAAACTGTGCTATGAATCTGGTTCATAACTCATATTATCCTAAAGTGGAGCCATATACGTTTTTCTGTTAGATTTTCTGCTGGAACAGTAAGCTAACAAGATATTGATTATAAAACATTTGCCAATGATATTTACCCCCCCCCCCCCCTTTTTTATTATACAGTAGAATCCCCCTGTAACGCATCCTTTTATAACACGTTTTTATATTTCATAACATTTTTCAAAATCCCCAATTATATTTATTCATTATTTATTGTACTGTATATAGCTAATTTCTGTTATTACATACATAATGTGTCGTCAGGACCAAGTTGCTATAATGGAATTCGACTGTGCTTGCACGAGTGTACTTTGTGAAAATGCATTTTCAACGCTTTTTTTTACAGTTGAAAGCCTAAACAAGAGACATTAAATATGTGGGGATGGCATGCGGGTGATCATTTCCGATGCCGATGTTCTCCCATGCCACAATGCCAGGTTGTCAAGTATATTCTTTCTTGATCTCCCCTCACCTCTCTTGCTCTTCAACTTGCCTGTTGTTAAAGTATGTTCCATCTTTCCTCTTCTCGTGATGTATCCAAAAAATGTGGACTGTCTCTTTCTAATCCGGGTAAAATGCTCTATTTTTTAATTAACTTCTTTCAAGATACCTTCATTATGCTTTTCATCTGTCCACAGTACTCTTAAAATTCTTCTATAAAACTACATCTTTTCTGCCTCAATATCATGTTTCATTATTCTGCTGATTGTTCAAGATTCACTTCCATGCATCAGAATTGGTTCTATATAACTTTTCAGAACTCTCTTTCGCACCTCACTTGACAAATTTATATTACATGGGACGATGTTGTTCTTCTTGTGAAATGTTGCCTTTGCCTGGACAATTTTTCATTTATCTTTAATTCATCTTGCTCTACCCTACCCCCTGGTTTACACACACACACACACGTACTTTTGTGTTGAGTTGTTCTCTCTCTCTCCCTTCTTCACAAAAACATACTCAGGAACTCTTATCTCATTCACGCACTCCAGGAAACCTTGAACGTAGCTGGTTTTATCCTCATCATGTTTCCATTCAAGTAACAAAGCACATTCCGCTCAGCTATCTAAGCCAGCTTCTGATACTTTCTCCACAGCTTGCCAGAGCGTGCTTGATAGCAATGTAGCTTGAGACTCTTGAATCTGAATGGGAGTAAACAAGTGTTGCCGAGCACTTGAGTTGGTTTTCTTGTTTTCCACTTGCGGTCAGGTCAGTCATGTTGGATTACAACTTACGCGCTGTCAGAGCTTACCATTACAAAATGTGGGGCTGCCATTAACAATATGCTGGGTATCCCCCCCCTCCATGTCAATAATTTAGGGACTGGCCCGTTTAATTATTTATATTAACCCCCCCCCCTTCTTAAAAAAAAAGAATTTGTGCAGAAAAAGTACGAAAATACGACATAATTTTGTTCACATTTCTATTAATAAATTTTCAAATTTAAACAATTTAATTGATATATAAGATCAGTTTTTAATGTCAAATTTGCTCCCAATTTATAATTTATAGACACCCCCACCCCCAATAAAGTATTAGTCAACAATACTTTCTGTAGAATTTGAATTGTTGTGAAAGTTTGTTTTTTAAATTGGGGATTAAAAACTCTTGCTGTGGCATGAGGCATTTTAATCTAACACCGGAGTATGGCCACGTTTGTGAGAGCTAAAGACGAATATTTACTTTAAAAGTAGCATGTCTCACAATTCAATTTTAAATAATCTTAGTGAGCTAGTAAAAAGGGCTCTGTATTATATATAGCTCCGTATTACCACATATATAATACTGAGCTATCAACTAACCAGGCTGCACACAGATTTCTTGAAATAATTACATCAGTGTTGTGACAGGGTCCGAGAGGGGAGAAAAATGTACAGTTTGCCTTCTATGCATGTTGTATGAGGCGACAAGGGAGGTTTTGGGGTGGTTGGCTGGCTGTCCATAGCGTCAAAGTGACTCAAAGATGTATCAGGCTGAAAGGTTGAAATATCACAGCTAAGCTGTAAACCATGACACAATGCATGCAATTCTCTAGTCTACATTCTGCTAATATGCAGCAGTTTTGAGAATAAATGCAGAAGAATCATATTAAATTGTGTATATAATTAAACCTTTTTTATCTTTGTTTCAGACATACAAATGAAGTGGATTATGAGGCACAAACATGATTTGAACCCACGTTATCTGATGGATTGTTGAAAGATTGGTCAAGATATTCATGAACTACAATAGATTTGTGCCAAAACACGAAACACAGCATTTACTGTCATCATTTACAGGCACCAATCTTTTATTTCAACTTTTGCTGAATGAGTGCAGGAATATGGGAACTATGATTCATGATTACAGACATGTGATGGAAATGATGATTCATGATTACAGACATATAATGAAAATTATGATTTATGGTTGCAGACATATGACAAGGACTAAGACATAAATTATCCCTTCAGAAACTTGTGTGTGAAAGAGAGAGAGAGAGGGTGTATCTTCAGTTGAATTTCATTTTTAATGACCTAGTAGAAATTTGATTTCAATGCAATGGCAGCTGACCTGAAAGATGTTCTCCATTGTCCACACTTACCAAATATCCAGGTACATTCTTCAGCCAAACATCCACATCTCATCATCCCATCTGACATTCCACTTTTGAACTACCATCAGCATTACCTGCACTCTGGGAAAGCCAACCCGGAAACAGGCAAGTTTGAGGTCAATGGTAACTATGCCGAAAATCCAGAGCTGAAAATGCCAGGAGATCCATGCCACTGTGAGATGAATGGGGATGTGATGTTTGATCATCTGAACATTGAAGATCTTGAGAAGAAATCAGATCAACCATTGACTGTGAATGATGGTGCTCTCCGGTTATTGACATCATGTTATGAGTGTCATTCTTCAAGAGTGAGATTTCAAATCGGTGACAAGAGTGAAGTACCACTTCATAGCAGATGTCCCGTACTCCAAAGGGAGTATAACAATGGAAGTTTTAATGGTGTGTTGGAAGAAATAGAAGAAGATGATGATATTATCACTAACTCACTCCACATCTGTCCTCCTATTTCGGTGGATATGACACAATCCTGTTCATCTGTTGATAGAAATCATGCAGTGAAGGATGCTGACAATACTGACTGTAAAACTAGTGACAGTTTGCAGCCTTTAACTAGTACTGCCGAATCCAACGGAGATCACTCAGAGGAAATTACAGGAACATTTTCTGACAATACTTGTGTTGAAGACTCCTGTATCAGCTCAATGACATCATCATCGTCCACATCATCTTTCACAGACTTAATGCAGCATCTACCATTTATTACTGAAATATCCATTGAAGAGGACCAGATAGTTGATATCGCAACAGAACATTTGATAACTTTTGTGACAGAATCACATTCGTGTTTTGACCAATCCCAGAATGCTTCCGTTGACAATGGAGATAAAGTGGAAGAGTTCGTAACAGAAAAGGAATCTCAAAAGGACCACTTTATACATCCTGTAGGTTCAGGCAGTCTTCGTCTTCCTTTGGCATTCAGATTACAAAAAAGTTTAGCTTCCACATCGTCTTCGCAAAAAAACAGAAAACTAAGAGAAAAACCTCCAGTAGGTCCAACCTCTAGTCAGCGAGGCAAGGGCCGTCCTCCACCTCGGCAGTCATGGCTACTGAGACTTTTTGAGTCTAAAATGTTTGATATGACTTTAGCTATTACTTACCTGTATAATTCAAAGGAATCAGGTGTACAGACTTACATAGGTAAGGAGATGTGTCAAAATTATATGTTATTCTCTCTACTCACCTTCCATATGTTATGTTATTGTATCTATTACCTTCCATATGTTATGTTATTGTATCTATTACCTTCCATATGTTGTTATTCGATTTCCTCACCTTCCACATGTTATTCTTCTTCTTCTTCTTCTTCTGCGTTCATTCTCAAACTCCTGCAGATTAGCAGGATGTAGTCCAGAGAAAGGAATGCGTTGTGTCATGGTTTACAGCATTGCTGCGATATCCGCGCCTTTCGGCCTGACACATCCGACTTCAGCATGGCTTTGGGTCACTGACCCTATATGGGATGGGACGGACAGCCAACTCCCATAACCTCCTTAGTCGCCTTTTACGACATGCGTGGAAGGTAAACAGTGTTGCTATTCTTTGCTCCCATTCGGGCCCCGGGAACACACGGGCGACATGTTATTCTATTCAGTCTACTCATCTTCCACATAAATATGTTAAAAATTAGTTATATAGAAATAAGGCAAATATATTAGTTTGGCATCAAATAAACAAACTTTCAGGTTATCAAAAAGCACTTTTGGCAGTGGTGAAACGGCATAACAAGTGGTAGAGAAACATCACGAGATGGACAGGTTACAGTCTGGCAGAGTGCACCACCAAATCAAGAGACAGGATGTTGGAGGTCCGTTGTAGCCAACCTTAGTTGCGAAGATAGCACTTGATGATGATGATGATTATGAAGCAGCATAAACTTGTTTGGTTTGGAGATCAATTGAAACACAACTAACTTTCTGAAAATATTATTTCAACAAACATTTGAGAGTACGAGAAGAGACAGGAAAAAAAAACATGTAATGACAATATCAGGAACTGGTCTGGTCATAATTATTCTACACTCTTCCAAATGGCTAAAGAGAGAGATTTTTGGAGATCTTATTGTGCTGATGCCTCAAATGTGGCATACTTACAGACCTGGCGGGTTACGGGTATTATTTTTATTATTACTTTTAACCAAGAAGCTTGGGCTTAATAGTTCATTCCGTTTACTCCTTCGTGTGATAATTGACTTTGCTTCACTGCTACTTTAGCTGCAGAAGTTGATTGTTATATATTGCCACCTATATGGTGTTTCTTCCCGTCAAAACCAGACCCTTGCCATGGGGTTAGGGCTTAAGTACGCCACGAGTGGTTAAAAAAAAAAGCCTGGCTGTGCCTACCCACATCTGTGCAGAGCTACTCGTAGCAAACTAAGTCAAGTCCATATGTTATGTTATGTTCCTCCAGGGCCATAGGCGGCGCATAGGGCAGAAACCATAGCCTTCCATTTCTGTCTTTGTGTTGCCAGGTCTTTCAATTGTTGCCTGTTGTTTAGGTTCATTGACATGCCTTCTCTATTAATGGTTCTTCGTAGAGTTTCTCTAGGTCTCCCTCTTCTTCTTACTCCAGGTGGCACCCAATATAGTGATTGCTGGGGAATTCTTAGGCTGTTCATTCTGAGAACATGGCCGATGTAAGTCCAACGCCTTAGTCTAATGAAGGAAGATATATAGGTTTGTTTGCTTTCCTCTCTTATAGTAGTGTTAGATTTAAAGCTTTTGTGGCTTTCCACCTTTCGCACCCATATGATAGAATAGGGATGATGTTGGAGTTAAACAACTTGAGTTTTGTGGTGTTTCTTAGTGTGTTTGACGTCCATATGTTGCGTAGTTTATTGAAAGCACCCGCTGCAATGGCAATACGGTGTAAAAAAAATTTTGATGAGTCTCCATCCAATGCTAGATTGGTGCCTAAATATGTAAAATTGTTGACTTTTAATAATGGAACATTTTGAATTTCTATGTTGTCGTTGGATCTCGTAAAATCTAGTATATGAGTTTTCAAGTCCATAGGGGATTCAATATTTCTCACAATAAAGACTTGATATGACAAAACTGCAGATATAGATATTATTAGTGAACGAAAGAAGAATAGATATTGACTATGTAGTTAACATTTGTTCTGGTACCCCTTCCCAGAGGCTGGATGAATATGTTTGTATCATTATTACATAAATATAAGGCTCATCAGAGCCTGCAAGACCAGCAAACAATTGTAAAACTCTGACCTGTCATGGATATTGTAAGAGGCTAATAAGGGGTTTTATGAAGAAGTAACAGGACAAGCAGAACTTGCTTCAATTATTATTTTTATCATTATGGGCTTCTAGGACTGGAAGATTTTTCATCACTTGTCCGCGTCAATGATGGTATTAATCACTGGAAGACTGTTGATGCATCCCCTATGGTACCCCTACGACCCTAACGGGTTATGCGTTTATAGATAGATAGATATTATTCTTCTTCTGCGATCGGTTGTTCATCCAGCCCAATATTGGTCATTTATAGAGCGGTTTGTTTTAGGTCATCTTGGGTTTTGATACTACACAAAAATTGCTGACCCTTCTATACAATACTACACAACAGTGGATGACGCTTCTATACTGATTATACGCAACGAATGATGGTGCATCTATGCCGCTAGTACACAACTTCTACTATCATTTGCAAAACATTCAGTCCAATATTGGTCATACATGAGCAGTTTGTTTTGGCTCATTTTGGTTTCCCCAAAACTTTATTTCTGCGCTTTTCATTGGCTGGTAAAAGTATAGATAACAAAGCATAAATAAATGACCAATGAAATCCACGGCAATAGTCATAGTGGTCTAATGTAGTGACGCTGCACACATGCCTGTCTAACGGAGGTCACGATCAGGACCATTCAGATGACACTTATTTGCTTTTCAACTTGGGCCAATAAGTCTTCCGTATTCGACCAATCCACAAACCGTATCCGATGTATCCACAAAGTTCTTAAACTAAAGTGGCAAGATAAAGTACCTGATACTGAAGTCCTTAGTAGTGCCAATATCACAAACATTCATACAATGCTGAAGAAGGTCCAACTGAGATGGACCGGGCGGATTGTGTTCATTCATAACAAACGCATCCCAAAACATACTGATGTATGGTGAGATCATGATGATGTTCCTCCTTCGCAAGCGAAGATCAGCATGACAGGAAAAACAATAAACATTTGTGACGAAAATTGATGGGGAAAAAACATTGGTGTGTGCCTGTTTAGGTTTGGTAGATGCCCGAGGAGTCCGATTCGTGCCAGGAAAGATTTGTCGCAGTGCTTGCTGAGTGTCTCTAGTAAGAACATTTTTTTTCCAGATCTTTCCTTCCGTTTCTGTCTCTAGTAGACGGCCTGCAGTGTTCTTTCTTTTGAAATTGTGTCATGCCAGTGGTGATCTTGGTGTGCCAAGTTGTTTGATAAAGTGATGTAGTCTCCTAGAGGTGTTCTTTACGTAAACTCCTAGGGAGAAAACGACTGGCCTGTGGACAGAAGAAACGCTGCAAGGACTGTCTCAAAGGTTCTCTGGAGAACATTGACATAACATCTTGTGAGTCTCATGCGGACCAGATTAGATAGATATTAATTTATTTTTGAAATGTGTGATATATTTCTGTATTGATTTGGATTCACCAGGTAACAGGATGTTTAGCTTTGATGACATCGAGGTAGATTTCTACTTGCCACAACTACTCAATATGTACATACACATGCATGATGTGGCCGAGGCTATACACCCATACATAGTTCACAGGTAAGTCTGCGTAGGTGTGCTAGTTTTAATGATTAACCCTTTATAAATGGTAAATGATAAAAATATGACCACAGAATATTTCAGTTGTCATATACAGTATTCAGAACACTCCCTATCAACGGGGTTAGGGTTTAACAAATTTTTAATATTTTAGGAAACGTTCTTATAGTACATTTATATCACTCTGACGGGCCAGATTTGACACGTGTATCTTGCCCACCCCTAACATGGCACGAGGAACCATCAAAATGGCCGAATCGCGTATTTTTAAAAATATATATTGACTTCTTATTCTTTTCTCCATGTGTTTGTCTTCCTCTTTCCCTGTCTATCTATCTATCTATCTATCTATCTATCTATCTATCTATCTATCTATCTATCTATCTATACGCTGTATCCCTTCTTTGCCTAGCGGCGTCAGGGGTAGAAGTGTTCTCTGGAGACGGCCTTCTTGTGTGCTGTTTGTAAGCGTGTTCCTGTGGATATTTTTATTTCTGTAATCCATCTTTTACATGGTCTGCCTCTGGCTTTATAGCCGTTAATTCTTTGTGTCATGGCTATCTGTGGCATGTTGTCTCTGGGTAGTCTGGAAGCATGTGAAAACCACTTGATCTGTTGTCTTTTGATGTGTTCCAATACTGGTATTGTTTTGGTTGTCTGTCTGATGTTATCGTTTCTAATCCTCTTTCTCTGCTGGTTCATATTATTTCTGCTGGGGCAACGTCTTGTTTCAGATTTTTGGTTGGTCTGTTTTTTTCTTGTAGTTGCTTTTCTCTTTTGCTTATTGTTCTTCTTCCGTATGTTGTCTAGAATCAATATACGGTAATACTGCTATGAAACGGAACAACAATAGTACTTACATAGAACACATGTTTTTGATGTTTCACTTGAACACAACAGACGGACTAAGACTATGGGATTATGAGGTGTGAACACGAAAACATACAAACGACAATACACAAGACATTTTCAACGGTTCGAACCACTAGGTCTATCTCAAGAATACATAAAACAAACAGTGAAAAACAATGAGAGAGCTGCAGGGCTTGTGGCCGTGGGATAAAAGTCGCATGCTATTGATGTCGTCATGATGAGATTCCTTTTTTTTAAAACATTGTACACTAAAAAAAACACCGATTCCTTATTCGGAGTCGGATCCTGGACCTCACGGTTGTGAGACCAACGTACTAACCTATCGGGCATGCGCCACACATTTCGATGTCGGTATAATAATGTGATTTAGGGTTGCCCTAATTTTATGGCAAAATTTCATTGTTTGTCATTTTTAAATGTCACTGGTCGTGCAATGTTTGTTTGTTTTTTGAGTGTATAATTTGAAAATGTATTACAAGTTACGAGTTTGACCATTTTTTGGCCATATCCTATTGCTTAATAATATAATATACTGTTATAAATTTCACCTATCTGACAACCCTATCCTGTATTGTTATTTTGGGCTTTATTCCGTATGCATACTTTGTAACAAGCAATACGTTAATTCCTCATTAATCAACCATTGTGACATGCAAGACAAGCCACATTGTTGATATTTTTCTGATTCAGGCGCAGACTGGCGGCTTCATTATAAACCATAATTGGAAGCAAATTCCATGGACATAATTCCAGTTATTGAACTCGGTAAAGTCCTAATACTCTGTGAAGCATGATTAAGTAAAGCAGATTGTGCCATAGCGCGAGCTAAGACCCAGATACAACCGTGTACTGCTGGCGCCCGTAAGGCGAGTCAAGAATTGTAAAACTGAGAGGGGGGGGCGCACATTGACATCTGCATAGAGCGTAGATAGAGGGGAAGGGGGTTCGGAACTACTTGCAAACAACCCATGCGCTTAGATTGGAGGTGGTGGGTGTTTAACCATAGCAAATCGCAACATTACTTTTAGCACAAGGAACTTGACCACTCCCCCCCCCCCCCCCCAAGTGATTATTCACATAAAGGTAATCGTATTTTCATCAAAAACATCCGCGCGAATACAATTTTAGGTAATCCCCGCGACACTCCTGAAATAGCCCCAACCCTTATTTTTTTAGGAAACCGATTGTGCAAAACAAAACATAAATCTCACGAAAACGTAGTTATTACATACGAAAACTTTTTTTTAAATAGGTGAACCATCTCCCATCCTCCACCGATTGAAGACGTATATACGGTCTTGCAAAATTGTGCTATACGTTAAAGAGGTCAAAGCGAGAGCCAAAAAAAGCGATGCTTATAAGTGAAGGTTACAAATATTTTCTCAGAATCTCGTGACAAGTATTTACTCAGAATCTCGTGACAATGGCACATGTGGAATTATTCATCATTCATTATGTCTGCTCCACTCTATATTTAGAATATGTACGCTCGCAAGCAATACGCCAGGGAGATCTTCCTGCAGTTAACAGAACACATAGTACATAACTTCTAAAATTAGTTCAAAGCTCCGTCAGCTGCGACACGCTACGATCATCTACGCACACAAGCACGCACATACACACATATAAGACCTACTTCCTAATTGAAAATCCAGCTATCTGAATAATTCATGAATGTTCGTTATTTTTTTTCTCATATGTCAATATACTTTGTATGACAGCCAGTGAAAATCAAGGGGATAGTCAAACGGGTCATTAAAAAAATTGTGGATTTCATATTAGCCAACAGGTCTTACACTGTAGATGGTCATGGACAAGCCGTAGGTCTCAACATCATGTATGACCAGTCTGTGCGGTTGTGTATGTATCTTTAGGCTCTCTCACTCTGAGTAGAAGCGAGACCGTGTGAAATATAAGACCTATGGGAAAACAGCCGTCTGAAATGACACATTTGACTGTTTGTTCCCTTGATTTTTATTGTCTGATGGGTACTGTGTGTTTTGGTTCCCGCAACCTTAAAGTGTAGTTTAGCAAGCGTAAATAAACTGTATTCTCCGGATTAGGGATAGTTGTGAAGACATGTTATCTAGTCGTGCTTCGTGATAGCATGGTTGCTGGTGCGCCTCTCGACTTGGTATCTCCGACTTCAGCACCAGTAATTGCTTGGGCAGGACTGTGGACCTTCTCCATGTCAGGGATCAATCATAGTTCCCAGCCACATTTGGCTGGACTAAGCCCCTATCTCCACTTCAAGAAGTTGGCCTCGACGAGTGTTAACAGATGTAGATATGTTTCAAGTGAACGTAAGATCTTCAACATGGTATTGTCTCGTACAACATCTCAAATGTTTCAATTTATTCTTCTATCGGTTTGTTCATTATTCATGTTTCTGAGGTATACACAGGTAATAAATACTAATATGATAAAGGTAAGGTAAAGGTATGTCCCATCGCAGCAACCTGCCATCGGGGATAAGATAACTCTTCATGTACTAAACCGCAGTATTAGGTGTGGTGGCCAGTTCCCTTACTTGCTGTATTTACCTCCTCTAACTCATGTGTTAGGTACTCATTTACAGCTCAGTAGACTGGAGAAGTCGTCGTTTCAAGCTGAAAATCACAACCTGAATTTTTTTTTTTGTCGGGACGTGGTTTCGACCTGGCACGCTGTAATCTGGTGAAAGCAAGCAAGTTCACTATCAACTAGACTACATCGAATAATATGATAAAACCAGTAATAAGTAAGGGGCCACAATGGAGTAATGAGTTCTCAAACATCTCTGTCCTCCGACATTAGGATGTATGTAGGTGAATCATGTCCAGACCATTCCTTGATGTTATTAATACACGATTTTCTTTAGCAAATCTTCTCTTTGTTCCTTCATCTGTTATATAATTGTTATAGAAAATGAATTATGAGGCTGTCAGTAAAGTACATCAACAAGTGGGTGGGGGGGGGGGTGGATCGGGGAGCCTGATAAAGATGTCAACAATCTTTTTACACCAATAAATTTTTTTTGAATTTTGATAAATTTTTATGCAAATGTAAAAATAAAGCCGTGTATTTGTGTACTTCTTCTGCTAAAACCCCTTTGTAAAATAAAAATTTTTTATTGGGTGGGTGGGGGGGGGGGGGGGTGGGGGTAAAAATATATTGAATTAATTAAGCAAGGGAGAGACCTGAAATCTTGACTATTATTGATAGGTTAGGGAGGGTAAACAATTGTTGATATAATTTATGATAGCATTTATTTCTTATGTCTTATTATATGTCATGCCAAGGAAAGGGTTGGTTACGTTTCACTACATAATTTCAGACATAGACATATTTGAAGTGAACTAAATAGTTTCTGAATCAGTTTTATGTTAGTTATTCTCCCCCCCCCTCCTCCTCCTCTCCCCAGCATGTAACAGCGCACGCATATGTGGTAGACTATATTCACAGGTACTTCCAGCTAATAACGCACGGCATTATTCAACTTGGCTGATGCGACTTGCTGGAGATTTTCATTGGTCACTTTACGTGTACTTTGTACTCCAGCCAATGAGAAGTGGAATCGGCCACGGTAAATGACACTGTGTGTTAACCAGTTGACAAGATCTGTGTGGATATAGAATTGGCTACATTCCAATTAAGACGGCTTATTTATTGAACGAAAGTATCGATTGTCAGCGATGCCACAGCAGGATTTTTTTCCCGCTAGATCTGAGGTTTTTGGCAGTCGTTTGGGGTGCTGCGATTATTTTGGCCAAATGTGCCTTAATCTGGGAGTTTTTTAAATAGGAAATCGTAGGGATTTAGCCAAAAGACTGCTAAACAATACCCACTCTTAACGATTTTCAAAAAAAAAGTCACCATATGTCTCATGAAAACGATCGGATTGCCCACAATAATTCGCGCAGTATTCCCCCCTTTTTAAGGTACAATAGCTTCCCTTTTTATGTCCTTGACCTTATTTGCATTGAATTCTATAGTCTGTGATTTTTTTTCATGGCGATCTGGGGTTATTTCTAATCGTCAGTGGTAACACTGTCGACTGTGTGCAGTTCAATTGTTTCATACCTGATCTGAAAGATCGTGGTTGCGTTCTCAATGACAAAAGAATAACCATGGTCGATAAATCGACAGAACCCAGCTAACAACAAAAATATACCGTATCAGCGAAACAGACGGCGAGTTTATGAGAATCGAATCAGAGTCATTGAAGTGGAGAAAGTGCATGGCGAATGAAGGGAAAAAGACTCAAAATGAATAGAGAAATCTCGGAATTATTATTAGATTATTGATTATAAGCCGACGTGACTGCACTCCGGGCAAACCAATTGGTGCTCTACGTCCTCATTCAAGAAGTATTTGTTTGCGTTCGTTCTCAAACTCCTACCGAATCTCTCTTCCAGCATGACAATGAGAGCTCGCTGAAAGGTAGAACTCGCTAAAAGGCATGGGGGATTTACTTCACTGTAGTCTGATTTCCACACGTAAATTTAAGTAGGAAGCCAGAGGAAATTTGTTTTAAATTCTAGAGACTAACATGAATTGAACCAGTCCGTTCAACGGCACCAAATCGCCTAGCAACTATTGCACACGCGTTCTTCCGTACTTGACCAACCACATCTCCAAAAAAAGATGCGATTTTGCCAAGCCATTCAAACCGTGCACTCAAGGTCATCAGAACGGACCAATCGAGACAAGGACTATTACAAGAGCAACAAACATCCCGTACAGGTATTGAAATGTCCTCAGTAACAACAAACATATAACATAATATCCGTTTTAGTTATACAAGGGCCGATAGGTCTTCTTGTAAACATGGATAACATATATAGACAATACAATTTTACTTCATATAATTGTTTATACATAAAATTGTCCTCTGGCTTCCTACTTAAGTTTACGTGTATAAACAATTATTTGAAGCAAAATTGTGTTGTCCATGTTTAATGCATGGCTGCTTGCTGAGAGTATAACTCAGAAGCTTCAAGCGATAATGCCCAGTGTCCTCTTATAAAAAATGGCACATTTAAACAAGATGTCATTACTCGGTATCGAATCTGTGACACCTTGAACGCAAGGCTCATGTCTTAACCAATATTCCATTATCATTTTCTTCTCCCTTCGAGAAAGTCTGAAGATGTGTGAACTGTGAATATTTCCGTGTCAATGATTATACTATAGTGCGTTTCAAAATAGTTGCCCACACACATTCCCTTTAATATCTCAATAACCAGTTAGCGGAATTTAATGAGATTTTGCATAGCAGTTTAAATATTGAACGACATACGGAATTTATACATTTTATTTCACCAATTGTTGCCATTTGCACATTGCGGCATATTCATTTGATGTTTGTGAATGTGTGACTACTATAGTGACAGGGGAAATTAATTGTACAGTAATTTCTCAAAATAGATTATGAGGCTTATATGTGGCATAAGCGTAACGCAAATTTTCTGGATTTGCTACAGAATTGTTTACAACTAAGTAACTGTATTGGTAAATGCACGAGGAACTTGTCTTTGAAAATCAATTTTGTGCATGTTTCACAAAAGTGCTTACCTTTAATATACATGATTCTTTATCAGAAACAAGCATCACGACACTGGGGGCATTCCCATAAATGCTCTGCTCTCCATCCCCTCAGCCATCGTGAGGTGAATAAACTCATTGTCCCTGTCAGCCGTTGGTTAGAAGTTCTTCGAACTCTTCCAGATAATGAGGAGAGTTTCCCCCTCTCCCTTGGCCTCGTCCATGACCTATATTGGTGCGGTTTCCTTGACTATATTTTAATGTTTAGTGTAAAGTATGTTGTTGACGACAGAAATATTCATTGACCTGTGCCATTTTGTGTCTTATTTTGATAATAGGTAGATTTAACTGAAACCTATTTAATATATTTTTAATAATATAAGTTAATATATTTGATACATTCAGAAATTAAACATACCCCTCTTCTATACAGAAATGGAGGTTTGTTTGATACATCAAGTAATGTCAAATTCACTTTCAAATCAAACATTCAGCAAATGGCTCTTCTAATATATATCTTTGTCAAAAATAGTCCTCCTACTTGCCGTTCTTCCTTCACTTACTTAAACATTTGTCCTCACTATCTTTGATCCGTCTATTCTTCTTCTTCAGCGTTCATTCTCAAACTCCCGCTGGATTTTTCTTGTAACAGGACAATGGTCCTACAAGATTTCCAGTTGAATGTAGTCAAGATAATGGAAATGCGTTGTGTTGCCGTTTTATTTGCGCTAATGGCCCAAAACATCTGTCTTCGGCGGGATCCATCTATTCCTTGAACATTTATTTAAATTCAAAATGTCCAATACTCTCTTCTCGGATTATTAACAGAGTAATACAGTTGTCCACTTTCAGCCTCCCATCAAAAATGTTTATAAAACTTTCACATCAATCTTCTGAAGTGTCACGAATTGAAATTTCAAATTCATTTTCAATAAGTATTAATTTGACGCATTTGACTCAAATTAAAATCGTGCGCAGTGTTCAAATCGTGCACACAAACAGGTTTGATTGTATTCCTAATCACACACCAAATTGTGATGTACGCCGTACGGTTATTTCATTATTTTTAGCAATAACATCTTCATTTTGTGTGCGTTATACATTAGTTATATAGACAACTTGCACATTGGTTCAATTGTGCTGCAAATATTTCTACATTATGTCGTTACGTTTTTTAAAATACTTCTGAAGATTACATGCATATATGTAAAATATTTGCAAAGTTACAAATTTTTAAACAGGGGCATGTATTTTGAAACGCAATATACCTTAAAAAGTGTCATTGACTATATGTGCGCGTGTGATACATTTCCTGAGCAGTACCTTTTAATTACGTGCTCGCTCGCCCACCCGTGCAGAATATGTGCCTTAACGAGTATACCAGAGCGATCATTACTCGTCCATGGCGTAAAAGAGGGACCGCTTCCCGTTACGTCTCTACTTTTGCGCGCTATGGATCATTATATGTAGTTAGGTTCACATTTGCAGTCTGACCTATCTCCACTAGGCATGACATTAACCGGTGATGAAATCCGTTTCAACCATTCATGATATGTCAATACTATGGTACCGAGTCACAGGACATTACGCGGCTGAACTATCACAAATGTAGGCCAGATTTTATGACACTCGGCTATATACGTGATGGCGTGTTGCCAACTTTAATGTGTAACTACGTGGTTTTTTTTGGTTAGTTTTGTTAGTGAGTTCATGAATGATTTTGGCTGTGTGATGAACGCCTTGTGTCCTTGCTGACATGTATGAGGTGGGGTTTATTTTAAAAAAGGTATTCACCGAGGATAAATTAAAAAAACGCATCCTGTACATGACGTGGCGACAGTAAGAGCATGCGGCCTTTATCACACAGCTACAAAATCCCTTCCTGCAACTCCTTAACGGGAAACATGCAGTATTGTCCATGCGCCGACACGACAAACCAGTCCTTATAATAATAATAGTAGTAGTAGTAGTAGTAATAAGAACGCAACGCCCGTGTGTTGCCGGGCCCGAAAGGGGAGCAAAGAATAGCAACACTGTTTACCTTCCACGCATGTCGTAAAAGGCGACTAAGGAGGTTATGGGATGGAGTTGTCTGACCCATCCCATATAGGGTCAGTGACCCAAAGCCATGCTGAAATCGGATGTGTCAGGTCGAAAGTCGCAGCAATGCTGTACACCATGACACAACGCATTCCGTTTTCCGGACTACATCCTACTAATCTGCAGGAGTTTGAGAACGAACGCAGAAGAAGAAGAAGACTAGCACAAAAAGCTCTCCAAACATCTCTTTACCCATTTGGAAGAGTAGAAAAATCAAGACCAGGTCAGTCCCTGATATTGTCATTCTAGGTTTTCATTTGTCTGCCTGATCTTCTTCTCCCCTTGACTGTTCCTGCAAAATAATTTTAGAAAGTGATTCGTGTCTCGTTACATGTCCAAGCCAAACATTCTTACGCCGTTTCATCACGGCCAAAAAAAGTAGTTCTTGACAACCCGCAAGTTTATTTGCTGCCGGGCGAACATGTTTGCCTTGTGTTCTATATTTGTAATAATTTTTTTTTTAAGTATGTAGCACTTGTATTCAAAAGACAGCTAGATCTTACAGATTCGAACATTGTAGTTCGTTCCATAATTAATGCTACTCGCTTGAGCTCACTTTTCACTAAAACTACTTTATGCATAGCAACCATATTTCGCAGTTAGTCTTGTACACATCACGATCTTAGGAATTCATATTTTACAAATTGATAAGTAGATTAGAAAATGCACAAAACGTTTCTTTGCTGTATAGTACTGCACAAGCAGCAAAAAACTGGCACTCACATTTTAAAGTAATACACAAAATTATGGATGCAAGGGCGTATCCCAACTACATATAATAACAGGAAATGTGAGATAGTTTATCTTTACGTCCTGAGTTTATATGTAAAATAGTTTTTATCTGTGATGATCAAATAGGCTTATGTTTTTCTTGTAGCATTGGTGTTGAAGAGGAATATGTGCATTTGATCATTCCATAAAGGTGACTGCAAAAAAAATAATCAAAAATCGCGAGAAGCAAAACAATGAAGTACCAGTTGATTTTGTTATAAGTCCATGATATTGTAAGATATTTGGTCGATTTGATAACAACAAAGATTGGCACATTCCGGTATAGGAAAGCTTGACAGTAGAGTTGGGCCAGGGCTGCTATCGGGTACGGAACCCTTTCTCTTCGTGAGCATGTTTCCGGTATAGGAAGGCTCGACATTAGAGTTAGGCCAGGTCTTTTGCTTTGCCGAACGCCCATGATTGGGTCTGGGTCTCTGCACATAAGGAGCACAGGTAACTAGAAGCTCGTCTCAAGCTAACAGAGCTTATAGTTCCCATTTTCTTGGAACGTTTTCACTTTCTATTTGCAGTTGGCGCTGCCCTCTGGCGCTGTTCTGCCCTTTCATTGTACTCAGTATGAAATAATTCATCTCTCGCCATGCTTCTACCTTTTTGTGCCTTTTTCATTGGCCGCACTTCCAATGTTCGGACTGAACTGACTAGCGTCACTGTATGTCGACAGAATATAAGTGCCGCTGCATGTGTTGATGCTGGTGGTGTCGGAGATAAAGTCTGTTTCTTATGCAGTCAAATATCTTTCCATCTGCTACCTCAACATTCTCGGACACGATCCTCAAATGATTTAGCCAGAATCAGCACGAGCCGCTGTATTTCTGTTTCCAGGGTGCACCGCGAGGAGATACATTTGGGATCTTGGTTATCTGCTAACCCTGGGTCCGCCGAGAGCATTGCGTTCCATTTGCACACCCAATGGGATTGAGATGTGAATGATAAGGTGGTAGCCGAAGAGAAGTATGACCATGCTTAGTGCTGATTTTGTCATTTACAAAAGTTTTCGTTTTCTTTGTCTGTCTCACAAGTTCCAACAATTGTGGTTTGAATTTATTGCAGCAAAAAGATAAATTTTCTTTTGCAAGTCATGTCATCATTTTTTGTTCTGTGCTTGATAACGTGTGAATTGTGTCTTCATGCGCTACTACGTTATGATAGGAGCACTATCCATAATAACAAGAACTGCCTATCAAGTGTTGGTAGAAGTGAATTCACTAACAAATTCCAGAAAAATAATTCCATTCATTTGTGTGTGATAGTCTCTACCATCTGTAGATAATGCTTGGAAAACAAGTTCTGCCCCACTGACACGACCATTTGCTTTACTGCCTGCATTTACTACCAGTATTATCGTGATTTTCATTGGTGACAATTTTGATAGCACATCACAATGGCCAATGAAAATCATGATGATATTCATTCCAAATAAATTCACAAAGTCTCAATAACAATGAAATCTCTAAATAAATGACACGACACATTCTCACTTTTATAAATCGTGGTTTTCGTACCATAGTAGGTCGACTTGATATCAACATTAAAGTTTATCTGCATCGAGAGAAAAAAACCTTCACTGATGACGTATTATTAGTATTGTTATTTTGATAGTGCCTTTAATTGACCAGTATATTTATACTTTTCGACACAGCCAATGAAGAATTGGAGAGGAAAAGAACCAATAAACAATTAAGGCGTATCTCCACTCATTTGTCAACAGACTCGGCTGTACAGTAAAAAATGGCACACTACTTATATTCACGAAACCTTTATAAATGTATAATTTATAGATGAATTGTTTTGAATCTAATTACATTTTTAGGGCAAAAAAGAAACGTTTAAAAAATTTTTGGAGCTTGGAGTTGCTATAAGTGTAGTAATCTATCTATCTATCTTCTTCTTCTGCGTTCATTCTCAAACTCCCACTGGATCTAACAGGATCATGGTCCTGCTAGATTTCCAGCAGGATGTAGTCCAGAAAATGGAAATGCGTTGTGTCGCCGTTTTATTTGCGCCAATGGCCCGACACATCCGTCTTCGGCAGGATCTATCTAATCTATCTATACATATGATGTGGTCCTTGTTTGCATTGCGGCGTCAGGTGTAGAGGAGTTCTCTGGAGATGGCCTTCTTGTGTGCTGTTTGTAATCTTGTTCCTGTTGCTTCTTTGATTTCGGTGGTCCATCTTTTACATGACCTGTGTCTTGCTTTATGTCTGTTAGTAGTAATTTATTTATTATATTAATTAATATAAATTAATTAATAGTATTTTATTAATTTATAGTAATTTATTCGGAGTCGATGGGCCAGGCCTTCTGATAAGGGGGGGGGGTGTTGAAACTTCCCCCTAGCAAGTCTGAACATGACTTTTAGTACTAGGAACTTAGCCAAAAGATTAGTAAAACTCATCAGTGATGTTTCACAAAAAGGTCTTCAAATTTCTTGCCAAGTAGTGAAATCGAATATTCCGCCAAGTATTTCAATTTACACAAGAAAACGAAGAATCCCTTTTGTGTTTAGGTAAAACCCCCTCCTTAATCATATCTGCGGTCCTAAAACCATATAATATTTTCAAATCAGCTTGGCGAGCAGGATTTGGATCGCGTGTCGCCGCTCTTTTACCAACCTGCATTTTTCGCACAACTGCTGAGCAATTCGCACACCGCAGAAAAGGTATTTTAAAGGGTATTTGTATTCTCATATGAGAATACGTATGTATGGAGTACGTGTATTCCCTTATAATTCATTCATTAATTTTCCTTTTGCGCTGAAGTTAGCGCATAGGGCAGAGGTCAGATCTCTCCAATTCTGTCTGTTCAAAGCTATTCTGTGCAGTTCTTGAATAGTATGAATATTGGTTGTTTTACTTTCTCTAAGTATTGTTCTTCTGAGTGTTTCTTTTGGTCTACCCCTTGCTCTTTTGCCTGCAGGCATCCATTCAAGAGATTGGTGGTGTATTCTGTTGGTGTCTGCGCGTAGAACATGCCCGATGTAGGACCAACTGCGTTTTCTAATAACATCTGTAATGAAATTTTGATGTGTCTCTTCTCTGATTTTATCATTCGATTTGAATTCACTCCAATGGGTGTTAGTTATCCTACGAAGACATTTGTATTCCCTTATAATATCGTATGTATGAGGTGTTGGATATCTAGCGGTTAGTAACGCCCTATTAGAAGAATGAGTGATCTAATTCATCTTCTTCGGCGTTCATTCTCAAACTTCCGCTCGTTCTCTCTTGTAGCAGGGCAATGGTACCACCAGGTTTACAGCATAATGTAGTCCGAAGGATGGAAATAAGTTGTATCGCCGTTTTATTTGCGTCCATAGCCAGACACATCCGTCTTCGGTGCGTCATATTCATTCGAAATGTTCCTTCTCTAGTTGTCCGTCTGTTAACACGGTAAGGAAACACAGAATAGCAACACGGGGGCATGACGTGCATTCCTAAGGGGCGACTACGGATGTTTCGGTGGCGGATCGGTGCCCCATCAAATTTATGACATAAAAAGTAATGCTGAAGTCGCATATAATATCAAGCTGTAAACTATGACAACTCATTCCGTTCTCCACGCTACCACCCTGGTAACCAACTGGGGTATGAACACGGAGGTAGGCGACCATTGAACAAATAGACCGTTTGAAACTGTTATCCTTCTATATTACGTTTCTCACAATAGAACTAACTTATCTACGCACAATTCTAGGAGTAACAATAAGAGACAATCAGAAATGACTTGTCTACGTAGAATTTTCGGAGTAACAATATAAGAGACAGAATCATCAATCGCTTGTCTACGTAGAATTTTCGGAACAACAATAAGTGACAGAATCAGAAATGAAAACATCGGAAGACTAACAAACACAATGCCAACCTTGGATTACATCAGAGATTAAGAGATTCTCACTGCTACCAGACGTACCATCAGATAGTGCCCCTCAAAAAAGCATTGCTATACAAACACGGTGGATGCAAAACCAAGGGAAATCATGCAAAAGATGGATTACAGAAATAGAGTAAACGAACACATACATATATGAAGCACACACAAAAAGTCGTCTTCAGAGAACCTCTTCTGACGCTGCAATACATAAAGGTGTATAAAGCGAAAAGAAGAAAGAAAGATCCTTCTCTTACATTATTTAAGATTTTTCGTAATAAAAATATGTTGACAGAATACTGCAAGTGTCCAGGTATGTAATACAAAATTAGGAAACGTTGTATATTAATGCATCTATGGACGTGGTGCCCATTTCTCTATACTGTATTTTTATATGAAAAGTTTATTTTTTTAACAAAAACTGAATGCAGAAATGAACTAAAGTATCAATACTGAATATTTAATTTTAGAAAATTCAAAAGTGAAACTAAATAAGATAAATATACCTTGTAAAAATGCAATTTTTCTAAATTTACACCTGTTTAAAATTTTAAAAAATTAATTTAAATACATTCGGAATATCATATAAATCATGTCTTGAAAGTTTTAAGGATTCACCAAAAAAAAAACCCCATCTGGTTTTAAAGGGTAATATTGGTAGCACATCCTATTCAGGACGTGGCCATCAACCCAGCATTTTTTTGTTTGTTACTTCATTTGGGCATACCCTCTTCCTAAAAAAGTTCATCTTCTTCATAATGTTCTATTTAAACCAGTTCTAATTTTTATTATAGAAAACTTTTCACACATATGTAAGTCTTGTGAGCCAAGTCTAAACTGTGCGTTAAGTGATTAAAATGTGTATGCACGGTAGCCAGCTTAGTGGGAACAGTGATTAGAACCCGTGCCACCACGATTAATGCCTATATTCTACTAACCATTATACAGTACCACGCATTACTACCCATGAGGTATTCATTCCACAGTTTTAAAATTCCTGGGTTAGAGTCGATTGTGTTCATATATCTATAATATTATAGCATTGTTCTTTCATCTCCGAAACGTTCTATAAATATCTCATTTACGTCATGGAATTCCGTACGACATCCAATCAAAACGATTGGTCTTGTGACGTTTTTCAAAGCAGATGATAGTTTTGTATACAAATATTATTGATGCACTAACAGGTAAACTTATGTATCGGCTTGTGGTTAAAGTTATCTAAAATATATTATATTTTAAGTATAAATATAATTTGCTTTAAATGATGGATAAAGATGATCCAATCGCAAGAAAGTGTCCAAAAAAAAAGCGAAAAGCTAGGGGGTTGAGTCGTCATAGTCAAGAGTCAGTCGCTCGTATTCGTGCCGCAAAGGCTGCAATGCATGGACATAGAATTAAAAGAAAGATGCAAAGAATTGATTTTTTTAAAAACAACTCTTGAGCCAATTCAAACACGACTTGCTATGGATGCTGAGTTGCATCAGCGTCGAGATAAGCTAGAATCACAGAGCAAAGAGAAAATGGACAATTTATGAATAGAGAATACCAACGTCGTCACAGGCAGCATGAAACTGTTACGCAAACGCAGAGAAGTCGAGCTGCAGATGCTGATGCTCACTCATTGTCACAAATGCGTCGAAGTCAAGTAATTTCAAATGAAGTAGCAAAATTCGCTGAGGATCGTGTCAGCACACATAACTGGAATTTTCGTTATTATATGCCAATTTTGTGGTGCTGATTTTTTGTACGTTGGCAAGTTGTTGCCGAAAGGGAAAAATCATGCTCCAAAAACCACAAGACATCCATGGTAATAAGCGGGATACCGCTCAATTGTATGTTTTGGACAATACTCAAGCAACAGACGTTCGACAGGCACACGCAGCAAATGCTACGTGCGAAAGAGAAATTCTTGATAAAATCGATCGATTTTTTTTCGTCAACACAATAAACTAGCACAGTCGTAGCAGTTGATGCGTGATATCGAAACAAGAGAGGTTCAGAATGTTGATCAAACTGGAAGAGAATCACAATAGTAAGCTTGGTCTTCAAGCGCGATCGTCAACGTTCATTATAAACATCGCTATAATGAACATACATCTAAGGAGGTTGCAATGGTTTTCGTCAACAAACATGGAGAATCATCTTTTAACCTCGACATTCGCATTTGCCCATTGAATCCGGAGAATCCAACAAAGCAGATGATTAAATACAATATACTTTGCTCGAATATGGATGCAATATCATATAAGCGTATATTCCCATACGGTGAGCCGTGTTGGCATGCATATTGGTAATGTAAGGCATATCAGGGTAAGCAAACCAATAAATGTCGTCCCGGCGGTACGACGGGTCCCGAACGAATCTAGTATAACAATATTAAAGGACATTCTGTTACACGTGGTAGAGTATAAAGAATGATATCTGGTGTATGTAGGCGTGTACGCACTTTCTCCATCCCACGCGCAGTCGTAATATTTACTATGGATCCGGTCAGCTCGAACATGTTGTTACATGGTGTCAGTGTATTGAAATTGAAACACAAAACATCTGGTTTGAATTAAATTTAGTATTTTGTTACAACTAAGGTTCTAATCAGGAGTCGGTGTGAACAACAGTTGGAGCCGTCAATAATTGGGGAGTATGTAATAACAGAAATAAATTATATACTTCAAACAATAACGGGGACAAATATAATTGGAGATTTTGAAAAGTGTCGTTACATAGAAAAATGTGATATAAAAGGATGCATTATAGAGGGATTCTATAACTTGATCTTTTGTTGTATTCATAGACCTGCTTGTTTCTACTACATAGCTGACATGTAGCCTTCTGTTGATTTTATTGCCTTCTATATCTGCTTTTCCCGATCTTAATAAAGACTTTTTGGTAGAAACGTTGATTCTATAATACCTTCAATGTAAAATTTCTTTTTTAATCCCTTTTATATTTGTTTTAAATTATTCACTACCCGCCGAAGATGAATGTCTCGGGCCATTTGCACAAATAAAACGGTGGCACAGCGCATTTCCATTCTCTGGACTACATCCTGCTGGAAATATAGTAGGACCATAGTCCTGCTATAAGGGAGATCCAGCGGGAGTTTGAGAATGAACGCCGAAGAAGAAATTATTCACCTAAAGTAGAGTTGTGGAGAGGAGAACAGGAGAGCTGTGAGGAGGCGAGCAAGAGGTAGCTTTGTGGGGAGGTGATCACGACGTAGGGTTGTGGGAAGGCGATCAAGAGGTAGTGTTTGTGGGGAGTTGAGCAAGAGTAGGCAGATATTATGTTTCTTCATTGTCAAACTTCTGTATGTTAACAGAATGTAGCACAGAGAACAGCACAGTGAAGAGGGCACACAACTTTACAATTACAAACAATTTAACAAACGATACGAAAATAGGCGACCTACTATTGGACGCCCTCTTAAAACGTGGATAGATAGTGTATTAGAGACACTCGGAAATATAACAGCAGAAGAGGCAAATAGAAGGGCAAAAGACCGCACACTCACTCTCTCCTTAATACCGAAAGGTACATGAGGACAGAAAGAGGAAGAAAGAAGAAGCACAGAGAACGGAATGAGCTGTGCCAGGGGTTACAGCTTAGTTGCGATATCTTCGCCTTTCGGTCTACCACATGGGGTAGTAAGTTAAGAATGCTTGAACCCCCCCCCCCTCATTAAAATCAAATTTCTATCCTGTGGGGCGTACGTCTCACTTTGGAAAACACAGCTGTAGACGACCGTGTGTGAGTCTAACCCCAATTGACGTCACCGCGTTAGGCTGAACCGACTTATTCCGGAACGTTTCCTTTTCATTGTCTGGTGATAATAGAATACGTAAAATGACCAGTGAAAACATGGGAATAGTCGGGAGTAGCATTTCGCTGTGGCGCAACACTCGTGATTGATGTAGATGTCATATGTGGGAGCCTATACATCATTTCATCTTCTTCTACTTCTGCCTTGGTTCTACAAACTCCTGCAGATTACAAGGATGTTGTCCGAAGAAAGAAATGCATTGTGTCATGATGTACACCTTTGCTGCGATAGCTGTGCCTTCCGGCCTGACACATCCGGCTTCAGCGTGACTTCTGGGTCACTTTGATCCAATATATAATGGAACAGCTAACTCCACGCCATTATTTCCTTAGACGCTTCTTATAACATGTATGAAAGATAAAATAAATAGTGCTGTTATTCTTTCTCCCAATACACTCAATACACATGCTGGCACTTCATCTATACAATTATGTTTTTGTCACCTCCGAGTAAGAGGCATTTTCTTAAATTATTATACATAGCTGAAATTTGAACAATTCTTGATATGCAATAAAGCTCCCGTGGGACCTCCCCATTGGACAGAAGGATATAATAGTTCCATTGATCGTAATTCCTGCGGATAAAACGTCTTTTTTCAATTAAAAACGTGCTGTACTGATTGCTGAAATTTGTTAGCAGAAAGCTAATGGGTTGTATCTGAGAAGAATTAAGAACGCTTCATTCACCTGTGCTAGTTAGTGTAAGATCGATATGTACTTACCGCACAAAACTGAAATCCAACAGGTACATTCAGGAACAGGTAATAAAGATTTGCTAATCACCGAAGACACATAATAACACACAAATCGACGTTTCGGTCAAAAGACCTTTATCAAGACAAAAACTGAACATTTATAATGTAACAGTTAGTGGGACCTTACCTGTGGTAATTCGTGATCATTTACAATATACGACCTGTGGGATAAACGTAGCGCATTTGACTTTTCCTGTGATATTAATTGGTTATACATAAAGTGATCAATGAAAGTTAATTCAAAAGTCAAGTGCGCCACTTTAGACATATGATCGCGATGAGTCAATAGGATTGTATAATCGACGAATGACACGGGAGATGTTACCACGCATGAGAAGTTTTTTTCTGAAAATCATAATACAAAATAGTCTTAATTACTGTTAACTGTGCACACACAACGCCCCTTTCGTTTTTCCCATGTAACGGCTGCTTGTGGGAAGCAGGTATGCTTGGTCTAGATATGCTTAGACTGAAAACTCTTATCCCTGTGAACAACAGCCATAAACGTATGGGTACTACATTTGTATACATCAACACACAGGGTTGTAGGAGTACATCAGTGTCTGCACCAATACATAGTGTCATGGTTGTATGGGTACTACATTGTATGCACCAACACACAGAGTCAGGATTGTGGGAGTACTACATTGCACCAATACACAGAGTCAGGGTTGTATGGGTACTGCATTGTATGCACCAACACACAGAGTCAAGGTTGTATGGGTACTGCATTGTACGCACCAACACACAGTCAGGGTTGTATGGGTACTGCATTGTACGCACCAACACACAGTCAGGGTTGTATGGGTACTGCATTGTACGCACCAACACACCGAGTCAAGGTTGTATGGGTACTGCATTGTACGCACCAACACACAGTCAGGGTTGTATGGGTACTGCATTGTACGCACCAACACACAGTCAGGGTTGTATGGGTACTGCATTGTACGCACCAACACACCGAGTCAAGGTTGTATGGGTACTACATTGTACGCACCAACACACCGAGTCAGGGTTGTATGGGTACTGCATTGTACGCACCAACACACCGAGTCATGGTTGTATGGGTACTACATTGTATGCACCAACACACAGAGTCAGGATTGTGGGAGTACTACATTGCACCAATACACAGAGTCAGGGTTGTATGGGTACTGCATTGTACGCACCAACACACAGAGTCAGGGTTGTATGGGTACTACATTGTATGCACCAACACACAGAGTCAGGGTTGTATGGGTACTACACTGTACGCACCAACACACCGAGTCAGGGTTGTATGGGTACTGCATTGTACGCACCAACACACAGTCAGGGTTGTATGGGTACTGCATTGTACGCACCAACACACAGTCAGGGTTGTATGGGTACTGCATTGTACGCACCAACACACCGAGTCAAGGTTGTATGGGGACTACATTGTACACACCAACACTTAGAGTCAGGGTTGTATGGGTACTGCATTGTACGCACCAACACACCGAGTCAAGGTTGTATGGGGACTACATTGTACACACCAACACTTAGAGTCAGGTTGTATGGGTACTACATTGCATCCAACAACAGAGTCAATAAAGTCATGACTGTAGGGGTACTACATTATATGCAACCACACAGAGAGTCTGGGTTGTAAGTGATACTACATTACATTCCACAACAGACTGACCGTCGACATAGAGACCTCTGAGCAGAAAATAAACATGACCCGAAAGGATGATTTTGTATTATTTCCGTGCATTTTGTTGGGCGCCCTTGGCATTCGGCTCCAAGTATATAAATAGTAATCATCGAAAATCAGGACAATAATAAAAAACATCAGGAATTAAGTCACGCTTACTTTCTGTTCGGGGGTCTATACTGGAAAACCGTCAAGAACAGACAGTCCTCCAAGAGTTTTCAAGTTTATGAACTCTTTCACACACAAGCGCGCGCGCACACACACACTCCTTCACTCTACCCCAGCGTTAGCAGGAAAAATACTAAAGAATACGTAGTTTATGTTTTTCATTTTTTTTATAAATGAAATGAAATTTCAATTTAATTTTTGTATAAAAACAGTATTGTTGACGTCAGCTTTTGTCACATTCATACAGCAATTGCCAAACTTTTACCAACCCTTAATTGTTGTCTTTATTTATTGACATTCCCAAATGTCTAACCTAAATTCTTCTGCGTTCGTTCTCAAACTCCTGCAGATTAGCAGGATGTAGTCCGGAGAACGGAATGCGTTGTGTCATGGTTTACATCATTGCTGCGATATCTGCACCTTTCGGTCTGACACATCCGACTTCAGCATGGCTTTGGGTCACTGACCCTATATGGGATGGAACAGTCAACTCCATCCCATAACCTCCTTAGTCGCCTTTTACGACATGCGTGGAAGATAAACAGTGTTGCTATTGTTTTCTCCCGTTTCAGGACCCGGGAACACACCGGTGTCTAACCTAAATAGACAGAATCTGGCCCATACTTTTCGATAAATCAGCAGGATGAGATGAGATATCATGAATCGCGCATACCAATGAGTTTATTCATCATGACACCTAACTGTTTTATATTATGACTCATCGTTTCGACTTGACGTAAGGGTCCTAGCAAACTGCATGCAAAATTTGTCTTGATTTATGAGTCCCACGGATTGACCGATTATTGTTACAAGCCATCGGATACAGTGATGCCACAGCTGGGTTTTTTTTAAACAAGATCTGTGGTTATTAGCCGTTGTCTGGGGTTATTTTGGTCAAATTTGCCGTAACAGGTTGTTTAACAAGAAAATCATAGGAATTTCGTACATCGACAACGGGTACATCACATCATACCGTGACAGATTGTAAGTATGTGAGACCTGTCAACTAAAACGTAAACATGAACTAATTTGCGTGAAATCTATTGGTTGGTTATTGGTTTTTCTACAGGACGATCTGGTGTTACTTGTAATTTATCTATAAAACATCAGTGGTAACACTGATTGTACAGAATTAATTTCCCAGACATGGGCTCAACAGACTGAGAAGTCACGTGTACAATAAGCTGAACATACTGATGTTGCGTTGTATTAATGTTCACTGAGTGGCATGCAAACGTATAACCCGTCAGTGGCGTACCGCGGGGGGTGCGGTCCACAGGGCATCAAGGCTTGATGATGCCCCTCGAAATAATGAAAACTTTGAAATGGGGTTTAAGTGCCTTTGCCGTGCCAAAGTTGATGCCCCACACTGTTAAAAATATAAAAAAATGTCTTGTTACGCCCATTTATTAGGCAATTAGGTAATAACACATTTTGGCACATATTATAAAACATTAAAATTAATAAGTAGAATTAGTTTCTCTCGAAAGAAGACACTTCCACAATTTACTTCAAAATTATATTTTAGCTTGTAAGAAAAACGAAAAATAAATTTCAGTTTCTGAATGAAGGCAAGTAATTCTAATGGCCTTTGGTCATTTTCTTTAAATTCTAGTTCACTTTTAAATTCTTTAACATTAGCTCACCGTTAAGGAATTTTTTTCTATAATCCAGAATGCACGTGTACACAACACTTTTTCACTATCTGATTTCTTCACTGGTTACAGGATTTTATGATGCGCTGAAACACGAGCCTGATTGTGCCTGCCAAAGTTTAAAACTTTATTTAAATGTTTGATCTTTATCGATGATAGAGTCGTTGTCGTTGAATGATAGCATTCAACGCTAGAATTCTAGAAATAAACTTGATTTGTCATCGAACTCAAAGACGGCTTATGGCGGACTTTTACGGTGCTAAGTGAACGACTGAATGGATTGACGATCGAAACTGAAATTTATTTTTCGTTTTTCTTTCAAGCTAAAATATAATTTTGTAAAGTAAATTTATAATTTTAAAAGTGGATAAAATCGATGATAATAATTAACTTGTAAAATTTTACTATGATTTTTTTTATTTTTTAAATCAATTTCGCGGGGGGGGGGGGCATCGCACCGGGCAGCACTTACCCTAGGTACGCCACTGCGTTTCATTGACTACTCAAAACATTTAACTGCGTAACACATCAGAAATTATGACATAATGTAAAGCATGGGCTTCCCACACCATCTCATATCGCTAATAGCAGGTTGAGACCTTGAGAATTGTGAGGCTGAAATTTGTTACATTTATTTTTGTGCCAGACATGTGGGTGTTCGAGGAAATGAAGAGCAGATCAACTGGTGTCTTGGCGATTGTGGCACAGGGCAATGGATCGAGCTGACGTGTTGAAGTCCATAAGAGATATAGCACGCGAGAGTGAGGCTACTGTGGATGATGATTCCTTTTCAATGGCTAGGATTAATGATCAGGGTTTGAAATACGGTGTTACTAGAAGTGAACATTTTGGAGGTCGCAGAAGAATGATGGACCAGTACTGTCAGCGAAGTGTAATGACGGATATACTCAGTGAGAGATCGGAGCAATTATGGACGTGTCCATGTCCAGTTTGCAAGTGATGATGATCCGACGACTAACTAACTAACTAACTACAAATAATGGTGTTCTTATTTCGTGTACTCAAGTTGTCCTATGTGCTTTCATTGTTGCCAGGCCAATTTATGTCGTCCGAACAGTCCAGGTTCAATTATTTTCTTTTGCTACTTCTTGACTTATCAGAAAGGGAACACGAAATAAAAAAGATTTTAAAATTATGTTAAACAATCCCCCCCCCCCCCATAAATCAGTACATCTTCATCTCTCCCGTTAAACTGTGAATTTCGCCAAGACAATACCAACAGAATGCAGCCAATGCCTATTGTGTCATGTTTTCGATTATTCCCGTGTGTTTCGTTGGTCTGCGTTGGCAGGCGACACACAATTTAGAAATATGAACCAACGAAAAGCACAGTAATAATTTTTTTTATAACATCACGTATGAACGCGTGATCGTCTTTGCTTTGACTCTGCTATGTCTGGTAAAACTACCGTTTAAGTCTTCACTGTGCTATAAATAGTGACTTAAATAGCACACACTGTTTACATTTTTAACTAGCCGATTCACGAATTTCCGTGTAACACCAATGAAATTAATGGATGCGTGACATCTGCCGAAACAAACGACATCAACCACATTTATAATTATAACTAATTTATTTTTTAATTTATAACTGATTCTAACCCTTATTCCTAACTCTAATCTAAAAACTAATTCCATTTTAATATGCCTTTTCAATTAATATACCTTAATTTTACATACAAATTATACTAATCACACTGCAAATACCTCGAAACTAGAACAAAAGCGAAGACTTAAAATCGTAGTTGCGCTGTTATGTCTTATTTGGCGATTGGTCACTATACAGTTTATCAGAGGGCATCACCAAGGCAAGAGACAGAAGATGTAGGTATGTTGCAGTCAGTCCTCTACGCGGAGACTGCCCCTCATAATGAAGTAAACCTGACGTTCATTAACCACTATATCGGAAGGTGACAGACATTATAAGAATAAAATAGCGTCTCACCGTGCCAAACAAACAACGTTCACATTAAAACTCAAGAGAAGAGAAAGTGGGAGGGGTTTTGTTTACATTGCAACAAACGGTGCTATTTCGGTTGTGTAAATAGCGTGCTTGTTTAAACACCTGGCGTTGAAACTAAAATTTAACCGAAATCAAAAGCGGCGATATAGATCATGTGACAGACATACTACTTGCCTTGGCGGTTAACTTCTTACACAACAATCTTGTTTGTATCTGTTTGCCAGTTTTAATGTTTGTCTCGATGTATTGTTGGTACTCTTTTTGTTATTTTCTCTTTTCTATAAATCCGGCCCATAAAGCTATTTTTTCCCTGGCCAGCTAGGTTGATCTAAAATTAATTTGTGAACTCTTGGTGTTGCCAGGACCCATAAAGGGGGATATGGGAGAATGGGGACACCTGTTACCTGCCATGGTCAGGTAACAAACATAGTCTACAAACATAGTCTGTAACAGGGTAATGAAGTTTTTTTGTCTAATCACTGAAAAATTCAGGAAAAGAGTAATGCAGTTTTGCTAATCACTGAAGACACATAGTCAACACACAAATCGACTTATTGACCAAAAGGCCTTTATCAAGACAAAAATGAACATACACAACAGAAAACGACAAATAGGACCTATAGACGTTCACATGGCCAAGTTAACTGTAATGTGGAGATTGACCAGAGCAGTGGTAACTAGCTCAGAGGTGAAACGACACCGGACAAGCAATATACAAAAATAGCTACATACATGTGACACGAAAGAAACAGAGAAATGATGAAGCAACTTGGTCTGTCTATATATCTATAAGTGTGGTCCTTCTTGGCCTTGCTGCGTCAGGGGTGGAAGAGTTCTCTGGAGATGACCTTGCGCTGTTTGTAAGCTTGTTCCTGTCGCTTCTTTAATTTCTGTGATCCATCTTTTACATGGTCTGCCTCTGGCTTTATAGCCGTTATGTCTATGTGTTATGGCCATTTGTGGCATGCTATCTGTTGGTAGTCTGGAAGCGTGTGAAAACCACTTCCTCTATTGAATTTTGATGTGCTCCAATGCTGGTATTGTTTTGGTTATCTGTCTAATGTTATCATTCCTAATTCTATCTCTTAATGATACTCCCGAGTATTCTTCGAAGACATGTCATTTCTGCTGTCACTATTTTTCTTTTGCCTTGTCTGTTAGCAACTTGATATCATTCATAAGACAGGCGCTCATTGGCCCCCAAAGGGCTTATGAGTGCCAAATTGGTATATGTAGCGGTTCTCAAGCGCAAAATATTTTATTTGCTTGATCTTTATTTCCTTTAATAATTCTTTCTTCATATTGTGTTGTTAGGACCTCTTACAAAATCACAAACTAGAAGTAACATAATTTTTCTCTGTCTTAAACTTACAGTATTTGATTATCAAAATACGGATTTAGTCATAGTTTGCGATGTGTAGGCACTTTGTCAAAAATAAAGGAAATCAAGCTATCAAAACATTTTTGTTATAAAAAGTTTACCCCGTGATTCAAGTACAGTGTGTTATTATTTCCATAGAATTCATGTCACAAATAAACTGTTTTGTACGTCAAAATTCCATCTTCATTCGACTATACCAATTTTCATCTTCTTCATTTGTTCTCAAACTACTGCAGATTTGCAGGATGTAGTCCAGAGAATGGAATGCGTTGTGCCATGGTTTACAGCATTGCCATGATATCTGCGCCTTTTGGGCTGACGCATCTGATTTCAAAAAGGCTTTGGTTGGGTATTTTTGACCCTATATGGAGTGGGACAGCCAATTCCACCCCATAATCTCCTACACATTACATACGCACGATATAAAATAAAAACTAATCATAACGCATTCTAATTTACAAAGGAAACACAGAACACAGATCTAGTTCGTCTGTTGTGTCTCAACAAGATACACGTGTGAGGGTTCACACATCACATAAATTATTGGCATGTTTTGCTTTAATACAATATGGAAAGTTATCATTGGAAACAAGTTATCAATATCATTTGGGAAAATGAAATACCGAAAATTGCGAAACTTCCGGTTTTCATAAATCCAATCCCGGTATTTTGAGGTATCCATTTTTAGTCCAGTTTCCCAGTATTTTTCAGAACTGGGATCCTGGTTTGCCACCCTTACTAAGGTTCTTGTCATGTCCGTAAGCAATCAGAGGGGGGGGGGTCACAGAACACTTCTCACGTCTCTGGTTCTGACTGGAGAAGAGGATGGTGAGGACACGATGAACAATAGAGATATGGGGGTGAAAAGTGAGAACAAGTTTGACCCTGCCCGAAGAAGAAGACTTCTGAGTGTTCATAAGAGTCTCGTGATGGGAGAGGCTGCACACTTGAAGAAGGGCAGACCTGAGGAATCTGAGATATGGGCGACAGCGGAAGAAATCCTTCATCTCGTGGGCTTTCTCAAGAAAGTCCTCCTCACCAAAACACAAGCACCGGAAATGGAAAAGTTGAAAATGGAAGGGAATCCAGTCAGGCAGAGGGATTTAGAGGAGGTGTATAGAAGAAAGCAATGTGCATCAGTGAGTTTGTGGGTTACTGATGCACTGAGATAGGAGGACTGGATAGTGATGGAAATGTTCAGGGAGTTCACATAGGAGATGGTGATCCCCAATGTGAACTTATGCTCAGGTGAAAATTGTCAATGAAGGGCATGAAGCATGCCAGATCATCCTCAGACATGTCAGTGATGCCGATCCCATTATTGATATACCTATGGAACACCAATGGGAAGGTATGAGAAGCACCAAGTATGGGAATCCCAGGGTGGGCACTTTCCTTCCTGTGGTGGCACTGTCTGTCTTGATGGATCAGTCTATATAGAACTTGTCAGAAACATTGCCCAGCATACCAGGGTTTCGAGTTCACTGGTTATTTACAGTTTGACATAAAATTTACTCCTGTGGTTAATGAGGGAAAGCAGGGTACTAGGGCTCATGCTTTAGGAAGGTTGTTAGATGGCATCATTACTATTGCAATAGACAACGTGAGTCAGGTGGTTTCTCGTCAACCCACTGGCTAGGCAGCAGAGCACTTATGGCAAAGCCATGAACTCAGCTTACCTTTTATCTCTGCACATTTTGCCTTGATACATCTGATTGCAGTGTGGGAAGAAGAATTCAAAATAATGCATAATGCTCAGTTTTTCTTGTCTGCCACTGACATTTTTTGTGTTATTTCTTATGTAACTATTATTAATCTGTGTTCTTTTTACTACAAACCAATTGAACTAATATATCTTGGTAATATGTTGTTTCCCTTTAAAGCCAGATGTTTTTTCAATGGATCCTATAAAAAATTTCACGTTGATACATGATTTGTATGATATTCTGCGTGTACCGGTATTTAAATATGTA
The DNA here is from genome assembly GCA_034231615.1 of Meghimatium bilineatum. NCBI lineage: Eukaryota > Metazoa > Mollusca > Gastropoda > Stylommatophora > Philomycidae > Meghimatium > Meghimatium bilineatum. The sequence goes on from CM067306.1 coordinate 34,899,802, forward strand.
AAAACTATTTTTGTAAAATATTTTGTAAGTAAACAATATTTCTGTATTTTTTTTCTTGTTTTTTTTTTTCCAGGTGCAGGAACTCTGTAGAGTTCTCTGTTAATGTGGCATGGTTGCTTAATGCATATTCATCTGATACGCTCAAACCAAACTGGAAGAATTCTCAAGGAATCAAACTGAGGGACATGATTTTGAATGAGGAACTCAGGTAGGTAAAGATTTGTGAAAAATATGGATTCTTTTTGTTCTTTGTTCTCAAATTCCTGCAGATTGGTAGGATGTATCCCGGAGAATGTAATGCATTGTGTCATAGTTTATAGATTAGTTGCAATATCTGTGCCTTTCTGCCTGACATATCCGACTTCATCATGGCTTCTGTGTGACTTGACCTTCTTTAGGATGGGACAGTCAACTCCACTCTCACAACCTTCTTAGTTTCTACGACATGCATGATAAGTAACAGTATTGCTATTCTTTGCTCCACTTTCGGGCCTCAGCAATACACGATTCCTCAATGTTTCCTTCTTATACTATTCATTTACCCATGTTACTCCTGAAGCGACCTTGTTTCTGTTTATGTGTTATTGATCTTTCTTCTTCTTCAGCGTTCATTCTCAAACTCCTGCCGGATCTCTATTGCAGTAGGACAATGGCCCTATTAGATTTCCAGCAGGATATAGTCCAGAGAATGGAAATGAGTTGTGTCGCCGTGTTATTTGCGCCAATGGCCCGACACATCCATCTTCGGCGGGATTGATCTTTCTAAAAGCCAAACTCCTGAAAATTTACCTCAGGGCTGCGCTGCATACAAAGAGCAGAGACTGCAGGTCTAGACAGATGATACAGATTTGAAGCAAAAGCTATGGAACTTCAGCTCTGAGCTAAAGAAGATAGATTTCTTCCTATCGACAGGACTGACAATATAACATGACCACAGTAAATGTTTCCAATAATGCATTATGATCTTGTAGTATGAATGGTACATATTTGTGTTGAAGGTTTGTGATCCTTGAGAAATGTACATACCTGTGTAATGTGTGTGTTGTCTGTGTCTTGATCGATCGGTCCATATTCATAATTACTTGAGAGAATGTACATGTTGGATAATTAAAATCAAACTTTTTAATGTTATATTTGTTGAATTTAAAATAAAAACATGTTGAATCAAGTTGCGAGGCAAGTTGGTGTCTGCAGAATATATCTGATTCATACCTCATCTTCAGATTTTTTCTGGGAAAGAGGAGAGTTTAGAAGGTCAAGGAATACCTGAGGATTTTCCATCCACTTAAAGGATTTTCAAAAGTGTGAACCATGAATGCTCTCAAGACTGCACTAGTTTGGAAGAAAGGTTGGAACAACACATAAAGAGAAACATAATAGACATACAAAGAGATTGATAAATCAGCATCAAACTATAACTGTCGGATGCTACGCTATGATAGATTTGAGGTGGAGATCAGAGTACCTATGGACTTATTTGGAGTGTGCAAATGACGACCTACAATCAACTTATAACTCTGATGGATTTATTGAGATGTGGAATGGAGCAACTAGGGACTTGTCTGGAGTGTGCTGATGGATTTATTGAGACATAAAAGGGAGCACCTAGGGACTTGTCTGGAGTGTGCTAATGACAACATACAATCATAACTTATAACTCTGATGGATTTATTGAGACGTGGAATGGAGCACCTAGGGACTTGTCTGGGGTGTGCTAATGATAACCTACAATCATAACTTATAACTCTGATGGATTTATTGAGACGTGGAATGGAGCACCTAGGGACTTGTCTGGGGTGTGCTAATGATAACCTACAATCATAACTTATAACTCTGATGGATTTATTGAGACGTGGAATGGAGCACCTAGGGACTTGTCTGGGGTGTGCTAATGATAACCTACAATCATAACTTATAACTCTGATGGATTTATTGAGACGTGGAATGGAGCACCTAGGGACGTGTCTGGGGTGTGCTAATGATAACCTACAATCATAACTTATAACTCTGATGGATTTATTGAGACGTGGAATGGAGCACCTAGGGACTTGTCTGGGGTGTGCTAATGATAACCTACAATCATAACTTATAACTCTGATGGATTTATTGAGACGTGGAATGGAGCACCTAGGGACTTGTCTGGGATGTGCTAATGATAACCTACAATCATAACTTATAACTCTGATGGATTTATTGAGACGTGGAATGGAGCACCTAGGGACTTGTCTGGGGTGTGCTAATGATAACCTACAATCATAACTTATAACTCTGATGGATTTATTGAGACGTGGAATGGAGCACCTAGGGACTTGTCTGGGATGTGCTAATGATAACCTACAATCATAACTTATAACTCTGATGGATTTATTGAGACGTGGAATGGAGCACCTAGGGACTTGTCTGGGGTGTACTAATGATAACCTACAATCATAACTTATAACTCTGATGGATTTATTGAGACGTGGAATGGAGCAGCTAGGGACTTGTTTGGGGTGTGCTAATGATAACCTACAATCATAACTTATAACTCTGATGGATTTATTGAGACGTGGAATGGAGCACCTAGGGACTTGTCTGGGGTCTGCTAATGACAACCTACAATCATAACTTATAACTCTGATGGATTTATTGAGATGTGGAATAGAGCAGCTAGGGACTTGTCTGGGATGTGCTAATGACAACCTATAATCATAACTTATAACTCTGATGGATTTATTGAGATGTGGAATAGAGCAGCTAGGGACTTGTTTGGGGTGTGCTAATGATAACCTACAATCATAACTTATAACTCTGATGGATTTATTGAGATGTGGAATGGAGCACCTAGAGACTTGTCTGGGGTTCGCTGATGATAATCTGCAGTCATAGCTCATATCTGAAGAACAGTAGAAAAATATATCAAATCAATTGGGTTCTCTCGAGCACAGTTGAAGATGACAGAACAGTATGGACATCATTGGAGAGTGACTGTTATGATGACTGTATGTTCCGCAGAGGGTTGAATGCAAGAAGAAGAAGCATGCTTATTGATCTATGCCCAGAAATGAAAACTGTTTTAAAATTCACTAATATTTTTTCCCCTCTATTTAGGCCTCAGTTTACTGGCGCCACCAGAAACCATCATATTAAACCTCACACTATTCACAGTCACAAGCAGTTTACACCTTCAGGGACTGAGGTCAGTAACTTGACCAGTCCCACTCATGATTCACTTCCAATGAGCACAAGCAGCCAGGCATCCACTTCCCTTGTTCAATGCTCCCTACAGGATGTTCAGACTGCTGCCGGTTCTTCCTCAAAGAAAACTCATCATAGATCACTCTCAGAGGCAACAGGTGATTGTTTTGTATTTCAATTATTTATAATCTGGGCGGTCATAGATCTGCTGGAAAAATAAAGATGTGGCTGGAGGAGATAGTGTATACAAATAGAGAATGCTGATGAAGTAATCCCTTTAGCTGTGAACTGGTATCTCTTAACAGCCCATAACTGTCTGACAAACTCATAGGTCCATCTCAGTTGAGTAACCGGGGTGACACTCAAACGCAAAAGGTTTGATGCCTCAAAGTTGTGGTTGTGTTAAAGGGATCTGTGGATGTATGTCACCAAACTAAGGCATTCCAGCGTGGAAGATCCCAGGATCATCATGTCCTGTCAGGAGTGCAGCATATATGTCTGGGCCAACTAATTCATCATTCTTCCGTCAGATTTGTTGGCCCATCTCCAGCCTAAAACCTCCTTAGTCCTCTCTTATGACATGACATACATGGAAGATAACAGTGTCACTATAATTTGCTCCCCTTTTGGGCCCTGGCAAAACATTGGCATCAAACATAGTTGGATAGCAATCTCTGATGCAGGGTTATTTGTTATTACTCCAGTCATGGGTCATTGGTAAAGCATCTTCTACTTGGTATGGAATATGCTAATATCTGCAGTTGTATTTCTTTGGTAAGCTTTCATTACAGTAAAAGTTATGGGATGTGGTTAAAAACAATAAAACCAACTTTCTTTGTTGCTATATGTTACTCATCCGTCGTAGTCAACGAGGACATACAGCTCAACTGGGATTATCATAAAGGTGATGATGTGTCCGGCAGTGAATAATGAGTCTTATACATGCCTGAAATTTGTTACCGTAGTCCGAGCATGTGTGGGAGGAGTCAGTGGACATTGAGTAGCTCTTGCCTTTCTTCTAGCACATTTTTGTTGCGCAGCATGATGTGTTATGTTCTCTGCAGCACCAATCTTGATTCTGTGACACCAATCGAATCTGCCTTGTGCAAGTCTGTCCCATAAATTTCTGTCTATGTTGAAGTGAGTCAGTGATGCCTTAAGAGCGTCTTGAAAGCGCTTCTGTCTTCCGGCCTTGCGGAAGCCAGTCTCATTTTCTCCTTATAGCAGCTGTTTTGGTAGACGATGATCTTTCATGTGGACCATGTGTCCTGCCCAGAATCTCTGCTTCTTCATCAATATTGTATGTATGCTTATAGATTTAGATTTCATCAGTACTTCACTGTCTGGTATTTATCCCACCAATGGATGTTGAGTATCTTTACGAAGACAGTTTATGTGGACATTGTTCTATCTTCTAGTGTGTCTGCCGAATATTACATGCACAATATTGCTATACTTGTCTCCTATTTCTGACCTCGTAACATGCGAGCAAGAACACTGACAATACATTTTATAAATATTCATGTGTTTCTACATTTATGTTGATTGTCAGGCTACTCAATAAAGCACAGCGAGACGGTACCTACTATCAGCATCAGCAGTGTCCGAGTGATAGGTGACCTCTCATCTGGACAAGCTTTTAACAATGGGTGCATGTGTTATCTCAAGTCAGAGGCAATGCTGAATGATCTGAAAGGTCTTGAGACAATTTGTCACTGCGAGGTGAGTATGTGTGTGTATGTACTGATAGAAAAAATACCTTCTGGGACAGAGAAATAATCTGTAGAATTAGGGTGGACAGGAATGACAGAATGTATATTACTGGACCCAAACAACATATAGAAGACACAGTATCATTTCCAGAAATTAAGTTATCACCAAAAATTCCATGGATATGGATTGGAACTCAAACCACCTTGGATGTGTCAAACTGAAAGGCGCAGATATCATAGCAAAGCTTTAAATCATGTATCATCTAAATGCATTCTGCTCTCTGGACTACCTCCTGCTAATCTGCAGTAGTTTGAGAACGAACGCAGAAGAAGAACTCAATCGTGCAGCCAAAAAGATGATGCCATCCACAAAAGTGGAAGGAATAATCATTTTTTTAGATTGGGAACCCGCTGAAGATGAATGTGTCTGGCCATTAATGCAAATAAAATGCGACACAACACATTTCCATTCTCTGTACTACATCCTGCTGGAATTCTAGTAGGGTCATTGTCCTGCTACAAGAGAGATCCAGCGAGGGTTTGAAAATGAATGGAAAAGTAGAAGGAGCGGTGCCTAAAAATACAATAGTGGTTGAATAGCAGACACCAATATGTACCCCTGTGAACAATCTGCAGAAAGCTTAGAGCATATTTTACGGAACCGTCAAACATATGGGGCAGCCGCTCTGACCTGGAGAAGACAGTGGACTTCGCCCTGACGACAGACAATATAACATGACCACAGATGCTGAACGCAGAAGAACAGAACCACCCACTGTACGACTTTACAGAACAAAAAAATAAGACCATCTGAAACAGCTCTGGGCCACAAGCTCTACTTCCTTATCACGGGACTGGTGACCACACTACAGTTCATTGGAGAAATACATATCAACACCTGAAGCAAACTGGAAAACAAGGAAAAAGAAGAATTAGAGGCTCAAAAGGAGAGCTAATAATGGTAACAATGTGGCCCACCATGAACATAGTGAGAGTGGACTAGGGGTTTGGCATGTGGATGGCAGCCTGTTCTATAGGCGGTCATTGACCGAAACTGCTATACTGAAGTTATATAAGAATAATTCACCTGTTTATAACCGGGACCTGAAAGGGGGGTAAAGAATAGTATATTGTTTACCATCCATGCATGTCATAAGAGATGACTAAGGAGGTTATGGAATGGAGTTAGCTGTCCCGTTCCATATATGGTCAAAGTAAAGCATAAGCTATACTGAAGTTTGATGTGTCAGGCAAAAAGGTGCAGATATCCCAGAAAATCTAAAAACCATGACACAATGCATTCCTTTCTCCTGTCTACATCCTGCTAATCTGCAGGAGTTTGAGAACCAATGTAAAAGAAGATTATATGACAATAATTGACAAATACCCTATATAAGACATTACTACTCATCTATTACCTATAAGCAGCAATGGAGATTTCTAGGAAGAAGTGAGATGGAGGTTGAAAATCTCATCAAATAAACTGATACAAATGCAAGAACATAGCTGGGCTGCAACAAAATAACAGAACTAACTTTCCTTCATTCAATCAAATGCAATGCAGAGTCGCATAGGTGAACATGTTCTCCACAACTCTCTGTTTCTTGTGTTATTGTTATCCCTTAAAACACGATCTCCCGAAATTCCGGCATTTATACTAAATATTGCTGCCCCGAGATACCAGTATTCAGTATTTGGACTTCACAAAACAGTACTTCATATTCATTATTATTGATTAATCCATGTATGCATTTTAGTGACATCACAATGTATGCATTGCACTGTGGGATTGCTGCTTCACAAAATGGCATACACATGTTGATAATTTTGTTAATATTTTGAACCATGTTAAAACAATGTGTTGAAAATCAGGATTAGTGTGTGTTCAAAAATAACTGACTGAACTAGTTATTGAGTTTGTGTGTGATAATTCAGATGATGATGAATTAGATTTAGATGGTGATTATTCTGAAAATGGACTCAGATCTATCTCTTGAGCAAATATTGTTCATAACTAGGTCTATAAATTGTGACAGTTTTAGTAATGTTGATTCATTAGTGGGTAAAAAAAAAGTAAAGGCCAAATTTTGGTGCAGTTGTTGCTCCACTTATCTGTGCCTAAAGGAAGGATCTACTTGTTGGAAGGACTGGCACATAAATCAAAAATACTGGACGGCATAAGGTCAGTCAATATTATATAATTGAACATAATTTTTTGTTTTATTTCTTTTTTGAGGTGTCCTTTTTGTGCATTTTTTGGTTCAGTTGGGGAAAGGATTATGTTACATAACCGGTAGATGTGTCCAAATGATGTGATAACAGTTCAACTTTTTCATGACTTTGTAATGTTATGCGCAGAGCTATGTAATCTCTTTTATAATCTGTGCATCTTCCGTGTTGTCACAGAAATATCACATGACAAGTAGACCTAGCAGATGAGTCAACTCTAAACCAAAATGGTTAATGCAATCGCAGACTATTCTATTTACTGAACTTACCAGTTATAGAAAAGGATGCTGTACGCTTTTTACATACTTTACGACTGTTACAACATAACCACTAAACCCCTCCCAACCACTAAACATCCTACTCCACAATACTATAACTAATAATAATTCTAAACATCCTACTCCACAATACTATAACTCTAACAATAATCCTAAACATCCTACTCCACAATACTATAACTCTAACAATAATCCTAAACATCCTACTCCACAATAATACAACTCTCACAATAATCCTAAACATCCTACTCCACAATAATACAACTCTAACAATAATCCTACACAGCCAATCTGTAAATCATAACTTAATACCCGGTACATTCTTATTACCTGACTACAGGCTGTTAAGTGACCAAATGTGCTGTAACCTGAAAAACTGATTGTCTTGTGACACCTAGCAGCAAAAGCAGAGGAAAGATAATAGATAGACAGCCTGCTAACCAACAGAATTTTGAGAATGAATGAGAAAAGAAGAAAATGGATATTGCAATAATGTAATTTAATTAGCGAATGAAAGAAGAAGTTATTATAATTGCTTCCTTATCTATCTCATTGCAATATGTCTTTCTCGACTAGGCCCCAAGACTGTTACCAGAGAATGAGTTCATCAAAGCCCTCCTGAACATTGGCAAGAAATTGCAGTCTTTGCCCACAAAAGAGCTCAGAAGTAAGTCTAGTTTCAAGAAATGGAATCTGTAAGAATAATAATAATAATAGTAAAAGTAACAACAATAATAATAGTAAAAATAACAATAATAGTAACAGTAATCATAATAATTATGAGGTTCCTTATTGATTATGAAACGATGTCACTGCACTCTGGGCAAATCTATAGGTACTCAGTCTCCTCAAGCAAATATTGAAGTGTATACATTCTGGTTGAATGCATTCCTCATTCTAGCCTCTGATTATATGATCCTAGATCATATCCTAGATGCATCATCTATAGAAGTGTCTACAGTAGGTTATCAAACTGCTTTTAGGAGTTGCTTTACAGAGGTATCACATTGAAGCAGACAGTTGAAAAAAATATTGGTTCTTGTCCCCATGTCCCCAATTTGATTATTTCCATTGGCAATGTTTGTCAGTTTATGTTTATCCTTTATTAACTTTAATATTAATTTATTTAAGGTTAGGGTTAGGATTAGTCATGTAAAACATAACTAATCCTAACCCTATACCTAAAACAATTGATATTTAAATTAAAAAGGATAAATATAAACGGACAAACATTCACATAAACTGACAAAGATTACTAAGGGAAATAATTCTTCTTCTTTCGTTAACTTGAAACATGCCTATATCTGTAATTCTGTCTCCTTAATAAAACTCACTGTCTTTTAGGGAAATAATGAAATAGAGGGGGACATGGGTTACAAACACGAGCCAAAATATCTCTATCCTTCTTAGTCATAACGATGAGTTTTTTTGGGGGGGGGGGCATCCAGTCCTTTCCATGTTTTTTTTAATCAAGCCACAGATTTTCTTGTCAACTTTTCTCCTTCATCTCTCAACAGTTTTCTAGTTGTAAATAATTTTTGAATGTCAATAGTGTCTCATTACCTGTCAAAACCACATAAGCGTACACTATAAGGGGGCACATTGTGCAATATATACTAGCAACCATTAAAAACGCATCAAAAATGTGATTTGTTGACTCTCAGTAGAAAGCTCCATCAATAGGCATTGCACTAAGCTGAAAGCTGAAGTCTCCTGGGTATGAAATAAAGCTCAGAAAACCACCCCACTGCACATAGGAAGTAAGAGCTAATCGCTCGCAATTCCTGCAGTTCTCAAACAAACAACAACTATTTGTTAAACTGTATCAACATATGAATTCGCAGGCATATGACTGGTGCATGTGTCAATGAGTGCCGTTCTGTCAGACCAATCCCGCTGAAGACAGATGTGTCAGGCCATTGCCTCAAATAAAACGGCGACACAACACATTTTCATTCTGCTGGAAATCTAGTAGGACCATTGCCCTGCTACAAGAAAGATCCAGCGGGAGTTTGAGAATGAACGCTGAAGAAGAAGTCAGATCAATGATGTTAATTTAAAAAAATGGAAGTGTTTTGTATCAGCACTTAACACCCTTCTCTCACGTCTCTGTGGTACCATTGTTAAAGGGTAAATCTCCCCAAATTATTATTTTATTAATATTTTTGTAATTGCTTGATGCTGATTCTGATCTCTTTCTTTTTCTGTGAAAGCATCCCAGTTGATAGCAGATCTAGCCTTCCTAAACTTGAACTTACCTGCAAGAGTGTGGTTACCAACATCCCACTTCAGAAACCATCATGTTGTCAGAATACCTCATACACAGGCAGTGGTGTTGAACTCAAAAGAGAAGGTCAGTATATCTTGCCCTACCGATAAAAGTAATGAAGTCAGTTTAGAGCAGAGTTGAGCCATATATGGCCTGTCAGAATTTTTCTGGCTTGCAATAGGCCCCTGAATTCAGAAAATATCAGATCACAAGTTATCTTCTTCTTCTGTGTTCATTCTCAAACTCTTTATCAGATTAGCAGGATGTAGTCCAGGAGAGCGGAATGTGTTGTGTCATGGTTTACACAACTTACCTGTGATCTCTGAGCCTTTCTGCCTGACAAATCTTTCAGCATGGCTTCGGGGTTACTTTGACCCTCTATGAGATGGGATAGCCAATTCCATCCAAAACCTCCTTTGTCTTATCTTATGACATGCATGGCAGAATAGTTGCTATACTTTACCCTAAGCAACAGGCTATCTGAACTAAACTGTAACAGAATACTAGTTACAAGGGCAGAATTATTACATCAAACTATTAAAGGTACTACGCCCGTGTGTTACCGGGCCTGAAAGGGGAGCAAAGAATAGCAACACTGTTTACTTTCCAATATGTCGTAAAAGGCGACTAAGGAGGTTATGGGATGGAGTTGGTTGTCCCATCCCATATAGGGTCAGTGACCCAAAGCCATGCTGAAGTCGGATGTGTCAGGTCAAAAGGCGCAGATATCGCAGCAATTCTGTAAACCATGGCACAACGCATTCCGTTCTCCTGACTACATCCTTCTAATCTGCAGGAGTTTGAGAATGAATGCAGAAGAAAAAGAAGAAAGGTACTAGCTGAACGGTGTTGCTTGCCACTAGTTTTAATTTGATACCTGATACCTGACACTTGAGACTTCAAACATGGCAAGTCTTGCAGTGCAGAGAATATTTTTATCACTTGGTGACAACCACTTTGAAACTTTGGAGGACTAAAATAAAGGAGTCGCTGGTGTGACATACAACAAATGGATAGGACTTCATTTTTCCACACTCGTCATTGTGACTAAGGATAGAGATCTTTGGCAGGCATTTTTTCTACTGATTACTTCAATGGCCTAAAACACCAAATCCAACCCATGAGAAAGTAGTATTGGACATCAATGCAGATGTTGCCATCTAACTAAATCATTTTCTGCATTGTAGGATTTTCTGCTTTTGAAATATTTAATATCAAACATAAAATATTGTTATGTTTGTTTTAGAACCCCAGGAATTGCAAGCGATTAGCTCTTACTTCCTATGTGCAGTGAGGTGGGTTTTTTTTTATCTGAGCTTTCATACCCAGAAGACTTAAACTTTCGGATTTGTGCAATGTTTATTGAAGGAGCCTTCAACTCAGAGGGGTCAAAATATTGATATCAAATATTAATATTCAAATATCAAATATTAGTGTCAGGCAACACTGTTTTCAGCATGTAACATCAAAGTTTTGACTGAATAATTTCCCCATCACTGTTTAACATTGCAGTTTACAGTTGGGCTTCAGAAGAAAGATTTTATGTTTTCTGACCCAAGGGCCAGTTTGTATAGTAATTTAAAATCAGCTTGTCCAGCCAATATAAATGCGGTGGTGGTTCGAACTTTGCCCACTTCTGGTTGCAAACTTTTTTTTGCCTCTGGCCAACTATGCTGGATCAGGATGGCACATTGACAGGAGAACATATCTTACAAAAATGTCTCCAGTATGCAGACCTGAGTAGAAAGACTTGGCCTACTAATCATCATTAAAGAGAAATTGTATGGCAAAACTGAAACTCTGATACAGACAGCAGTCTATATTATAGAATCCAGAGTACCAACCTGACTGATGATCGCTGAAGAAGGAGGATAGCCCATACACATGATCGTCCATGTGGAACAGGAAGAAAGGCACCTGAACACATACTCTGACAGACACGATCACATGACAGACATGATCACACTGAGCTCAACTGATGCAAACAATTTTTGAAGAGCTGCTCTGACCTGAAGAAGAATGGGAGATTCATCCTTCCGACTGGTCTGAAAATATAACAATACCAAAAGAATTCTCAATTCCAAAGAAGTATATTTTTAAAAGTTGAAAAGGCTTAGAAGATTGACTTAATTGTACCCGGGTTTCCCTATATGTACTCAGTCTCTCTCAATGAAGCAGCATACCACTTGGACGCAATATGACGTAGTCAAATACCACTCAGAGAACATAGCTGTAGCTTCAAGCAATAATCTTCAGGAATTTCTGGAAAAAAATCTTCTTATAAAAAGAATCAGGGGCCAGATTTAAACCTGTGGCTTCTTCAGCACAAGGTGAACTGCTTAACCATTATGTCATGGAAATCCCTAGACACATTGTAATGCCATTATTGTATTATTGCTAACGAAAATCCATAGATGGTTGATTGCTGATGCAGTTGTCCATGACCTCATATGGCCTTAGGCCCAAAAAATCTTTGATAAATTATATGTTTTCTTTACCCCGCAGGCACCATTCATGATCTATGTTGAAGTGTTGAACTGCGACAACACCACTACCAGCCAAGTGCCACACAAGATCTTGGAGAACACCCTTCGGTTTACCCGTTCAGAGGAAGACCTGACCCAATTTACTCAACCATCAACTGGATCTCCCAGAGCAGAGTTCAGTGTGTATGGATCATGTCATGACTTTGACGATGCAGATTGCTGGTCCCAGGAGGATGATGATATTATTGCTGTAAGTTACTGGTGGTGGTGATAATGGAGGGGTGGTGGTTGACTATTACTAGCTAGTCTTTTTCGTCTTAGTTTATTCTCATACTTCTAGTACACAGTCCAGGTCGAGTTGACCTGTAATAGCCAAGGACATTTTTAAGCACTGAAATGTCTTTTGTCCATCTGTGTCAGGCATTCTTAGGCAGGCATTCTTTTCTTCTTGCCAGCAATCGTGCCCTCCATTACAGCTTTTCCATGGTGTTTTGCGTCTTTATATGGCTAAAAGAACCTCACCTTTCTTGTTATGTTTATGGCCAAAAGAACCTCACCTTTCTTGTTATGTTTATGGCCAAAAGAACCTCACCTTTCTTGTTAGTTTATGGCCAAAAGAACCTCATCGTTCTTGTTATGCTTATGGTCAAAAGAACCTCACCTTTCTTGTTATACTTGTGGCCAAAAGAACCTCACCTGTTATTGTTATAATGTTTATGAGCCAATCCTCTTCCAATTTTAAGGTTCTTAATCGGCAACATATGACCTGGAGGGTTGCACCCTACCTGTCAGTCCTCAAATAAAAATTTTAACTGCTGAACCGTGATGCTCCTAAACAATAATTCAATTTATCTGCACCTAAATATTAAATATGTAAATGTCCACAAGTTAAACAAAATGTTAAAATGTATATTTAGTAACATTAATACAGTTCTGGAAACTGATCAACTTCGCTCCTTGAGGTGAGGGTTGACTTTTTTTTAAATTGATGCATTCTGTCGTGTTATTTTTCTCATTTATAAATATAACAGATAACATGTGTAATTAAATTTTCAGATTATCTTTAGTTTGTTCAGCCTGCGAGCAGATGTGTATTTCTACCACCAAACATAGTTTACTAATATCATCACTCCTTTATGCATGTGAAACATGGACAGTATATGCTAGACATGCTAGAAGACTCAACCATTTTCATGTAAGCTGCCTTTGTAAGATACTCAGCATCTATTGGTGGGAAAAATACCAGACAGTGAAGTACTGATTCAACCTAAATACATAAGCATACACACAATGTTGATGATGGCCCAGAAACACTGGGCAGGACACATGGTCCGCATGAAAGATCATCGTCTACCAAAAATGTTTTATGAAGAACTCCAGACTGACTTCCACAAGGTCAGAGGAAAGTGCTTTAAAGACACTCTTAAGTCATCACTAACTCACTTCAAAATAGACACAAATTAATGAATCTTACAGAAGACATCCAACTGGCGTAGAAGAACCAAGAGTGGTACAGCAGCTGCAGAGTATCTCAGACATCATGTTGCACAACAAAAACGCGTGAGAAGAAAGGAAAGAGCTGATGAATGTTCCTCCAACACACATGCTCAGAGTGTGATAGACAATTCCAGGCATGCATAGGACTCATTAGTCACAGTCTGGCACACCGCAGACATCATCTTCATCATCCCAGTTGAGCGACTACGACAGATGAACAACATTTTGGCACTTTGGCAACAAAAGATATCCAACCACCCCCAATTCTTAACTGTTCTTGATTTGTCTGTCACAGCTCATGGTAGTCTAATTGTCCTTATGTGGCAGCTAATTTCCAATGAATCATTTCTCTTTGCCACTACTTTACTAATCTTTAGCAAGCCAGATAAAAAAAAACTTCTCCCTGCTGTGAGATTCGTTTTTTGAGAATTTGCGTTACTGTTGGTGGCTGTTTTGAAAATGTGATAAAGTTTTGGTTGTTAGCGATATTTAAATAATATTTGCACATATAAATAAAGAATTGAATTCTGCATATATTTGTGTAATTTCTGTACGTGTGTGTGTGATGCCAGACATATAAGAAAGTGGTAAAGACGTTTTTCACAAATACATATATTTTATAACATATAAAGCGAAACAAATTATTAAAAAATAACTTACCTTTCTTCTGGAATTGTTTGGCTACACTGTACACTGTAAATCACACACTAATCTGTTGTATTTATGTTCTTTCATTGCGAAATTATCCAAATATTGCTGGAGGAACTGTATAAAACATGTAGATTTGCAGTAAAATCGTTCTTGGAAGCTAGGCCTAGAGTCATATTTGGGGCCACTTCAACATATTCGATATCAAACCTCTACAAGTCCCCAAACCAACATGGCATTCTGTATATTCACTGCTGTGAAACTAAATAACCCAAGAATTCATGATTCAAGCCACGATTCATTATTATTTTATTTAAAATATGATGAAGCAAATGTCTACAAACCTGATTCACCTTTCATGGCATCGTACCGGTGTGCAGATGTGGCCAGATTAATTGGATTACAACGTGTAACTGCTACTAAGACATGCTCAAAATGAACATGACGGACGTAGAATTGTACCGGCTTCAATTGCGCATGCTCCCCGAGTATGTGCATTGACCAATCAGGCTCTGGTGCGTATATTTAACACAATATATCATTGGATGAATACACTTGACAATGGATAACAAGCGGCATTAAAATTTTTGTCGAACAGATTTAACAAAAGCATGTTAAAGGTTAAGTGTCCATGATTCATAGCAATAATACCTGCGTGTTGCCGGAGCCCGAAAGGGGAGCAAAGAATAGCAACACTGTTTACCTTCCACGCATGTCGTAAAAGGCGACTAAGGAGGTTATGGGATGGAGTTGGCTGTCCCATCCCATATAGGGTCAGTGACCCAAAGCCATGCTGAAGTCGGATGTGTCAGGCTGAAAGGTGCAGATATCGCAGCTATGCTGTAAACCATGACACGACGCATTCTGTTCTCCGGACTACATTCCGCTAATCTGCAGGAGTTTGAGAACGAGTGCAGAAGAAGAAGAAGAAGAAGAAGATAGCAATAAATTGCTAATATGTACATACATACATACACATGCTAACTTATGCTGTTGTGCCTTTCATTGAAGCTGGCCAACCGCTGCAGGTCTAGTGATACCATCTCGCAGTTATCAGCAGAGAGCTCCACAAGTGCAGACAGCAAAGACCCGGTCTACATAGCAGCTGGTGATATCAGAAGGCGTCTGTCTGAGAACATTGCTGCACCAAAGAAAAAATTTGAGGTACATGCTTCTCTTATGTTTGTACTGTGACTTACTTCAGTGAAAAAGAAATTAGAGAACCAGTCTTATAATCTTAACTGACTCAAACTTGCTTGTGGTTCAAAGCACAGACAAGCAGACCATCCATATTGTACTGGCAATGCGATTGAGTGAATAAGTGGTACCTAGACATTGAAAACTGTAGCAGCTGTGGTTGTTATTCTAAATAATGACATCTAAACCTTCTCAGCGTAATGTTTGTAGTGACGGTGTTTTCAGTCATTCTAAGTACATGTCCGATATAAGTCCATTGTTTTCTTCTTAATGTTATAGAAACATATTGCTGTTTGGTGTATTTTCTTTATTTGCTGGTTTGACTTTCTTCCCAGCTAATACTTTCTTCCTCATTCTCCAGTCAGAGTCAGATGATGATATGGGGGATTCTGCAATCAACTGCACTGTCGTTGCCAGACCCATGACAGGGCTGTATAGCTTGTCTATCAAAGCTTTGTCAGATGTTCATAGTTTTATTCTTATGATGTTGTAAAGACGTTATCTAGTCATGTTGCGTGATACCCTAATTGCTGGTGTGCCTCTCTGCCTGGTATCTCCTACTGCTTGGGTATGAGTGTGTTCCTGTTAGATGTCGGGGATGGCCTGATCAATCTTAGTTTTCAGCCTCTTTTGGCTGGACTAAACCCGATCTTCACTTCAAGGAGTTGGCCTCGATGGGTTATATAAGAGTTTTCTAAAACATTTTAAATGGCCAATACAATAGTAAATTACACATTGCGAAAGACAAATGTCCCAGGCCATTGGCGGAAATAAAATAATGACACAATGAATTTCCATTCTGTAGACTACATCCTGCTTGAAATCTAGTAGGACCATTGTCCTGCTACAACAGAGATCCAGCTGGAGTTTGAGAATGAACGCTGAAGAAGAATAAACTATGGAAGTATTATGCCTGGAAATTCTTAATAAACGTTGAAGATGGTTGGCTCATAAACAACATTATAATAAGAAAGCTGAGATTTTTTTGTCCATACAAAGAGACATAACAGCATGGAAAAATTAGTAATGGAAGATATGGTTGTTGGTAGCAATGGTAAGGGCCTCCCAAGTTGATGATGGTAAGAGATATCTCGGATTATTTAAACATGTCTCTGGCTGCAGCAGATCAATAGAATTGTCAGTTCAGAAGATCTACAAAGAAGACTATACTCCGAAAAGAGTGTGTCACATGAAGAATGCAATATTATTTATAAGCAAACAGAGTGAAGAGATTTGTTTAATATAAACATTTCTAAACATATTGATGTCAAGATAAAGTAATATGAGGTATGAACCAGCATCATAGTACTCTGCTTCCTATAGGTGCTTATCTTTCTTATTTAGTGGTTGGTGGTTGTCTCAGTCAGTGGTTGGTAGTTGTCTCAGTCAGTGGTTGGTAGTTGTCTCAGTCAGTGGTTGGTGGTTGTCTCAGTCAGTGGTTGGTGGTTGTCTCAGTTAGTGGTTGGTGTTGTCTCAGTCAGTGGTTGGTAGTTGTCTCAGTCAGTGGTTGGTAGTTGTCTCAGTCAGTGGTTGGTGGTTGTCTCAGTCAGTGGTTGGTAGTTGTCTCAGTCAGTGGTTGGTGGTTGTCTCAGTCAGTGGTTGGTGTTGTCTCAGTCAGTGGTTGGTGGTTGTCTCTGTTAGTGGTTGGTGTTGTCTCAGTCAGTGGTTGGTGGTTGTCTCAGTCAGTGGTTGGTGTTGTCTCAGTCAGTGGTTGGTGGTTGTCTCAGTCAGTGGTTGGTGGTTGTCTCAGTTAGTGGTTGGTGGTTGTCTCAGTCAGTGGTTGGTGGTTGTCTCAGTCAGTGGTTGGTGTTGTCTCAGTCAGTGGTTGGTGGTTGTCTCAGTCAGTGGTTGGTGGTTGTCTCAGACAGTCTTTGGTGGTTGTCTCAGTCAGTGGTTGGTGGTTGTCTCAGTCAGTGGTTGGTGGTTGTCTCAGTCAGTGGTTGTCTCAGTCAGTGGTTGGTGGTTGTCTCAGTCAGTGGTTGGTGGTTGTCTCAGTCAGTGGTTGGTGGTTGTCTCAGTCAGTGGTTGGTGGTTGTCTCAGTCAGTGGTTGGTGGTTGTCTCAGTCAGTGGTTGGTGGTTGTCTCAGTCAGTGGTTGGTGGTTGTCTCAGTCAGTGGTTGGTGGTTGTCTCAGTCAGTGGTTGGTGGTTGTCTCAGTCAGTGGTTGGTGGTTGTCTCAGTCAGTGGTTGGTGGTTGTCTCAGTCAGTGGTTGGTGTTGTCTTAGTCAGTGGTTGGTGGTTGTCTCTGTTAGTGGTTGGTGTTGTCTCAGTCAGTGGTTGGTGTTGTCTCAGTCAGTGGTTGGTGTTGTCTCAGTCAGTGGTTGGTGTTGTCTCAGTCAGTGGTTGGTGTTGTCTCAGTCAGTGGTTGGTGGTTGTCTCTGTTAGTGGTTGGTGTTGTCTCAGTCAGTGGTTGGTGGTTGTCTCAGTCAGTGGTTGGTGTTGTCTCAGTCAGTGGTTGGTGGTTGTCTCAGTCAGTGGTTGGTGGTTGTCTCAGTTAGTGGTTGGTGGTTGTCTCAGTCAGTGGTTGGTGGTTGTCTCAGTCAGTGGTTGGTGGTTGTCTCAGACAGTCTTTGGTGGTTGTCTCAGTCAGTGGTTGGTGGTTGTCTGTCAGTGGTTGGTGGTTGTCTCAGTCAGTGGTTGGTGGTTGTCTCAGTCAGTGGTTGGTGGTTGTCTCAGTCAGTGGTTGGTGGTTGTCTCAGTCAGTGGTTGGTGGTTGTCTCAGTCAGTGGTTGGTGGTTGTCTCAGTCAGTGGTTGGTGGTTGTCTCAGTCAGTGGTTGGTGGTTGTCTCAGTCAGTGGTTGGTGGTTGTCTCAGTTAGTGGTTGGTGGTTGTCTCAGTCAGTGGTTGGTGGTTGTCTCAGTCAGTGGTTGGTGGTTGTCTCAGTCAGTGGTTGGTGGTTGTCTCAGACAGTCTTTGGTGGTTGTCTCAGTCAGTGGTTGGTGGTTGTCTCAGTCAGTGGTTGGTGGTTGTCTCAGTCAGTGGTTCGTTGATATCAGACTTGTACAATTTAGACAAAATTATGAGGAAGCAATGGTGAAAATGCTTATCAAAGTTACTAAAAAATATTCAAAATTTTCTTCTAACACAGCAGGAAAAACCCTATGGAGGTGAAGTGTTAATAGTGACTCGTTTGTTTATTCCTAGCGTGATCCTGATGATCCATCAGCTGCTGCCCTGAAGGAACCGTGGCAGGACAAAGTTACTCGAATACGAGAAACATCACCCTATGGTCACATACCAAACTGGCAACTCATTTCGGCGATTGTTAAGGTGGGGGATGATCTGCGGCAAGAACTACTGGTTTACCAGGTGCTCAAAAGGTTAAAGGTGAGAACTTAGTCTCCTCTGCTTATGTGTATACTTTCATATATCTACTTTGAAATTTTCCAAATGAATTAGTGGTCTGGCTGAAGATGTAGAGATCTCTTTAATCCTAACTTTGTTTGGAGTTGACTGTCCCATCCAATATAGAGCCAAAGTGTTCCAGAAACTACGCCAAAAAGTTCAACAAAACTTAAACCATGACAATGCATTTCATTCTCCGGACTATATTCTAAGTTGTGGAAGTTTGAGAATGAGTACAGAACTTCTTTTTCTTCTTCTAGTTCACAGTTTAACATGATTACACAGCAAGTCTGGTTTAACACTGTCTACACAGCAAGTCTGGTTTAACACTGTCTACACAGCAAGTCTGGTTTAACATGTCTACACAACAAGTCTGATTTAACATGTCTACACAATTCTTGTTTAACATGTCTACTCAAGAAGTCCAGTTTTCTTAAAAATGTTGATGTATTTGAAAACTCCTCAGTGCTCCCATACAGTTTAACCCTTTCACCACTATGAGATTTCCCAATTGTCAATCCCCCATCACTAAGACAAGGGGCACAATTTCTCCAAATTGTTGATGGGATGATTTTTAAATTCAATTTTCTTTAAAACTGTCCGTCATATCACACTCAGACTTGGCAGATAAACAGAAAAATCTCACAGGAAACTATTTCAACAGTAATCTTACACTTACGCATTTCAAAAAATAAATTGTTAACTTCAGAATAATGTGGGGAAAATTTTTTTAACTTATAATATCAGCAAACAAAAAGTATATGGACTGATCAGTAGTCAACTTGTCAATGTGGCATGATATTTGGAGATAAACAAAGGTCTCGACTTCTACTGGAAAAACCTATGTCACTCCAGTCGTCATTCATGACGCCACTATTAGTGTCACAAATTTATTCCTCGTGGTCCGAATCACTATCGAAATCAAACATAGGAACTTCAACGTCACTTTCTACATCTTTACAACACATAAATCACCTGCACCGTTCTTCTTCTTCAGCGTTCATTCTCAAACTCCTGCTGAATTCTCTTGTAGCAGGACCATTGTCCTACTAGATTTCCAGCAGGATGTAGTCCAGAGAATGGAAATGCGTTGTGTCGCCGTTTTATTTGCGCCAATGGCCCGACACATCCGTCTTCGGCGGACCTGCACCGTTCATATTTCCATCATAACTGTGGCCGGTCACATCAGTATACATACAAATAATATCTTCCATTTTTTAAAAATGATGTCTAAGACTTCGGCAATTAAAAAAAATTGTAATAAATCAGTGCTACGTGCGATTGCTTTGATTTAAACAGAAAACAGGAAGCTCAATCATGGATCTGCGCAATGGTCACGGTTTTCCCGGCGCAAACTAAAAATGTAATTTGCATGCAGTGCCCCAAGCTGACATTCCAAAGCTGGTCTTGTGTATATTCTACTTAGAATTTAGAATGGACAGAGAGATGTTCAGAGCATCCACAATGAAGACAACTTTCTGGAAAGAATATGTCATGTGATATATATCTATTTTTATATATATTTATTTCTGGTTTCAATTTATAACTTGAAAAGTCTGGCCATACCAGCAAGTCATTATTCTGTTGTTAGAGTGGTTTCTCTTGTTACTGATGTTACAAAAAAAGCCTCAAAGAAATGAAACACAACTTAGCATCTTCTCGATACAGTTATTATAGTGAGAATTGAGGCATGTCTTAAGAGGTAACTAAGGAGGTTTGGAGGTGGAATTGACTGTCCCTTATAATTCAAGTTTTCCTGTATCCATGACATTGAGGCGTATTGGGAATACAGTGTTATCCTTTATGTTTCATTGATCAACTGCATACATGGGGGTGATACTGTCAGAATTCATTCCACCTTCTTAACTTTACCAGAAGATCTGGTACCAATTTCTTTAGGCTGGGTAGACCTAATAGCCATTGGTGATTTCATAGTCAAAGTTGGTGAATGTCAGAGAACCCATAGTGTTACTAAAGTTATTGCTGAAGTCAGATGTATCAGACCTTGCGACGCAGATAAGAAAGATAAACTGTAAACCATGACATTAATTCATTCTGTTATTTGGACTATGTCCTGCTATTCTGCAGGAGTTTGAGAGTGAATGAAGAAGAATGAGAACTTTAATTACATTTCTAAAAGGTGGAAAGAAGACCACCTCAAATATAAAGCAGATGACGGGTGTTACCAATTATCCAGAATAGACAGGTTATCCTGCTGCTTCTCAGAACTGGTCACAATAAAATGAGACATCCTCTGTACACAATAAAATGAGACATCCCCTGTACACAATAAAATGAGACATCCTCTGTACACAATAAAATGAGACATCCCCTGTACACAATAAAATGAGACATCACCTGTACACCAAATTAAAAATCGGTACAACTGGCCTTTGCCATTTCAACCTGGCAAATATGACAGCAGAACATATCTTAACAAGGATGTCCCCAGTATGCAGACCTGAGAAGAAAGACATATCCTACCCCAATCAGCTTCAAAGAGAGACTGTATGGCATGAGGAATCTCTGAAACAGACAGCAGCTTTTATCATAGAATCTGGAGTCCCAACCTAACCGAGTGATGATCACAGAAGAAGAAGAAGAATTAAATTTCTAATAGCGATTAATATATATCTATAGTAAATATTTGACAATGAATTGTTTAGATATTTTGGGCTGAAGAACATCTCCCTCTGTGGATAAAACCATACAAAATCGTGGTCACATCTCGTGACAGCGGGATGATTGAGCCGGTCCTGAATGCTGTATCCCTCCACCAGATCAAGAAGCACAGCAAGATGTCACTCAGGGACTACTTCATTCATGAGTTTGGCCCAGAAACCAGCGAAGAGTTTCTCACAGCCCAGAAGAACTTTGTGCAGAGCTGCGCTGGGTACTGTTTAGTCTGCTATTTGCTGCAGCTGAAAGACAGGTAGGTTTCACTACCATTTACTTGTATTTTTCTTTTTGTTTCGCTAGAGACTTCTGGATATATGAGAGAAGTTTCAGATATGTTGTCAGTGGTTCCCAAGTTATGGGACTGTGTAATCTGTTAAATGCTGCAACTCGTGTGTTACCAGGGTTCCAACGAGGAACAAAGAATAGCAACACTGCTTACTTTTCAGGCATGTTGTAAGCAGTGGCTAAGGGGGTTACTTGGTGGAGTAGGATGTCCCATTCCATATATGGTGAAAATGACCCAGAAGCTATGCTGAAGTTCGATATTTTACACTGAAAGGTGCAGATATCACAGCAAATCAGCAAACCATGATGCACAGTGTTACATTCTCCAGACTACATTCTATTAATCTGCAGAAGGTTGAGAGCAAACACAGAAGTGTTATGGTTTTCAGCTTAGCTGCGATATCTGCGCCTTCCTACTGCAGCATGGCTTCTGTGTCTCTTTGAGCCTGTATGACATAGGGCAGCCAAAAACTTCTTAAAATTCTCCTACCTTCAGCACTCCTGCATGCACTGCAATAGAACTTTCCGTGCACTCATCGGGCATCTACGAACTCACAAACCAAATTAGTTAATTACCAGTTTTAAATATTATTTATTTATTTTATTTTTATTTGTTTATTTTTTCCCCCATCGCATTTAATGTTTTTCATGCCATGCTCATCTTTGCTTGCGAAGGAGGAACATCATCATCACGGTGTCGCAGTATTGAGGTCACAGGATTGATGTCACAAGATTGAATGACGATTGGTTTTTTATGCTTTTGCTGCAAGATGTCGCAGGATTTAATGATGGTTGTTTTTCAGGCTATGGTGCATTTGGTCACTTGATATGCATTAATATTGTGAAATCTCAGAATGTTGGTAACTCCTTCAATCCTTATTCATCATGATCTTCCTCTTGCAGCTGTGCAATAAGGGTTCATTCTCATTAAGTGGCCTAACCATTTTAGTTCTATTTTTCAATATATTTGACCATAGATGTTGTTCCAGCAGTTCTTGTAATCTTTTCATTTCTCACATGATCTCTTCTTGTTCTGTTTGCTGCTTTTCTTAGACATCTCATTTCACACATAATAAGCTTTATCTCTTGTTCTTTAGTTAGTCTCCATGTCTGACATTGACAACATAAAGTTGGTATGAAGATTGAATTTATGGTTTCCATCGGGATAGATGTGGGTTTCAAGATGTGTGTACATTCATAAATTAGTTTACTTATTAACACTTGTTATTTTATTAAATCCTAACAAAGATTTTGTTTGTTCTAGAAGTGAAATGTTCTAGATAATAAAATGGAAAATATGACATTGGTGAAATGGTCTAGATAATAAAAACTCAGATATGACGTGTTGAAGTGAAATTTTCTAGATAATAGAAAGTCACAGATGATTTTGAAGTGAAATGTTGCAGATAATAAAAAAAAGTCAGATATGACTTGTTGAAGTTAAATATTCTAGATAGTAAAAAGTCTGATATGACTTGCTCTAATTTATTACAGACACAATGGCAACATCTTGTTGGACTCTGAGGGACACATTATTCATATTGACTTTGGCTTCATCCTGTCCATCTCACCTGGCAAGAACTTGGGATTTGAGAACTCTCCTTTTAAGCTAACTCATGAGTTTGTTGAGGTTTGTTGTAGGATTTGTATATTGAAGTCATTTGGGGGAAATTGCATATAGGTTTGTAGTAGGGTTTGTTTAAATTTCTGTAATATGGGGAGGGGGGAGAAAGGGATTTGAGAGGTGTGTAGTAGAATTTGTATATAGAAGTCTGTAGGTGGGGTGTTTTGTATATGTGTGTGTATTAGACTTGAAATATAGAAGTCTGTAGGTGGGGTGTTTTGTATATGTGTGTATTAGACTTGAAATATAGAAGTCTATAGGTGGGGTGTTTTGTAGAGGTTTGTAATAGGTTTTGTATTAAAGAAGTATGGGGAGAGGGGGATGTCATTGTGTAGAGGTTTGTAAGTTTTGTATTAAAGAAGTATGGGGAGAGGGGGATGTCATTGTGTAGAGGTTTGTAATAGGTTTTGTATTAAAGAAGTATGGGGAGAGGGGGATGTCATTGTGTAGAGGTTTGTAATAGGATTTGTTCATAGATTGTATCGTATGAGATGACTACGGAAGTTTGGGAGTGGAGATCGTTGTCACATTCCATAGAGGGTAAAAGTAACTCAGAAGCCATGCTGAAGTCAGATGTTTCAGGCCAAAAGGCAGATGTTGCAATCTATCTGTAAACCGTGGCACAGCATATTTCGTTCCCTAGATTAAATCCTGCTAATCTACATTATTTTGAGAAGAAATATAGAAAAAGACCTACATACCTAATCACACTGCAACAGGTCTTTTAGAGCCCAGATCAGACGTCGTCATTTTTACAAACATAGTGTCTGTTTTGGAGACATTTAAACAGACCCCATATGAAAATAAAGACATCCTCTACATAGCAAGAGCAGTGTACAGTCTTATCTCCACATATCCAATCAGTGTAACCCTGCAATGAATCCCTAGACATAGCAATCTAGTAGGAAATTAAACAGCAGAAAGACTTGCAAAAAGAGGCACCTCAAAACAACAAAAACAAAGACCTTGTAGCATGGGAACAGTCAAATAGATTCTCAGAAACAACACCAGGGAAATCTGGCTGAACAGATGTGCTGACTGGTTGAAATATATTAAATGAAATGACACAGCCAATACTGTTATTGTATTGGTTATCTGTCTGATGTTATCGTTTCTAATTCTATGTCTTAATGACACTGCAAGTATTCTTCGTAGACATGTCCTTTCTGCTGTCACTATTGTCTTTTGTCTTGTGCTGTAATTGTCCAGGTTTGGCACTGGTAGCACAGTGATGGGATAATAATAGTCTTGTATAATGCAACTTTAGTATCTGTTTACATTTTTGTTCTTGAAAATAATACGTGTCATCTGTCCTAGGATCTGGTATGTTTTGTTGCATCTATTTTGTATCTCTTTACTGTTTTTCCCTTCACTCTATATAATGTACATAGCTGAGCTATATATAAATACATGTGTCTAAGTGTATAGCTGAGCTATATATAAATACATGTGTCTAAGTGTATAACTGAGCTTGATTCTTGATTAGAAACAAGCATCACAGCACTGGGGTCATTCCCATATACGCTCTGCTTGCTGTTAAGTCAGCCATCTAAAAGTGTATAAGCTCAGTGTCCCAGTCAGTTGCTGATTATGCGTTCTTCTGATCTTTCCGGAGAGGGAGCACTTTCTCCTATCACCTCTAGTCACTCCCATTTCTACCATTCTCTGAATATGTACATTGTCACGTTCGACTTCCTCCTCGTCTTCTCGTAGAGTATCCATGACTGCTCTAATCAATTCAATCATGTCTCTTCTTATCTCGGTGCCATTCACCAAGGCTTTACCAGCCAACATATTGGCTCTTTCATTTCCGCTGACCCCAGCATGACATGGACAGTAGATCCATGTAATACTCTGCACGTTGTTGAGAAGAGTGACCAATTCAGTTCTGATCATACACTTTTCTATCTTGCGCAGCATGCTTTGATAGAATCACTGAGTCTGTTGGTGGCTGCGTCACGAGCCAAGTGAGAGATGCTGTCACAGCTTCTATTTCCATTCTCATACTCGATGTTGTAGTGGGATAGGCAGCTGACTTCTCAGCTAATTTCTTGCCATTTTGGTAGGCAACGAAACCCCAGCCACTTGTTTCTTGCGTTACTGAACCGTCTGTGTAAATTATTGTATCGTGTGGCTTAGAGTGCTGCAGTATGAGTTCTTGGATCATTTCCTCTGTTCTGTTGGCAGCCCAGTCGCGGCACTCTCTTCCCATCTGTATCACCACTGTTGTCAATAACTTTCTCTCTTTGCCAAATGTCACCCATTCTCTTCCCACTTCCTCCAGCTCAGCTGAGCTATATACAAATACATAAGTGTCTAAGTGTATAGCTGAGCAATATATAAATACATAAATATGGAAGTATATAGCTGAGATATAAATACATTAGCATCTAAGTATATAGCTGAGCTATATATAAATATGTGTCAACATTAATTTCCAGCCATGGAATGTCTAAGCAAATTGTTTGAATGTTCCAGGTGATGGGAGGTCTTGGAAGTGACATGTTTGAGTATTTCAAGATTCTCATGCTTCAAGGATTCGTTGCCTCCCGCAAGCACATGGATAAGATTCTGCCCCTTGTTGAGATTATGCAAACAGGTAAGATATTTAGCTGGTACAGTGGTCTTCAAGTACAGGAGATCTCTGATGGATATTTCCATCATTGAAAGACACACAGAAGTTTTTTTTTCTTTTGTTTGCTCCATTGTAACCAGCATGGATATCCGTGTGATTTCCGCCGGAGCGTGATTATGTTGTGCCACCATTATGCGCCTTGTAGGCCTAGATCATCCGATTTCGGCATGCCTTGACAATTCGGTGGGCTACCCTAGCCTGTGACAGCCTCCCATCTGTCGCCATGCATGCATGTTTGTGGTGACTCTTCGCCCAGACGATTTTTGCTCACGTCTGTCTCGCACGAGGTGTTCCACTGTCTATGAACTTGCCTCATGTAATTTGACGTACTGTGCCAGTGCCCATCGGGTACTGAACCGTTTCTCATCTGTAAGTCTGTTTCCTTAAGAGGAAGAACTCAACAGAAGAGTTGGACTCTGGCTCTTTCGCCCTTTTAGCCGAGGTGTCATTCACCGATATCGTGAACCCCTTGCCCAAGTTCGAGTCTCACACCACGCATTTGAGAGCAAGGCGTTCTCGAGCTGAGCGACCTTGTCCCAATAGCGCCTGAGCCCATCAGGTACTGAACTCTTTCTCTCTGCAAGTGTATTTCCGGTATAGGAAAATCTGACAGTAGAGTTGAGCCAGGGCTAAACTCGTCGTTTCTTTTGTGTCTGAACCCATCGAGTACGGAACCATTTCTCTCTGCAAGTGTATTTCCAGTATAGGAAAGCTTGACAGTAGGGTTGGGCCAGGACTGCCATCTTTGTCCCTTTCTTACCTGAGCCTGTCGGTTACAGCACCATTTCTCTTTGCGAGCATGTTTCCAGTATAGGAAGACTTGACATTAGAGTTAGGCCAGGTCTTTTTGTTTTGCTAGACGCCCATTATTGGGTATGGGTCTCTGCCTATAAGGAGATCAAGTAACTAGAAGCTCATCACGAGCTAACAGAGCTTTGTAGTTCCCATTTCCGTAATCGTTTCCACTATCTATTTGCAGTTGGCGCTGCCCTCTAGCGCTGTTCTGCCATTTCATTTTTTTTCCATTGTACTCAGTATGAAATTTATGTCTTTCACCATGCATCCACCTTTTCATGCTTTTTTCATTGGCCACCCCTCCAATGTTCGGTCTGGACTAACTAGCTTCCCTGTATGTCGACAGTGTCGCTGTATGTGGTGTTGCTGGTGGTTTCGGAGATATTGTCTGTCTTTTATGCATTCAAATCTCTTTCCATCTGCTACCTCCACATTCTCAGACACAATCCCCAAATGATTTGGCCAGAATCAGCTCGATCTGCTGTATTTCTGTTTCCAGGGTGCACCGTGAGGAGGTACATTTGGGATCTTGGTTATCTGCTAACCCTGGGTCCGCCGAGAGCAATGCGTTCCCTTTGCACCCCACACACAGAAGTGAAACAGGATTACTACCAATGCATGTGGAGATTTATGAGAAAATGTAGTTTTAAATTTATACATATCCGGCAACTGTGGTAAAGTCAATACCGATCCAGGCAGCTGCAGAAAGGTCAAGCAATAATGGCC
This sequence comes from Meghimatium bilineatum, assembly GCA_034231615.1. Classification (NCBI taxonomy): domain Eukaryota; kingdom Metazoa; phylum Mollusca; class Gastropoda; order Stylommatophora; family Philomycidae; genus Meghimatium; species Meghimatium bilineatum. Next base: position 34,927,383 of record CM067306.1, read on the forward strand.
GTGAATTCAGATTGGTCAATCAAGTACCATACAGAGTAGCATATGCATCATGTTTCTCCACAACTGTCTGTCTCTTGTGAATAAGTTTAGTTAGTGACATTCTCCCATGCCACAATGACAATCCATCCAACAGCTTCTCTCTTTGTTTTCCTCGGTCTCTTCTTCCCTTGATCTTTCCAGTGGTTACTAAATGTTCAAGTTTTATTTGTGCCAATGGCTAAGCCATAGGTTTCCAAAGCGGGTGTACTGATCCCCAGTGGGCGCTGAAGCCTTCTAGGGCATGGGGCGATAGGGAGTTCAGAAGCAATATGGAGGGGGAGAGACATTCATGCAGACTAGGGGTTAGTGGTTCCTTATAGAAGATATTAATAATGTATATTTAAAAATTAATTTGTATATTTAAAAATTGTTTTCATGATTTTTCGTTTGGATAATCATTTAAATAACATGCCTAAAAAGTAAAGATTGTCTCTTTCTGATATTATAACCTTCGTGTCGCATTTGACTCTTTCAGCACCTTCTCGTTAGTTTTTTCTCGCTGCCCATGGTACTCTCAGCATTCTTCTATAGAAACCACATCTCTGTTGCCTCTAGTTTTCCACTATCGTTAGTCTAAGACTCACATCCATATATTAGAATCATTTTGATATAGTTCTAAAGTCTTCCTCACTTCTATTCACAGGGATATATTACACAGTATGTTCTTAATTTTTATGAATGCTGTCTTTACTTGTCCCATTCTGTTTCTTTGTTGAACTGTTTCTGATATATGCATAGACCATTGTCATTTTCTGTACCGTATAACCTCAAACATTCAAATTGACTTGTCTGTTACAGGTTCCCAGTTGCCATGTTTCAGTAAAGGAGTCAGTGCAATCCGAGCTTTTAAGGACAGATTCCACATGTCATCTACGGAGGAGCAGCTCCAGCTGATAGTGGATGGCCTGGTAGAGTCAAGTCTCCATTCCCTGACAACCAAATTGTACGATGGATTCCAATATTTCACAAATGGAATTTTGTGAAATAACTTCTTCTAAATCTGATTTTCTTCTATTTCTATGCTTCCTGTCCATTGATGAGGCTCAAAAGGGGAGAAAAGGATATTAAAAATGCTACCTATGATGCTGCATTTTGTAGGTATTTGGTTGACTAGTCAACCTTATAATGTCCAGTTTGATGAACCAGCTGAAGACCCACGCCTGGACTGCCATCAACCCATTTTTGCTACATTATGTCTCAATATTTCAAGAAAGTCACTGCATAGTCCCTTCTGGAGTTGAATACTGTTAAGCTCATGGTATTGCACCATATATACACACTAAGTAAAACAATCATTTTGAACATAGAGAAAACAGACTCAAAACATCTAGAAGATCGACTTCCTGGTACTCGTCTCTCACAACAGACAGTGCCTGCCCAGAGTATCACTCACAGCACGTAACTCTACAGCTTCGAGTGATAATTCGAAGGAAGCTGAAAAAAAGACATAATCACTTAGTAGTGAATAACACTTTGTTGGCCAAGTTCAACAATCATTGAACTTCCATTTTATATATATATAGGTTAGGTCTAGGCCGACACACAGCATACTTATTTTCCATGCACACTCGTAGCACCCCTGATACATATTGTTTTTATGTTTTTGAATGAATACACAAACATTCTTATAATATAGTAAATTAAACACAAAAAACCCACCGAAGACGGATGTGTCGGGCCATTGGCGCAAATAAAACGGGGACACAACGCATTTCCATTCTCTGGACTACATCCTTCTGGAAATCTAATAGGACCATGGTCCTGATACAAGAGATATCCAGTGGGAGTTTGAGAATGAACGCTGAAGAAGAAGAAACACACACAAAACTTAAAATGTAGTCACAATCACTTACCCATGCAACGCGGTACTCAATTTGGTAGTAGAATATGGCACCAAAAATGGCCAAAGTTGTTCTAGAAATGCATTGACAAAATCAACCAGCTTTCTCCTTCTTACAATCATAATGTGTAACGGAATTTGACCTTTAGATTCTGATGCATTCCTAGAATTCGGGAATTCTACGTCATATGAGCTTTACTTCGCGTAAAGAAGTTCCGTACTCGCGACTCTGCCGACATCTATTGGGGCGTACTGGCGCAATATTGCACCTGTAGTTCCCCAGGAGAGTATAGTCTAAAGGTTAATGATCATTCAACACTGTTATACTTCAGTAGTGCAACAACCATAGCATTAGTTTTACTAAAAATAGCAAAGACAATTATCACTATCTCAATAGAACTAAGCAAGTTAATCATCGGCTCCAGGGCAAGATAATACAGACTAAATAGCCACTTAAATAGACCATGACTGGTTCCATCACCTCTGTGTCCATTTTAGCAGAAAGAGAGACTGCAGGACATATCCTGCATGACTGCATTATACTAAACATGTTACGGGAGGAGGACTGTCCCACAGAGACAATAGAAGCTAAATAGGAGCCTTGCTGTGTAGACATGTTAAATTGTGAATGATAAGACTAAAAATAGCTCACCTGTGATACCATGTTGTTCCTATATGACCACACCAACATAATGCCCATGTGTTGTCGGGACCCGAAGAGGGAGAAAGGAATAGAAATACTATTTACCTTCCATGCATATCGTAAGAAGTGACTACAGAGGTTTTATGGTGGAGTTGGCTGTGTGATCCCATATAGGGTAACAGTAGCACATCAATCAATACTGAAGTCGGATGTGTCCGATCAAAATGCACTGTGTTGCAGCAAAGCTGTAAACCATGACACATTGCGTTCCATTCTCTGCACAAGTTTGAGAACAAACGCAGAAGACACCAACAAAATCAGATTCTTGACATGGTTTACCGTGTGTTCATTATTTTTAAAGAACTCTAAAGGCCAGTATTACAATAAACATGGCGGAATCCCTCAATAGCGCATTATTTTATAACAAATTTTCCTATATAACAATACTTTTCAAAGTCCCCAATTATATTTATTATTTGTAATGTATATAGGAAATTTCTGTTATTACATATTTTGTCAGTCCGGACACAGCTGTCATAATAGAAATTCCACTGTAGTAGTTTGCTCTTGAAATAACTGATACTTACAACTGTCTTCAGACAATATTCATGAGAACACTGATAATTTTAAAGCTGTATGTAACAATTTCAATTTTCAAGAAATGTTTCATTACCTCTTTTTTCCCCCCACAAATTTGGGGACACCCCTGGTAGCAGGAGATAAGTACATTCTAGTCTGCATTGTTGGTCAGCAAAGTGTGAGCCTCTACATAACGGAGATCATCAGTAAACACAAATTTGGAGATTAAAGTCACATTCCACTGCCTTACATAGGAAACACGAGAGATATACTCAGAGTTCTGTCATCATTTGTCTTGTCTGTCATTCTTGCATCTTGTTATCGGGGAGTAATTTATCATCAAGTCCAGTCTCCATTGAAGGTTGGGTCTCCATGGAAAGTTTGGTCTCTATCAGAAGTTGGATCTTCAACATCCTCTTTCATTTGCCTTGGTAGTGTACTTTTATATACTAACCTGGCCATCTCATGATGTTTCCCTCCCACTTGTGTCTCTGCCCCTTGACTCTATCCTCAAGTATGGTGTTTAAGTGCAGTGTCTTTTAATATGTCCTAAATATTTTATTTGTTAGATTTCTATTTCCTTTAATAGTTCTTTTTGCCCCATATCCAGTGTTGTTAGAACCTCTTTTGTTCGTTTTCTTCTCTTTCCATGTTCTTCTTCTGTATATCAAAATCTCAAAGGCATTGTCTTCTAGTTGTTTATTTATTATCCATGTTTCTGAGCCATACATTATTATAGAATAGATGAAACATTTTATAATTCTAATTGTTAGAATTAAACATAAACAGTAAACTAGAAGCCATACTGAGGTCAGATGTATCTGGTGTAGCTAAACTGTAAATCACGACACAACACATTCCGTTCTCCGGACAACATCCTGCAGATCTAGAGTTTGAGAACACGCAGAAAATATCCTGCACAAGATATAAACTTCAGAGGATATCCTGCACAAGATAAACTTCAATTATATTTAATCATAATTCACTTTCTGTATTATTATTCGTTGTCGGTAGCAAAATGAATAGTGGTTCCTTCTCACAAACCAAACTTATAAAGAGTGAAAACTCAATTGTTCATATGTGACTGACAATAAGATTGGATGCATTAGCAACAGCAAAAATTCAAACAATAGTTTAAAAGTTATGTCATATACAGAACGTTCTTGAGTTATTGCAATACAATTGGATGGTGAGAAAATATGGCTGACATTTTTACTTGTCATGTGAAACTAAAATTTATAATTTTTTTTAATTATTTACTGGAATTTGGACAGTGTCCTGAAGTGGGTCCAAAGTTTGACACTGTACATGAGTGACTGGTTTGTTTGAATTGTGTTCTACAAAAAATTTTTAGGCATGTGGGCTCAGTTTATTGTACTGTTGACATGTTACACAAAAAATATATGCTCTTTAGTTTAACTTTTCTTGCAGTTGTGACATGCCTCTTAAATTGTATATACTATAAATAAACTGTTGTCTAGTACATAAGGGATTTGTTGTTTTGTTATCTTCATCCAGAATCATTTTTCTATGTTCAGAAGTCTATACAGGCAGGATGGTTGCCTCCATGAATTCAGTCATCAGCAGGTCCTCACATTTACCCCACAGGTTCACAACCAAAATCTATCTCTTAGAGCCAGGTTTTAGTTCTAAGTCTCCAAAGAGTGAACATGTTTACAGAATATGTTCTGGAGTCTGGGAACCTTTTTTAAATATCAATCGATGCCATAGTTAGTTAGTCAAAAGGTCATCCTCAATGCACTTCGAACCATACGTGTTCAGATCTTCTTCTCAAGATATTCCTCAGTGTGCAGCGACTGATGACATGCTGTTATTTTACCAGTCTACTCTGGTTACTTGCATAATGCACTTGTTTAGCTACTTCCCTCGTGACAAGGTATTCATGTAGTCTGCTCTCAATGGTGCAAATTCACAAACATTTGTCATCTCACTAAGAGCTTTCAGAACATCAGCTCAGTCCCCATCGAGGCCAGAACCTTGAAGTGGTGATGGGGCTTAGTTCAGCCATCAGAGGCTGGAAACTAAGACTGGTCGGGCACTCCCACTCGAGCAGGACCATAGTCCGGCCCAAGTAAGCAGAGTGCTGAAGACGGAGGCAACCAGCCAAAAGGCGCACAGATAATCAGGTTGCCACGCATAAAACACAATGGAAACATGTCTGCATCTAATAAACGTTATGGTGCCTGCCCTGTGGCGGACGTTCAGGCAGGGACGGTGCCGGGCCCTATACCTCGAAAGGGCCCAACCTCAGTTACTGGAAGTCCTTCTCAATTGCCCCGAGGAGCCAGGAGGCAAGGGAATAGAGCTACTGGCCAAACAAACAAACGACCAATAAAAATAATGCACTGGAATGCTGAGGGTGTCAACAGTAAAAGAGATGGATACAGCAAAAAATTGGAACTTGAAAATGTCCTCAGTGAAGAACAAGTTAATATATGCTGTATCCAAGAAACACACCTCAGCAGCGACATAGCCTTCAAAATCAGAGGCTACCAGTGCTACCGATCTGACCGAAAAGACAGGCGAAAGGGTGGAATTCTGACACTAGTTAAAAACAATATCAGCGCATGTCCGCTGGAAGTATACATGGACGGGGCAGAATACCAGATGCTCCACCTAAAAACAGACAGTGCAGAATTCCATCTCCTGAACTACTACTGCCCAAATGATAAACCATTGGCACTAGACACAATTCCAGACAAAGAAAGGCTTATGGTGTGTGGTGACTTCAACAGCCACTCTCAGAGCTGGGGCTACGATCATATCGACAAGAGAGGTGAGGAACTTGAGAGCTGGCAGGATGAAAATAATCTCATTCTTATTAACCAGCCAGCTGACTCACCAACCTTCTACTCGAGAGCATGGCACACCACCTCTACACCAGACCTGGCATTCTACTCACCAGGCCTGGAATGGAACATCACACGTGTCGTTGGAAAGCAGCTTGGGGGTAGTGACCACAGACCAGTATTTCTGGAAATTCACAATGAATATACCAAGGACAGCAGCACGCTCACTAGGTGGAACTATAAGAGGGCAGACTGGAAAATGTACCAGCATTTAACCAGTGTTCTAGCTAAGGACATGAACTTGGACAAAGACATCAATAGAGCAGTGAGTGAATTTAATAGATGTATACTACATGCTGCTAGTAAAACCATACCCAGGGGGGCACGCAAAAACTACAAACCCTACTGGAATGATGAACTGGAAAAGCTGCAAAATGAGATGGAAACATCTAGAAAGCAGGCTGAGAACAGACCTAGCCAAGAACATCACAACAAATATCAGCAAACAAAGGCTAAATTTCAAAGAGCCAAGTTACAAGCCAGAAGGAACAGCTGGAAAGAAAAAACAGAGTCGCTGAACCTAGAACGAGATACTAGGAAATTATGGAAACTTGTAAAACAACTAAATGATGAAGGTACAGGGAGAAATACCAGGATCACACTTTATAAAGATAGAGACATTTTAACAGGTAAACATGCAGCTGATTACTTTGCAGATTCCTTTGCAGAAGACAATAACGTCAAAGTCAGCCCAGACAAACAACAGGAGGTTCGAGCGAACCAGCAAAACATTGGACAAGACCAACCTATACCTGAAGTCATGGAGGCACCAATCACAATGAGAGAACTGGAGCATGCAATATCCAAATTGAAAATGAAAAAGTCCCCTGGAGCTGATGGAGTGTCCAATGAAATGATTAGAAACCTGGGAATTGCAGCAAGAGCAAAGCTGCTGCAAATCTTTAACACAAGCTGGTCCACAGGTAATGTACCACAGGCATGGAGAGAAGCAATAATGATACCTCTCCTCAAATCAGGAAAAGATGGCAACACAGTCTCCAACTACAGGCCCATCAGCCTCACAAGCTGTCTATGCAAAACAATGGAACGCATTATCAATCTTAGGATGCAGTGGTACCTTGAAAGTGAAAACCTTCTGGTATCACAGCAAGCAGGTTTCAGACAGTGCTACTCTACTGAAGATCAGGCAACCTACCTCTCCCAAGAGATTGAGGATGCCTTCCAAGATAAGAAACTGGTACTAGCAGCATGGATAGACCTCAGGAAAGCATTTGATAAGGTCTGGAAAGAAGGGCTCCTAAAGAAATTGCGAAATTGCAGGGTTAGCTCAAGAATGTACAAATGGGTAAAAGCATACCTGCATAATAGAAGAGCCAGGGTACAATTAGATGGTCGCAAAAGCAAGAAAGTCCTACTGCGTCATGGAGTCCCCCAGGGAGGAGTCCTGTCACCCACACTTTTCTTGGTTTACATCAATGACCTAGTTGCTGAACTACCACACGGGATCAAAGTGGCAATGTATGCTGACGACCTGGTGATCTGGTGCACGGAAGAACATGCGACAGTGGCCACTAAACAAATACAAAGAGCTATCGATGCCCTAACCTTATGGGCAAATAGATGGTGTGTCAGCATTAACACAGATAAGTGCAGCACTACACTCTTTACCCTCTCACCAAAACAAAAAGCTGGTCATATCAAGATAGACGGAGAGCTCTTGAAAGAAGACAAACAACCAACATACCTCGGAGTTACTTTTGATGATAAGCTGACATGGAAGCAGCACATAAACAAAGCAACAACAAAAGCCAGGAGGAAGCTAGCTATCCTGAGAAAACTAAGTGGAACCACATGGGGAGCCAGTGGAAATATACTCAGTAAAGTTTACCAGCAAGGCATAAGACCACACCTGGAATATGGTTCAGCTGCGTGGTGTCCTGCATCAAACACCACATTACAAGATCTAGATAAAGTGCAAAACCAGGCACTTAGAATAATGTTGGGAGCAATGAAATCAACACCCATAGCAGAGATGCAGAAAATGGGAAGAATGCAAACACTTGGCGAACGCAGAGACACAAAAGTACTAATTCAAGCGGAAAAGTTTCAGTGTATGCCAAGTCATCCAATGAAGGAAAGATTCCAAAACCTAGCAATGGGGCGACTGAAAAGAAGCAGCTTTATCCATCAAGCTAAACGACTCCGTAGACAACTTACAGACCTACCTGAAGTTGACAGCCCCTTAAGGTCTGTACCAGAACAAACCCCATGGAGTGAAAGGCATGGAATGCCAATATACATTCAGACCCATGTGAAAGGAATACTAAGCGAGGACGAACAGAACAGTGTGCAGCGGAGGACAGTCACCCTCAGTTTCCTGGACGAGGAATATCCACAAGATATATGGGTCAGAGTATACACAGATGGGTCAGCACAGAATGCTGTGAGGAATGGAGGTGCAGGTGTATATATAGAATATCCACACAAGCCTAGAGATACAATCAGAACACCGACAGGAAAATTCTGCAATAATTATGATGCAGAAATCCAGGCAATTACTGTGGCAGCTAAAAAACTGCTGAACTCCAACTCTGACCTACAGCCTGTGGTATTCCTGACAGATGCAAGGTCAGTGCTTCAAGCTCTCCAGTCTGGAAAACTAACAGACTTGAAAAAACTACTTAGCGAATTGTCTTACCAGTATAGGGTAACCATGCAGTGGATACCCTCTCACTGTGGAATACCAGGAAATGAAAAAGCAGACCAACTGGCTAAGGAAGGTGCTGCCGAAGATCAACCAGATATACCAATCACCTACCATCAGAAAAAACAGATGATCAAGTCAATAAGAAAGCCACAAACACCAACACAAGATGACTATCACATTATGAACAGATCAGAACAAGTTATAATTCTACGTCTCAGAACAGGACACAACCGACTCCGCAGTCACATGTATACAAAGTTCAAGATTGGCAACACAGCCATGTGTACATGTGGACAGGCAGTACAGAGTGCCAAACATATACTTCAAGAGTGTTCTGAGCATGAAACGCTGAGGCAGACATATTGGCCAGAGGAAACAACACTGGAATCAAAGCTCTATGGGACACTGTATGAACTACAAAAGACAGTGAGTTTTATTAAGGAGACAGAATTGCAGATATAGACATGTTTCAAGTGAACGAAAGAAGAAGAAAATCAGCTCAGTCCATTGCTTGCCATTGTACTCCTAGTTAAGCCACATGTTCTCAGTATCCCCTCAGCAGTTGTTGATGGGAACATATGCACGTGATTTCAGTTGTGAAAACCAGACATCTAGGTACCTAAAGACTACTTTATCACAAAAATAGTCTGTAATATACCAAGCATCATTTCGAAAACAGAAACTACTATACAAGTACTAAAGGAGACAACTAAGAATCACATACAGAAAGCATACCCAAAGGATATATGGACACATGTATATACAGATGGATCAGCGAAAGAGGCAGTATTAGATGGAGGATCAGGAATATATATAGTAACACCAGATGGAAAAGAAATAGAGAAATCCATACCCACAGGCAAACATTCCACAAATTTTAAAGCAGAAATGGAAGCCATAATAGAGGCAGCCAAAATGCTCATGAATTGCTTGCCGAGTCACAACAGACATGTAGTATTTCTAACGGATGCAAAATCAGTATTGCAGGCATTGAAAGATCCAAAGAACACGAGCATGAATGAACTTACTGCCTGCTTACTACACCTCAGCAGTACCACCAAAGAAACAGTACTGCAGTGGATCCCAGGTCACTGTGGCATACCTGGAAATGAAAAAGCTGATCTCCTGGCAAGGAAAGGGGGATCACTGGAACAAATAGAAAATGATAATACGTACTATGAAAGTAAGACCATGTTAAAAGCAGAATATAAGAAAAAGTGGAAGCAAATGCACCCAACTGCAGAACCAAATGACCCCTACCACCAAATGTCACGCAAGGAACAAACCATCATTTTCAGACTACGAACTGGTCACAACAGACTGAGAAGTCACATGTTTCGAAAGCTGAAGATTGGTGAGACAGACCTGTGGACTGAGCCCAGAGACTGCAGAACACATTCTTCATGCCTGTCAACTCTACCAAGAAGAGAGGGAGAAAATATGGCCTACTGAGACGGCACTGCTTCCAGACTTGAGGGGTTCCATGGATGACCTGAAGCGAATCACACAATTCATTGAAGCTATTGGGGCTGTAACCTGATATCTGACTGAAGAACGATGAAGAAGAAGAAGAATTGGGATTGCTGAGATTTTCCATGTTTATACCAATTTTCACTAGTGTAGTCATGCAGAAAATGGATGTGCGAGCTGGAACGTGCAAAATAATGTAGATTTACTGTGAAGCCAGCAGTACATCGTGTTTCACACTCTCTGGTGGAAATCACATGAATTCTCATTGTTATTAGAGACCCTTATTAGCCAGCGGCATGAAAATAGAAACCAAGATACAGAGGAAGACCAAGAAGGTAGATTGAAGTTCTGACATGGCACAGTATTACTGCATATCAAACGACCAAGTGTGCATTTGCCCGAAAACCGATCGTCATTCAACCATGAATAAGCAGAGAAAAAAACAATAGATAGAGGTTATCAGATAATGAATGCCGAAGTGGTCCATGTTCCTTTAAAAATATGTTAACCTTCACTCCCTACAGAGCATAGATCCTCAAACAAATGTTCAGCTCTAACCAGTCTTTGAGCACTGACATCTCTTTCTTCTATGTATGTTGTAGTATTTTTCTTCTTTTTTTTCCAGTGGGTTCCTGAACACGTGTATTACAATGTCTTCTATTGGTCTTCTTAGTGTCCTATCCATTTCCAGTCCAGCTTTTTAACAGTCCTATCTCTGTGTGTGTATCTAGTTTTTTCCATGGTGGTCTTATGCTATAATCCATTTTTATTCTTATGCGTTCATTCTCAAACTTCTGCTGGATCACTCTTGTAGCAGGACTGTTGGTCCTACTAGATTTCCAGCAGGATAGTCCAGAGAGTGAAAATACGTTGTACCAGTTTTATTTGTGCCAATGATCCGATACATCCATTTTCTGTGGAAATTATCTATTAAATTACAGACTGCCATCTATTGATAAACGTTTGTTGGTTGTCTATGCTTCTGAGTCGTACAACAGCACACGATCCAGAATTAAAATCCTTAGTTTTGTATTTGATTTATTTTATTGCGATTTCCAAATTCTTTTACAGTGCAATAATCATAAACATCAAATAAAAATAGTTGGGCATGATATGAAGATTCAAAATCTGACAAGTATCTCATGTATTGTTCATGATATGGCTTAACCCGTTCCCTGCAGAAGCAGCCTATAGGATATGAAGAAAAGTGTCTACCGTGTTGCGGTAATCTCCTTAAGGTGTGCTTGTTTAAGTATGTATATATTTTTCCCTGAAAGCACCCCAATGTTATAAAAATACTCTGATTTGCTAGTCCAAACTATCTACAGGTCAATTCCAAATCGAAGCTTTGAAATTGGGCATGCGTGTTTCATTAAAAATTTTGTCAGTGGACAGAGCAGTAATTTTTTTCTCTAACCACAATATCTAGGCCTACAAATATGTCGAAGCAAAAACTCAATGAATCAGAGATTTATGCATTTTTGGAAGAGTTTTTCTGATAGTTCTGGCATTAGTTTATCAGTTGTAGAAAGTGATTTAGAAAGTGTTAATTTGTGATAGTATTAGTATTCGTGATTCGGAGGATATAGAATTAGATTCAGATATCTGTAGACTACTTGTTTCAAATTCATGATACGGGGTAAGGTAAACATTTTTGTCTTCTGTCAATAATAGTTTAAGATTCAAAACTTTGATCATGCAAATGTTTTCAGAATCTTTGAATGTGTATGACATGATATTTGTGATGTGACAAATAAATATTCTGAGAAGCATATTACTGATAGGAAAAACTTTGCGTCTGAAATAAAACGGGTTATTATGATTAGGTCTATTTGTTTTACATGTTTATTTTGCGAGACGAATGTCTATTAAGGTTTTCATGTCTCCTACATAATATAAAGAAATATTATTCAAAAATTCATAAGTTAGAGTATAGGCCTAGTGTATATGCCTTTAATAATAATAGGCCTACATTCCAATTCTTTAACGTGAGAATGTAGTGGGCAAATTGGTTAGAGGAAAAATATTTAATAGCCCTTGAAATTTCCCTGCACTGTATATACTTTTTACTCAGCGCGGCTAAGGGGTTAACGAACGAATGATCTGAAGATTACTGAAATTAGAACTGACGCACTTCATAAACTCTTGTAATATATATAGATATTCTTGACTGAACAGTTGTACATGTTAACTGGTAAAGAAAGGCAGACATGCTTGAATCAAAGGAATCTTTTAGTGTTGTGTTGGAAATTTATATGGGAAACTGACTACAGTAGAATCCTGTTACAACGAATAAGGTTTTAACAAAATTCCCTCTGTAACAACACTTTTCAAAATCCTCGATTATTTTCACTCTGCTTCAGTGGAGAAAAAAAACTATAACAAATTCATATAACCAAATATCTATCTATAACGCACTATTTGAAATTTGTATCTAGAAAAAAGTAGATCCAGGAAAAAGGTAACTTAGTTTTGCTATAACACACACTAGTAAACGTTTCGACCAAAAGGCCTTTGTCAAGACAGACACTAAACTTAAAACATATAATAGAAAGCGAACAGTAATAATATCGACGGTCACATAGGTATGGGTAGTCTGGATTGACCAGAAAAAGTGAAATGACACCGGACAAGGAAAATACAAAGATGACAACAAACATGTAACACGAAACAAACAAAAACTATAGATAGACTAAATTTATGAACAAACATGGCACGAAACAAACAGAAACTATGGAAAGACGAAGGTTATACAAGAGACAGGCGCTCAGCGAAACTAAATTACTTTTTTCCTGGATCTACTTGTTGGATTTTAGTTTTGCGCAGTAAGTACAATTTTTCGATTTTCTAGAAAAAAAGTACAGGCTCTGGACTTGTGACCATGTATGGGTGTTTGAAAAGTTGCTCCTTGAGGCATTCAATCGTAAACATTGTGGCATTTCTTACTGGCAGTGTGTATGGGCTGTTTTTTGTCAATATCTTTGACTGTGTTGAGGTTTAGACAAAGGTTGAGCCAGGGTTATGATTTAGCCATGTCTCCGGTCTCAATTTAGCAGTCTAAACTATGTGAAATATAAGACCCGTTGGCAATTGGAAAACAGCATTGTGGAGTGACACATTTGACTGTTTCTGTGATTTTCATTGGTCACTGTGTATAATTTGTATCGGCCACCAATGAGAATCACAGGAATAGGTAGAATTAATCATTTTGGAATGTTTACTTTACACTTAGCAGGTTTTAGAAACCAATTGTCACAAAACAATTTAATGCGCTGAAAATTGGAGTGGGTGTGTGGCTTTATTTTTCATTGGATGTCTCTATTCTCTGTACTGTCATCTTGAAAAGACTTAAGACTTTACGTCTTGAAAAAAACTTATCACAATGGCTTCTGCTACATGTACATCTATTCAGTACTGTACACATGCATCCTGAAAATAAATTACTACAGCCTAAAACTGTTGGATATATGGCTACATTCTGAATATACCAATTTTTTTCAGGTGTGGCCAGCGTCATGTGTTTAATGGTCTCGCTGTTCTATCAGATATTTGTCTTTTCCTGTAATTTAATTGGTCACTTTTTGTCAACAGCCAATGAAAGTCACTGGAAAAGTCAAATTAGGATGAATTCTAATTTAGCCGACAGGTCTTACGAGCCGCATTCACATTCGAGCTTGAGATGATATATTGACAAAGTGTATTTCTTCAACTCAAATCTTTGAACTACAGATAAAGTTTTGCATGTTACAGCTGCACTCGCCCATATGTTTCAGGACCTCGAGAGGGGAGCAAAGAATAGCAACATTTTTTTGCCTTCTATGCATGTCGTAAGAGGCGACAAAGGAGGTTATGGCGGTGGTGTAGGCTGCCCCATCACATATATGGTTAATGTGATCCAGACCATGCTGAAGTTGGACATGTCAGGCTGACAGGTGCAGATATCACAGCAATGCTGTAAACCATGACACAGCATCCAACCCATCCTCTGAAATACACCCTGCTAATCTACAGGAGTTTGAGAATAAATGGAGGAGGAACAGCTGCAACTCACTTCAGTGGACTCATTTAAGAGAACTTCATAGAAAAATGTTTACAAAATACTTAATTATTTATGAGAAACGGCGCATACAAACAAAATGAATACGAATGATTCATCAGTGTTGCCTGACTTAACAGGGAATTAAGAAAAGTGACAGATACCATGACAGCACATTCCATTATCTGGACTTCATCCTACTGATCTGCAGGAGTTTAAGAACTAATGTAGAAGAAAATGGTGATGATTAGTTTGTCTATGTCCAGAATAAAGATAAAGTAGATGTGCTGCCGGGTCTGACCATCTCATCATTACGTGCTTAGAAGAATGTGTGTTAACCAACAGTGAACTGGAACTGTCCTATAATTGTGGATATTAACCAAATCCCCTTACAGTTGCCGTGCCGCTTCAACTGGTAGACAACTAGTCGCTACCTGTCTCTCTTTTTTTTTACTTGTTTCGTTGCGGTCTATATTACATTTTTAGTTTGCGCTGGGTTAATACCCAGCCGTGATCTTTGCGTAGGTCACAGTTCACGCTTTCTGTGCGTATTTACATTTTGGATATATTATTTCAGACTATTTTCTGAGAATTTTTCAAAATTTGCAGGGGTTTGACAATTTTTTCACATTAGAGGATATTGATGATGATAGCCATAGTTACGATGGAAATATACACAATGTAGGTAATTTGTACACAAAATATAATGTGGAAAATGACAGTGAAGTTCCTTGTTAGATAGACCTAACTAATGTTTCTGACAAATAGAAGGAAATTTGTGGTACTAATTGTGACATCGCGAATTACATATGAGTGATGTAGTTTTTTAGTAGAAGCTGAAAATTTTGTACAAAATGTTGGGTATGTACATAATCTTGATGAGATTATGAATACATGTTATGAATACTTTAGCATTATTGTCAGTGATAAGTTTATCAATTTTCAGCAGATCTGATAAATTTGTATGCAACATAACGCAAAGAACAAGCAAGGAAAGATGCGGCCATCTGTAACTGCCATTGAAACAAAATATCTTTTTTATATTTATATTATGATGGGCCTGTGTATTCTGCTTGAGTATGGCATGTATTGGAGTACAGATGGCAGGTTCAACGTTTTGGGCATATCAACATGTTTGGGAAAAAGGAGATTTGAGAATATATCTCAATATATTCGTCTCAATATGACTCAACTACTCAGCACCCTCAAGGTAAAAAGAAATTTCCCAAGCATTATGTTAAGTTTGACAGTTTATTTTTTAAATATAATGTATTAAATTTATCTTTGATAAATGCTTTGTTCATGCAAGACCATTCATTTTTCTGTTGATTTGCCGTCTTGAGTGTGATATGATGAATAGATTGAAAGAAAATGCATTTTAACATCATCATATTGATAATTTGGAGATATGCCCTTGTCTTAGTGATGACAATAGGGAAATCGCATAGTGGTGAAAGGGTTAATCGAGAGGAGATCGATGAAACATATCATATACAAGAAAGAAGTAATTCTGTAAAACTAAACTCATAGCATATTTATTTAAATTACTTTATTACAAAATAATAAATTGTCTGTAGAAGGTATTTGTCAAACGGTCTTAGACGCCACTAGTCAAACAATCCTGAGGAAGAAAAATAAAACACCATTAAAAATACTTATAGCGAGAAATTTCCCTTAAATGTTATTCAGATCTTTGAAAGCATCAATTGATGTTTAAATAATCTACTAGCTTTTAAAAATTTTGTATAGAACACACAAAGGAGAACACCAAACAGCTGCTAGTTTGCAGTCTGAAGAAAGGTGCTATGATTTGAGATTGCTGTAAAACTGTATAACAATTATACAGCAGTTACATATTCATTTACTTATATTTTTGTGGTGGGACCTTTTGACGTGTTGTCATTTATGTTGTTTTTAGTTTTATTTTGTTCCCATTCTCCATTTTTTAATGTCTTTATGACAATACATGTGTATATATACCTCATTGTTATCTTGGATAACATTATCCTACTGTGAAGTGTCTGCCCTCTAATGTATTTGTGAGTCTTTATGTTTACTGTTTTTTTCTTCTGCATTCAGGGCAAATTCCACTCTCTTCATGGCATTGAAACTTTTTTGTATTTTCTTGGTAAAGACCTATAGTTTAACCTATTCCCTCCCAACCCATCCGTATCCGCACAATATATATATATATATATATATATATATATATATATATATATATATATATATATATATATATATACACACACACACACATACACTCCCAACCAGCATGGCGGACACACAGTGTATTAGATTTCCATGCGAATAGACACTAAATTTAGTCCTGACATGATTACTGATAATGCCAGTGTCCAGTGATATTTTCCTAATGTTGATAACAGGAGTGGCATAAGGGCTGTGAATGTTTGAATATGACCTTCAAATTTCTTCATAACATGATAAGAAAGGACCTATTTATGATTCAGATGATGTTGATAGGCAATTTTTTTATGGAATTTTAGAGAACGTGAATGAATCAGATGATAGAGAATTAGTTTAGTATTTAATTTAGGAGTTTAATGTAATGATGACTTATAGTGTATGTCTAATTGATGACGTGCACCATAGCCTAGTAATGATTTAGAATAGTAAACACAGCTGATCTATGTCAATATTGATCAATTTCATGAGAAATCAGGTCCTGTTAACTTTGATCCAAGATTAGTTATTTTATTATTTGTTAAATTTATTAAATTTTTTGCACAATAGCTGCTTATTTTTACATAGTTATTCCCCTTGCCGTGGGAATGAAGTCTGGCGTTTTTCCTGATCTGCCGGGTTTGAGAGGGTTAAACTATCTTGTGAACTGATAAACTAATCAACTGTGTGTTTTATCTAAGTACTATACTGTTCTGTTTGACCATACACACATAAGTAACGGTAAGCAGAGTTATGAACCAGCGCCATAGTTTTCCTTAAGTAATCAGTTGCCTAATCAGTGGTTTATCAGCAACCACCTTACTATCGTTGACTACCTCACTTGTTCAGTAGCGATGTCACCATTCCTCAACTTTCCCATAGCATGAGCCCTGGTACCCTACTTTCTGGTGCCATGGTGAAAATGGGATTGTTTATTTCAGCCCATGAATGAGTGGATTTGAAACCTGGGTTTGCTGGTCAAGTGGGTGAATTACATTACAACCGCAAGTTCTCGACCCACACAAGTGATTGTAGCAAACCAATTTAACATACATACCGTTGTGTTGTTTTTTTTCCTGTTTGTACATACATGAGTTTCCATCAGATCTTCTGTTGCAGCGGGACAATGGTCCTACGTTTACTCCAAAGATAATTAGTTGTTGCCATTTTATGTGCAAAATATAATGGTTCAATACAAGAATCAGTGGACAAATCATGTGATAACATACCAACTTTTTAATTGCATATGCTACTGCACTATCTCGGAAACTTAAAACGTCATAACTTAAAATACAGATCTAAAGATTTGCGCGCAATGAACTGGCCATCCACCTCCCACTCAGTGTGCAGCCCGCATGCCGAGTGATCAGGGGCTCTCATCGCGCAACGTGTAGAATATTAGATACATTGGTATATGCGTTTTTATCGGAATTTCGTTCCGTTTAATTATGTTACCTATTTGTTCTGTAGAAACCTGTCCACTGATATTTGTATTGTAACAATATAATATACGTGGTATGTGTCTTATGAACATGTGGTCAACTTTACAAGATCTACTGTAGTTGACCTGAATGCATCATTGCACCCTACTATAACTCCGTCACTAGACCTGGTTAAAGAGCTACTGGGCAATTACTATTTCTCAAGTTAAACTGATTTATCTATGAAAATTTGCAGAATATGGATGTGCTGGGCCATTGGCGCAAATAAAACGGCGACAGCGCATTTCTATTCTCTGGACTACATCCTGCTGAAAATCTAGAATGGATCATGGTCCTGCTACAAGAGAGATCCAGCAGGAGTTTGAGAATGAACGCTGAAGAAGATCTCTGAAAATACATTACCTTGAAAACTAGCCCCCTTGTCATAAAGATGGGACTAAGTAGGTCACCAGTGACCAAAAACTACACCTAACCAGATCTACTCTCACGTCTTTATATGACTATTGTCTGTCCAAGCCAGCTAACCCATGTCCAAAGGGAGCTCATAAATCCCAAATACAAGAAAAAAACTGGGACATAATTGCACATTTTCCTTATAGTGTACCTATGACTAGAAGATATTATGCCTACTTCCACAGAGCCAAAATCCAGTCATCCACATGCGTCCAGTATAACAAAATGAACAGATCTAAGTCCTATAGTTTCTTTGGGATAAAAATATCAAAACCAAATCTCATGTCTATAAAAAAAAATTATTTATAACAGTACAGCATGTCCTATTTCAATGTATAGGACTACATCAAGCCAGACAAGAACTACTCCACAACCACGTTCCTCTATTTCAATGTATAGGACTACATCAAACTACACGTGTGTGTCTATAAATACACATTTATTCCCTAAAGGGAAGCATTCAGTGCGCCAATATCCCAGGTTTATCACATCCTGTATCACAGCACACACATATAGGTCAATTATATTATTCTGTCACAGTTGTTGAGCCATCGGCAGTGATGGCACATCTAGTATTCCCATCACCTAGTCGAACCACAAAAGGACAGAGGTGCATTTTCCACTGGCCTGCATCTCTTCGTCACCTATGGCGATTATTTGATAGAAGATATTAAGACAAGATATGACAGATTTTTTTCATATGTGGCAGGTTGTCAGCTTATCCCTCAACTTTCCTTAGTCACGAAATAGACGAGAAGGAAACAGTAAAACACCATCTTATTGAATGTCCTGCATTACGAAACCTATGAAAACAACTGTTACCACCAAACCCCTCCATCTCCAACACCCTTTATACATACACATGGTCACCCCCTACGTCATTTTTTTACCCTGAACTAGAAGTCCAGGCCACGGTTGTCGCATGAGCGATATTCGAAAAGTAAAAATGACCAGTATCACAGATGGAAAAAAATTATGTTTTCTCACCAAAACCCATGTCTTCATCAGACTCAGATTCCTCTTTTTTCTTCTCCTCCTTCTTTGGCTCAGCTGAAAATAATTATTAAACTTAATTAGAAAAATGTTTAATTTACGTACAAGCGACAATAAATTCTGAAACTGTACTATAATTTTTTTTTTATTAAGGGGTAAGCGTACAATAAATTATACAACATAAATAAGAAAAATATTTCAAATTATGTACAAACATACAATAAATTCATTTCTTATTCTCTTTATGCATTTATTCTCATTCTCCTGCATATTTAGCAGGACGTAGTCTGGAGGAATGCAATGTGTTGTCTTCGTTTACAGCTTATCTGTGATATCTACACATTTCAGCCTGACACATACAACATAAGCATAACTTCTGGTTCACAATGACCTTGTATGTGATGGAACTGTGCTCCAAAACCTCCCTAGTAGCCTTTTAGGGCATGCATATAAGGTAAAACAGTGTTGCTATTCTTTACTCCTCTTCTGGCCCCAGACAACATACAGATTAAGTTGGATCTGTATGTAGTCCGGAGAACGGAATGCGTTGTGTCATGGTTTACAGCATTGCTGCGATATCTGCACCTTTCAGCCTGACACATCTGACTTCAGCATTGCTTTGCGTCACTGACCCTATATGGGATAGGACAGCCAACTCCATCCCATAACCTCCTTAGTCGCCTTTTACGTCATGCGTGGAAGGTAAACAGTGTTGCTATTCATTGCTCCCCTTTAACACACGGGCGGAATAAGTAGAACTTGAAAGTGAATACTACCTACATAAATGTTGATGTTTACATCGAACTGCCATGAAAGAAATTTTTTAAGTAAATTATTACTATTTGTGTCTTTTATGTCTACAAAATCAGCAAAAAGTGAGTTTTTTTATGTCTAAAAAAATAAACTTTTACATATACAATTTTTTAAAAACCTGTAACTTCTTAAATTTGAAAAATAGTGACATGTACATTTGTGTGTGTGTTTTCTATGCCTAAAAACAAAAACCATATGGAAACCACATAAAAATAATATTACAAATTATTATCACAGACATTTTAGCTTCCCATTCTCAAAGCAATATTATCCCTAATAATATGATTAACCGCCCGTGTGTTGCCGGGCCCAAAAGGGGAGCAAAGAATAGCAACAGTTTACCTTCCACGCATGTTGTAAAAGGCGACTAAGGAGGTTATGGGATGGAATTGGCTGTCCTATCCCATATAGGGTCAGTGACGCAAAGCAATGCTGAAGTCAGATGTGTCAGGCTGAAAGGTGCAGATATCGCAGCAATGCTGTAAACCATGACACAACGCATTCTGTTCTCCGGACTACATCCTGCTAATCTGGAGTTTGAGAACGAACGCAGAAGATATGATTAACAATTCATTTATATTTATTCTTTCTCTTATACTGGTTTTAAAATATTCAAATCCTATAACATCTTTTTATCACAAATTTCATTTCTAGTTTTCCTCTTCATTTGTAAATAACAATGGTCATGATTCATAACTGTTTCATCTACTCTGTTAAATGGTTTACTCCAAGGTTGTGGTGTAAAATCAGGAGGATTCCCATATGGATTTTAAAATATTTTCTTGAAATTAGTTCCTGGACCTGTAAAATTATGTCTTAGTAAAAGTAATTCTTCTTCAGCGTTCATTCTCAAACACCCACTGGATCCCCCTTGTAGCAAGACCATGGTCCTACTGGATTTCCAGCAGGATGTAGTCCATAGAATGGAAATGCATTGTGTCGCCATTTTATTTGCGCCAATGGCCCGACACATCCGTCTTCTGCTGGGGAAAATGTAATTCAACTGGAAGGCTGTTAACTGATTCAGCATGTCATTATTTTAGAGTCTCGACAGAATTAATTTATTTGGTGGGTTCTTTTTGTGTGGACATCCATCACGGAAACAAGAAATAGTTATTTCTAAATATATTTACATTATAATATTTATTTTATATTAACCTTTACGACTCTGCGGGCGAGGTCACGCCCCCTTGTGCCTGCGGGCGAAGTCACTCACCATACGATATCGCCTGATTCCCGAGTACGGAACTTCATGAAGTAATGAACAGATGACGTATAAAGCCCGCCAAACGAAGCCAGGAATACATCACAGTTTAAAGGTCAAATTCCTTTACTCATTACGATTGTAAGAGAGAGAAAGCCGGTTGAATTTGTCAATGTATTTCTAGAGCGACTCTAGCCATTTTCGGCCATATTTTTATATCAAATTGAGTACCGCGTGGCATGGGTAAGTGATCGTGACTAGATGTTCTAATTGTTTTTTGTGTATAAGATGTTGTTATTTGATAAGAATGTGTGTGTATTCATTCAAAAACACAAAAATAATATGTATCAGGGGTGCCACATGTGTGCATGGACAATAATTACGTTGCGTGTCGGCATAGACCTAGTGTTGACCGGACGGACATTATATGCGATTTCTTCATGTTTTATTAGTTTTTTTAGTTCAATTATATTAGTTTGGATATAAAACAATACATATACAATGAGTATAGGTATTTATGAGGATTTTATCAATGTTGCCACACATTGCTCATGTATTAAGGTCGTCAAGAAGATATATATGCGATTTTGAAAATAGCGTTTTCCGTTTTATGCACCGACCATGAGACTAGGCCTAGAATGTTGAACAAAAATATGGGGTAGATTTCTCTAACAAATAGCATAAATGTGCAAGCATGATGCTAAATAGCAGTTACCAAGTTGGAATTCAATAATAAATGCGACCAAAAAGTAAATAAAACAAGTTATTATTTTATGAAAATTATTTCACTGAATATACGATGAACGAAAAGTATAATAAACTTGATTCACTGTCATGTCACTTCGCCGATGCCTACAGATTGCTCGGATTTCAATTTCATAATCACATAACATTGTCTATCGTCATTTTAACAATAGAAACTGGAAGTTAGATTAATAGTGTACTTTATGTTGCCAAAACATTCTGTCAAAAAATTACCAATCTGGATTTTTTTCGTTTGGTTTGGTGGCGGATTTCCCCGTCTGTAATCAAGATGACACAATTTGGGCAAAATGTATCGCCCAAAATGTAAACACGGCATGCAAAAGGTTAATTGTCTTTATAAATTAGATCTATTATAGATCATACTAGTTATAGCATCATGAATTGTCTCTCATGTTTCATCCAATACATTTATTTGATAATTAAAAATATGAACATTTTGATTATGATTCGTTAGACATTTAGCAGCATTTTTGTGTGGATCGGACAATAAGAGTTCTCATTGATTTTTATCTTTACTTTTTTCTCACATATGTATCATACGTACTTAACCTTTAGGGCTCTGGATTAAATTGAGAAATTTCTCCTCTGGGCCTGGATTCTTTTTGGAAAATTTGTGTTATTGATGGTGAGTGTTTTGAAAACGCAATAACTTTTTTGTTTTAGAAGATATTTAAATAATTTTTGCACATATAAATAAAGGAGTGAATATAATCGTGTTTTTGTTGTTGTTGTATGTGTGATATGACAGTTGTGAGCAAGTTGTGAAGTTGAAAATTTGGGGGGGGGGGGGGGCGGAAAACGCCATTTTCAAAATCGCAAATATATCTTCTTGACGACCCTAATGCATGAGCAATGTGTGGCAACATTGATAAAATCCTCATAAATACCTATACTTACTGTATATATATTGTTTTATATCCAAACTAATATAATATGAACTAAAAAAACTAATAAAACTTGAAGAAATCACATATAACGTCCATCCGGTAAATACGCCGACACACAGCGTAATTATTGTCCATGCACACATGTGGCACCCCTGATACATATTATTTTTGTTTTCGAACAAATACATAAACATTCTTATCAAATAACAACATATTAAACACAAAAAACAATTAGAACATGTAGTCACGATCATTTACCCATGCCACGCAGTACTCAATTTGATAGTAAAATACGGCCGAAAATGGCAAAAGTCGCTCCAGAAAAGCGTTGATAACATTAGCCGGCTTTCTCCTTCTATACAACGCTAATGTGTAAAGGAATGTGACTTTTAAACTGTGACGTATTCCTAGCTTCATTTGGCGGGCTTTATGCGTCATCTGTTCATTACTTTGTGACGTTCTGTATTTGGGAATCAGGCGATATCGTATGGTGAGTGACCTCACCCGCAGGCACAAGGGGGAGTGTCCTCCAGGTGCGTGACCTCGCCTACAGATTCGTAAAGGTTAACATACACCAACAAAACTTACATCATTAGAATCTGTATTCAATTCTTTATTTTCAATTAAAAAAATATATACAAAAATATCTAAAAACAAAAACATTTTCCAGAGTTTTCCAAACACAAAAATAGTGCAAATTGTCAAAAAAGAATTCAGCTGCAGTGCAATTTTTATTTGCCATGGTAAAGGGTAAATATGTTATAAAAGACTGCTCTATAAAGATATTCCACTGTACCACAATTATGAAAGACTTACCAGCAGCTTTAGCAGCAGCAGGAGCTGCAACTTCAGCAGGAACTGCAGCAGCAGCAACTGGAGCAGCACCCGCTGAACTACCAACATTGGTGATAAGTTCTCGTATATTCAGGCCCTCTAGAGCCTTGGCAAAGAGACCTGCAGAGAAGAATTAAAAACTGATTTCAAGTCCAAGTTGTGCAGAGAATAGTTGAAGACGATTTGTTTTTTCTTGAGCATCTTCATGAGTTGAGCTATGTAATGCTAAATCATTGGCGAAGTCGAGAACTTCAAGACTTTTATTTTCGAGCCATTCAATACCACGATTTTTATTGGCTCTGCAATTTTGCATGAGCCATTCCATTGTAATACTAAATAACATCGGTGACATGACACATCCTTGCTTCACTACTGTATTTACTGGGAACCATTCAGAATTACCATTTTCTACTCTTACACAGCATCATGAGTCATCGTAAAATGCTTTTATAATGTTCATAACTACTGCCAATAAGATCACTACATCTCAAAAATGCTTGGTTGATGCATCATCATGCATAGGATATGCTACCGGTTCTTTTTTTTTACATCATCCAGAGTGTAAAATTAAAGTGTATGAGGTCTACAATTCAAGTGTTTAGCAGATTACGTTAGATGGAATGGAAATTAAAAAAGCAGAATAGTGCAGGAAAATGCAACGTAAAATCTAAGAATATACTGTGATATATTACTTTGTCATTAGAGGTAAGGAAGAGAGTTCTTTAGAGCTACATGACAGATTCTAGCCAATAGTCTAGATGCGAGACTGACAATAAATAAAAAGGACAGTGGAAAATTAGAGGAAACAGAAGTGGTTCGATAGAGGAATGCTGAGTACCATGGACAGCTTGAAAAACTAATGAGGAAGTGCTGAAATAGTCAAATGTGAGACTGGAGTCACTTAATAGTATCAGAAACAGACATCTTATATGAGATAGTAGGGAGGTCTAGAGAACATACATTACAACAGGCAAGTTTGATGGCAAAAGAAATAGAGGATATGGGAAAATAGTTTAACATCTAGGCATCCTTATAGAACAAAACAACAGCTCCCAAACGCACACATATATCACACAATGGCATTAGGTCTGCTGCATCAGTAACCAACATCGTGACAAGTCAGGCAAAGCGTTAATGAGCCTGATACAAGAGTTATGAAGATTCATGATCACTTCAGTATATGCTGCACATGATTCTTCACACTCCTGCAGATTTGCAGGATGTAATTTGGAGAATGGAATGTGCTGTATAACAGTTTACAGCTTAGTTGCGATATCTGACACAGCAAACTTTAGCATTGCTTCTGGGTCCCTTTAGCTATATATAGGACGAGAGTCAACTTCACCCCTAAACCTTAGTTGTCTCTTACATCATACATGGATAGTAAAACAGTCCTGCTATTCTAATTCTTTTTTCCCCTTTGAGGCACGGAAAGACAAGGTCAGTGCTTCAAGCTCTCCAGTCTGGAAAACTAATAGACTTGCAAAAACTACTTAATAAATTGTCTTACGAGTATAGCCTGGTAACCATGCAGTGGATACCCTCTCACTGTGGAATACCAGGAAATGAAAAAGTAGACCAACTGGCTAAGGAAGGTGCTGCCAAAGACCAACCAGATATACCAATCACCTACCATCAGAAAAAACAGATGATCAAGTCAATAAGAAAGCCACAAACACCAACACAAGATGACTATCATATTATGAGCAGACCAGAACAAGTTATAATTCTACGCCTCGGAACAGGACACAACCGACTCCGCAGACACATGTATAAAAAGTTCAAGATTGGCAACACGGCCATGTGTATATGTGGACATGCAGCACAGAGTGCCAAACATATACTTCAAGAGTGTTCTGAGCATGAAACGCTGAGGCAGACATATTGGCCAGAGGAAACAACACTGGAATCAAAGCTCTATAGGCCACTGTATGAACTACAAAAGACAGTGAGTTTTATTCAGGAGGCAGAATTACAGATATAAACATGTTTCAAGTGAACGAAAGAAGTAAGGCACGGAAAGACACTGGCAACAATCAATTTACACTTGAGTGTTTTTTGCATTAAACAGATGTGTACAAGCTGATATGTATGGACATACTATCTCAAGGTGGCAAAAAATCAAGCGAAACAAGGACCCCACTGAAAGCCTTTGAATTAGACCAAGATAAATGTGAATAATTTATACAAAATAGAGCTACTAGGTGCTCTCTAGTAAAAGTAGGCACAGTATCCTGTGAAAAAAGGAGAAATGCAGCAGCCCAACAGCGAAGAGTATCTAGAAAGTCATGGGTACACCAAAAATCATCTAGTGGTCATCCCATGCCTAAACTGTTCACGGATATTTGCGGCCAGAATAGGTCTCTCGGTAGAAATGCCGTTACATCCACCACAGTACTATAAATAGCACACTGTTTTCATATTTAGGTAGCTGACATCACGGAGTTCCACTAGAAATCCAATGAAATACCGCGTGCGGTGACGTCACGTTCCCGCCGACCGCCAAGCGGTGTTCTCTTGGAAGACATTTTTTTTTAGATTTGATCGATTTCATGGCGGATTTCAACAGTTTCTAACGGAAATCCGTAGCCACCTGCCTAAATATGTAAACAGTGTGAAATGGGAAAAAAGGCTCCTTACCTTATACATCGTTTCGTGGCGGATAAACTCCCTGAATTATTTCTACATAAATCTCGCAGCATTCCGGTCATTTTATCTCCTGTTTCAAAGTGCGCCGAAAAATTCTTGTCCAGTGTTGCCAACTCATTCCCTCATATAAGCACCAGGAACGTCTTTTATAAGCTCAAAAAAACACACGAAATAATGATAAAATGCACTAAAACGCATCCGAAAATTTTAGGAATGCGCTAAACTAGTGTGGCCACGCTATTCCACACATTTAGGTTCCACATGATATGAATAAACACCAAATCAAGCGTCACGAAAATCACCGTAATGGCAACCCTGCATTGCCGCAAAAAAAGAAATTTTTTTTCAATAATGTACATTTTTTGCAATAATCCCCCCATACCAATCTTTCGTTCTCTTAGCATACATGAGGGGGCTAGCCCCCCTCGACCCCCAAATTTCTTACTCCCCCCCCCCATCCCAACCTGCATTGTTTTTCTTTCACTTAGCGTACAACTCCCCTTTTTTCTTGTTTTTCTCTTGTTTTAGAAAGACTACTCAAGTCTCCCTAAAATATCTAATATTTTCCTTTTATTTTTTATTCCTACCCCCCCCTTTTTTCTATAAATTTCTTTTTAAATGACCATTACGACCACAGACCGCCATTCATGTCAATCACGCGCCACCTTGGAGAACCTTCTGATCACATTCCTGGGAAAGGTTGGAAAACACCTCGATAGCAGAGCAAAGGTCACAGTGGTGGACGAAACAGCAGATGCGCCTAAATGGTATATCATTCGACTTCACACACTTTCCTCTCCATATATGAATTTATAACGAAAGTAAGATCACGTCATAAACACGGATGCCATAATTGTTCGAATCTGTCTGCTAAATGTATACCACTGCACATGTTCCTTAAATTATATCTTCTCGCTATTGTACATAATAATAATTTACCTTAATTCTAACAAGAGGTTAGAATTAACACTAGAAACTGATCCTAATCCTTAACCCTAACCCCAGGCTGAATACTAACTCTAATGTAATCGTTTTAAATAAATATTAATTTTAAATACTACTTATATTCGAAACTAAATCATACAACAATACTAGCACTCTGCAAGGCAATCTTAACACAAAGGTTAGAAAACACTTCGAAGCTAGAGCAAAGGTCAAAGTGGAGAACTGTACTTTAATTCAGCCTTACTTGCTCCCCTCCCAGGCCCCTGCCAACACACTGGCAGAATAAGTCTTATTAAACATCAAAGAACTCATAGTCACGGACATAACTCTTGACTGAGTTTTAAAAGTGGGTGTAACAAATGGTCATCATACTTGGGATGGACAAACAATAAAACAAAGAATAGACAAAAGTAGCCTTGGCTCTAATATGAACTTATTCATTGAAACAACAAACCTGGCCAATATGGCTCCACCGAGACACCAGCGGCCTTGAGAACTGTTGCAATTTTGTCAGCCTGCGGATAAATTGTTAAAAATAATCAGATACGCTGAAGGTAAATTAACTGAGAACAGAACACACCAGAGACTGAGCAAACATTTACACAAGTTAAGAACCCATTTGCCATAAATGTGCAAAATTA
The DNA here is from genome assembly GCA_034231615.1 of Meghimatium bilineatum. NCBI lineage: Eukaryota > Metazoa > Mollusca > Gastropoda > Stylommatophora > Philomycidae > Meghimatium > Meghimatium bilineatum. The sequence goes on from CM067306.1 coordinate 34,955,338, forward strand.
AATTAGACATGTACAACATCAATAGCTGGTCTTATAGGAAGATAGATGGTTCAGTATGTGACTTCACCATACCACTCAATAATCCCAAACACAACATTTGTAAAGAGCTACACTAGACATGCAATTTCCTGATGATACAGATATATGGACAGTTGGCTCCTGATTAGTTGGCCAACATCTCTCTCTTTGTTCTCAAGATGTCACTGGTTCGAATACCTCTCACAATGAGTCTTGTTTAGGTCTAGCCTACCTAATTCAAACATGATCTACTTTCAGTAAGGTCCTCACAGAGAATCTGCTGTAGACTAGTAGACTAATATGTCTAGCACACTTTAGATATGACTGTTTTAGAGCTGAGAAACTTCTAAGACGTTCTTATCCTTTGGAGTTCTGTTGTCAGATATCAATTAGTTTTAGTTTAGGCCAGCATTGCGATACCTGCAAGTGGCAGCTTTGCACTAATTTGCAATAGTTGAATCATATTTTGACGCAACTATGATTTAGTTCTTCACTGTGACGTTTGTTCTAGTTTCAAGGTATTACCTGACCTTTGCAGTGTGATTGAAGGAAGTTTAGGGTTAGAATTAAGGCAAATTTTACCTTAGCGGCTCAATTGGGGGGGGGGGGGGCGCTCTCATTGTGTAGCGCACAGTACAGATCATTGGAAAAGAAAAACATTTTGTAATATCTTGTCTGTGTTGAGAGATGAACTTTTCTTCTGTAGTGACTGCGTATGCGCAGTAGCAAGTAATGGTTGGTGTTCCGGGGAAATTCATGACGTCAGCTAGTTCGGGGAATAAGGTAAGTGCAACATTTTACCCATTTCACACTGCTTACATTTTTAATTAGAAGACTATGGATTTTCACTAGTAAAACCACTGATCAAACCTAAACAAAAATGTCCATTGCACACATAATCGCTTGGCGGGGATGTGACATCATTGCACGCATCAATTTGATTGGTTCTTGTTTTCTCGCGGAAATTCGTGATGTCGGATGCTTAAAAATGAAAACAGTGTGCTATTTATAGCGCAGTGTCCGTCAGAAAGAAAGATTTACCACGAATGTTTTTTTAATTGTAGAAAACAATGACCACAGCAAAGAAGTCAATGCAGGATCTGAGGGCACATATAACTTAATTTATACCAGAGTATCCTTTTAAAAAAAAGGTTACATGTTACATTTGTAAGTTGCGAACAGCTGATAGGACCACTACTCCTGATGTGGTAAAGATTTAAGATAGGTACTTGGACATTCTGGATTTGTGTGTACAGAAAATTTTTATACGGTTATAAAAATTTCTTGTGACTAGGATTTACATTTAGTGATGTCGCCATTTTTCATGTTTGCGACTAGATTTATTAAGTTCTTTAAACCATTTTTCTTTTTATATATGTAACTTTTAAGGATGCAGGATGTTGCAGAAAATAGCAGTTCCCTCAATTTTTTTTAAAACATTTGTTTTAACTATGCAAATTAGCCATTATTTTGAATATTAATTAGTTGTACGTGCATCTGAGAATCACAGCAATATGAACAACAGATGTGTCTTGTCTTTGTGAATAAAAAATATAGTTTCTGTGGTATTTTATTATGTTTAATAGATATTTAATTTATTTTCATCATAATTATGCAAAATAGCAGCCATTTTGAATATCAATTAGTTCTGTGTCCATCTGAAAATTTCAGAAATGGAATCAACTTGAGCGTCTTGTCTTCACGAACACAAAAACATATAGTTTGTGTGTTGTATTACTGAAAATAACTAAGATAATTCAGAAATTGTCAGCTTAGTTAAATGGCTGAATTACATTATAGCTCTCCGCTGTGACCTTTGCTCTAGTTTCGATGTGTTTTCTGACCTTTGTTGTGTGATTTGGCAAGCTTACGGGTAAGTACTTAGAGTAAGGTTAGGATTAGAAATAATATTAAATATTTCTAATGTGTGCGTGCAGTTCTCTCCGTGTATAGTGGGCAGAAATACTGATCGCTCACCACAAATAATAGGAAATTGTAAAAAATGTGTAAATTGGAAAACAGATTATGCATATGTTCGTCTGTGTCTAGATTGTGTGATTGTCGGATGTGACGTCACGGGAGCCATTATTTTGATTGGTGTTACACGGGAATCCGTGACGTTGGATCGTTAAAATTGTCAAGTGTGCTATTTATAGCACAGCAGAGAACTATTCTGTACTACCGCCTCGATATAACCAACATGGACACCAGTCCTAGGTTGAAAAAGGTGGGCCTCAACCAAATGAGGCGAAACCCCTACTTAACAAACAAATTCTGTACTTTCACCTGTCAAATTAATTCGAAAAAAATTCATAACTATATTAAGCCAAGGGTTGATGTACAGACTTGGTTAATGTATCGGTGAATTGCAATTTTCAAGTGCTATCTAACTACAGTATTGTTAATGCTGTAGACTGTAGACTACAGCGTAGCTGGTAGCATTATTATTTTGAAAATTTTGTCCAAGTACGCCACGGTAGTACCTATCGGGTGAACTTACAGTAATGGCTACTTGGTCATCGGCCAGTAAGAGTGCGGCATAAACGCAGGCAAGTTCGTCATTATCTGCCATCGTATTTCTCTATCTGATATCACAAGATTGATGTATAATAACAGTGCACGTCGCCGTAAAGGCCTTAGCTCGAGAGAGAACGGCGCACTTTTGTCTTACTACAACATCAAAAGGAAGTCGGAGGGCCTACATCACGTGCTTCCGTTTTCAATATTTTTTAGTTACCAGTATCCAATTGGACAAATTCATCATCTTGCCCACAACCGAGGTGCATTGCTCTCGGCGGACCCAGGTTAGGAGAACCAAGATCCCAATGGTACCTCCTCGTGGTGCACCCTGGAAACAGAAGTACGGATGCACGTGCTACTTCTGGTAAACACCTGTGGGATCGTGTCTGAGAATGCTGAGGTTGCAGATGGAACAAGAATTTACTGCAAAAAGATAAGCAGTATTTCCGACACCTCTGGACCAGCACATACAGCGTTACTGTGGACTCATAGTGACGCAAGACAGTCCGGCTCGAGCATTGAGGTGCGGCCAATGCAATAATCACGATATGGCTATATGTCAAGACTAGTACAAGTCTATGCATTTCTGCGAACCAGTCGATTTTAGTTATTGATTCTTGATTAGAAATTGGCTTCACAGCAGGCGGGACATTCCCATAAGTGCTCCGCCCTCCGCTCCAGCAGACATCCCAGTGTATGTAGACTCAGAGTCCCGGTCAGATGTTGATTGTGTGATCTTCGTGACTTTCCAAAAAAAATTGATTTTCCTTCCCTCACCTCTGGACAGCGGCGTGCATAGGGTAATTACAGCCCGATGCGATATTTTGACCCCTCCCCCACCCTGCCTGAAATTGATTTTAAAAATTCCGAGTAAAATTTTACAAGTTTATTAATATTATCGATTTTATCCACATTTAACAAAAATAGAAATAAATTTAAAATTACAAATTCACTTTACGAGCTTTTTGGCTATCGAAGTTATTAATGCCTGTGTCGAAGCTCACATCATTGACCAGCTAATGTTCGATTGACATAATTGCGAGGTTGTTTAATCTCAAGTTGCTCATAGTTGACCTGCGATAGTTTTTGATTAATTTGAGTTTGGAGAAATTTCTTTCACGTGTAGCTATACTAACTTCTAGAGTTAGCAACATACACAGTAAGATGACAATGTTGGGTACTGAATGGGAAAGCTGATATTTCTGAATGAAGACAAGTAATTCCATAGGCCCATGGTCCTTTAAGTTCAAGATCGAAGATGCTGCGACAAAATTAATTAGTCACTTTCTCTCGAGTAAAAATTCATCATTGTCGATGTCATCATAAAGGAGTGTTGTGAAGATCAATGTCGACTCGATCTCTAACATTTGCTTTGGAGAAAGACAGCCAAACTTGTCAGCAACATCATGCATTTGTGCAATTCTTGTTGAACTCTCCTGATTCACTCTATCCATGGAAGCGCATATTTCCAACTAAATTTCATTTCTGTAGCTTAACCCGGCATCGGCCGCTTCTTCTCCAGGCATTTTCTTTTTACGACGTATTCGCAGCTGTGGCTCCGTAGGGATTCCAAGTTCATAACACTGACTGCGCATAGCTCAAACTCGCATCGGTTATTCTATCCCTCTAAGTTGTGAGGAATTCACTCAAAGCTTTCATTTTTGCTGCACAATCCTGAACGCTTAAATTCTTCTTCTGCATATGTGGCTGCGTGTCATTTATTTCCATTAAAACTGGAGCCAAGAACAGAACCCTAGATACGTCAAGAACGTGAATGACTGCATCGCCACCAGCAAGCTGTCAGCCGTGGACTCGTTTCCAAATTTTCGGTTCTCTCAGTTAAAATTTCAAGTGTTTCAGAATCTTTGAAAGTGGCTTTTAACCATTTTGACCATTTCGCCTCTCGGCTCCAGCGTGTTTCGGCTACTCGTTTGAGACTCATTCCAGTAGTTTTCATCAGCACTTCACAGCGGTGAGTGGAATTGGAGAAGAAGGTGTGCAGACGATCAAGCGTGCCGAAGAAGGTCACAGAGTTTATTTCTTCTCGTGCCGCATGGATTCTAGCTAAGTTTAAACTATGGTTAGAACAGGCAATATACTGGGCATTTGGATTTATATCGCAAATCCGTTTCTGAACTCCCGAATGTTCCCCTTTCATCACAACAGTGATATCGTAACATTGTCCTTGGCAGTCCAATATGTTGAGGTCGTCCGCCTCTAACTTCTTCAAAATAAATCTTTCAATCCCGGCAGAATTTTTTTTCTGTGTCAATAAAATCGATAAAAGAATCTACAAAAGACACACGATGGCCAAATGTGCTTAATAAGAAACAAAAATATTTTTTTAACGGTGAGGTGGCATCAACTTTGGCAGGGCAAAGACACTTAAACCCCATTTCAAAGTTTTAATTATTTTGAGAGGCATTTTGATGCGACCTCACCCCTCCCCGCACCACCCTTGGTACGCCTCTGGAACCACCATAAACAACAAGTATCGGTACACTATGAGATAACTGAATAATCTTCAAACGAAAACAATAATATGCAACATGATTGAAGATATGTACCACATAGAAACATGGAGGCGCTGAAGTTTACATGTGTGTCTTCGTCCATCATAAGTGATGATGACCATTTTTACATCCACCTTTGGAAATTCAATTAGAATTATGACCATGCATAATAGTTCGTAGATGGCTAATGAGCCCTATTCGAGCTGTAAATGTTCTTAGACAGTTCGGACATGGAATGACGACTGTAGGCGGATGTTGCTCTATCCGTGACTTTCTAGTTACTCTCCGCTGTTGGTCTGCAGAATTTCTCCTCTTTTCACAAGATGATGAGCTCTTTTTTTTTTTTACTGTAGACATGAAGTTTACATAAAATATCAGCAAAAGAATAAACATTGTTGCAGAAATAACTAAATAGAAAACAAGCCAATGTCAACGGGTGGTATTTCTTTCTTGTGCAATATCTGTCTTACAAGCCCTTTACAACAATAAACTGCCATACCAGAAGAAAGTCATACGTGAAGTGAGCATCCAAAGAAGGGTAGTAATAAAGTGGATACCATCCCACTGAGGCATAGCAGGGCGTGAAGAGACAGATAGGCTATGCTTGCAAATTACGGAGCAACACAGTAACATAAATACCAAGAAATCACCTACAAAGAAAAGGAGACCCTCATAAAATTTTCAAAAAAGTCGATCAAAAACAACTATCAATATCTTGACAGAGCTGAGCAAGTTATTATCTTCCGCATCAGAACTGGGCATAACATACAAAACAGTCACTTATATAGACTAAAACTAGCTCATCACCTCTGCGTCCATATTGTCAGACACATATGTTCCGCTGATTGTCAGACCTAGTGGAAAACAAACCCAGCAGTGGCAACGCTGCTCACCCCAGTACCTGCGAGCTGTGATTATTGACATTTTGTTTTTTTTAAAAAGGTAAAATTACAGTGTTAAATGACGGCAGAAGTGAAAAGGAGAATAGAAGAAAAAACTAGAGCAAAGAATAATAACAAAACACTACCGCATACCATGCATGTTGTAAGAAGCGATTAAAGAGACTGGGTGTGGAGTTTACAAGCGAATTCCATGATCTTCGTTGCCCCCTAAAGACATACAGGAGGCGTACGATATGTCTTTGCCCAGACCACGAAGGAATAGAAGAAAAAAGTTGAAATTTATTACAACGAGTATTTCACTTCAACTTAACGATCACTAGAATTTATGCCATCTCTGCAAAACATTTAAAAGACTTTCAGATTAAAATAACCTATTTTTAAAACTAAACGAGTTATCACAAGCCAGTCCTCATCGAGGCCAGCTCCTTGACGTGGAGATGGGGCTTAGTCCAGCCAACAGAGGGTCACAATCCTGCCCAAGCAAGCACAGGTGATGAAGTCAGAAATGCCAGCCCGAGAGGCGCACCAGCAACCATGGTATCATACAAACCGAATAGTTGACATGTCTGCACGAAAAAATTTTAAAAATCGTCATGGTGCTCACTTTGTGAAGTTCTCCCAGGCAGGAGCAGTGCCGGATTCTGAACCTCGACAGAATCCACCCCCAGCTACTGGAGGTCCCTCTAGTCTACATCGTGGAGCCAGGAGGCAGAAGAGGAAAGCGACTGGCCAACCAGACAGGATGAAAACCCCTCTGAATATTATGCTCTGGAATGCAGAGGGAGTTAGAAATTAAAAAAAACCAAATAGAAAACACCTTGTACCAGAAAGAAATTAGTATTTGCTGTATACAGGAAACCCATTTCAACGAAAAAATAACATTCAAAATACGAGGGTACCAATGCTTTAGAGTAGACAGGAAAGATCGGAGGAAAGGCGGCATACTAACTCTGGTCAAGGATAACATCAACGCCATAGAAACGAAAACATAAGAGGAAGGCGCAGAATACCAGATGATTCATATTCTTCTTCTTCTTCTTTCGTTCACTTGAAACATGTCTATATCTGTAATTCTGTCTCCTAAATAAAACTCACTTGTAGCTCATACAGTCCCATAGAGCTTTGATTCCAGTGTTGTTTCCTCTGGCCAATATGTCTGCCTCAGCGTTTCATGCTCAGAACACTCTTGAAGTATATGTTTAGCACTCTGTGCTGCCTGTCCACATGTACATATGGCCGTGTTGCCAATCTTGAACTTTGTATACATGTGACTGCGGAGTCGGTTGTGTCCTGTTCTGAGACGTAGAATTATAACTTGTTCTGATCTGTTCATAATGTGATAGTCATCTTGTGTTGGTGTTTGTGGCTTTCTTATTGACTTGATCATCTGTTTTTTCTGATGGTAGGTGATTGGTATATCTGGTTGGTCTTCGACAGCACCTTCCTTAGCCAATTGGTCTGCTTTTTCATTTCCTGGTATTCCACAGTGAGAGGGTATCCACTGCATGGTTACCCTATACTGGTAAGACAATTCGTTAAGTAGTTTTTTCAAGTCTGTTAGTTTTCCAGACTGGTGAGCTTAAAGCACTGACATTGCATCTGTCAGGAATACCACAGGCTGGAGGCCAGAGTTGGAGTTCAGCAGTTTTTTAGCTGCCACACTAATTGCCTGGATTTCTGCATCATAATTATTGCAGAATTTTCCGGTCGGTGTTCTGATTGTATCTCTAGGTCTGAGTGGATATTCTATATATACACCTGCACCTCTATTCCTCACATCATTCTGTGCTGACCCATCTGTGTATACTCTGATCCACATATCTTGTGGATATTCCTCATCCAGGAAACTGAGGGTGACTGTCATTCGCTGCACACTGTTCTGTTCATCCTCGCTTTTTATTCCTTTCACATGGGTCTGAATGTATATTGGCATTCCATGGCTTTCACTCCACGGGGTTTGTTCTGGTACAGACCTTAAGGGGCTGTCAACTTCATGTAGGTCTGTAAGTTGTCTACGGAGTAGTTTAGCTCGATGGATAAAGCTGATCCTTTTCAATCGCCCCATTGCTAGATTTTGGCTCCATACCGTCATGTCTCTTAACATGACCGAAAAAAGCTATTTGTTCATTTAATATGGTTTTCAGAAGATTGTGCTTTGCACCTCCTGGTTTGTTTTCCTTGCTGTCCATGGTTTTCTCAGAACTATTATGTAGCATTTTAATTCAAATAATGTTGTTATATTGGACAATGTTTTATTTAGTAACCATGATTCGCATGCTTTGCATTCGACGTTACTGGAAACACACATGTTTGTAATAAGCACAATTTGGTTCGTATTTGGTTCACAAGGGATATCATCATAATTTTCAGTTTTTGTACACAGGAATCATGGTCAACCTACGTATGAGTTTTTCATAATAATATTTTTAAGATTTTAGACAGATGCATACAACAGAAAAAAGAACAAACTATTTGTTTAATTCGTGTTTAAATTAAAGATGTAGCAGGAGTACATTTCTTCTCTTTCTTTGACATAATAATTAGTCTTCCTCTTCTCGTTCGCAGTTTGCCGTGTCCACACAGCAAGTCCTGTTTTCTTAATAAATGCTGCTGTATGTGAAAGCTCCTCAGTGCTCCCATACATCTTTATGTGGATATCTATCTCCATAGGCCAGTGTTCTTCCCATAACCGGTTTAGTGTATTGCAGTCTTGCAAAATATGTTCAGTGGTCTGTGCTGCCTGCCCACAAGGGCGCAGAGGTGATGGGACCTGTCTCAGTCTATTTAAGTGCATGTTTAATCTGTTGTGTTCTGTTCTGAGGCGAAAGGTAATAACCTGTTCTGTTCTGTCGAGATAGTGGTAATTGTCTTTTGGGTGGTAAACTTTCCTGATGGTTTTGATGAGTGTCCTATTTCTTGGTAAACGATTTCTTGGTCTATTTGTCTCTGTGTTGCTCCATCCTTTGCCAGCCTGTCTGCCTTTTCAATTTCCTTGTATGCCACAGTGGGATGATAACTAATAATGGGAGAATAATTAGTTGAAACAAATTTATTGACAATTGTTCTTATTATCTCCCTTTGATTGCAAACGTAAAACCTCCTTTTATAAAATGTCAAGTTCTCTGTTTACTGTGATTAAATTAGTGGTTTTCTTTAAAAATAAAGCAGTATGTTAAATCAAAGTGACTATCTAAGAACAATAGTCAAGTTTTCTTCCTGTAAACAGAGCCCTTTTTCTATCTCATACAGTTCACGAAAGTAAGATTGCTGCTAAGAAGTCAAAATTAGGACCTAAAAGAACAGACAAAAACAAAAACATTGCGTGGTTTTGACTATGATATGTGTTTTAGATCAGTGGTCAGCCCGAGTAATGTGTACTAAACTGTGTATGGAAGATTTATGATCAGCCTGTATAATGTAGACTGTGCTATTTATGATAGATCAGTGGTCAGCCTGTGTGATGTGGAGTGTGCTATGTATTATAGATCAGTGGTCAGTCCGCGTGGTGCAGAAACCAGAAAATGGAGCACATATTAGTTGCACTATTACCTGACATGCACATCGTAAATGGTGACTAAGAAAGTTTTGAGGGTTGAGTTGGCTGACCCATTCCATTGACGGTCTATTGATCCAGAAGTCACATGATTTCCTAGTCAAAAATGTGACATTAGCTTAAGGCTGGAGATGGATTTAGCTGATATGTCAAGATCAACTATCATTTGGAAAAGCAAAATCAATGCTATAGATTCATACATGTCTACAAGAACCATTACTTTCAATATTAAACGCATGCGGTTGCATCTGTGGGTCCCACAAATGTCCCACTAGACAAACCAACCATGCAACAGAAAACCTTAGTAGATGACATGCCGTTATATTGAGACTCCTTTATGGAAGCTTGTAGCAATGTCATCTATACAATTATAGACCTCCTCTGAGTAGAAAACTCATTCAATGGGCATTGCACTGAGCTAAAGTCTCCTGGGTATAAAAGAAAGCTCACAAAAAAATTACTGCACTGCACACAGGAAGTAAGAGCTAATAGCGCACATTTCTTGTGGTTCCGAATCAGTCAATCAATATTAAATCGACAAATATATCTACTTGCATGGTTTATACTTCTATCGATAAGGAGGGGGGGGGGTAACTCCCTTTCACTCTTAAGAAATCATAAAATGTTTTTTATTGCTAGTAATTTAGCTAAATGGCGGGCGAAACCCCTCCTGTAACGATTTTTTTAAACAAAAAAGGTAATCACCCCTTTCTCAGTAAAAATATGGATTTATTTCATACAACAACGGAAGAATGCCTTTTTTACATTAGTTGTTTTAATGTAAAACCTCTTCCACATCGAAAACGTCTCTACGGCCCTGATAGTTATCTATGGGCCTTTATGGAACAATGAACTCCACATCAAAATTCACTTAGTTGCTGCTTACGAACTGTTTGACAGGTAACAGTGTAGCTATTCTTTGCTCCCCTTCCAGTCCCGGCTAAACAAGCGCAGTTTTTATTCACTTCTCCCACCCAGGTCCGGTAACACAAGGGCAGTTTCTATTGGAAATTAAGTTCATTTAACTACCATTGCTTTCAGATTGTTCACTAGAAACAAATTGTCAAAGATATTCTTTCTTTTTAATTGTATCAAAGAACACATGTTAACTGTGTTGGAAATCTAATTTATTCATTGGATGATCCCATGACAGACTCCTGACAATCACATAATATTTTGAAATAAGTTAATACGTCTACAGAAAATACGTTATGACCACTGATCTATGTATAAATAGATTTAAGCCTTTACAATCGCCTGCGCTTAGTGTTACCATGCCCCCGTGTCAAAAAGCGTGCAAAACTCGTAAACATGATCACACTTCTATTGTTTTTACGAAGCTATACCAAGTGTGTTGATTCAAACACGTGACACATTCGTTATATGCATATTATTAAACTGATAGAAACCGGGACACGTTACAACCGAGCGAGATATCAGGCAGCGATATAAAACCAAGACAATTCCCGTGAGACCGTGACTAACACACATATCTGCCATTCACATAAACAAATGCATATTTCCGCTATTATAGTGAGAAATATATTTATCAAGTCAAAATATTTTAACTTTACATTAAAAAAAACTCAACCAACACAATATATGTTTTTATAGTGTGAATTTGCGTTATTTTTGAAAGTAAATGCTCTCTCAACCATTAAGTTTTTAAAACTCATAAACTGCAATTCCGTCTCCCCTCTCCCCCCCCCCCCGAAACGTGACAATGTACATATTCAGAGAATTGCAGTAATGGTATTGACTAGATGTGATTCGAGAAGGTGCTCCCTCTCCGGAAAGATCAGAAGAACGCGTGATCAGCAACTAACTGGGACACTGAGCTTATACACTTTTAGATGGCTGACGGCACGGCAAGCAGAGCATATATAGGAATGCCCCCAGTGCTGTGACACTTGTTCCTAGTAAAAAATCAAGAATCCTCAGAAATAAAAAAAATCATTTTCTTGTAAAATGTGACAATTAAGAATACATTATCACTGTATCAAAATATTTTTTCTTTTTTCCAAAAAGATGTATTCTTTACAATAAAACAAAATGAAATAATTTGACTAAACATTTGTTTTTAATCACAGAGTATTTTAATTACAAAAGTAAAAAATAAATGACAAAAAAAGTCGAATGAAGCACAAAAAAATACGTTTATGTGTAAGGGTGTAATACTAAAATTTAAGTAATTACAATTTCATGACAAAAAAGTCGAGTGAAGCACTTTCTAAGCAGCTCTCCTATACCCCCGTAATCCTCTCTCGAGGCGGTATGACATAGCAGGCGCCTACATCGAAAGCCACTCGGACGCTGAGTATAGCTCACCACTCAGCTGAGCACGTTTATGCTGTTAACATTCCGTACGACCGAAAACTTCACCCCGGTGACTTCGTCCTGTCTTAACATGTCATATGGGGAGGAACCAGCCTAGATCCCAAGCGGTACTGTGACGAGCGAGCTGACTCGACACTGGCTGAACCTTGACCCCGCGGTGGAGTCTAAGACATGTGAACGGACTGAAGACTGGTTCCCATAAACAAGTCAAGAGCCAACTTGTAGTTCCGCGGGGAACTTGAACCTGATACGGACATTATCCCTTAACATCCAAAAGTTTATGTGCCACACATTTTGTTCATCATGACAACAGTGAGGGAAGAATGTCGCGCATATTGCTTTCAAAAAACGTTTTTATAAATAGGAGAACGGGGAAAAGTTACATAAAATCTTTCAAAATAAATTTGAGTTGTTCATTTAAATGATATTGCCAATTGTCAGATCAAAATTTGTGTGTTTTGATGATTTATTAATATCTCATACTTATTACCACCCTTGATTTTGGAGTACATGTCCGGCTATGTCCCTTGGTAAATAAATGCTACTATCTTTAACTTCCGGTTCAAATAATGTTTTTGTTTTGCTCAATCAAGAACTCGTTGATCATAACAAATTAATTTCGTAGAAATTAAATATCTGTATTACTGAAACGGATTTAATTATTTCCATATTTACATCATGATTCGTTCAACCTTATATAATTCGACAATGAAGATCCAAAGCAAATTGCAATGAAACGAGAGACATGGAAAATCTTTGTAAAAAAGTAGGTACAACTTGGGACACAATTTTCAGAGTTGTGCTACATAATTACAAATAATATAGTTAGATAGCGCTTAATAAATGCAATTCAACGATACATCAAGCAAGTCTGTACGTAAACCCTGAAAAAAAGTTACGTATTTTTTTCGAATTAATTTCACATCAAAATAATTTACATGAAACATATAGGAAAATATAAATAAAACTTGTGACCACAAAACAATGTCAATGTTAATTTCTAACTTATTTAGTTAGTTATTTTCAATAATACAAGCCACAAACTATACATTTTTGTTTGTTTGTGAAGACAATACACTTCTGTTGATCCTATTTCTACAATTTTTCAGTGCACGCAGAACTAATTAATGTTAAAAATGACAGCAAATTAGCTTAGTGCCTAATTAAAATGAAAATAAATTATCAAATTCTTGAATATAACAGAAATTATATATATTTGTGCTGGCAAAGGCAAGACACATCTTTTGATCCTATTTCTATAACTTTAAGGTGCACACAGAACTACTTAATATTAAAAATGGCAGCAAATTAGCATAATGAAAATAAATGAAATTATCAAACTAATGAATATAATTCCAAACCTCTGAAATTATATATATATATATATATTTGTGTTGGCAAAAGCAAGACGCATCTTTTGATCCTATTTCTATAAATTTTATGTGCGACAGAACTAGTTAATACTAAAAATATCATAGTTAAATTAGCATAGTTAAAATGAATATAAATTATCAAACTATTGAATATAATTAAATACCACAAAAATTATATATATTTATGTTGGCAAAGGCAAGACGCATCTGTTGATCCTATTTCTTTTTCTTCTTCTGCAGCATTCATTCTCAAACTCCCACTGGATATCTCTTGTAACAGGAAAATGGTCCTACTAGATTTCCAGCAGGATGTAGTCCAGAGAATGGAAATGCGTTGTGTCACCGTTTTATTTGCGCCAATGGCCCGACACATCCATCTTTAGCGGCATCCTATTTATATAATTTTTAGGTCATGCAAAACTAATTAATATTAACAATGGCAGAAAATTAGCATAACTAAAATGAAAATAAATTATCAAATTATTGAATATAATTAAATACCACAGAAATTATATATATATTTGTGTTGGCAAATGCAGGACACATCTGTTGATCCTATTTCTATAATTTTTAGGTGCGCGCAGAACTAATTAATATGAAAATAAATTATCAAACTATTAAATATAATGAAATACCATAGTAATTATATATATTTGTGTTGGCAAAGGCAAAACGCATCTGTTGATCCTATTTCTATAATTTTTAGGTGCGCCCAGAACTAATTAATATTAAAAATGGCAGCAAATTAGCATAATTAAAATGATAATAAATTATCAAACTATTGAATATAATTAAATACCACAGAAATGATATATATTTGGGTTCAATACAAGAATCCGTGAGCAAATCATGTGACAACATACCAACATTTTAATTTCATATGCTATTGAACTATCTCGGAAACTTAAAAATGCGTAACTTAAATTGCCGATCTAGCGATTTGCGTGCAATGAACTCGCTATCCACCTCCCACTCAGTGTGCAGCACGCATGTCGAGTGGTCAGGGGCTCTCATCGCGCAATGTGTCGAATAGTGGATGCGTCTGTATATGCAACTTTTAGGAATTTCATTCCATCTATTTATGTTAGCTGTTTATTCCGTAGAAACCTGTCCACTGGTTCTTGTATTGTACCTATATTTTATTAGCATAGGCAAGACGCATCTGTTGATTCTATTTCTATAATTCTTAGGTGCGCACAGAACGAATTAATCTTAAAAATGGCAAAAAATTAGCATAATAAAAATGAAAATAAATTATCGAACTATTGAATATAATTAAATACCACATAAATTAAATATATTTGTGTTGGCAAAGGTAAGATCCTATTTCTACAATTTTTAAATTAAAAATTAAAATTAGCATAATAAAAATGAAAATAAATTATCAAACTTGAATATAATTAAATACCACAGAGATTATATATATATTTGTGTTAGCAAAGGTAAGATCCTATTTCTACAATTTTTTGGTGAGTGCAGAACTAATTAATATGAAACATGGCAGCAAATTAGCATATTGCTGCTAGAGTTTGATATGATGAGATATTGCTGCTAAAGTGCTGTCCATGAATTCATCAATAGGTTTTACCCTTCTCTCCCCACCAACCTGTAACCCCAAATATTTAGGAAACTATAGTCTTGCTTAATTATGTATTTTAAAAATTCACTCATCTGCCTTCTAGATCAACGTTTGTCTTAGCGTACATGACTTTCTTCTAGCTCACACACCTGTCTTCTAGTTGGTTGGTTGGTTGGTTGCTGATCCAACGGTCCATGGGCTCATGCCCTTTGACCCAATGCCATTGTGTGATATATGCATGTGTTTGTGAGTTGTTGTTTTGTTCCATATAATGTGTTCCATTTATCTGGCCCTGGAGGGAGAAGCATTTTTCTGATGTCATCCAGCACTGGACATTCAAAAAGGTGGTGGTCAACAGTTTCATATGGATGAGTGCACAGCTGGCACCCTGGAGTGTGTTGTGGTTGTATTCTGTTCAGGTGATTGTTAAGCTCTACATGTTGTGTGCGCAGTCGGAATATGTTACTCTGGTCTTTTCTTTCCAGGAGGTTTATATTGTCTTTAGGATTTGGGCTGGTCATATATTTATAGATTTCCCTCCCAGTGTTTCCCATGGCCCATCTGTTCATCCAATTTTCTTTGTTCACAGATTTCAGAATCATTTTAACTGTGTGCATTGTTGTTTCTGTATAAGGCTGTTCTTGTAGTGCTCCCCTCTTTGCTAGTCTGTCTGCCTTATCATTGCCAGGTGTGTTTGAGTGGCCAGGAATCCACTGCATAACTATGTTGACATCATATGATGTGAGCAGCTTCACAAATCTGTTTTCTAGCTCACACATATGTCTTCTAGTTCACACATATGTCTTCTAGCTCACACATCTGTCTTCTAGATCAACGTTTGACTTAGTGCACACAACTGTCTTCTAGCTCACACACCTGTCTTCTAGTTCACATGTCTTCTAGCTCACACATCTGTTTTCTAGTTCACACAACTATCTACTAGCTAAAAAAGGTGTGTTCTTTCTCAAAACAGGACACTGAAGCTTAAAATTGACTTATTCAAACTTAAAGAACAAAGTGGAGTCAGGAAAGCAACTATAGACAGACTGATTATCCAGTTGAATAAACATGTCCCTCAAAAACTTGGTAATGTTGTTGTCTCGCTTTTCATGTTTATTTGATCACATGAATATGTTGTTGTTGACATACTTGTCACACTGCAACTATTATATTTCATATACTATATATTCATCCAAGACTGGTAACATTACCTCTGTGTCTATGTGGACAGACAGCAGAACATATCCTGCAAGACTACATTTCATTAAACCAGTTCAAGGAGGAACACTGGCCCACAGAAGGAGATGGATATTCACAGAAAGCTGTTAATTAATTTGGCAGATCATCTGACCTAGTTGGCAGACCTATCATTGTACCCACTATATGTAGATTGCAGATTGTTCTGATGGCATGGGTCAAGTGTTAACAGAACATTGTAACTCAATAAGACAATCTATGGAACGGCCACCGATATAGAAAACAGTCAGTCAATTGATATTGGAGAGGTTGCAGACTTTCTTTGTGGTGTGGAGGAATTGGCTGCCATGCTTATCCGTGTGTATGTGTATATGCAATAGTGCCGTTCTTACTCATGGTTATTTGCTGTGTGTCTTGATAGAGGCTTTTTGGTTGAAACATCAGTTTGTGTGTTTTTTATTTGTGTTTCTAGTGATTAGCAAAACTTCATTGCATTGTTCCAAGCTTTGCCTGATGGATTTCAGTTTTACTGCAGTCAGTACATATTATCGATCTTATCCATGTGTGGTAATGTTGTACTACACAATCAATCAATCAATCAATCAATAAACCCATAACCCTTAAGGGTCGTAGGGGTACCACATTGGATGCTTCAGCACACAGAGTCCTCCAGCGAATTCTATCCTTAGTGATGCGGATGAGTGTGGAAATATCTAGCCCTGTCCATTCCTTGATGTTGTCTGTCCATGTCTTTATTTGCCCTCCTCTGCTTCTTCCACCCTCGACAGTTCCCTGCAGTATTGTTTTTTACAAGGAATCGTGCCTGCATACATGCCAGAACCATGCTAGTTTTTGTCGTTTCACTATTGAAAGCAATGGCTCCTGGACACCTGCACACATCTCTACTTTATTTCTTACGTCTTTATTTCTTATTTCTTACACATTGGTCTTATGTTCCCTATAGGAAATTCGTAGAATTCTTCTGTAGCATTTATACTTGAAAGCCTGTAATCTTCTCTCCATGTCCGCAGTGAGTGTCCAACTCTCACAACCATACAACACAACAGAAAGCACCAGCGACCTATACAGTTTGATTTTCACTCCATCACTGATGTTGCTTTTCCAAATCACAGTTAGCCTTGACAAGGACGCTAAAGCCATCTCCAGCCTTATTTTTAGTTCTGCTTTGCATTTACCATCGCTGCATATACTGGATCCGAGGTATTTGAAGGTATTCACCTCTTCAAGCTTGTGTCCATTCATCATGATATTAGTGTGGTTTTCAGTGTCTCTGCTGTTTACCAAGATTTTGCTCTTATCTGAATTGATTTCCATTCCGTACTTGCTGGTAACTTTTTCTAACTTTGATGTTAATTCTTGCAATGATTGTTCTGACCCAGCTATAAGATCAATATCATCAGCGAAATGCAAGTTGCAAATAGGGCAACCTCCGATCGATATAGACGTGTTGTAGTCATGTAATGTCTCTTGTATGATGTGCTCTAAGTATATGTTAAAAAGTACTGGGGACATTATGCATCCCTGTCGAACTCCCACAGTTGTTTTGAAGAACTCTCCAATTGTATTGTGTGACAAGACAGCACTATTTGCATTTTCGTACAGAGCTTCAATAATGTCTATAATTGTGATGTCAAAATTAAATTTCCTCAGTATGTGCCACAGACCATCATGCCAAATACGATCAAAGGCCTTTGTAAAGTCAATGAAGTTGTGGTATAGATCACGTTGGTGCTGAATATGTTTTTCGATTAGTGTTCGGATGTTAAATATTTGTTCAACAGTGCTTCTGTTTGCTCTGAAGTCAGCTTGTTCTTCTGCAATTATTTCTTCCGAACTTGTGTTTTATTCTGTTAAGTAGTATTTTGAGCATCACTTTACTGGGGTGTGTTATAAGGCTAATTGTTCTGTAATTTGTACACAGTTTCAAATTTCCTTTCTTGGGAATTGGTATTATTAGTGATTTTGTCCATTCAGTGGGCCATTGTTTTGTGTTCCATATATTTTGGCATATTTTGGTCATAATATTTACCACATTAATTCCCCAGTTTGAAAGATCCAAAGAACATGAGCATGAATGAACTTACGGCCTGCTTACTACACCTCAGCAGTACCACCAAAGAAACAGTACTGCAGTGGATCCCAGGTCACTGTGGCATACCTGGAAATTTAAAAGCTGATCTCCTGGCAAGGAAAGGGGGATCACTGGAACAAATAGAAAATGATAATACATACTATGAAAGTAAGACCATGTTAAAAGCAGAATATAAGAAAAAGTGGAAGCAAATGCACCCAACTGCAGAACCAAATGACCCCTACCACCAAATGTCACGCAAGGAACAAACCATCATTTTCAGACTACGAACTTGTCACAACAGACTGAGAAGTCACATGTTCCGAAAGCTGAAGATTGGTGAGACAGACCTGTGCAACTGTGGACTGAGCCCAGAGACTGCAGAACACATTCTTCATGTCTGTCAACTCTACCAAGAAGAGAGGGAGAAAATATGGCCTACTGAGACGGCACTGCTTCCAGACTTGAGGGGTTCCATGGATGACCTGAAGCGAATCACACAATTCATTGAAGCTATTGGTGCTGTAATCTGATATCTGACTGAAGAACGATGAAGAAGAAGAAGAAGAATTCCCCAGTATTTCAACAATTCTGCTGGAATGTTGTCTACACCAGGTGACTTCCCTCCTTTCAATGTTCGTATGGCCTCTTTTATTTCATCTACTAGAATTTCTGCATTTCCTATTTCTCTGTTGTTTAGTTCAGAATTCTGTAATATCGTGTAGTCAGGATTACACTTGCAGTTATACAGCTCCTTGCAATACTCTGTCCATCTTTTCACTATATCTGTTGTTTCATTGAGTATCTTTCCATGTTTGTCTTGTATTGTAGATATCTTTGGTCTATTTGGCTGTGTTATCTTTCTTAGAGTGTCGTATGCTACCTTACTGTTTCCGCGTTTAATACCTTCATTGATGGTTTCGCATTTTTCCTCTAGCCACACTTCTTGTGCTTGTTTCATTTTCCTTCTGATGTTTTTGTTTATTTTGCTATATTGCCCTGACATTTCAGGGGCCTCTTTCTTAATCTTTTTCATTTCCCTCCGTTCGTCACACAATTTTAGGATGTCATCTGTTACCCAAGGTTTGTGTGTTATTCTTCTTGTCCCTAGTATTTCTGTTGCTGATTCTAATAAAGTTCCTTTCATGGTTTCTGTGAGAGAGTTAACATCTTCATTTACAAGGTTTAGAGCTGCAAATTTTCCTCCCACTGTTGCCTCAAATATCTCTGCTATTTCTGGATCTTTCAATTTTTCTAAATTAAATCTTAATCGTGTGCATTTGTTTTGCGTATGATTCTTTTTAAGCTTAATTTTGATTGTCAATAGAACCATATCATGGTCACTACCGATGTCTGCTCCTGGAAAAGTTATTGTTTGTGCTTTGTTTATGCTGGACTTGAATTTTCTCGGTGTAAGAATGAAATCAATTTGATTATGTATGTCTGCTTTTGGAGCATGACACGTTGTTCTTCTGGAAAGCTTGTGTGGGAATAATGTATTTGCAAGAGTAAATTTAAATTTATTGGCAAAATCCAATAGTCTTAGTCCTCGTTCATTCGTTTCACCTGTACTACACATACATGATTGATGAATACAGACAAAATCTTGACAAATAATGGAGAAAATGGAACAATGGAAAAGCAGACCTTTAAATAAATCATCTGATATCAAATAAAGCCGGGAAGGATGATATTGTGTTTCCAAATGGATCTCTTCGTGGTGGTGAGAAATATGTTCCTTTCATGACACAGTCGGCACATAGGACAAAGGTTTTGATTCTCCATGTGTTGTGGTCTGCTGCCTGCAGTTTTAGTTCTTGTATGGTCCTGCAACCTGTTATTTCCCCTTCTTTAAGCATGGTGTTTTTTAGGTTTGCTTTACGCCTTTCTCATTTTATTTTACCCACAGGCATCCATGTAAGGGCTTGTTGGTTTATTCTCTTTTCATCTAGTCTTAAAACATAAGCCAGGTATTTCCATCTGCGTTTTCTTATGACGTTTGAAACATATTCTTGGTGTGCTTTCTTTCTTAAATCACTATTTGTGACGAAATCGCTCCATTTTATGTTCATCAGTTTCCGTAGACATTTGTTTTCGAAGCTGTTTAATTTTTGATCTGTTGCTTAAGTTGATTTCCAGCTTTCTCTTTCATATGTTAATACTGAGACAATATAGGAGTTGAATAGCTTTAGCTTTGTGTTTCTTCCTAGATCTTTTGACTTTCAGATATTAGTTAGTTTGGTAAATGTGCTAGCTGCAACTGCTATGCATGTATTTATTCCTTTCATTGAGTCTCCATCAACACATTTTTGTTGGAGACTTTTTCCAGTATTTGGTTGTTTACTGAGATGTTATTTGTTGAACTGGTAAGTCCCGTGACTTTTTATTTATCTGAAAATATGAGAAAAATCTGGCTTGGGGTTTATTATAACTATTGGTATTGAGAGTTCTCACGGAGCACAATAGGAAATACAGAATAATTGCTTCAATTATGATGATTGGGGTTAAAGTCAATACTATAAGTCTTTAATGCTTCATGGTTTACGACTTGTCTGTGATAGCTGCTCCTTTTGACAATATGTGAATGAACAAAATATTCAGAACATCCATTGTCAAAACTATAACTATATCTAAACTTCTGGGTATCACATTGATCTATTGCCCTGGGTGTGCTGATATTCGCAGTAATAAGAAAGCAGACAGACTTGTATCTGTGAATTTAAGATAAACACATGATGTACTGAAGTTTGTGGTCACTTGCTGGAGTGGACACTGGGATAGATGAGGTATCCAGGAGGTATCCATGCTGCATCCATGGCAATTCAGTATCTTCTTCTTCTTCGTTCATTCTCAAACTCCTCCAAATTAGCAGGATGTAGTCCAGAGAACGGAATGTCTTGTGTCATGGTTTACAGCAATGATGCAATATCTGCGCCTTTTGGTCTGAAACATATGACTTTAGCATAGCTTTGGGTCATGTTGACCCTATATAGAATGGGGCAGCCAACTCCATCCCATAATCTCCTTAGTCGCCTCTTATGACATGCATGGAAGGTAAATAGTGTTGCTGTTCTTTACTTCCCTCTCAGACCTCGGTAACACATGGTCGGCAATTCAATATTATTTATGGTATAAATAGAACTGTGAACACGTCGAGTAGAATTAAGAGTGTTTATCCAGCTAGCTAGCCATGGGGACTATCAGCATGCATATTCTTTGACATCTTCTCATGGAGATGGAGAAATGTGGGTTTGCCTTGAAGTACAATAACATGGATTAACCAATAGCTTCTTTAATGTGATGTTTCTTTAGCAGAACATCATCAAGCATGGCTACTATCTGCTCTATGCAACCATCATAGTTTCTCCAGTGTCATATTAAGGAGGCCCTTTTCATCTGCGTTCTTTTTCAAACTCCTTCAAATTAACAGGATGTAGACGGGAAAATTAAATGCACTGTGTCATGGCTTGCAGCTTGGCTGTGATATCGTGGCCATTGGCCCTGACACATTTGACTTTAGCATGGTTTCTGTGTCATTTGACCCTGTAAGGGATGTGACAGCCAACTCCTCCCCCTAAAAGCCTGAGTCACCTCTTACAACATGCATGACATGTAAAAGTTTCACTATTATTTTCTCCCCTTTCAGGCCGGGCAACAAGGGCGAAGAAGGTCCGCAGCCAGAATCTTTTTTGCCTATTCATTTATTACTACGGATTAACTGTCTGTCAATATTTGATGTAAGTAAAACTGAAACTCTACATCTTTTGAAATGTTTGATCTCTTCTATTCTATGCCCCTTTTTGTATCATTAAAGTAAATGTTAAATGTCTGCAATGAATAAATCATCAATCCACAGACAAAAGTCCACAAGTAAAAAGTACAAAGAGGAGTTTATTGGAAGTCGCAGAAGCTCAAATTAAAGGTAGTAACATTATCAGTGTATTTGTCGTCCTCTATTTTGTTATATTTCTTATACTATATATTCATCCAAGACTGGTAACATTACCTCTGCATCCATGTGGGCAGACAACGGAACATATCCTGCAAGACTGCATTTCACTAAATCAGTTAAAGGAGAAACGCTGGCCTATAGAGACGGATAATTTTGGTAGACGATCTGACCGAGTTGGCAGATTTTTTTTTTTCACCTTTTGATACAGACCACAGAGTTTGATTAATCCATTTGCTTGGAGTATTTTCTAGTGCTCTTTGGGCACCCTTCTTCTGTGTTCGTTCTTAAACTCCTGCATATTAGCAGGATGTAATCCGGAGACTGCATGATCATCCTGTCATGTTCTGTCATAGTCGATAATGACGATTTGGGATCATCTGTAAAAGGTAACGGTAATATGAGTTATGAACCAGTGTCATAACACATGGTTTCCCATAAGTGCTCAGCTGTCTAGTCAGTGGTTGACCAGAAACCCCCATCAAAGATGGATGTGCCGTATTATTAGTGTAAATAAAATGGCGACGCAACGCAGAGAATTTCTATTCTCTGGACTAAATTCTGCTGGAAATCTAGTAGGACCATTGTTCTACTGCAAGAGATATCCATTGGAGTTTTGGAATGAACGCTGAAGAAAAAGACCAGAAACTGCCTGAAGAAGGTCCTCGACAACACTTGCTAAATTAATATGGCACCTTCCCAGAGTTTGAGCCCTGGTATCCAACTTTCTCATGTCTAGTTTAACCATGGGAGTAATTTTTATTTAAACCACGAATAATGAATGGACCCATGTGACGTCAGTGACCCACAAAGCTGTACTAAATTTGGTTTGTTGTGCTGAAAGGAGCAGATATCTCAGACAGCTGTAAACCTTGATTTGGCAGATTCTGTTCTCCAGAACATCCTGCTAGTTTACAAGAGTTTGAGAATGAATGCAGAAGAAGAAGTAACGGTTCATGTCTGGAACATGTGCCTACCAATATTTACAGAGCTCATAGTTTTTAAAGAATTGTCTGGTCATAATTTTTTAATAGTTTGTGACATTGCAGAATGCAATTATTTAGTAGTTTGAAGCCAGGGAAATAATTAACGAAAATAGGAAGAACACAGTTTTTTAAACACAGTAGGAGGGGGTAGGGATAGGAATTAGAATTAGTTGTAGGTAAAGGTAGGCCCCATGGCAGCCGCCTGATGTCACTGATGAATATAACTTCATGCACTAAGCCACAGCAGCTATTATTTGTGGTGGCCAGTTCCTTTTCTTACTGTCTTTACCTCCCCTAACTCATGCGTCAGGTACCCTATTACAGCTGAGTCGACAGGAGGAGTGGTCGTGTCCAGCGAGAAATCACAACGGGAATTTTTGTTTGTCCGGACAAGGTTTCGAACCTGGTATGCTGTAATCCAGTGATAGCAAGCAAACTCACTATCAACTAGGCTACTGTGCTCCTCAAAATTAGTTTTAACACTGCGCCTAACACCTCTCCCCTCCAAACTCTAGTATTATCCCTTCTCATTAAATCATGGCATAATTTCACTAACATAAGCCATTTTTGTTATTTTGGTGCTCTGCAAGTGATGTAAAATTATTGACTACATGAAAACTGTGTACACCATAACAAACTTTCAATGAACCTGTGCATAATTTCTGAGTTCATTCTATTTTCTGCTTATAGATGATCTATTACATAGGCACGCGTTCCAGACAATGACAGACATGACATTATTCTATTGATCTGCTGATGCTCAAACGGGGATCAAAGTATAGCAACCTTGTGACCTGCTGTGCATGTTGTAAGAGACTGCTAAGGAGCTTTAGGGGTGTACTTTTCTATCCTTTTACATGGGTCAAAGTGACCATAAAGCCATGTCAAAGAATGAGTCTAGAGAACTGAGTTCATTATGTGTGGTTTACAGCTTATCTGTGATGTCTTTTCTTTCGGTGACGCATTCCAACTTCAGAATGACTTCTGGGTTACTTTAGTATTCTATGGGATGGGTCAAGCCAACCCCAAATTTCCTTATTTATCTTTAACAACATACATGACAGGTCATAGTTTTGCTATTCTGCGCAATACTTTAAGATCCCGTCAACATACTGGGGACGACTAAATCTTCATATCCATGACAAGGGGCTGGCTGTGATGTGTACTGACCCAAATAAAACATTAATTAAAGTCTATATTATTAATTTGAAGATTTGTCACAACTTTCTAATTTTCAGGGGGATCTCCCTAGTATAATGGGGTTAAGCTGTTCGCCTTAATTCAAGAGGTCGTCATTTTGTGTATAAAGTGGATTTTTTCAGAGATCCCTGTGGGTTATCACTTGAAGCTATGGAGTTACGTGCTATGATTGGTACTCTTGGCAGGCAGCATACCACTTTGTTGAGAATGATGAGTATATATGGGAAACCAAGTACAGTGAAGTCAATCCTCTACAACTTTTGAATCCTTTTTTTTAACTTTCCTAATTTTCAGATGATGAGAGATAAAAAAGACAGAAAGTAGAACAGACTGCAGATAAGCATCAACAAATGACTTCAGTAGTGGAATATGAAGAGTGGAAAAGATAAATATTAGCTAGAGCTGCTGAAACCTCTTGATGCTTTACTAATTCTACTGCCCATGAATGGAAACAATCAGGTGTTCATGATTGGGGTGCCAAAGAGGGAGTTTTAGTGGTGTACTTTGCTGTCCTATTACATGGGTCCTCCAATTGTGTTGTTAAATGTTGTGGGTGAAGTTGGAGTTGTCAGACTTTGACTATTGTCAGCATGTGTCTCTTTAAGGTTTCTTTGATTGTCTCTATCCATCTAATTCTTGATCTTCCTTGTTCCTTGTAGCCCAATCTTCAGCTGTTGTATGCACAAAGTGCTGGTTGCTTTGGTTCCATTCTAATGATGTGACTAAACCACCTTGTTTGCTGTCTCTCAATGTAGTCTTGAGATGGTTTCTATTTCTTCTCTGATATCTTCATTTCTCCGTTGGTCTCAATGTTTGATATTTTTAACTTTTTTGAAACATCTCATTTCACGCATATGTATTGTTAAAACCATACCTTGCAAGGTGATTTGGTGCCACTAGAATGGGCCTGGTTCGATTCCCATTAGTCTCAAGAAATTTCACCTCGCTGGGGGACTGTGTGCTAAAGATTTCAATGTGGTACCCTTATGACCCTGATGGGTGCAGGTTTATAGATAGAATAGATATTTAATGTAAATAAAATTGTTGAAGATTATATGAAGTATTTTGTCATTTTTTAAAACCATAATGAATGACACAATTATATCAAAGAATGATTGTTCAGATTTAGAGACATGTCTCAGAAATAAGAGATTTCTTCTACATCAATCGCTCTGATTCTGAAATATTTTTGAGTCATGACCCCATTTTATAGAAACAAACTGATCTGCGATCCCATTTTACGAAACAAAGTTACCCTCTACCTAAATACATTAAAACAAGGTCTTGATATAGTTAGAAGAAAACATACAAAATTACGGCTTTTTGCGTCTTTACAGATCGTCGAAAATCTGGCCAGTGCAAAATTTCATATGAACAAGGAGACCCTCAAATTAATTAAATTGCCAAAATGCATAGTTTCTATGTTTCACACGATTTCTTTCCTAGGCAAGTTTTATTGGTTTGTTGGTTGGTTGCTGATCCAGCGGTCCATGGGCTCATACCCTTTGACCCAATGCCATTGTGTGATATATGCATGTGTTTGTGAGCTGTTGTTTTGTTCCAAATAATGTGTTCCATTTATCTCGCCCTGGAGGGAGAAGCATTTTCCTGATGTCATCCAGTGCTGTGCATTTAAAAAAGTTGCGGTCAACATTTTCATAGGGATGAGTGGACAGCCGGCACTCTGGATTGTGTGTTGTGGTTGTATTCTGTTCAGGTGATTGTTAAGCTGTACATGTTGTGTGGTGTGCAGTTGGAAGATGATACTCTGGTCATTTCTTCCCAGGAGGTTGATGTTATCTTTAGGATTTGGGCTGGTCATATATTTATAGATTTCCCTCCCAGTGTTTCCCGTAGCCCATCTGTTCATCCAATTTTCTTTAGTCAAAGATTTCAGCATCATTTTAACTGTGTGCATGGTTGTTTATGTATATGGCTGTTCTTGTTGAGCTCCCATCTTTGCTAGTCTATCTGCCTTGTCATTGCCAGGTGTGTTTGAGTGGCCAGATATCCACTGCATAACAATGTAAGTAGCTGGTTGGCATGGTGATATATTTCCACCAGCTGAGGCTTACAATGTCCATCACATTCTAGTGCTTGAAGAGTGAACATAGAATCTGTGAAAATAACAATGTTTTGAACTTTTGATGGAAAGGCATCAAATATGGTCTTCAGGTGGTACAATGCAACTTCTAGTGCTGTTATTTCGGCTTCATAGTTAGAATATATCTCCCCACAGGCATCAAACAACTCATCAGATGTTTTGTCTGGATATTCTATATAGACACCATAACCTGCTTTGATGGTGGCTTTGAAAGCAGACCCATCAGTATAGGCATGAATCCATTGTTCTGGGTAGGTGTCTATTGTTTTCTGTGTTGCTTTCGTAAGACTTACTGGGTCGGAACTTTTCAGTGCATTATTTCTTAATTGTGTCTTGATTTCCGGCAATTAAAAACCTGCATGTGGTGATAAACATTTTTCTACTCTTTACTACTTGTTCTTGTCTCTTGTCTGGGAGGTGATAGCTGCCTTTAATTTCATCGACATGGCTCAGGACTGACATTTGTTTTATTCTGTGGTTTGGTTGCCAGTTTTCTACAAGTTGTTTACAAGTTGTTTCTACAAATGTAGAACCCTTTGAGATGTGGAGAGATATGGCTTCAATGGAGGCTTATGAAAGAAGCTAAAAAATGAACAAAGACCACCCAAATAAATAAGCCAGGTTTATTAAGATGCTGCTTTATACATTTTTACTTGGAGGCTTTGAATGATAGTTTAAACAAGAAAACAAGATCAGCCTTTTGATATAAATGTTGAAAATGTTTTGTGTATTGTAATTTGTAGGTTTTCTTGTTTACACACCATAACACCCTAGTTTTAGTGATAGTTCGTCGTGTCTAAGTGGACCATTCTAAAAACATGTGTTTTACATAAGTACATTTTTAGAATAGGCAAAAATAGGCAAAAAATTGCCAAATATTTCGTTTTTTGCATTCGTTCTCAAAATCGATTGGTAGAATGTAGTCTAGAGAACGGAATGCATGTGTCATGGTCTAGAGCCTTTTTGAGATATCTGCACCATTCGGCCTGTCATATTCAACTTAATCATGAGACAGATATTTAAAATGGCAACCCTGTGAAAGAGATAGAAACCTTGTGAAAGAGATGGCAACCCTGTGAAAGAGATGACAACCATGTGAATGAGATGGCAGCCACGTGAAAGAGATAGAAACCTCGTTAAAGAGATAGAAACCCTGTGAAAGAGATGGAAACCCTGTGAAAGAGATGGAAACCCTGTGAAAGAGATGGAAACTCTGTGAAAGAGATAGAAATCTCATGAAAGAGATAGAAACTCTGTGAAAGAGATGGACACCCTGTGAAAGAGATGGAAACCCTGTGAAAGAGATGGAAACCCTGTGAAAGAGATAGAAACCTCGTGAAAGAGATAGAAACCCTGTGAAATAGATAGAAACCATATGAAAGAGATAGAAACTCTGTGAAAGAGATAGAAACCTCGTGAAAGAGATAGAAACTCTGTGAAAGAGATAGAAACCTCGTGAAAGAGATAGAAACCCTGTGAAAGAGATAGAAACCCTGTGAAAGAGATAGAAACCTCGTGAAAGAGATAGACATCCTGTGAAAGAGATGGAAACCCCGTGAAAGAGATGGAAACCCTGTGAAAGAGATAGAAACCTCGTGAAAGAGATAGAAACCTCGTGAAAGAGATAGACACCCTGTGAAAGAGATGGAAACCCTGTGAAAGAGATAGAAACCTCGTGAAAGAGATAGAAACCTCGTGAAAGAGATAGAAACATCGTGAAAGAGATGGAAACCCTGTGAAAGAGATGGAAACCATGTGAAAGAGATAGAAACCTCGTGAAAGAGATGGAAACCCTGTGAAAGAGATGGAAACCCTGTGAAAGAGATAGAAAACCTCGTGAAAGAGATGGAAACCCTGTGAAAGAGATAGAAACCATATGAAAGAGATAGAAACATCGTGAAAGAGATAGAAACATCGTGAAAGAGATAGAAGTTGGAAATCCGTTGCAGTCAACGCTTGAAAATTAGACTTGAAATAGCCACGGCTGCAATGCCTAGATTAAATACCATATGGGAGAGCAGAATAAGTACATCAGTGAAGATACGTCTGGGTACCATTGTATGCCATATGTACCATTATAGGTCATGTCGTGGTGTGAGACTCGGAATTGGGCGAGGGGTTCACGCTGTCGGTGAACGACACCTCGGCTAAGAAGACGAAAGAGCCATGGTCCAACTCTTCTCGCGGATGAGAAAAGGTTCAGCATCCGATGGGCATAGGCACAGAACGTCGAATTGCATGAGGCAGGTTCACAGACGGCAGAACACCTCGTGCGAGATAGAGGTGAATGACAATCGTCTTGGCGAAGAGTCACTACGCACCCACGTGACCGTCGACAGATAGGCAGGCTGTCACGGGCTAAGGAAGCCTACTACCCGAATTAAAGGCATGACAATAACGAATGTGCTGGGCCTCGGATGTCTAGACCACAAAGTGAGCCAATCGAGATACAAATAACACAGTTCAACTGTGGAACTTGTGGCACAGCGTACTTCGCTCTCACGATTATCCGGAGAAATCTCACGATTTATTCGTTGTGGTTATAAGAGAATGAACGCAGAAGAAGAAGAATAGGACATGCATACCATATGTACTATTATAGACTTATAAATCTAAAAAGAAATACATTTTCTATTTGTATGGGTACACAGATTTCTAGTTAAGATGTTGAGAAGAATATGCTATGTAATATGTCACTGTTATTAGAAGCGCTGAAGAGAGTTTCATGGCTAGGCCTATATCAATCAATAAACCGTAACCCTTCACGGTCGTAGGGGTGTCATATTGGTTGCTTCAGTATACAGAGTCCTCCAGCGAATTATATCCTCAGTGATGCGGATGAGTGTGGAAATATATTGTCCTGTCCATTCCTTGATTTTGTCTGTCCATGCCTTTATTTTCCCTCCTCTGTTTCTGCCCCCCCCCCCCCTTTCGACAGTTCCCTGTAGTATTGTTTTTGACAAGGAATCATGTCTGCATACATGTCCGAACCATGCTAGTTTTCGTCGTTTCACTATTGAAAGCAATGGTTCCTGAACTCCTGCACACATCTCTACTTTATTTCTTACGTACACATTGGTCTTATGTTCCCTATAGGGAATTCGTCTGTAGCATTTCTACTCGAAAGCATGTAATCTTCTCAGGCCTATATAGGGACCTACCACTGACTCTAAAATATTTATGCTTTGTTTGGCAATAAATAAACAGGATAGTGGAAAAATTAGAGGCAACAGTGATGTGATTATATAGAGGAAAGTGTTGACAAGACATAGAGGATTTATTTAATTGTAGTTGGATTATCCCATATGTACTCCATCCTTCTCAACAAAGCGATACGAGCCAGCCGAGAGTATCATTCATAACACGTAATTAAGCAGCTTTAAGCTAAAGATTGCTATAATTCATAGGTATGTAGGTTAATGAGTTTGCCCCTCTTTTGGAGAGGCATGCACCTTTCAACCAGCAGACAAAGTCCAATTAGGCTATATCAGGACACAATCTATAATTCAGAAGTGGGAGATTGGAGGCAACAGAGATGTGGTTCTACAGAAGAATGCTGAGAATACCATGGACTGCCAGAAAAACTAATTTAGATGTGTTAAAAGAGTTAAATGCGAAACGGACCTTAATCAAGAATATAAGAAAAAGGCAATCTTCTTTTTTTGGCCACTTCATGAGACAGGCAGGTTTAGAAAACATAATCACAACAGGCAAGATTGAAGGCACCAGAGACAGAGGGCGACAACGTGAGAAAATATTAGACAGTTTGACAACCTGGCACGGCAAAGAAACAACAACGACTTTGATACATAATACTGTGGATAGAGAGCTGTGGAGAGCCATGACCGCCTACGCCACCCGGCATGGCACCTGATGATGATGATGAATCTATAATTCACGGGGGTTTCCGCCATCTTTGTTAGCATATTCTTCCCCGTGTCCTTGAGTGATGGGCGTGCCGAGGGGGTTGCGGTCGCACCGTGCATCTAAATGCCCCTCAGATAATGAAAACATTGAAATGTGATTTAAGTGCCTTTGACGTGCCAAAGTTGATGCCCCGCAGGTCATATACCATATCGTCGACCTGTTTTGCAAAGCAGCACCACTAGGAAGGTGTATCAACCCTGAGTTTAATTCAACTGTCACCGTCCCCAACACGGCTTGTACATAAGAAATTATGTTTGGTACCTATGAACACGAAGAGTAGTAATGGATTAGTTTTCCTATACTTCTTCTTCTTCAGCGTTCATTCTCAAACTCCCACTGGATCTCTGTCCTACTAAATTTCCAGCAGGATGTGGTCCAGAGAATGGAAATGCGTTGTGTCGCCGTTTTATTTGCACCAATGGTCTGACACATCTGTCTTCGGCGGGTTTTCCTATACAAGGAATAGTTAGTTGGCTGCGAAGCGCCTCGTTGGAAGAAAGATGCATATTGGGTGACCCAGGCAACCTATAAACTCGTCTCGTGACATTTACCCCCCCCCCTTCTGAGTAAAAGGCTCCACCCATAGGCGTTGCACTAAGCCGAAATACAATTACAGGATTATTCGGGGTATCTTTCTTATAGTGAACAGAATCACATGATTCCCCTTGACAAACAGCTGATATGACAATGGGAGGTGGGTCAATCACCAAATAAGACCAAACATCAGAATTATAATAAAGCAGAGTCCGTTTTTAACGCGATTTCGATTATAGATCTGCCGCGGTTACCTTACGTTACTCTTATGCAGGGCCGCCCCTAACAATTGAGGGGCCCAATGCGAAACGGATTGCGCGGGGCCCAGTCTGGGTAGGGAAGAGTATAATAAAATAAATTCTAGTATGAATTTATGGACCTATGAAGTGCGGGGCCCACTGCGGCCGCATAGGTTGCAATGGCCTAAGACCGACCCTGCTCTTATGGTGAGGTACACCGCTTACAACTATGGACGTAAGTACAATTTTGTTGTATCAGAGCTTTACAAGCATAAAAATAGTGGATGTCGCGGTTCTGGTAATCCAGCCACCACGACCTACGGGATTTTATTTATACTGACCTGTTCGATGGAAAATATGTATATATTGTGTCACCATGCCAACGCCAAACAAAATTCACGGAAATAACCCAAACACGCGACGCAAAAATGGTGATTCTGCTTTGTTTGGATTCTGCTGTTAGGTCTTATCTGGCGCGATTTGTCTCGCGTTGACAGTAACGACAGAGAAATTTACAAATATAGAAATTCATTCATTCATTCATTTTCCTTCAGCGCTGAAGTTAGCGCATAGGGCAGAAGTCAGATCTCTCCAATTATGTATGTTCAAAGCTATTCTGTGCAGTTCTTGAATAGTATAGATATTGATTGTTTTAATTTCTTTAAGTATTGTTCTTCTGAGTGTTTCTTTTGGTCTACCACTGACTTTTTTGCCAGTAGGTATCCATTCATGATATTGATGGTAAATTCTAAATATAGAAATTGGCTAAGGCACAAATGTAATGTTTCCGGATTTAACCACAAAAGTTTTGTAAAATATAAAAAATATATTCCTAGAAAAATAGTTGGAGATTACAATATGAGATATGCCGACGATCCTTCTTCTTCATCTGAGATCGTTCTCAAACTCCCGAAGATTAGCAGGATGCAGTCCAGATAGAGGAATACGTAATGTCATAGCTTACAGCTAAGAACTGATATCCGTGGCTTCCAGCATGACATATCCGACTTCAGCATGACTTCTGCGTCACTTTGGCCATTTATGGAACGAGTTAGTTAACTCCACCCCATAACCTCCTTAGTCTACGACTTTCATGGAAGGTAAACGTTTGTGCTGTGCGTTATTCATTTTCTGGCCCTGTCAACACACATGCAGAATGTTGAATAGATAATAAGTAACACACATTTAAAAGAGTTTTAAGACATGTGCGGTTCACAGTCCGAAAGGGGAGTAAAGAATGCCAACATTGTTTAGCTTTCATGTAAGAACTGACTAAGGATGTTTTGTGTTGGGGTTGTCTTTCGCATTCCATGGAGGATCAACGTGACTCAGAAGCCTTTATAAAATCGGATGTGTCTGCCCGTAGGCGCAGATATTTCAGTTAAGCTGCAAACCATGACATTACGGATTTTTTTTCGGACTACATCCTTCTAATCTGCAGGAGTTTGAGAATGAACGCAGAAGAATAAGGATTATTCAGACGGACATGCCTCCCATTGTTGTGGAGACAAGCTATATATTCCCGTGGCGTGATACCATGGTTGATCTTACACCTCTCGGTCTGGTATCTTCGACTTCAGCGCCAATGTTTGCTGTGGCAGGACTGTGGTCCCGCTCGATGTCAAGGATGGCCCAACCAATCTTAGTGTCCACACTCTGTTGGCTGGACTAAACCATGACCGTTCTCCGGTATAAAGACCAGTGTACTGACGCCCAATCTTAGTGTCCAGCTTCTGCTGGCTGGACTAAGCCATGATGGGTTCCCTTATAAAGACATCTGTACTGATGAAATAAAAGGCCGATTTTGATTAATTCCGTGTTTTTATTTGTGGGCCTTGGCTATTTTTGGCAGGCGACCCCATGCATATAAATAGTGACCAACAAACCACAATAATAAAAAACATAACGAATTAAGTTATGTTCTGCTGAAGCTCGACTAAGCCCCATCCACACTTATTGATGGCGACCTCCGGTTGAATTACTGACAAAACATTTACCAAAACAAGACAAGGCGACCTACTGTGTGACCCATTTGTATAATAAATATTTGTCTTTTTCTCCTCCTGTCCCCTATCAGTCCCACCATTTTCTTAGCTCGCTTGTCAATCTATTTTTAGACATGATAGCGTCTCGCGCTGGTGTCAGAAGCAGTCACTTGCAGACAGCGGAAAGTTGGGAATAAAGCAACAAATAAGCAGGGAAGAAAGCAAGGAACCCCACATTCGACATGATTTTGTGAACCTTGAATGTTTTCTTTGAGTAGTGTATACTTTGTCTCAAACTTGTGTGTGTTGTAGAATGGGTCAAATTTGGAGCGAGTCGTGAAACTTTACCCAAGCGTGACACAGTGTCTATACAGTGTTGGCGGTAACATGTAGAATTTAGTAGTCAAGATATCCTAGCCATTTGTTGACGGATTTACTCGTTAAGTCTTATTCTAATATTGATTTTCAAGACACTTTTTGTTCCGATGATGTGCTGTGGAATAGGGTATTTATATATAAACAGGTTTTTATTAATTTATTCGTAATTATTAAAATGTTAACGAATTAACGCGAAATGTGGCGGCGGATAGAGGTTCACGTTGTATCGGTTTGAAGTTGATTTTTTGATCGAAGTGCTGGATCAGAGAGGGAAGTCATAACACACTTTGTTTAAAATTGACAATTTGATGTGAGGGAACTAAGACACAGTGTTATGTTGTCATTTTGATGTGTTGGATTGAAACGGATTAGACTTATTACGATTCGGTTGTGTTGGTGTGGAGGAGATTAAGACTTGAAACTTTGATGTGTGGATTGAAATAAGACAATGTGGATTGTGGTGTTAAATGGACATTTGAGTGCGTTAGATTAGAGGAAATTAAAACTTAAATTGATGTTTCAGTGTGCTAGATTAGAAGGGAAGTAGAACACGCTGTGTTCGAGTTAGGCTAGTGTATTAAACAGTTTGTTAATGTGTGTTGAAAATGTCCTTTGATGACGATTTTGCTGAATGCGATGGAATCGATTTCAAATGGATGCGAAATGATTACGATTCTGGCACAGATGAGGAGGACCGCAACGATCGAGATGGGTAAGTTTATAATTATAACACAAAAGTTGTGTTTTATTGTTATAGGTCTGTTTGTTGTCATGTAGAAATAGTTGGGATTATATTACGGAGGTCGTGGTTAGCAGAACCGAGATCTTCACTATTTTTGATGGTTGTAAATCTCTGATATAACCAAAGTGGACAAACGTCTGCGGTTGAAAGCATCGTACCTCACAGTAAGAGGAACATTTTACGTAGGACTAACCAATTTAGGCCTAGCCTATATAAATATTTGCTGTAGTTCCTACTTTTGAATTTATTTTTGTGAAAGCTTAATGTTAATTTTGATGTATCCCTGATGATTTTGTAATAGTTTCATTACTTTACTGTTTGTTCGCTACTGGTGGTCTTTTATTTTCTTGAAAAAGACCTAAAGGTTGAAACGTTGAAATTGACTTCTTTACTGTTATTTGTATTTTTGGCGATTTTTTCGTATCATTACCCTAGACTGATATAATATGTGCTTCCATTGTAAATGGTATCAACCTTGTGTGTTCTACTAAGTGCGTAGGTGCTAATGTATTCAGAACAGAATGCGTTGAATTTCGGTGTGGCTGATATATATCTGCGCCTTCTAGAATAGTACATCCGATTTCAGGATGGCTTTATGGTTACTTTAGTCTTTGGAAGGCGTTAGCTAACTCTACTTTTACCATTTATCAGTCATGACAAGTATGAATTGCTATTCTTTGCTCCCATTTGAGGCCGCGGGCATCACATGGGCGCCGCAGAACCAAAACTGGAAGTGAAGCTGTTAGGTATCAGCGATGACCGGCTGACGACTGAATTCATTGTTTGTTTGTTGAGTAGTGGATTCGACTAGGCCATCTCGGGATGCCTAGTCACGTCACTTTCAACCTAGTCCTAAGAAGGACTTTTTGGTTATATCGCGACGCTGGGTGCTGACAGGGAACTGACGAAAAGTTCTTTAGTCTTGGCGAAAAGTCGAAAAGGCTGTCGAAAGTTTTGCTGAAGCTTGTTTACAATCTCGGGACGTGCTGCGGATAAGAAGAGTCTTTTCTCTCTTGGAAGTTTCCAAGTCCACAGCAGGTTCCCACCTCAGCTGGAGATCGTCCGATCCTTGCTACCTTAGCCAGATTTCTCTGTTGCCCAGGGTGCTCTGCGGGGAGGCGTAGCAAGGTCTGAACCAGTATGAGTCCTGGTCCTGGCGAGCGAAGCGAGCACAGGTGCTCGCTTCAACGTCTCTGCACCCCTAAGACTGAATTCATGAATGCAAACCAGCTACATAGACTCTACTGAGCATAGGAAACGGATGGTAGGAGAATTCATGACCAACACACGACTGTCCACGCGTCCGTATGAAACTGTTTATCATGATATTTTAGAATGTTCAGTGATGGACGTTAATCGAAGAGTGCTGACATTTCAATGTAGTTAATGGAACACACTATATCAAACAATACAATCGCTCACAAACACATGCATATATTATACAATGATATTTGGCCAAAGGACAGGGACATGCGAGTCTTTGGACCAGTCATCAAACAATCGAATGGATGAAGGAACTGACATCATAAAGATTGTTAGAACATATATCATTCATCCGTTGCTGAAATTAAACAGAGCAGTGATATGGTTGTAAACATTCAAAAAACAAAATCCACGATAATCAGCAAAGACACAGAAGAACAGGAGGTAAACATACACATACAGTGAAACTACAACAAGTAAAACAGTATCAATATCTTGGACACATAGTCACAAATGATGGCAGATGTGAAACAGAAGTTAAAAGGATAATAGGAATGGCTAAAAGTACCTTCAATGACATGAGGAAATTATTAATATTTAAACAAGTTAAAAATGAGAATTATAAAATGCTACATCTATTCCATATTAATGTATGGCTCAGAAACATGGACACTAAATAAACAATTAGAAGACAAAATTGATGCCTTTGAGATGTGGGTATATAGAAGAATAGGGAGAACATAATGGAAAGAGAAGAAAACAAATAAAGAGGTGCTAAAGACACTTAATATGAAGAAAGAACTATTAAGAGAAAATAAAGATCAGGCAAATTAAATACTTTGGACACATTAAAAGACATGACACCCTATTGAAGACCTTACTTGAGGGTAAAGTCAAAGGGAAACGAGCAAGAGGTAGGCAGAGATACAAGTGGGAGAGTAACATTACACGATGGACAGGTTACAGTCTAGCAGAGTGCACCACCAAGACAAGAGACAGGAGATGTTGGAGATACGTTGCAGCCAACCCTCGTTGCGGAGACGGCACTTGATGATGATGATATGTCTGAGTATACAAACAGAAAACACGACAATGGTTGGCAGGATTTCATGGGATTTTATGTAACAAGACTTCAACACATATAGACTCCACATGTAGTAGGAAACTCAATCTAGTCAATACATAAGACTCCACATATAATAGGAATCTCTCAATCTTCTCAATATGTAAACTCCACATGTAGTAGGAATCTCTCAATCTTCTCTATGCATCACATACCGCTGAGAGGTGGTGTCTTCTCTTGTGAACCATATGTTTCCCAAAAATTGCATATTTGAAACAAGAGTTTCACCACTTGTAATCCCTAGGGTTAGAAACATACAATCAAGTCACACGAGAAAATGTTAAACGCTTTACAGACAATCTTCTATGTGAAAACTGCTTGATCGTCAATTGATAAGGAGCATAAATCTCTATCACTCTACGGTTGCATTATCATGCTAGTTGTTTACCACAGAAACAGATTGCCCCAAAGAATGATTTCTAACAACTATAGATCATTGCCGGTACATACAGAACATATTTATATCGAGTAGGGTCTACTGATGTAAGCAAAGGCTAAGTACTATTTAGGCTCAGATTAAATGCCGAGTACACAGACGGTATCCGTCTAAGAACAGTGGTTCTCAGCGTGGGTCCACTCAGATGTTCTGGGAAAGTAAGGTAGCGGGCTTGATGCTGGTCACATTATCCACAGGTGTACCGTTGGTCAATGAAACATAGTATTCCCCAATACGGACCTAACACAGTATTCTCTCCAATACTGACCAAACACAGTATTCTCTCCAATACTGACCTAACATAGTATTCTCTCCAATACTGACTTAACACAGTATTCTCTCCAATACTGATCTAACACAGTATTCTCTCCAATACTGATCTAACACAGTATTCTCTCCAATACTGATCTAACACAGTATTCTCTCCAATACTGACTTAACACAGTATTCTCTCCAATACTGATCTAACACATTATTCTCTCCGATACTGACTTAACACAGTATTCTCTCCAATACTGACTTAACACAGTATTCTCTCCAATACTGACGTAACACAGTATTCTCTCCAATACTGACTTAACACAGTATTCTCTCCAATACTGACTTAACACAGTATTCTCTCCAATACTGACCTAACATAGTATTCTCTCCAATACTGACTTAACACAGTATTCTCTCCAATACTGACTTAACACAGTATTCTCTCCAATACTGACTTAACACAGTATTCCCCAATACGCCCCGTAGAAACAGGAAAACCTAACTTTGAAAAAATTAGAGCTAAAATTGAAAAGGGATTGGGGGGGGGGGGGGAACCGGTCTAGATGGGTCACATAAAAGCAACTATTTGTACGATATGTTTGTTAGCGTCTCAGACTCCTGCGGCGTCACTTCTCACTAGTTTCACAGCTTGATGTAGTCTAGAGACGGGAAGTGGCGTTGTATCATCGCTGTGTTTGCGCCAAGGCGCAGAACAACTTTTTTCGGTCTTTTGTCTATTCTCAGGTGGTGCAGTAGTAGCTTCAACACTTTCCTTTCAGCGTAAGGGGTTTGTGAAGGAGATGTAGTCTGCGTTCCAGAGCCAGGCGTGTTGCTCTGGTTGAGATGTAGTCATGTTTATTCAGGATGGTCTTGATGTTGTCTATTCATCTTTTCCTGGATTCTGTATCCTGATTCCATCTTGTTAAAAGCTCTTATGGGAATTTGATCGTTCATCCTCATCATCATAAGATGTACACACCATTTTATCTGCTGTTTCTCTATATATTCGATGCATGATGTGTTACCTATTATCTATATTCTTACTGCGCATTTTGTCGAGTCAGGCGACTCCAATAGCCTTTCTTAGAAATTTAATTTTGCAAGTTTCAATCTTTCTCTTATGTGTGTGCAGAAGATGCCAGTTTCCAAGTCTGGCGTTCCGTGGTATAATAATATATATATATATATATACATGTAATAGTAAACCTTAAATAAATTTTACACGTTGTTTTTAAGATTCATTGGAGGGGGGGGGGTGCACTGAGGAAAAGTTGTTCGGACAGAGACAACAGGCGGAAGATGGTTGAGAGCTACCGGTATAGAAGTCAGATCGAATTATTGAGACCGACCGTGTGTTACCGGGGCCTGATAGCAACATTGTTTACCTTCCATGCATGTCGTAAGAGGCGACTATAGAAGTTATGGGATGGAGTTGGTTGTCCCATCCCATATAGGGTCAGTGACCCAAAGTCATGCTGAAATAGGATGTGTCAGGCCGAAAGGCGCAGATATCGCAGTAATGCTGTAAACCATGACAACCGCATTCCATTCTCCGGACTACATCCCGCTAAGCTGCAGTAGTTTGAGAATGAACGAAGACGAAGAACAAGAATTATTGAGATAGAAGTCTCATCGACCCCCCTGGTGTATACTCTGTTAACTCTAAGAATGAAGTGGGTCAGAGCTTCTGATTGATTGTTGGACGCAGAGCGCATTAATCGATTGTTAAGTGCCCAATAATATTGTTTTTAAATTTCGTTTTTGAATGTTTAAGTATTGTTTTTAAATGTTTTAAATACTATTGTTTTTACATGTCATCAGCTATTTAAAAATCACCTGTTGTCGCGGAGTAATATGAGGTTGTGTTTTGACCCACTTCCTTCTTAAAGTGAACTGAGTACAGAAGTCAGATCGAATTATTAGATAGAAGTAACTTCGAGCCATTGATCTAGAAGTCAGATCTTGTATTTTATTTTACCACTACATGGGTGGAAAAAAAAGAAACCCCTTGTTATAACTAAGAGACACGTTTTCAAACACTCAAGCCTGCACTTATCTGTCGGTCGTCATCCAGATGACTGCACACGTAGTGTTTTGTCGGGGGTGGGACGGTGGCGTGCACATGCAGTGCTGGGGGTGGGGGTCGTCCTCTTCATGTATTCGACGGTCACAATTGTGCTAATATTATGCTCGGGCAGGTGGAATATGTGTTTAAAAAAAGTAGTACCCCTGTGTGTAGTTGGATAATTTAGTATTTGATTGAATGACAGACGTTGTAGAGGCGCATTGATGAGTCACACGCCAGCTGTAGCAGATGTGAAGTAATATAATATAGAGAAAGAAAGAAAAAAAAACACGTGCCGTATTTCTGCGTTCGGTATAAGACTCATGCTGATTAATTCGATGTAATCCTGAGAATGGATGCGTGTGTCATGTTTAAATTTTAATTTTAAACATTATAATTCTTCATGGTTTTTGGGTCACTTTGGCCTATATAGTGGGTCAGTCAACTCCATGCCCAATCCCCCTTAGTAACCTCTTGCGACACGAATGATGGGTCACATTATTGCTCATTTCTTCAGGGCTCTGGAAACACACTGATGACCTGCTGGACAATACCCGTTGTGTCGTGGTTTGTTGTGGGTGCATATCAGTCTCTGTCTATGCAGTCTGGAATCGTTGACCAAATTCTTCTTCTTCTTTCGTTCACTTGAAACATGTCTATATCTGTAATTCTGTCTCCTGAATAAAACTCACTGATATTTGTAGTTCACACAGTGGTCCATAGAGCTTCGATTCCAGTGGTGTTTCCTCTGGCCAATATGTCTGCCTCAGCGTTTCATATTCAGAACACTCTTGAAGTATGTTTGGTACTCTGTGCTTGCTGCCTGTCCACATGTACACATGGCCGTGTTGCCAATCTTGAATTTTGTATACATGTGACTGCGAAGTTAATTGTGTTCCGTTCTGAGACGTAGAATTATAACTTGTTCTGATCTGTTCATAATCTGATAGTCATCTTGTGTTGGTGTTTGTGGCTTTCTTATTGACTTGATCATCTATTTTTTTCTGATGGTAGGTGATTAGTATATCTGGTTGGTCTTCAGCAGCACCTTCTTTAGCCAGTTGGTCTGCTTTTTCATTTCCTGGTATTCCACAGTGAGATGGTATCCATTGCATGGTTACCCTATACTGGTAAGACAGTTCATTAAGTAGTTTTTGCAAGTCTGTTAGTTTTCCAGACTGAAGAGCTTGAAGCACTGACCTTGCATCTGTCAGAAGTACCGTGGGCCAGGGTTGTTCAGCGGTTTTTCAGTTGCTACCTTAATTGCCTGGATATATATATATATATATATATATATATATATATATATATATATATATATATATATATATATATATATATATATATATATATATATATATATATATATCTGCACCTCCATTCCTCACTGCATTTTGTGCTAACCCATCTGTGTATACTCTGACCCATTTGTCGTGTGGATATTCATCGTCCAGGAAACTGAGGGTGACTGTCCTTCGCTGCACACTGTTCTGTTCGTCCTCGCTTAGTATTCCTTTCATGTGGGTCTGCATGTATATTAGCATTCCATACCTCTCACTCCAAGGGGTTTGTTCTGGTATATACCTTAAGGTGCTGTCAACTTCAGTTAGGTCTGTAAGTTTTCTACAGAGTTGTTTAGCTTGGCGGATAAAGCTGC
The DNA here is from genome assembly GCA_034231615.1 of Meghimatium bilineatum. Classification (NCBI taxonomy): domain Eukaryota; kingdom Metazoa; phylum Mollusca; class Gastropoda; order Stylommatophora; family Philomycidae; genus Meghimatium; species Meghimatium bilineatum. The sequence continues at coordinate 34,996,211 of CM067306.1, forward strand.
TTCTTTTCAGTCGTCCCATTGCTAGATTTTGGAATCTTTCCTTCATTTGATGAATTGGCATACACCGAAACTTTTCTGCTTGTATTATTACCTCTGTGTTCGCCAAGTGTTTGTGTTCTCCCCATTTTGTGCATCTCTATTATGGGTGTTGATTTCATTGCTCCCAACATTATCGTAAGCGTCTGATTTTTCACTTTATCGAGATTCCGCAGTGTGGTGACTGATGCAGAACACCACGCAGCTGAACCATATTCCAGATGTGGTCTTATGCCTTTCTGGTAAACTTTACGGAGCATATTTGTACTGGCTCCCCATGTGGTTCCACTTAGTTTTCTCAGGATAGCTAACTTCCTCCTAGATTTTGTTGTTGCTTTGTTTATGTGTTGCTTCCATGTCAGCTTATCATCAAAAGTATCTCTAAGGTATGTGGGTTGTTTGTATTCTTTCAAAATTTCTCTATCTATCTTGATAACACTGTATTTTTTTTGGTTAGAGGGTAAAGAGTGTAGTGTTGCACTTATCTGTGTTAATGCTGATGCACCATCTTTGCTCTTGCGACCATCCAATTGTACCCTGGCTCTTCTGTTATGCATATATCTTTTTACTAATTTGTGCATTCTTGAGTTAACCCTGCAATATTGCAATTTCTTTAAGAGTTATTCTTTCTAAACCTTGTTAAATGCTTTCCTGAGGTCTATCCATGCTGCTACTATCAGTTTCTTATCTTGGAAGGCGTCCTCAATCTCCTGGGAGAGGTAGGTTGCCTGATCTTCGGTAGAGTAGCACTGTCTGAAGACTGCTTGCTGCGATACGAGAAGGTTTTCACTTTCAAGGTACCACTGCATCCTAAGATTGATATTGCATTTCATTGTTTTGCACATGCAACGTGTGAGGCTGATGAACCTGTAATAGGAGACTGTGCTGCCATCTTTCCTGATTTGAGGAATTGTATCATTATTGCTACCCTCCATGCCTACAGAACATTACATGTGGTCCAGCTTGTGTTGAATATCTACAGTAGCTTTGCTTGACGAGATATTTCGCAGGAGCTTCGACACTACCTGGTACTTGTATAAACCACTGAATTATGATTGTATTCTCTTGACTATATGAGTCAATCAAAGATCAGCCATATCAAACATTAGAGGCAGACAAGTTTCTAGAGCATGTGCTGAGAAGAACACAACTTGCACACTTAATAACCACTGGAAAGATCAAAGGGAGAAAGGATAGGGGACGACAAAGATAAAAGTTACTAGATGGACTTGTATCGTGGCACGGTAGAAGCTCACCAACCGAGCTTATTGACAACACAAGAGACAGAGTCGTAGAGAAACATGATCGCCTACGCCAGTCGGCATGGCACTTGATTGATTGATATGAGGCAGTCTCCGTGATCGTATACAAGTATATATGTCAAGAGAACGGATTGATTGTGTTTATGGTATAGTTTTACCGTTTTATCTACGATATGGGACTTCTTCAGCGTTCATTCTCAAACTCCCACCGGATATCTCTTGTAGCAGGACCATGGTCTTATTAGATTTCCAGAAAGATGTTTTCCAGAGAATGGAAATGCGTTGTGTCGACGTTTTATTTGCGCCAATGGCCCGACAATCCGTCTTCGGCGGGATGGGACATCTAACTCCACCCGATTTAGTTTAGAGAACGGATTGTGTTTATGGCATAGTTTTATCGTTTATCTGCGATATGATGTTCTTCCTTCGCAAGCGAAGATGAGCATTTCATGAAAAACAATAAATTTGATGAACAAGTAGAAAAATGACAAAACATTTGTGATTGTCTAATTTGGTTTGTGAGTTCGTAGATGCCCGATGAGTCTTATTCGTGCCAGGAAAGTTCTATTGCAGTGCATGCGCAGGATTGGAGAGTTTTCGGATTTGTCCTTCCGTTTTCGTCGCTTGTAATTTACCCGCTGTGTTCTTTCCTTTTCAAATTGAGTGATCCCAGCAGTGATCTGGGTGTGCCATGCTAAGCGATCAAGGGCTGTAGTCTCCCAGGTGCAAGGATCGATGCTGCAGTGCTTGAGTTTTTTAGGTAATCCTTGAAGCGCTTTTTTGCTCGCCGTGTGAACGTTTACCATCACACAGTTACCCATAGAATAATCTCTTAATCTGCGATATTGTACATATAACTCCACTCTTGTTATAGTTCAGAGAACAACAGAATGTGTTTATGGCATAGTTTTACCATTTATCTGCGATATTGTACATCTAAATCCACCCACAAACCTCCATATTCGCCACGTACGGCATCTAAATTCTGCTTACCAAAAGTGGCCCACTTGACACACTCATTCGACACTAAGCCCGGCTCGAGTTGAGCGAGCTGGACTACTTATCCATTTACAGTTTGAGAACAATTTGAGGTCGTTTCGTCCCCAAGACCTCTACTCATTCACTTTACCGGATACAACTTCAATCGAGCGCTAGTTATCCTAAGGGAAACTTCGGATGGAACCAGCTACTAGATGAATCGATTAGCCCAAGTTTGACGATCAATTTACACATGAGAATCTCTACGAAACAGAGTTTTCTCTGGCTTCAGACAAAGTTGGATGATAGTTAATGTCGAAATAGACAGATTAGAGAGTGTTTAGAAACAATTATATAGCTTTTAGACCGTCATAATTAAGAATAGAGGTGTCTTTTAGACCGTCATAATTAAGAATAGAGGTGTATGATGGTGATGAGATAATTCTTTAGCCGTCATTAGGTAGATATTGACAGTCCATGCTGTTCTGACAAAAGCACAGGTTCTCATCTGTGTAACTGAGGTGACACTTAGACTCACATAAGGTCTCAAAAGCATGAATGTGTAAGTGGGGAGTCTATGAATACATGTTTAGTCCCCGTAGGATGGCATTACAGTTCTCCAGTATCCCAGGATTACCACATCTTGCAAGGAGCACAGCACACGCTCCTGTGACAACTATTTCATCATTCTTCTGTCAGATTAACTGACTCATCCACAGGGGTGTCACATTTAGCCTTTCCCATCACCTAGGAGCCTGCCCCAAGAGGACAAAGGAGCATTATCCGCTATCCTGTAACTCTTCATCGCCCATGGCGATTATTTGATAGAAGACAAAAGTAAGAAATGTTGACACTATGTGATAATGATGATATTTTCAAGTTGTCAACATATCCTCCAACTATCCTTAATCACCTACTACGATATGCATGGAAAGATGATAACTGCCTTATTCTTTGCAGACTAATTAGAAGTTCAGGCCACGGTTGCCACACGGGCGAATATAATTTTATTTCCCTATTTAATAATGCTTTTCAAAATTCACATTATATTTAGTTTTTACTGTATATAATTAAAAGCCGAAGTATTGAAGATAGGAAGAACAGAAATAAATACCAATATATTTATATTGGAAACAACAGACTTAAACAAGTGACAGAATTCACATACCTAGGAAGCAATATAACAACAGATGGCAAGAGCAGTAAAGAAATACACAATAGGTGTACTAAAGCATATCAAGCCCTAGGGCAAATGGCACCAATCTTCAGAAACAAAAATGTAGACTTAAACACCAAAATAGCACTGTTCAATACGGTTATTATGCCAATGCTATGCTACCAATGCCAAACATGGACAGCTACAGCACAAGACAAATGCAAACTTGTGACAGCTGAAAAGGCATGTTTGCGCAGAATCCTAGGGATACCACTAAGAGGCGAAATGAGGGTATTAAACAAAGAATAGGCACCACCCCAATCTTGGAATATATTAAGAGACAACAGATCACATGGTTTGCAGACTACCATCAGACTACGTACCACAGCAAGTTATGCTAGACAGATACGGTGAAGGCAGATCTAGAGGCCGACCACGAAAACGATGGAACACCGAGGTAAAAGAGGCAACTAATTTCAGAATATACGCAGCACACACGAGGATCATCTCCAGAAAACTCTTCTACCCCAGATATGAAAGGCATCAAAGGTCTAGCGAATAGATAGATAGGTTGTTCAAACCGACCTCATGTTTATGTCACAAGAATTCCCAGACTGCAGAACACATTCTGCAGATATGTCCACTCCTTTGGGACTTGAAAACTCAAACCTGACCTCAAGATATCTGTTTCGGGTAGTAAAGCTACGGAGCATGACCAGGCTCCAGTAAAAACATGTGTACAGAAAGTAAACTTGACCTGAAAGGCTGATATTTTGATTATTTCCGTGGATAATATTGGTCTGCCTTGACTATACTATTTGTGGCATGCTACTCCAAGTATACAAATAGTGACCTACGAAATACGTGACAATAATATAAAACGTCACAAGTGAAGTCCTGTTTACTTTCTGTACAGAGGTCTTTACTTTCGACTGTCTCGTCTTGGGCAACCGTGAGAACCTCCTAACGGCGGAATTCATGGAGACCTCCTACATGTATACAGTTCTAACACGGGAAACTGATCGCGGAAGAAGAAGAAGTCACATTTCAGCTTGAAAATAATTCAAACAACTCACTAGACCATCTACTGTAACAGATTTAGTCAAATTTTACCTCTTAATTTTCTCCCATACAGTGGAGGAGTGCCAGATATTCTCATCAGCGAAAAATCCTGGCTAGCACGACTACGACGGATTATACTACGGAATCCTACCACACGTGAGTACTCCTATTGTCCTTCAACTTTTTGCTTGTATACTTCTGTACATGTTTGTTATTGTAAGCAATTTATGTATCACCTTTCCAGGGCAGTTAGTACACTTATTTTGGCGTTCATTATCAAACTTCCACCCGATCACAGGACATTGTTTTGCTGACCGTCATCCAGAGAACGGACATTCGTCGTATCGCCGTTTTATTTGCGGTAATGACTGGAAACATCCAACTTCGACGTTGGTAACGAATACGTTCAGAGTTTTTACCACTTCTACTGAATTGTGGACATCTGTAACCATATCGCTAGTATAACAGGCCAGCCGTACGAGAGAACTGACTCTCGTACTAACACGCTGCTCACCAAGCTCAAAGTTACCACTATAACTCATATTTGACGTTGTCCTGCATCGCTCTTGACATAACCATAGAAGCCCACGACACACCATCCTTTTTTAAGGGAGGGGAGTACCATAAAAGAAATTTTAGAAGTTATTACACTTGTTTAATGAGTTGTTTTTTGTGTGCTAGTAATTTGAAATTAGTGTTACGGTTGTTAAGAGTGGTAGGGTGGGTTTCAATAATTTCCTGATCTTTTTCTATGCTGTATTTTGTTTGTGTTTTTTTTTCCATGTCCGATATCGCTGTAAGTGACTGGCATCTGTAGCTACTTCCATGCTCCGTGGGCATCACATAGATCTACTGCCCAGGAGTTCGTGGTAGTGAGAGAGCAGACAGACTTGCATCGATAGAGGGAGAGGGGACAATGGGTTAAAGGGGGTGCACTGAAAGAAACTGATTCACGAGCTCCTGTCGGATGTACTGAAACTTAATCATGAACTCCTGTCGGATGTACTGAAACTGATTCACGAGCTCCTGTCGGATGTACTGAAACTGATTCACGAGCTCCTGTCGGATGTACTGAAACTTAATCATGAACTCCTGGTCGGATGTACTGAAACTGATTCACGAGCTCCTGTCGGATGTACTGAAACTTAATCATGAACTCCTGTCGGATGTACTGAAACTGATTCACGAGCTCCTGTCGGATGTACTGAAACTGATTCACGAGCTCCTGTCGGATGTACTGAAACTTAATCATGAACTCCTGGTCGGATGTACTGAAACTGATTCACGAGCTCCTGTCGGATGTACTGAAACTTAATCATGAACTCCTGTCGGATGTACTGAAACTGATTCACGAGCTCCTGTCGGATGTACTGAAACTTAATCATGAACTCCTGTCGGATGTACTGAAACTTAATCATGAACTCCTGTCGGATGTACTGAAACTTAATCATGAACTCCTGTCGGATGTACTGAAACTTAATCATGAACTCCTGTCGGATGTACTGACACTTAATCATGAACTCCTGTCGGATGTACTGAAACTGATTCACGAGCTCCTGTCGGATGTACTGACACTTAATCATGAACTCCTGTCGGATGTACTGAAACTTATTCATGAACTCCTGTCGGATGTACTGAAACTTAATCATGAACTCCTGTCGGATGTACTGAAACTGATTCACGAGCTCCTGTCGGATGTACTGAAACTTAATCATGAACTCCTGTCGGATGTACTGAAACTGATTCACGAGCTCCTGTCGGATGTACTGAAACTTAATCATGAACTCCTGTCGGATGTACTGAAACTTATTCATGAACTCCTGTCGGATGTACTGAAACTTAATCATGAACTCCTGTCGGATGTACTGAAACTTAATCATGAACTCCTGTCGGATACGGACACTGCGATTGATGATACACACAAGCAGAGATTCGGATAATTTGGTATTAAACTTGGAACTAGTAAAATTGAACACATGCATGGTAGAATAAGAAACGTATAAGGTGTGGGGAATAACATCTTCGTTCATTTATGTATCTAAGTCGCGTCATGGTTAGTTTATTGGATCACGATATATGCGCCTTCTGTTATGTCCGCCCACTTCTGTCTTCATATCCAATCCTACTCTCCATGTCCGTTTGACCCTTATGGATTCTGTCTAATTACTCCTTGCCCTTGCACATTTTTTCGTATCTTCCTGTCTTGTCAGACGTGTGGTTATTTTTTACTGCTTATTCTGGCCCATACGGGGTGGTCCTTTTATATTCTGACTTCGGTCTTTGTCCTTTATCTACTGTTGATCTTCTCATGTCCATCACGCGATCATTGACACGTCACACCTTGGTGCGGTCATATAATGTTTACTCTGTCTATTCTATTTACTGTTGACTTACAACCGGACTCACTGAGATAAGTAAACCATTTGATATTTAGAAAACAATTGTCTCAATCTATCTCAACACATCATCACTCTGTTGTACACCCTATCATCTCGTCATGCTATGTTTGTCTCCTTACCTTTCTGGACCCTTCCAGCTTTGATCTTTCTTTTCCCCATATGTTTCATACAACGCTTTAACTTCTTCCTCCTACCATAGTCATATGTGCTTTTTATGCTTAATGTATATTGCTTCTTCTTCAGCGTTCATTCTCAAACTCCCGCTGGATCTCTCTTGTAGAAGGACCGTGGTCCTATTACATTTCTAGCAGGATGTAGTCCAGATAATGGAAATTCGTTGTGTCGCCGTTTTATGTGCGCCAAATGGCCCGACACATCCGTCTTCGGCGGAGTGTATATTGCTTGTTTTTATTGTTGTCTTTCGTCTCGATAAAGGCTCTTTAGTCAAAACGTCGTCTGTCGCTGTGTCTCGTTGTTAGTACGTAAATATCGGTAACACTTGTCGTCAGATTCCAACTTACCTCTTTCTTTGCGAGTTCGTCGACTGTGTGCTTAAGTTGTCAGGCTTATTTCTGCGGTGTCATATCCATTTACATTTTACATATTTTGTCATTTCAAAATGGTCCCCATAATATAGAACATATCCTGCAGACATCTCCATTATTTGGTGACCTGAGGACTTAATCCTGGCTTCCAGGAGATAGAACTGAAAGTGAAGTTAGTTAGTCGTCGGATCCATCATCACTGCAAATTGGACATGTCCATAGTTGCTCCGATCTCTCCCTGAGTGTATCCGCCATTACACTTCTGCTGACCGTACCGGTCTTATGCTGGTTGATTATCATTCTTCTGTTCCCTCCAAAATGTTCACTTCTAGCCAAGTGTTTGCATTCTTCCCATTTTCTGCATCTCTGCTATGGGTGTTGATTTCATTGCTCCCAACATTATTCTAAGTGCCTGGTTTTACACTTTATCTAGATCTTGTAATGTGGTGTTTGATGCAGGACACCACGCAGCTGAACCATATTCCAGGTGTGGTCTTATGCCTTGCTGGTAAACTTTACTGAGTATATTCCCACTGGCTCCCCATGTGGTTCCACTTAGTTTTCTCAGGATAGCTAACTTCCTCCTGGCTTTTGTTGTTGCTTTGTTTATGTGCTGCTTCCATGTCAGTTTATCATCAAAAGTAACTCCGAGGTATGTGGGTTGTTTGTCTTCTTTCAAGAGCTCTCCATCTATTTTGATATGACCGACTTTTTGTTTTGGTGAGAGGGTAAAAAGTGTAGTGCTGCACTTATCTGTGTTAATGCTGACGCACCATCTATTAGCCCATAAGGTTAGGGCATCGATAGCTCTTTGTATTTGTTTAGTGGCCACTGTCGCATGTTCTTCTGTGCACCAGATCACCAGGTCGTCAGCATACATTGCCATTTTGATCCCGTGTGGTAGTTCAGCAACTAGGTCATTGATGTAAACCAAGAAAAGTGTGGGCGACAGGATTCCTCCCTGGGGGACTCCATGACGCAGTAGAACTTTCTTGCTCTTGCGACCATCTAATTGTACCCTGGCTCTTCTATTATGCAGGTATGCTTTTACCCATTTGTACATTCTTGAGCTAACCCTGCAATTTCGCAATTTCTTTAGGAGCCCTTCTTTCCAGACCTTATCAAATGCTTTTCTGAGGTCTATCCATGCTGCTAGTACCAGTTTCTTATCTTGGAAGGCATCCTCAATCTCTTGGGAGAGGTAGGTTGCCTGATCTTCAGTAGAGTAGCACTGTCTGAAACCTGCTTGCTGTGATACCAGAAGGTTTTCACTTTCAAGGTACCACTGCATCCTAAGATTGATAATGCGTTCCATTGTTTTGCATAGACAGCTTGTGAGGCTGATGGGCCTGTAGTTGGAGACTGTGTTGCCATCTTTTCCTGATTTGAGGAGTGGTATCATTATTGCTTCTCTCCACGCCTGTGGTACATTACCCGTGGACCAGCTTGTGTTAAAGATCTGCAGTAGCTTTGCTCTTGCTGCAATTCCCATGTTTCTAATCATTTCATTGGACACTCCATCAGCTCCAGGGGACTTTTTCATTTTCAATTTGGATATTGCATGCTCCAGTTCTCTCATTGTGATTGGTGCCTCCATGACTTCAGGTATAGGATCGCCTTGTCCAATGTATTGCTGGTTCTCTCGAACCTCCTGTTGTTTGTCTGGGCTGACTTTGATGTTATTGACTTCTGAAAAACTAACAGACTTGAAAAAACTACTTAGCGAATTGTCTTACCAGTATAGGGTAACCATGCAGTGGATACCCTCTCACTGTGGAATACCAGGAAATGAAAAAGCAGACCAACTGGCTAAGGAAGGTGCTGCCGAAGACCAACCAGATATACCAATCACCTACCATCAGAAAAAAACAGATGATAAAGTCAATAAGAAAGCCACAAACACCAACACAAGATGACTATCACATTATGAACAGATCAGAACAAGTTATAATTCTACGTCTCAGAACAGGAGACAACCGACTCCGCAGTCACATGTATACAAAGTTCAAGATTGGCAACACGGCCATGTGGACAGGCAGCACAGAGTGCCAAACATATACTTCAAGAGTGTTCTAAGCATGAAACGCCGAGGCAGACATATTGGCCAGAGGAAACAACACCGGAATCAAAGCTCTATGGGACACTGTATGAACTACAAAAGACAGTGAGTTTTATTAAGGAGACAGAATTACAGATATAGACATGTTTCAAGTGAACGAAAGAAGAAGAAGAAGTTCACTTCTAGCAACACCACATTTCAGACAATGATATTTAATTCTGCCTTTCCCGCCGAAGACGGATGTGTTGGACCATTGGCGCAAATAAAACGGCAATACAACGCATCTCCATTCTCTGGACTACATCCGACTAGAAATCTTGTAGGAACATTGTTCTGTTACAAGAGAAATCCTGCGGGAGTTTGAAAATGAACGCTGAAGAAGAAATCCTGGTCATTGAAAAGGAATCATCCACACTAGTCTCACTCTCGCGTACTATACCTCTTAAGGAGTTCAAAACGTCAGCTCGATCCATTTCCACAATCGCGCATGACGCCAGTTGATCTGCTCTTTCATTGCCTCGAACACCCATATGTTCTGGCACGAATATTGAAAGTGAAACTGTAAGGCAACCGTAGGACTTCCTACTGACGACTGAAGTCATGGAGGCAGGCCCACCTACCTTCATAGACTGCGGAGTATAGGACACTTATCACATAATGAAATGAATATATTTTATAGTCTCCAGGCAGAAAGCAATGGCATACTTCTGAAGGTATTTATATTGCATAGAATATCAATACAACCAAACAATGTTAGGCTGATGGTTATCTCATGATAATATGCTATCAATCACTGGACAATGCGATGGCGCGTTCTCTTCCACAATTAATCATTTGATATCAACCCTGACCATCTAGTGAATTCTACGAATTCTACAAATTTCCAATAGGGAACATCAGACCAACGTGTACGTAAGAAATAAAGTAGAGAAGTGTGCAGATGTTCAGGAGCTATTGCTTTCAATAGTGAAACGACGAAAACTAGCATGGTTCGGACATGTATTCCTTGTCAAAAACAATACTGCAGGAAACTGTCGAGGGTAGAAGAAGCAGAGGATGGAAAATAAAGGCATGGACAGACATCATCAAGGAATGGACAGGGCAAGATCTGTCCACACTCATCCGCATCACTGAGGATAGAATTCGTTGGAGGACTGTGTGTTGAGGCATCCAATGTGGTACCTCTACGACCCTGAAGGGTTACGGGTTTAATGATTGATTGATCTAGTGAAAAGTACACAGCGGAGACATCTATTGATAAATAACCGCAGGTTTGATCTGATTGTCTGGGTTACATGCTATAAGGGAAATTTATATAGCTTTGCAGTTTGTATTGTATGTTTTTGAAGCTACGAGTGCTATAGTTATTAATTGCTCGAAAAAAATAAGATCAGATGGTACAGAACATATATCTTTTTTTTAAAAAGGATGCTGATTGATTGATACAATAAATACGCTGTTATTGGCGTCGAGGTGGTAGTATCTGCTCCGTGTACCTGGATCAAATCTTGTTTGTGAAAGTCAATTTACTTTTGTCAATGTGTGAGCTTGGGGAATTTGTGTGTGAATACACAGTCGCCATAGTATTCAGAAACAAATTGCCGCACTTGATCGATGTTAGGTATATAAATATATATTTAATTATACACAATGACTATTGGCCTTGACCGTTAGGTCGGTAATAATGTATGTTTATGTAATAATAGTGCACTGTCAGTAATAATGTATGTTTATGTAATAATAGTGCACTGTCAGCGAAACGCGAACACTAGTGTACACACGGTCGTGTTTGGTCGGGAAGGCGTGACAACATCGTGCGAATGCGAAAAAGGGGGCACGTCACTACTGAGAAGTTGTTTACATGATGTTGGAAATGGTAAAATGGTTGAATCTAGAGCAGATGTACAATTTTGACACACTTTGCATTGTGTTTCACTAGGTCTAGTAAATAAAATGGTAACTTCTGATTAGACAAGTTATAACAATTTTTGTTCTCTTCATCGATCTCCAATCATTCATCAAGTTAGCAGCATCAACATCTTCATTGAACTGTGTGATTCACTTCTTCATCCATCCCCAATCATTCATCGGGTTAGCAGCATCAGTAGCTTCATTGAACTGTGTGATTCACTTCTTCATCCATCCCCAATCATTCATCAGGTTAGCAGCATCAGTAGCTTCATTGAACTGTGTGATTCACATCTTCATCCATTCCAAATCATTCATCGGGTTAGCAGCATCAATAGCTTCATTGAACTGTGTAATTCACATCTTCATCCATTCCAAATCATTCATCGGGTTAGCAGCATCAATAGCTTCATTGAACTGTGTGATTCACTTCTTCATCCATTCCCAATCATTCATCACGTTAGCAGCATCAACAGCTTCAAGAAGGATTTGTCGGGCCATTGATGCAAATAAAACGGCGACACAACGCATTTCCATTCTATGGACTAAATCTTGCTGGAAATCTAATAAGACTATGGTCCTGCTACAAGATAGACCTAGCTGGAGTTTGAGAATGAACGCCGAAGGAGAAGAACTGTGTGATTCACTTCTTCATCGATTTCCAATCAGTGTCCTCGGGTTAGAATACTTTTCTTCTGCGTTCGAGCTAGATGTTATCCAGCTTGATTGTCAATATTGTCCTAAGGGTGAAATCACCAGTCTTTTCCATGTCAGAACAGGTGTCCACCCCTCCCCAATTTCGTTTGTCTCAGCTCTATATCATGTGATCAAATTCAGCGCAATTGCTGTGTGTATGTCGGTCAGTCCAGAAGCGTGACCAATTATCACCATAGACTTACCAACAGATTTCTTTTGACCTTATTTTTCGATTATTGCCGTGCATTTAGTTCATCTGCTAATATATACTCACTGCATAAAAAATGAAATCCGAAACACACATAATAGCACACACATCGACATTTCGACCAAAAGGCCTTTAAAAAGAATACACATTCACAATAAAAAAGCGACAAGTAAGAATGACAATACTAACGTTCACATACCAGAGCTAAATATAGATGTAACCCGAAAGAGTTAAAAATAGAAAGTAGACAAACACACCCACATATCTTGGAAACAAGACAAAGAAATGATGGAACAACGGGATATTATACCAACGACTGACGGGCATTGATCACACAGTATTTAATCGTTCAAATCTGCTACGTTCATATGTTCAATAATTTCTCCATGCTTCCTTATAATACCCATGTTTGAGAATGACCATAGTATAGTTTTCCTACAGAAACAATGACCATCTCGCAATTGTTTTCATCAATTCAGTTCATTTCCCGGATTTCTCTCAGAGAAATGTCACTGTTAGCGTCATTATCTTATCCGAGGGTTAGACGTCTACACTTTGAGATTATATGCAATCTGTGTGGTTAATTATGAATGGTTTGTGCGGTGAGGGGCGCTGTAATCTTTGCCGAAAGATTGTCTTCCCCGGCACACCTGAATCACGCAAGTAAACAGTATATCCTATTCAGGATCAACTAATCGTTTGTTAATGTAGTGATTTTCTATGTATTTGTTATCATATCGTATTCAAGATGTACCCATAAACCTAATATTTTTTGGGATGCAGCGTGGTCGATGACGGAAAACGTTTCAAATTAAGTTACGAGGCGAAGGGTGCCTTCTAAGCGGCCCTGGTTTCAAATCCCGTTTGCTACATTATGATTTAACAATTTTTGGTTGAATTGATTTTCTAGGCAATATACGTTCAGTTGTTTGCTATTGCTTTCTGAACGGTCCGGATGCCCAATTGTCTGGATTTGAACCGAGCACCTTCGCTGTGATAGACGCGTTCTGTACCTCGCCGAGACAAATGGAGGGCTACACACTTTCATAGATGTTCATATAGAATATCAGGTATACGATGCTGTGATAAGATCAGCAATGAGGAACACATGAACAAAAATAAGCAGACCCTAGAACAGATAGATATCAAGAAAGGTAGTGTTGGAGATGGATAACCATTAAGAAGAGATTCTGAAAGTATTGAAGATAGGTATTGTTTTTAAATTCACATGGAAAGAGAAATATCAGTAGAAAAGAATTCAGTAACAAATGATAAAGGATGGTTAGGACATGGACAGAACTGGAAGCTATAGTTAAGGATGGAAACACAATTGAAGATGTTTGCTGATAACCTTTTCTCCAATTGGAGTGAAATATGAATACACATGTAGTAATTTTATAGGCAATATTTACTTGCAGTAGTTTGTAATTGTTTTCTGAACCTACCTTTGACGACGCTGGGAGTCCAAAATCAGAGTCGAAAATGCTGAACACCAAGATTCCCAGTCTAATGGTTTATGGTTCTGCCTCTACAGTTTTGTAGAAGTAAATATTATAAATAAGCAAATACGTGTTATAAATAACTACTAATACTAATAAAATATAATAGAAGCGAGTATAATATAAGAAATATGGATGAAAACGATTGAAGTTTCGATCTAAGATCTTCTTCGGAAACAAAAACATAATAATAAGAAAACATAGAATAGCACTGATAAAAAATAGTTTGCAACCTAAGACGCATGTGTCCGGCCATTGGCACACATAAAACGGCGACACAACGCATTTATATTCTCTGAACTACATCCTGCTGGATATTTAGTAGTATGTTTGTCCTGCTACAAGGGTGATCCAACTGGAGAATGAACGCTGAACATGACAAATAATTTAACAAAGTGTTTATATGCAATCCGTGCACTATTTCTATCATATTTTTAATAGTAGTAGTACATTTTTGTAACGAGTGTTTTCTTATTGTTTTTATGAGTATTCTAATTAGTTAGTTATTCCTCTAGGGCCAAAGAGGATGTCAAATAAGGCGGATGTCATACATTTCCATGTATATCTTTTCATTAATTCTAATAGTAGTAGTACATGTTTGTGACAAATATTTTCTTATTTACAACATTTACTTTCATATTTGTGTTACTACGGCCCACATCTGTTCATCGATTTTCTCGGGGTTTTTTTGTGTGTGTGTGGTAAACATATTCCATTTTATTTTGGGTATATTGAATGAGCGAAAATAACAGAAGGAAGTAGATGGGATTTAAGCCTCGCAACTTGACTTAAGACGTTTTCCGAATTCTACCACAGTACATGTCTAAAAGAGATGTGTTCTAGTTAAGACCTAACATGTATATTCTCAAGCTATTATGAATATGGACTGGTCGATCGATTGACATACATCCAACCACAGCACATACTTCACAAGTATGTAAATTCATCAAGGACCATAAACATTTAACACTGGTATGTTACATCAGGCCTCAGTACTACAAGGACCACCAGGCCTACTTGTAAATATAAATAGCACATGAACAAAAACAAGTTTGCTTCAGATGTAACATGAGGTAAAATCTGAAGCAACCATGCTTTTTTGGGGTGTTATTTATGACATAATGTGTGTTAATGACTGTCGATCGACCGATTCATAGCATAGTAGCTTGAGAATATGCAAATTGGAAGTCTTGACAAATATCGCACTTTTTAGAGATGCCATGTGGTGGAATACCGAAAACGCGTTGGCTCAAGTTGTAAGGTGCATACTTGCCATCTGAACGGACCTAGTTCAAATCTACCCAGTTTCTTTCTATTATTGCTTTAGAGGTAGCCAACTGAAATGTTCTTCTTGTAAACAATTACTTGTCATTTAATCACAGCTTCGATAGTCATAACTAATATTTATAAAGCGTTAACTATGTGATTTGTCCGAGCGTCGAATTGACCTATTCCTGGATGCCCAGCGTGGGTTTGCTTTTATAATCGAACAATGGTTAATACTGGTGTTCGTATCAAAGGAGTATGCGGTCTTTTGTGATGTCATCTTAGCGTTTTTCTTTAAATTACTTTCTGTTCCAGCAATATCTTTACAGAAATATTGTTTCCTACTCTCAATGTGGCGATAATACATCTAAGTTATTATAGGTTCTTGCCTGGAACGAGTGCCTCTACCTATTTGATTATTTCCATTGACTATGTATATCAATTTATTTTTATCATTTATTATTTTAAATATACATTTATTTTGGATAAAGGTTAGTGATGTAAAACACAACTCTCATAACCCTAACCCTAAAATAATTATTATTTAAATTAATTATTAATTGTTGCCATAATATTTAGATTAGTTATCCATAAAATAAGCTGGTAGGCACGCATTCCAGACAAGAACCTTATTCTTATTTTTTTTTTTTTTGCTGTCCTTCCCTTGATAGAAACCGTAGCTGACCAGACGTTCACTATAAGTGACCATACAAGAGTTATTTATTTTGATTCCCAACAGTTATGAGAGAGTAAGCTGTTGTTTCCTATGTGCAGTTATTTTTTGATTGGCGGGGGGGGGGGGGGGTGGTGGTCCTATAACTTTCTTCCATACCTAGATGGTTCAGGTTTCAGCGCTTATTGTGCATTGGTATTGGAAACTTACTATTCAAAGGAAGGTCTGTTTATCCAGATCATAGGAGGGTCAATGTGTATCTAGAACAAAAAATGATCTATGTGTATCGCGGACAAAAGGTCTTTGTATCTCGAACAAAGGGTCTATGTTCATCTATAACAAAGGATGGCCCATGTGTATCTAAAACAAAGGAGAGCATATGTGCATCTAGAACAAAGGAAGACCTATGTGTATCTAGAACAAAAGTGGGACTTAATGTATCCAAAAAAGGAGCGCCTATTTGTATCTAGGACAAAGGAGGGGCTATATGCATCTAGATCAAAGGAGAGTCTGTGTGCCTCTAGAACAGAGTAGGGTATATGCGTATCTAGAACAGAGGATGGTCTATGTTTATCTAGAACAAAGGAGGATCTGTGAGTATCTAGAACAAACGAGGGTCTATGTGTGTATCTAGAACAAACGAGGGTCTATGTGTGTATCTAGAACAAACGAGGGTCTATGTGTGTATCTAGAACAAACGAGGGTCTATGTGTGTATCTAGAACAAACGAGGGTCTATGTGTGTATCTAGAACAAAAGAGGGTCTATGTGTGTATCTAGAACAAACGAGGGTCTATGTGTGTATCTAGAAGGCATGTTCCAGCATTGTGTATGCAGACATGCAATGACGTGAAAGCCTGCAACCACTAGACGATATCAATGTCAAAGCCTTTAATCACACGGTCCACATGGCTATATAGTTGATATTCTATCATCCCACATTATTGGTTGGGATTTATGTCATTGCCTAGATCTCACAACTATATGTTACACTAGAAAAATTATAGAGTTTTAGTAGTTGTAACTTTGTTTTTCTGTTTGCCACTTGCCATAGGTTTTTCATCTGATGTTTTTGTGGCTAATCTCTTTCTGATCTCTGCTGAACAATCTCATTTGGTGTTGATGGTTGACCATATATATATATATATTCAAATTTGCAGATATTTTCTATTTGTTCTTTGTCAATTACTATTGTAAATGTGAGTTATTTTTTGTTGATACGCATCATTTGTATCTTTTGTGCATTGAGGAAACGGTTTTGTGCTTCGCTGTGATGTTTGACTGACATAATCCCGCACCACAATGCAAACACATATATATATATATTCGTGCTCATGACGATTATTTTGTTACAGACTCCATGCTTGAATAAATGTATAACCTATTTTGTGAAAATCTGTTAATCCTCGCTCAAAATAAACTACATAAATCAACTTTGTATTATAATATGAATAAATAAAATGTAAATATCTCTTTCTGGAATATTCGGATGTTGTCGAGTGGACATTTTATCATGGAGAAATTTAGCAAGGTAAAACATGAACGCGATATTTGGGTTCAGGTGTGGTCCCCAATTCACCTGCAGATG
This sequence comes from Meghimatium bilineatum, assembly GCA_034231615.1. Classification (NCBI taxonomy): domain Eukaryota; kingdom Metazoa; phylum Mollusca; class Gastropoda; order Stylommatophora; family Philomycidae; genus Meghimatium; species Meghimatium bilineatum. The sequence goes on from CM067306.1 coordinate 35,013,545, forward strand.
TAACCTTGACCAAGCTTCGAAACATATACACATTGGTAGCATATCCTTTTCAGGTCGTGGCTATCAACCCAGCATTTGCTGGCTGTGGTGACTTTGTAGGCAATATAAATACGTTCAGTAGTTTGCCATTGCGTTCTGAGCGGTCCGGATGCACAATTGCCTGTCTGGTACCTTGGCTGTCACAGAGCCGGACGAAACATATATAGTTGAGGAATATTTAGGCCGTATTTGGCAGTTTCTTAAAGCACTGGTCACAGATCAAGATTGGGATTCACAAAACTATTTTCTTCCATAAGTTAAACTATAAACAAAATTATAAACTTACAATAAATTATAATCTTCCATAAACAAAAATATTTAGAATTCGATATATTTTCTAATAGGCAACAACATAATCAAAACATACATTTTATTGTCAATGACCAGCATATGGAAGATCTCACTGGTGGTTTATCAGGCAAACAAGCCGAGACGAACAAATGTTAACAAACTTATTAATATCGTTTATGTTGTGTGTTTGGACTTTTTCTGTAAAGGGATACATAATTTATGACTATAGATCCGTGACCGAACTTCAGTGCAGACACATGAACAGAAAGTAAACATGACCTGAAAGTCTGATTTTTTAAATTATACCATTCATTTTGTTGGTCTTATGATCTATTTAACCAATCCTTCTAATGGATACAAAGCATGGACGGTAAAAAAAAAGTGCTGGAGAAAATTGAGATGTGATTTTTGAGAAGAATGATGAAAATTCCATGTACAGCCAAGATATGAATGTAGAAGTCCTCAGAGATGCTGGAGTAATAAAACAAATTATAGAAAAAATTAGAATAAGTCAAGAGTTTTAGGCCATGTGATGAGAAAAGCAAAACTTTAACATTTAGTCACCAAAGGAAAAATCAAAGGAGAGAAGAGATAGAGAAAAAAGACTTACATTTCTGGATGGGTTGTCACTGTGTCACAAAAAATATGCCACCAAATGAACTTATTAACAATACAAGAGACAGAGAGCTGTGGAGAAATAATCGCCTACGTCACTCGTCTTGGCACTTGATTGATTTCGTTGGTCGGACTTTGCTTTTTTTGGCATGCGCCTCCAAGAATATAAATAGTGACCAACGAAATTCATGACAATACTTTTAAAAAATAATCACAAATGAAGTCTTGAGAGGTCTATATTAGAGCCTGGTCATGGTAGATCTGAGGTTTAGTGGGTGCGTCTCAGTGCTACGTTGACCTGGTTCAAATCCTGTTTACTGAATAATTTTGTTGTTGCTTTCAAACCCAGAGAGTTGCTTCAGCATAGTAGGGACATGAGTTAGGAATACCATTTTTCAACGGATACGATGCTGCATTCTTGACTCTTTCCAGATTTCCATCTATGGGTAGTAGATCTGATGTGTGCTTCATCACTCCATTCCCCGCCACCTACAGTCTACACAAGACGTGTGCCATGTGTACCAAATTTTGAAAGACATGTAGGATTGTTATGTCCTGAATTTGATAGTTTCACCTCCCTTCAGTTAGTTTCTGGGTGTCAGTTCGACATACCAGTATAAAACTAATGAGATCTTGCCGGACTGGGTCACATGTCTTATGTTCTATGACGGAGTGCAATGTCACAAGTTGGCGCGCCCTCTACTCCAGGAGAACAACAACAGAACATTGCGACAAGAAAACCAATAACTATAAAGATAGAATGCTGGTTGGGTTTTTCCCAAAAAAGAAAGTCTAACTAACGATAGAATGCTGGTTGGGTTTTTCCCAAAAAAGAAAGCCTAACTAACGATAGAATGCTGGTTGGGTTTTTCACAAAAAAGAAAGCTTAACTAACGATAGAATGCTGGTGGAGTTTATCACCACACAAAAAAGCCCAACTATACAGTCATATCATCTTTTAGAAATATAATATGGTGGTTGGTCTAGTCGCCACTATGGTTGCCACACGACCTTTCGTATGCTGAGAGGCAGAGGAAGATAAAGAGAAATGTTGTTGAACGGCTTGTCACTGTGGCATGAGAAAATGTCAAATAACCGAACTTAATAACAACACAAGAGACAGAGCTTTGGAGAAACATGGTCGCCTGCGCGACTCGGCATGACAATTTATTAATACAAGTTAGATGTCTTGACTAAAATTACATCTGTTTTATGCATTTCTAATTCGGAGCACCTGTTGACTCAGGTTACCGATCGAATCGATGTCATCTGAACGGAACTGGTTCAAATCTCGATGTGATACCATTTTCCTCACTCTATCTTCTTCTGCTTTCGTTCTCAAACTCCTGTAGATCAGCAGGATGTAGTCCGTAGAACGGAATGAGTTGTGTCATGGTTTACAACATTGCTGCGATATATGCGTCTTTCGGCCTGACACATCCGACTTCAGCATAACTTTGGGTCACTGACCCTATATGGGATGGGACTGCCAACTTCATCCCATAACCTCCTTAGTCGCCTCGTACGACATGCATGGCAGGTGAACACTATTGCTATTCTTTGCTCCCCTTTCGGGCCCCGACAACACACCACTCTATATTCGTCGATGTTTCCAAATGATATTATTCAGTTACCCATAGATGTTTTCAAGAAATACAGGATGTATCTTACAGATAAAACTGAAACTCTACGCAAGTATTACATTGCATGTTCTGTGAAGTGGCAACATCGTGTCCGTGTATGGTCAGACGTTAATCTCGATGACGCTTTACTAGGAAGTTTCTCCCGGTGACACAATTTTCCTCATGTGCGTTTGTTACAAACTTCTGGGAGTATCACGATGTAGGAGCTGATAATAAAATGCGTTGTGAACGCGTGTGTTAGGGCCTAAAGGGGATTAAGAATACCAAAAACTGCCATACATGTCGTAAGAGGCGACTATGGAGGTTTGTGAAGTAAGTTTGTATGTCCCATCCCATAGCGGATAAAATTCACTCAGCAGTTAACTGAAGCCAGATATGTCGGACCAGAAGGCGCGGAAATCGCAGCTAAGACACAAAACAAGAGAATATAACGTTTTCAGTTCTCCAGATCACCTTGTGTTTCCCGAAGCAAATATAGTGACACATTGACCTGTGATGCATGTTACAAAGAGCGACTAAGAAGTATTGGGGTGAAGTTGACTGTCCCACCTCATAAAAGGCTATCAATGCTGAGATCGTGCTGAAGTCGTATGTGTCATATAGATAGTATATCGCCGCATATATCGTTTTTAATAAATAAAAAACAGAGAAGAATGAGAAGTTACATTACAGGAGATACAATATATAACAGAAAAGTCAACTTAAAATGATTAGCTTTTCATGAATATACCGCCGATCAATGCAATGAATGGAAGCAATAGAAGTAATGATGTATGTCCAATAGAAAGACTTACACAAGCATGTTCCAATGGTGAAAGTCCAATAGAAGACTGTCCCATCCAATGGAGGCCAAAGTGACACAGAGGTTACGGTGTCCCATCCAATGGAGGCCAAAGTGACACAGAGGTTACGTGTCCCATCCAATGGAGGCCAAAGTGACATAGAGTTATGGTGTCCCATCCAATGGAGGCCAAAGTGACACAGAGGTTATGGTGCCCCATCCAATGGAGGCCAAAGTGACACAGAGGTTACGTGTCCCATCCAATGGAGGCCAAAGTGACAGAGGTTTGGTGTCCCATCCAATGGAGGCCAAAGTGACACAGAGGTTATGGTGTCCCATCCAATGGAGGCCAAAGTGACACAGAGGTTATGGTGTCCCATCCAATGGAGGCCAAAGTGACACAGGTTATGGTGTCCCATCCAATGGAGGCCAAAGTGACACAGAGGTTATGGTGCCCCATCCAATGGAGGCCAAAGTGACACAGAGGTTACGTGTCCCATCCAATGGAGGCCAAAGTGACAGAGGTTTGGTATCCCATCCAATGGAGGCCAAAGTGACACAGAAGTTATGGTGTCCCATCCAATGGAGGCCAAAGTGACACAGGTTATGGTGTCCCATCCAATGGAGGCCAAAGTGACACAGAGGTTATGGTGTCCCATCCAATGGAGGCCAAAGTGACACAGAAGTTATGGTGTCCCATCCAATGGAGGCCAAAGTGACACAGGTTATGGTGTCCCATCCAATGGAGGCCAAAGTGACACAGAGGTTATGGTGTCCCATCCAATGGAGGCCAAAGTGACACAGGTTATGGTGTCCCATCCAATGGAGGCCAAAGTGACACAGGTTATGGTGTCCCATCCAATGGAGGCCAAAGTGACACAGAGGTTATGGTGTCCCATCCAATGGAGGCCAAAGTGACACAGAGGTTATGGTGTCCCATCCAATGGAGGCCAAAGTGACACAGAGGTTACGGTGTCCCATCCAATGGAGGCCAAAGTGACACAGGTTATGGTGTCCCATCCAATGGAGGCCAAAGTGACACAGAGGTTATGGTGTCCCATCCAATGGAGGCCAAAGTGACACAGAGGTTATGGTGTCCCATCCAATGGAGGCCAAAGTGACACAGAGGTTATGGTGTCCCATCCAATGGAGGCCAAAGTGACACAGAGGTTATGGTGTCCCATCCAATGGAGGCCAAAGTGACACAGAGGTTACGGTGTCCCATCCAATGGAGGCCAAAGTGACACAGGTTATGGTGTCCCATCCAATGGAGGCCAAAGTGACACAGAGGTTATGGTGTCCCATCCAATGGAGGCCAAAGTGACACAGAGGTTATGGTGTCCCATCCAATGGAGGCCAAAGTGACACAGAGGTTATGGTGTCCTATCCAATGGAGGCCAAAGTGACACAGAGGTTATGGTGTCCCATCCAATGGAGGCCAAAGTGACACAGAGGTTATGGTGTCCCATCCAATGGAGGCCAAAGTGACACAGAGGTTATGGTGTCCCATTCAATGGAGGCCAAAGTGACACAGAGGTTAATGTGTCCCATCCAATGGAGGCCAAAGTGACACAGGTTATGGTGTCCCATCCAATGGAGGCCAAAGTGACACAGAGGTTATGGTGTCCCATCCAATGGAGGCCAAAGTGACACAGAGGTTATGGTGTCCCATCCAATGGAGGCCAAAGTGACACAGAGGTTATGGTGTCCCATCCAATGGAGGCCAAAGTGACACAGAGGTTAATGTGTCCCATCCAATGGAGGCCAAAGTGACACAGGTTATGGTGTCCCATCCAATGGAGGCCAAAGTGACACAGAGGTTATGGTGTCCCATCCAATGGAGGCCAAAGTGACACAGAGGTTATGGTGTCCCATCCAATGGAGGCCAAAGTGACACAGAGGTTAATGTGTCCCATCCAATGGAGGCCAAAGTGACACAGAGGTTATGGTGTCCCATCCAATGGAGGCCAAAGTGACACAGAGGTTATGGTGTCCCATCCAATGGAGGCCAAAGTGACACAGAAGTTATGGTGTCCCATCCAATGGAGGCCAAAGTGACACAGAGGTTATGGTGTCCCATCCAATGGAGGCCAAAGTGACACAGAAGTTATGGTGTCCCATCCAATGGAGGCCAAAGTGACACAGAGGTTATGGTGTCCCATCCAATGGAGGCCAAAGTGACACAGAGGTTATGGTGCAGGCAGATGAATCAGACGGAAAGACGTAGATATCGTAAACTACGATAAACTAGCTCACTATAAACAAGCTACGTAAACTACGATACATCGCGTACCGTTCTTCGGGCCACATCCTGCTAATCTGCAGGATTTTGAGATGGGTACAGAAGAAGAGTAAATACACACACTCACACACACACAAACACATAAATATCTGTAGCCCTACTAGTCTAGTCAATATCTACACATTTAATATCTACTCAGTGATTCTTTGTACACCGCTTTAAAGGTATGTCCCATGGCAGCAACCTGCCGTTGGGGTTGACCATAATTCTTCATGTACTAAGCTGCAGTAACTATTAGGTGGGGGTAGTCAGTTCCCTTGCTGTCTTTAACTCCCTTAACTCATGCGTCAGACACTTAATTTACAGCTGAGTCGACTAGAGGAGTGGTCGTGTCAAGCGAGAAATCACATTTTTGTGTGGTCCGGACGTGGTTTCGAACCTGGCACGCTGTAACCCAGTGATAGAAAGCAAGCTCACTATCAACTAGGCTACTGCACTCCTCTTTATCGTACAACTCTTTATCAGGTATCTATTTCAGACACAATATCAGGAAGCTTAGCCCGTACATGACCGTACAATGAAATACTACTGGCTAATGGGAAATCCAGCCTTGCTTATGGCACATTTGACTATTTCTGTGATTTTCATTGCTATTCTCACTATGATTAAGATTTCATTGCTATTCTCACTATGATTAAGATTTCATTGCTATTCTCACTATGATTAAGATTTCATTGCTATTCTCACTATGATTAAGATTTCATTGCTATTCTCACTATGATTAATATTTCATTGCTATTCTCACTATGATTAAGATTTCATTGCTATTCTCACTATGATTAAGATTATCGTTGCTATACTCACTATGATTAAGATTTCATTGCTATTCTCACTATGATTAAGATTTCATTGCTATTCTCACTATGATTAAGATTATCGTTGCTATACTCACTATGATTAAGATTTCATTGCTATTCTCACTATGATTAAGATTTCATTGCTATTCTCACTATGATTAAGATTTCATTGCTATTCTCACTATGATTAAGATTTCATTGCTATTCTCACTATGATTAAGATTATCGTTGCTATACTCACTATGATTAAGATTTCATTGCTATTCTCACTATGATTAAGATTTCATTGCTATTCTCACTATGATTAAGATTTCATTGCTATTCTCACTATGATTAAGATTTCATTGCTATTCTCACTATGATTCTACTATGATTAAGGTACAATAAAAACACATAATGTACACGTCGTATCGACTGCTGTGACAAAGTGACCGTTATTTCCACTGCGCATATAAAATGACCGTTATTTCCACTGCCCATATAAAGTGACCATTATTTCCACTGCGCATATAAAATGACCGTTATTTCCACTGCCCATATAAAGTGACCATTATTTCCACTGCGCATATAAAGTGACCGTTATTTCCACTGCCTATATAAAGCTTCCCTGTTCTCGCTAACAGGAAAAATACGCAGTGACGGAAGTTTTATGATTATACTTTGTGTGACAGCCAGTGAAAATCAAGGGAATATTTAAAGAATCATTTTAGAAGGCTTGATCTCCCATTAGCCAATATGTCTTATTCCGCAGAGAGACATGGTCCAGTAGAAATGCAATAGAAACCTGCACAGACGGATGTTTTGTAGCTGTAAGAACACGATATAGACAGTTCGCGGGCCAGTAACTGGTTCATCATTCCTCACACACTGTTATATTTGAATACAACAAACATTGTGCTTAATGTAACATGACCTTCGAAATTATTATACAACTATTTGGAGCGTGTCAAAAACTACAGATGTGCTAAATGCCTGTCATAATCTGATGAGACGTCAGTTGTGATTGACATGGTATTGCAAACAAAAATGTTCGGTTTTAGTTGTTCGTTGCGCACCGATGTCATTGCATTTCGGGAAAACCCATATGTTATCAGTTTTCCCCATAAGAGATCAATATCTATGCATATTGATGGTTTCCATTCTTGGCTGGTGGTACCCATTATTCACCTCTCAGATACTCAGTTCTACCTGCCTACCTACACACCCATCCATCCATCTATCTAAGTGGTAGCGCATATCCCGTTCAGGAGGAAGCCATCAACCCTACATTTTTTAGTTGTAGTGATTTTCTAGGCAATGTAAATACATTTAGTAGTTTGCTATTTATTTCTGAAACACACTGGACATCTATCTATCGTCATTTCCACTTGTGCCGTTAAGGGTCGTGGATGAGGGGCGGGGTTGGAGTTGCCTTTTTCTTCAGCGTTCATTCTCAAACTCCTGCTGAATTCTCTTGCAGCAGGACCATGGTCCTACTAGATTTGCAGCAGAATGTAGTCCAGAGAATGGAAATGCGTTGTGTCGCCGGTTTATTTGCGCCAATGACCCGACACATCCGTCTTCGGTGGGGAATTGTCTGTCTTTCGCTTTGTCTCCTTTGGTTCCTTTGTCTCCGCCCATCTAGTTCTTGGTATTCCTCATGCCTTGTAACCAGATTATGGTAAGGCATTTGACAAGGTGAAGCATTCAGAAATAATAAAAATAATGGTTGACAGCAAGGTACTAGAATTTTAAACTATAGAGATGGGCATTAGGTAGAGATGTGTAATGTCACCAGATCTTTTCAATAATAGTTTATACAAGTAAATTCAAGTAGGAAGAATGAGGATAAATTAAAATAATTCTTACAGCTGACGGGAATTCGGTTCTGGCGGCACCAATTGTATACGTTATTATTTGAAGCACCATTGTTTTGTCTCTATGTTATTTCTGTTTACAAGAAGACTTTTACGTCATTGTAGTACGAATATATCTGTTCCATGTTTGTGTTCCTGAGGATACTTCAATACTTGTACATGATGTTCGTTGTTTTGGTAATAGATGTTTGTTGTTTTGGTAATAGTCCTTGTCTCGATTGCTCCGTTCTCAGTGACTTGAGTACACAGGTTGAATGTCTTGACAAGATCACATCTTTTTGTGGGGATGTGGTTGATCAAGTACGGAAAACTTATTTACTTGAGCTGCAAAGTGATTAGGTTTACTTGTATAAGCTATTATTTGAAGCAAAATTGTTCTGTCTTTATGTTATTTATGTTACAAGAAAGCCTTTAGGTCCTTGGAGTACGAATATATATGTTCTATGTGTGTATTCCTGAGGATACTTCAATACTTGTACGTTGTTGTTGTAATAGTTCTTATCTCGATTGCTCCGTTCTCAGTGACTTGTGTACACAGGTTGAATGTCTTGACTAGATCACATCTTTTTGTGGGTATGTGGTTGGTCAAGTATGGAAAACCTGAAAAAAGACGATTCGGTGCCACTAGAACGAACCTGGTTCAATTCCCGTCAACTGTAAGAATTATTAATTCTATACATATGTCTTATAAGAACTGTAGATTACCATGTCTCTCTTCACTTTCATAGCACGGGGAAGAGGCTAGAAAAAGTGCCCTAAAATAACCTGCCTCAACTGACTTGGCCAGTATACCATATGAGTCACAATTTCATTATGTGAGTATGTCTTTACATGTCACAAGTTCATTCCGTTCATTTACGTTAGTATGTCATTACGTCACAAGTTATTCCGTTCATTTACGTTAGTATGACTTTACATGCCAGTCATTCTTCGTTTTTGGCCATTGTCAGCACAAGGACTACAGACATTTCCAAACTGAGACCTGTATTCTCCAGTTCCGATTCCTCAAACCTGTTTGAACTTCTATGTACTAGAACTGACTGCAATTGCCTTCCAACGTTATTTAAGTACACTGAGTCGGATGAATGCAATCCAACAGAATCAGTGATGCATGTAAGATTCAAACCGTTCCTTATACATTCATGTCTAACAAAGCACGCCAGCACACGCAGTATAAATACCTATAGTTTGGATCATTCAAAGGTGGAGAAACATTACTAAGAATAACATTCTTTCTGCAAATCTTCTGTTTCTGCGTTCGTTTTCAAACTCCTGCAGATTAGCAAGATGTAGTCCAGAGAACGGAATGCAGAGTATCATGGTTTACAGATTTACTGCGATATCTACAGCTTTCGGCCAGACACATCGGACTTCGTCATGGTTTCTGGTTCACTTTGTCCCAATATGGGATGGGACTGCCAACTCTACCCATAACTCCCTTAGCTGCCTCTTACAACATGCATGGAAGGTAAGCAATGTTGCTATTCTTTGCTCATAGTCATGTATTGTATCAGAGATGGTCAATAAAGTCCAGAACATATTCGTTCGTCTCCAGTTCAAATAAAGTAAATGGTCTGTTATTGTTGATATTTTATGAATGCTTGCTCAGAAAAGTAAACAATGTCATTGTATTAGAGCACGCCCGTAGATATGGGAAGGGGGGGGGGGTTGTTTCAATTCCCGCCACTTTTAGTTAGTTATAACATAACTTTTCTTAAGTTATAATATAATTTTGAGTGTGTTCAAGCATAACTTGTAGTGAGGAGTTAAATTTCCCGTTTTATAAATTTATAACAATTGTTAGTGAGGAGTTTCAATTCCCTCTTTTAGAAAGTTATAACAACTTTTATGAGAGGTTTGAATTCTCCCGTTTAGAAAGTTATAACAACTTTTATGAGGAGTTTCAATTATCCCGTTTAGAAAGTTATAACTTTTATGAGGAGTTTTCAATTCTCCCGTTTAGAAAGTTATAACAACTGTTATGAGGAGTTTCAATTCTCCTGTTTAGAAAGTTATAACAACTTTTATGAGGAGTTTTCAATTCTCCCGTTTAGAAAGTTATAACAACTTTTATGAGAGGTTTGAATTCTCCCGTTTAGAAAGTTATAACAACTTTTATGAGGAGTTTTCAATTATCCCGTTTAGAAAGTTATAACTTTTATGAGGAGTTTTCAATTATCCCGTTTCGAAAGTTATAACAACTTTTATGAGTAGTTTTTAATTCTCCCGTTTAGAAAGTTATAACAACTTTATGAGGAGTTTCAATTCTCCTGTTTAGAAAGTTATAACAACTTTTATGAGGAGTTTTCAATTCTCCCGTTTAGAAAGTTATAACATAACTTTTAGTGAGATGTTACAATTCCTACTTTTAGGAAGTTATAACTCTTAGTGAGGGGTTTCAATTCCCTATTTGGAAAGTTACAACATAACGTTTAGTGTACTATAAACTTAGCCAAAAGATGAGTAACCTCCCTCCCATTTTCCTGAACGAGTTATCGATAAAGGTCATAAAAAGCTGCAGTGGAAAAGAAGGAATTGCAACTGAAAAGAAGGAATTACAGGGGAAAAGAAGGAATTGCAGTGGAAAAGGGCAGGATTATTTTTTAGGTACCCCGTCCCCCTAGCTGAAGACTTATCTACGGCCCTTTGGTACAGAGCGTTCGTCTATATGTTCACAAAAGGCTTTAGAGCGCTAATCTGTGACTATATGCTAAATTATCTATCTTGTTCGCACATGGCTTTAGAGCGCTAATCTGTGGCTATAAGCAAACCTATGCTCTTTTGGCGCCGAATACTATGCATACGGCAGAAATGAGAGCTCTTCAGTTCCAACGATGTGATGCTACTATCTCTGTCTATTCGCTAAACCCTTTGTTGCTTTTCAGTGTCAAGGGTAGAAGAGTTTTCTGAATATGACACTCGTGTGTGTTGAGTATATTGTGGAGTTTGTCGCCTCTTTTATTTCGGTGGTCCATCGTTTTCGTGGTCGGCCTCTAGGTCTGCCTTCACTGTTTCTGTGTAGTAAGCTTGCTGTGGTATACTGTCTGATAGTAGTCTGCTGATGTGTGCAAACCATTTAATCTGTTGTCTCTTAATATATTCTAAGATTGGGAAGGTACCAGTTCTTTGTCTAATGTCTTCATTTCTCACTCTGTCTCTTAGCGATATCCCTAGGATTCTGCGCAAGCATGCCATTTCAACTGTCACAATTTTACGTTTGTCATGTGCTGTAGTTATCCATGTTTGGCATTGTTAACACAGCGTTGGTATAATAATTGTTTTGAATAGTGTTATTTTGATGTTTAAATCTACATTTTTGTTTCTGAAGATTGATGTCATTTGTCCTAGGGATTGGTATGCTTTACTATATCTAGTGTGTATTTCTATGCTGTTCTATGTTAAAGGTTTGGCATGTTTGATGTAATCTGTCTATTTGTAATGCTACTGTGTATAATTATTACATGTTGTTCAGACCCATATGCTTACCCTCTTTGATGGTTATTCTGCGAAGAGTTTCTCTTGTTCTTCCTTTTTTCTCTTTATAAGCTAATGCCCAATCCTAATTGGCCAAGAATAACAGTCTTGTATGTGTCTAGTACGTTGCGCCATGTTCGAAGTTAGACGGCCAGTTGGAGACATAGCAGAACACGAAACTCGTCTCGTGACATAAGATTCCCTTTGAGTAGGAGACCTTTTCTCATGATCTGACTCCACTAAACACCATGAACAGAGAGTATACACGACTTCATTCCTTCCTTTTTTGATTATAGTCGTACTTATCGTTGGTCGCTATGTATATAGTTGAAGTCAAATGCCTAAAACAGTCATATCCGACAAACGAATTCACGGAAATAATGAAAAAAATCTGCCTTTCGTGTCATATTTACTTTCTGTTTACAGGTCTTTACCGTCGACCATCGCGCTTGCTTTAGGACATCCACACCACTGCACATAGAAAGCAATACCTAGCGATTACAACAAACAAACATAGCAACCGCAGTTAAAATTTTAAAATATATCCATCAATCGTCATCCTTGACTTCATATGTCGGGTACGAGCCAAACCTCAGTCACTCCTTAATAAACATTATCATGTGTTTTGACCGTTATATAATCCATGTTTGATGACATTAAGTTACTTGTCCAATTAAAAAAAACAGCCACTACGTAACAGAATTTCTAATATCTATCTGAAGCAATACATACACTAAACCATATCCGCAGTTAGCGACAACCATTACTGAATAAAAGTGTTATTGTTGGACTGATGTGTATGGAATTTATTACCCATGAAATGTAATTCCAAGCATTGGGAGAAGTCCTTGGTCTGTGCATATGCTAAACAGCAGTACAAAACACTGATATAACGGTGACATATCGGTGTTATTGGAATGTATGTTTAGAAATCAATTAGTACTTGAGCAATGTAATTACAAGAGTTTTTAGAATAAGTGGTGGTCATATATTTATAGTTCTTTCTACACACATGGAAGTAGGTGGGGGTTTTCTTCTTTGTCATGAAGGTACCTTGAATTATAATCCGAGATTTGGAGGAACTAGAGTTTAGTGTTTCCCAAAATATATTTTTGTTGACTGAAATTAAGTAGCAGGTGTATGCCATTACGAACCGTGACCCGTTGACAATATAAGACTTATTTCTTGAACAATTAAACTCCAAAGACGAATTTGTCTGGTCATTGTCGCAAATAAAATGGCGATACATCCTATTTCTTTTGAAAATAAATGTCTTATAAAACTCTTAAATATTGGTTGGAAAGAATTCAAGTCAAAACATGTAAGTAAGAGAAGACACAACACGGCAAATATGTTTCTACAACAATAAGAAGAAAATGATGGACTTATATCGGACATAGGTCTACTTACAATGGATGAAAACAGACTGCCATTACACGCATTGAAATGGGTACCAGATGGCAAAAGAAAATGAGGAAGACCAAGAGAGACTCTTCGCAGAACAACCATCAAATAAAGTATGACTATGGGTCTCAACAACATACAAGAATTACACACAGGCAGCATCACATGGCTCGACCAGGAGAGCTCTGGTTTCTGCCCCATGAACCGTGTTCGGCGCTGAAGGAACATAAATAGATAGAAACATATCTCAAACTAACAATTAAAGAATGATAAAATGCTAAATCTATTCTACATTAATATATCGCCCAGAAACATGGATTATGGAACAAACAACTCGAAGACACAATTGATACCTTTGTGATGTGGATATATAGAATATGGATAACTTCATGGACGGAGAAGAAAACGAAAAAAAAAACATGCTTATAACACGACGTGTAAAATGGAAATATTAAATACAAATTAAACAAGTATTATGAACGTGTTAAAGGATATGACAACTTGTTGAAGACCTTAGTTTAGGATAGAGTTAAGAGACGAACACGAGATAGGCATAGATACAAGTGAGAGAGAAACAGCACGAGATGGACAGATCAGAGTGCACCACCCAAGCAAGGGACAGAGAAAATGTTTGTGGTCTGTTGCAATCATGCAATTTGATGGAGATGGACAGATCGGAGTGCACCACCCAAGCAAGGGACAGAGAAAATGTTTGTGGTCTGTTGCAATCATGCAATTTGATGGAGATGGACAGATCAGAGTGCACCACCCAAGCAAGGGACAAAGAAAATGTTTGTGGTCTGTTGCAATCATGCAATTTGATGCAGAGATAGTACTGGATGACGATTTCCAATAAGACAAAATGTCTTTTTTTTCTCCGACGGACGTGTTTATACAAAATCGACGTTAGTGACTGTAGTGTGATCTGTAGAACATCAACATAATCCCTGAACACATAGTACTTGGCTGTCCAAGCTTCGCTGTGCACAAAACGGTAATCTGGTCCACATGGGCATCTGCAAAATAAGATGTGGGAACCCCAGCAACATTAAACAAACCGCTCCATACATGACCAATATCGGACTGGATAGTTAGTGATTGATCGTAGAAATTATGTAGTAACAGTTTAGTTTGGACGTCATCAATTGTTGTGTAGTAACAGTTTAGTTTGGACGTCATCAATTGTTGTGTAGTAATAGTTTAGTTTGGACGTCATCAATTGTTGTGTAGTAACAGTTTAGTTTAGATGCACAGACAATTATGTATAAATTATGTATAACTATTCGGGAACAGTGGCTGAATGCAGTGAATGATTCCTGTGTGCGTACAGTGACTTTTATTTTTGTGCCTGGCCATGCGGGAGTCCTGGGTAATGAGAGAGCGGATAGGTTGGTCGCCCACGCTGCTACTACGGCTGATGGTGGAGCGATGGATCGTGCAGTCATTTTGAATGCCCTACGGGAAAACGCACGAACAAATGACTGTACACGGGACGATGACTCTTGTTCCATGACTAGAATAAGAGAGCTTGGTTTGAAATGTGGTGTCGCTAGAAAGGAGCGGTTTCGTGGACGAAAAAGAATGATGGTCAATCAACGACGTACTGGGACCATCAGTCAACGTGTAATGGAGGATACACTCAAGGAGAGATCTGAGCACCTATGGACTTGTCTGGAGTGCAATGACGATGATCCAACAACTAACTAATTATGTATCCGGACCGTTCAGAAAGTAATGACAAACAACTGAACGTATTATATTCCATAAAGATCTCTACAGCCAAAAACATTTATGTTGATGGCTAGGTCCTGAATATACCTTAAATGGCAAATACTGAATCAAGTATACAGGTTACTATAAAATCCTATCTATCAATTGTGGAAAATTGTCCTAGTTCTTTGTTTTATTGCTAGCTATTTATTTTTAACATTGAAAGTTTGGATTTTAAAGTAACCTTTATAGGTTCAGTATTTATCACTTATTCGGGGTGCAAAGGGAACGCATTGCTCTAGGCGGACCCAGGGTTAGGAGATAACCAAGATCCCAAATGTACCTCCTCGCGGTGCACCCTGGAAACAGAAATACAGCAGCTCGAGCTGATTCTGGCCAAATCATTTGGGGATCGTGTCCAAGAATGTGGAGGTAGATTGAAAGAGATTTGACTGCATAAGAGACAGACAATATCTCCGACACCACCAGCATCACCACATATAGCGACACTGTCGACATACAGTGAAGCTAGTCAGTCCAGTCCGAACATTGGAGGGGCGGACAATGTAAAATGCACGTAACGGTAGATGCATGGCGAGAGACAAATAGATTTCATACTGAGTACAATGAAACAATGAAAGTGAGAAAAGCGCTAGAGGGCAGCGCGAACTGCAAATAGACAGTGAAAAGTTCATAGGAAAAGGGAACTACAAGCTCCGTCAGCTCGAGACGAGCTTCTTGTTACCTGTGCTCCGTACAGACAGAGACCCAGACCCAAGCATTGGCGTTCGGAAAAGCAAGACGTCCTAACCCAACTCTAATGTCGAACCTTCCTAAACCGGAAATATGCTCACGAAGAGAAAGGGTCCCGTACCCGATGGGCTTAGGCAAGAAAGGGACAACGATG
Organism: Meghimatium bilineatum; assembly: GCA_034231615.1. Taxonomy (NCBI): domain Eukaryota; kingdom Metazoa; phylum Mollusca; class Gastropoda; order Stylommatophora; family Philomycidae; genus Meghimatium; species Meghimatium bilineatum. The sequence goes on from CM067306.1 coordinate 35,029,364, forward strand.
GCAGTATTGGCCCAACTTTACTGTCAAGTTCTCCTATACCGGAAATACACTTGCAGAGAGAAAGGGTTCCGTACCCGATGGGATCAGGCACAAAAGAGACAACGATTTTAGCCCTGGCCCAACTCTAATGTCAGGTTTTCCTATACCGGAAATACACTTGCACAGAGAAAGGCTTCAGTACCTGATGGGCTCAGGCGCTATTGGGACAAGGTCACTCAGCTCGAGAACGCCTTGCTCTCAAACGCGTGGTGTGAGACTCGAACTTGGACAAGGGGTACACGATGTCGGTGAATGACACATCTGCTAAGAGGGCGAAAGAGCAAGGGTCCAACTCTTCCGATGAGTTCTTCCCCTTAAGGAACCAGGGTCACGGATGAGAAACGGTTCAGTACCCGATGGGCACAGGCACAGTACATCCAATTACACGAGGCAAGTTCATAGACAGTGGAACACCTCGTGCAAGACAGACGAGAGCAACAATCGCCTGGGCGAAGAGTCACCACATACACACATACACATACACGGGAGACAGATAGTGAGGCTGCCACCTGAATTGTCAAGGCATGCCGAAATCGGATGTGCTAGGCCTACAAGGCGCATGACGGTGGCACAACGTAATCACGCTCCCAGCGGAAATCGCACGGATATCCGCGATGGTTACAATGGAGCGAACGCAAAACAAACAAACATCACTTATTCGTTTTGTTATTGTGGAACTCTCCATTTTGTCGGACATCCTCTGACATTTTCGTTATTTATATAGGATGCCGTACTAATCCAGAGGCCATGGTAAAGTCAGGCACATATATCTCAGCCGAACTGTAACTCGTTATAAATCTCATTCAGTTCTCTGGACTACGACATGCTGGTCAGCAGGAACTTGAGAACGAAGACAGAAGAATACTAATAATAAAAGACGAGGCATAAATGATGTTATAGAACAATGCTGATACAACTAATGAGAGGGTTAACAAAAATAGTGAATTGATTATTTTTCGTCTAAAGAATTGATTATTTTTCGTTTATTCTGAAGCTCTCCTGTAAGTTATGTTAGTCCAGAGAACGTAATGGACTTGTGTTATATGGTTTATAACTTTGCATCGATGTATGCACATTTTCTAACCGGATATGGAGCAAGTAATATGTTGATCTACAAGCAGGACATGAAAGAGACGATTAAGCGGATTGGTTGTAGGACATATAAGAGGCGATTAAAATGATTGTGTGTAGGTTTCTTCTTCTTCAGCGTTCATTCTCAAACTCCTGCTGGATCTCTCCTGTAGCAGTACTACTAGATCTCCAGCAGGATGCAGTCCAGAGAATGGAAATGCGTTGTGTCGCAGTTTTATTTGCGCCAATGGCCCGACACATCCGTCTTCGGCGGAAGTGTGTAGGTTTGACTTCCCCACTCTGTAGAAGATTAGCTATTAATATCCTGGCTGCAACTATAGCTATGCAACGGTATCTGTGATGCGATGTTTTCTTCATCTGTGTCATCAAGGTCCGAACTGATTTGGTCTCCTACTTCCATGTTCTTATTCAGGTGTTCCACGGTTTTATAACGCCACGGTTTTATAACGGTGACAAAATTCATTTGCAAGCAAGACGTCACGATAACTAACTCGATACCTTCTAAACATAAGGCAACATTTAATCCAGAGAGACTCCTGATTGACTAAATACATGGCCACACAGAATCACAAGTCTTCGTATGTGATTATTTTGATTATTTCTATGCTTTTCGTTTATCACTATTCATATACTTTGTATCACCTGCTAACGATGACCAACGAATGCAAGGAAATAATTGAAAACATGATCCAAAAGGCTTGTTTAGATTCTGTTCGTAGGTCTTCTAACTAGATTGGTCACGCTAAATATATTATAGTATATTTCTAAACATTTGTAACTCACTATTTCGTTGCTTAATAAATTAGATTACGAATTCAATTGAGATATCAAATGACATATTCTATCCAGAACGTTGTCTTCCGTCGTGGACACTGAAGCCTTTCGGTCCCGAGCAAGCAGGCCTGCATTGTCATATTCATACATTCTTCGATGTTGCTGGTGCATCGTCATCTTGGTTCCCCTTTTATCTCTCCTTCCTGGTACTCTTCCTTCCAATCTCCGTGTCTTTTTAAGTGTCCAAAATACTGTAGCTTTTCTTCATTTGATTTTATTTGGAAGCCATCTTTCTTCTTCTTCTTTGGCGTTCGTTCTCAAACTCTTACAGATTAGCAGGATGTAGTACAGAGAACGGAATGCATTGTGTCATGGCTTACAGCATTGATGCGATATCTGCGCCTTTCGGCCGGACATACATACCTTACCTTATATGGGTCACTAACCTTATATGGGACGTATTACAGCCAATCCCATCCCATAACCTCCTTAGTTGCCTCTTACGACATGCATGGAAGGTAAACAGTGTTGCTATTCTCTGCGCCCCTCTTGGGCCCCAACAACACACGGGCGTCATTCATTTAGTTTCAGCAATTAAAAAAATATCGATGTTCTTCTTTTTCTCTGTCCATGATATTCTTAGGATCTTCCTGTAGCACTTTATTTCACATGAATTTATCGTTCTGGATATTGTTTTATTAAACGCCCAAATCTCACACCCGCATGTTACTGCTGGAAAAATGCGCTATCTTGAAAGTTATTTTTGTGTCACATTTTCCCGATACATCATCATTATCAGGCGTCACGTCAACTCCATCAACAACTACAGATAACCATTGATTGGCATCGTAGTATTTATTCAATCGGTGATTACGATATAGTGTTGAATAGTGTACCCGCGAAAAATGTCTATGCCCCCTGCTACTTATAACAGATTCGAGAAAGCATTCATAGGTTTCTTTTCAAGTATATTACGAAGCGTACGGAGTTAATTACCAGTCTATCTGTCTATTCGCTAAACCATTTGTTGCCTGTCAAGTGTAGAAGAGTTTTCTGGAGATGGTCCTCGTGTGTGCTGAGTATATTGTGGAATTTGTCGCCTCTTTTATTTCGGTGGTCCATCGTTTTCGTGGTCGGCCTCTAGATCTGCTTTCACTGTTTCTATGTAGCATAGCTTGCTGTGGTATGTAGTCTAATGGTAGTCTGCTGATGTGTGCAAACCATTTCATCTGTTGTCTCTTAATATATTCCAAGATTGGGGTAGTCCTGGTTCTTTGTCTAATGTCTTCATTCCGCACTCTGTCTCTAAGCGATATTCCTAGGATTCTGCATAAGCATGCCATTTCAGCTGCCACAAGTTTACGTTTGTTTTGTGCTGTCGTTGTCCATGTTTGGCATTGGTAGCACAGCGTTGGCATAATAATCGTTTTGAATAGTGTTATTTTGGTGTTTTAATCTACATTTGTTTCTAAAGATTTATTATATCGTTTGCCATCGGGTTTGGTATACTTTACTACATCTATTGTGTATTTCTTTGCTGCTCTTGCCGTCTGTAGTTATATTGCTTCTTAGGTATGTGAATTATGTCACTTGTTTAAGTATGTTGTTTCCAATATATTTATATTGGTGTTTCTTTCTGTTCTGCCTATCTTTATTACTTCGGTCTTTTCTATATTTATCTTCATGCTAAACTTTTAACATAAAGAAAATTACCAGTACCCAATTATTTTTCTATATGTCTGTCTGTCTATTGTATCTGTCATATCTCTCTGGCTATCGTATCTGCATGTCTTTCTACCTGTCTTTCTATCGTATGTCTTTCCTTCATGTCTGTCAATCGTATCTATCTGTATATCGTATATATATATATATATATATATATATCGTATATGTTTGTCTGTCAGTCGTATCTATCTGCATGTCTTCCTTCAGTGTCGAATACTGTACATAGGGCAGAACCAGTGCTCTTCAGTTCAAGCGATGTTATGCTGCTGTGTATATGTTACTCCCGCAAAGGAATCAGCTGCATGTTTACCTGTTAAAATGATGCTATCTTTGTAAAGTGTGATCCTTGTATTTCTCCCTGTACCGTCATCATTTAGTTGTACCAGTTTCCATAATTTCCTAGTGTCTCTTTCAAGGTTTAAAGGCTGCTTTTTTCTTTCCAATTGCTCCAACTTGTAAGTTGTTGGCTCTTTGAAATTTAGCTTTTGTTTGCTGATATTTGTTGTGGTGTTCTTGGCTAGGTCTGTTTTCTGTCTGCTGTCTAAATGTTTCCATCTCATTTTGAAGCTTCTCCAGTTCATCATTCCAGTAGGAATCGTAGTTTTTGCGTGGCTTCCTGGTTATGGTTTTACTAGCAGCATGTAGTATGTATCTATTAAATTCACTCACTGCTCTATTGATGTTTTTGTCCATGTTCATGTTCTTAGCTAGAACACTGGTTAAATGCTGATACATTTTCCAGTCTGCCCGCTTATAGTTTCACCCGGTGAGTGTGCTGCTGTCCTTGATAAATTCATTGTGAGTTTCCAAAAACACTGGTCTATAGTCACTACCTCCAAGCTAATTTCCGACACGTGTGATGTTCAATTCAAGGCCTAGTGGGTGGAATCCCAGATCTGGTGTAGAGGTGGTGTGCCATGCTCTCGAGTAGAAAGTTTGTGAGAGTGCTGACTGGTTAATAAGGCTGAGATTATTTTGATCCTGCCAGCTCTCAAGTTCCTCACCTCTCTTGTCGATATGATCGTAGCCCCAGCTCTGAGAGTGGTTGTTGAAGTCACCACATACCATAAGTCTTTCTTTATCTGGGATTGTGTCTGGTGCCAATGGTCTATCATTTGGGCAGTTCAGGAGATGGAATTCTGTACTGTCTGTCTTTAGGTGAAGCATCTGACATTCTGCCTCCTTCATATACACTTCCAGCTGACATGCGCTGATATTGTTTTTAACAAGTGTAAGAATTCCACTCATTCGTCTGTCCTTTCGGTCTGATCGGTAGCACTGGTAGCCTCTGATTTTAAAGGCTATATCGCTGCTGTGTGTTTCTTGAATGCAGCATACATTAACTTGTTCTTCACATATGATATTTTCAAATTCCATTTTTTTTACTTTATCCATCTAATTTTGCTGTTAACACCCCAGAATTCCATGCATTATTTTAATTGGTCGTTGGTTTGTTTGGCCAGTAGCTTTATTCCCTTGCCTCCTAGCTCATCGGGGCTATTGAGGACTTCTAGTAATTGAGGTTGGGCCCCTCTGAGGTACAGGGCTCCGCACCGTCCCTGCCTAAAAATCCGCCACAGGACAGGCACCATAACTATTATTAGATATATACTTGTTTCCATTGTGCTTTATGAGTGGCATCCTGATTAATTGTACTCCGCTTGACTGGCTGCCTCCGCCTTTAGCACATTGCTTACCTGGACAGGACTATGGTCCTGCTATAGTGGGACTGTCCGACCAGTCCTAGTTTCCATCCCCCGATGGCTAAACTAAGCCCCATCACGGTGCTGGCCAGATGATATGATGGTCGATGTTCAGATATAAGTCCATTGTTTTCTTATTATCGCTGTAGAAATATATTGCTGTCTGGCGTTCTCTTACGTGCTTGTTTGATATGAATTCTTCCCGACCATTATTTAAGTTTTCTAAGACATTTATTTTGGAATTAGTTTAATTTATTACGCAGTGCTTTTGTTATTTTCCAGCTTACACAACCATATGTTAATACAGATATTACATGTTAATACAGATATATGTTTGAGAATGAACGCTGAAGAACAAGAAGTACACAGTGATAGAACTAAATTCTATTTGTTGTATTCATTTATAGTAGAAGTTAATTTTGTTTGCTTACATACGACCAGTTAATGAATAAAGTATACATTCAGGAGCATAACTATTTTTGGCGTGGGGGGGGGGGGGATGCTTATCTAAAAAAAAGTTCACTCGTCAAATTCCGTGTTTAATTCCCTTTTTACCTTGAACAATTTAATGACCTTTTTGTGAACAATCGATACGGGGGAGAAGTGTGAGGGCGGAGAGAGGGGAGCGTATGCCCGTATTTTGGCTAAATTCCTAATATGAAAAGTCGAACTCTGATAGTCTAAGGAGGTGGTTTAACACCCACCCCTACATTCATTGTTGGTAGTCTGTCTTATTCAAGACGTGATCAACGGCGGATTTCAGCATACAAGGATCGTGTCTTTCATCAGATACCCCCATGTCCGTTGACATTTATATGAGAACTGTTGGCTAATTGGGAAACATTTATTAAAGACTACATACTCAACAACACTGTACAAACAACAAGAACGATACTATTGACGTTCACATGGCCGAACAAAATATGGATATAACCGGAAATGTTGAAATCTCAAACGTCAATAGTACCTTTCTTACTTATAGTTTTTTGATCTGTATGTAGTCTTGATAACGATTGAAACGTCGATTTGTGCGTGTTACTATGTGTGTTACTAGTGATTAACAAAACGTCATTACCCTGTTCCAAGCTCCGACTATTGGAATTATTTTTTCTGCAGTGAGTACATATAATTGGAAAACAGCCGTCTCAAATAATGACTCATTTGTCTTTACTCGTGATATTTACGTGATAGACTCCAGGAGTCCACTGGAACATGTACACCTAGGCATGAAAAAGAGCTATGAATGCAGCTCTCCATTACACAACAGAAAAGCTGTGAATACTACTCCACCAAGAGATAAGTGTTGAACAAATGTCGGGGAACAGATATTCTTCAAACTTTCTGGCCGAAGCAGTGTTGTGACTAGTGGCGTGGTCAACGTAGAGGTGGAGAATACGTATACATGTCTTTATATTATGGATGATATCTAGTGGTCCATCATCTCTCTGTCTGTTTGTTTCGTGTCACATATATGTAGCTACATATTTATATTTTTCTATGTTCCTTGTCCGGTGTCGTCTAACCTCTGACCTTGTTACAACTCTTTCGGTTCAATCTCCACATTACAGGCTGTGTGAGATCTATAGTTTTTAACCTTTCGTTTTCTGTTTTGTACGTTTAATTTTTGTCTAATTATTGTCTTGATAAAGGCCATTTGGGCGAAACGTTGATTTGTGTATGTTATTATATGTGTCTCTAGTGATCAGTAAAACTTTATTACTCTGTTCCTGAATTTACCTGTTTGATTTCAGTTTTGCGCAGTAAGTACATATTGTCCATGTCTGTGAGGACCAGCCAACACGACTTTTACAAGGAAAATTGGGTTCAGTACTCAAGGACACAGTTGGAAATAATAACTTTCTCAGACGATAATTATTCACCGGCTAACTACTCATTTGAGTTTGATACAAATGCACATACTTCTTTGGGTGATAAATGCACTGACGAAGAGTAAAAACACAGACCTTGCCTGGCAATGGATTGGAAAACCATCCAAAGCGAACAAGGCGAGCACGTGGGAAATACACAGTTCAAATCCGAGACTCCATGCGTGTATGGAAAGCTGCAGGGGAAAGGGACCTATTCTATGAAGACATAGCAACCCTAGTCTAATTCGACTGTCGCGGTTGCCCAACAAGGTTCACACAGAAGAAATTAGGCCTGTGACCTAGAGACTCAATGGGCAAGTTTTCCTACATGAGAAATAGCTCGCCGGCTGCGAAACTCCTCGTCGGAAGAAGATGCTCAGTGGGTGACCAAGGAAAAATGCCAACTCATAACATAGCCCCCCCCCCCTACTCCGAGTAGAACCGTCTACAATAGGCATTGCATTAAGCCGAAAGCTGAAGTACTTGAATATGAAATAAACTCTGACAAACCACCTCAACTTCTCATAGGAAGTGAGGGCTAATCGCTCATAATTCCTGGTGTTTCTAACAAACATACATACTGCAACGCATATCAATATTGAACGTTCTATAATCCAGGCCACATACATATATTGTTTACATCCCCTTCTATGTGTTGTGCCATCAAGTAAAGGCAAATATACCAAAGACACAACCATTTCTTTCCGTGAACCATCTGTTTGTGAGAACGAGGCTAAAGTATTCTAAGCTACTTAAAGTCTTACTTATCTGGTCTCGGTTAGTGTCGTGAACATTCTTCTCGTAACTCCAGTTAACTAATAGGGTGTAGTCAAGACAATTTTCGCTCGTGAGTTGCCATGTCAGGAAAGGGAAGCAAAGAAAGTGATACTGTTATCTATCATGCATGCCGTAAGAGGCGACTAAGGGGTTATTAGGAATTATGGTCCCACACATACATTAGAGGGTAAAGTGACCCAGAATCCATGACAAAGTCGGAAGGTTCAGAATGAAAGGCGGAGGTATCCCAGCAAAGCCGTAATTCATGTAATGCATTTCGTTCTCTGGATTACTTCTTGCTAATTTGCAGTTTGAGAACGAATGACGAAGTGGACTTATTTATGCTATTATCTACATTTTTCACACGCACGCATGCAAATACATACATATACGGACGCAACCACACACGGTGATATATTCTGTACATTGTTCATGCTCGCGCGCGCACAGACAGAGAGAGAGAGAGAGAGAGAGAGAGAGAGAGAGGGTCGGATTATTTCCATGAATGCCTATTTTACGACATGCATGGAAAGTAAACAGCGTTGTTATTCTTCGCTAACCTTTCGGGCCCTGGTAACACACGAGAGACTAATACCTATCAGTATTTTATGTGAGTATCATGTGTACGATCGGCTCTCGAATTATGGCAAGTTCCAATGAGTTTAGTTTGTGAGGCTGGCCAGCTAACCACTCTGCCATCGAGCCGACTCCCTCCTGCCGAGTCATGATCACAGCTTATCAACACTCAAATGGGATTTCATAAGAGCAAAAGCTGTACAATTGTCATTTTTACACTCAGACAACTGGCAGAAAAAATAACTGAAAACAACAACAAAATTGTATATCTCGTTTGTCGACCAAGAAAAAGCTTTCAACAGTCAGGCAGACAATAACTTTTAAAAATACTATCAAAATATGGGGTTCCACAACATCTAATCAACTTGTGTAGAAGCAGTTACACAGGCAGTCAATGTGCAGTTAGACCAGCCTTGTTTGATCTTCAATAGTATGACAGTCGGGCCTTCCTTTTACCTTTACCTCATAAGTAAATAAATACGGTATTTGTGTGTGTATGGTCATTATAATTGACAGGCACTTAGCACATACATACGTACCGCAGGTAGCAATTGTTCGGACGGTCAGTGTTATGACAGAAGAATAACAAGTTAATTTATCTGTATAGACAATTAAGAACCATCTCTTTAGAGACCAGGTGGTTGATGATCGGATCAGTCAGCAAAAAATATTTATCTAGATCGCCATGAAACTCTGTTCCATTGACCAATAGGAGACCGAAAATAATCGACCATAGAAAGATATTGAATTGTGGGAAGTCAACTTGTTATTGGGGACAGAAGAAACTGTCTCACACCTACTTAAGTGATCTAATCTATTGAGGTACATTAGAAATGACCAATGGCGTTTATTATTATTTACTTATTTACGCTTCTGTTACCATCACAAATACAAATGCCATTTTTATTTGCATTTCCATTAGTTTCACACGTGTAAAAATTTGGAAAGGAAAATAGTGTAAATTTAATTGTAATAATTATGATGTCTGGAATTTAATGCGATCACGTGCATTAAATTAGGAACTAGTATAAATGGGGGAATATATTCAGGTCAGGATTGGGGACTCAGTTAGATTGAATCGAGATTCATCTGGCGGCTGTGGAGGTCGACAATCATGCAGTGGGTAGGACAGCTGCCGAATTACAAAAATCAAATAGATAGATTAAAAACATCGAGAAAACCTATCGAATTTTAAGTGCGAGGACTTAGATTAGAAACTTCGAAATACGTCTAGGATTCTAAGTGTGAGGATTAGTTAATAGTGTTTTCAGTTAGTAAATACATGAGCCAGAGATACGGCGAAACGGAAGTCGAATAGCATACAAGTGAGAAGGAAACTCCTTCTTCTAAGAACGAAACCTGTGGATTGCCAGCGTGGAGATTACTAACCCCCATCACAAGCAGCGAAATACTATGCAATCGACCAACAGTTCGCAGTAGCGAAACAGCTAAGACGAGTTGTAAAAAAGGACGACCAGAGGAAGTAGATAGTTCGCTATAGCGAACCGACCGTTAAATGCAGACGTCAACTCTTAGCAGTAGATCTATTGATGCAACTATTTGATTTCTTGTTGATGCCATTGATGTTGTGCACAAGTTGTATCACAAAATAAAGAGAAATCTTCGAGTAAAAAGACGCAGGGTGTATCTTGTATCGTGTTCCGGTTTAAAGTAAACCAGTTGTCAGTGATCTTATGCCAGTGATTACTTTAAATCACTACATTCACTCGTGTCAACACCTCCTGTCACAGTTGTAAGATGCGACTAATGAGTTTACGGGGTGAAGTTGGTTGTCCCATCACATACAGTGGCAATGTGAGCCAAAGCAATGCTGAAGTCTGATGTGTCAGACCGAAAGGCGCAGATATCACAACATTGCTGTAGACCATGATACAACGCTTCCGTTCTTAGAACAACATCCTGCTAATCTGCAGTAGTTTGAGAACTAACGAAAGAATAAGATTCTAAGCGCCACCTCGCACAAGAAACTGTTCTATGCTAGGTATTCTACTTCCTCTACTGTCATGTAAACTGCCGTGTTTATCAAGTCTCAACATCTAGTGTTATCTAGTCTCAACATCCAGTGTTTATCAAGTCTCAACATCCAGTGCTATCTAGTCTCAGCATCCAGTATTTATAAAATCTCAACATCCAGTGTTTATAAAGCCTATACATCCAGTGTTTATAAAGTCTCAACATCCAGTTTTTATAAAGGCTCAACATCCAGTGTTTATAAAGGCTCAACATCCAGTATTATCTAGTCTCAACATCCAGTGTTTATAAAGTCTCAACATCCAGTGTTTATAAAGTCTCAACATACAGTGTTTATAAAGTCTCAACATCGAGTGTTTATAAAGGCTCAACATCCAATGTTATCTAGTCTCAACATCCAGTGTTTATAAAGTCTCAGCATCCAGTATTTATAAAATCTCAACATCCAGTGTTTATAAAATCTCAACATCCAGTGTTTATAAAGCCTCTAGATCCAGTGTTTATAAAGTCTCAACATCCAGTGTTTATAAAGTCTCAACATCCAGTGTTTATAAAGTCTCAACATCCAGTGTTTATATAGTCTCAATATCCAGTGTTTATAAAGTCGCAACATCCAGTGTTTATAAAGTCTCAACCTCCAGTGTTTATAAAATCTCAACATCCAGTGTTTATAAAGTCTCAACATCTAGTGTTTATAAAATCTCAACATCCAGTGTTTATAAAGTCTCAGCATCCAGTGTTTATAAAGTCGCAACATCCAGTGTTTATAAAATCTCAACCTCCAGTGTTTATAAAATCTCAACATCCAGTGTTATCTAGTCTCAACATCCAGTGTTTATAACATCTCAACATCCAGTGTTTATAACATCTCAACATCAAGTGTTTATAAAATCTCAACATCCAGTGTTATCTAGTCTCAACATCCAGTGTTTATAAAATCTCAACATCCAGTGTTATCTAGTTTCAACATCCTGTGTTTATAAAATCTCAACATCCAGTGTTTATAAAATCTCAATATCTAGTGTTTATAAAATCTCAACATCCAGTGTTATCTAGTCTCAACATCCAGTGTTTATAAAGTCTCAACATCCAGTGTTTATAAAGTCTCAACATCCAGTGTTATCTAGTCTCAACATCCAGTGTTTATAAAATCTCAACATCCAGTGTTTATAAAATCTCAACATCCAGTGTTTATAAAATCTCAACATCCAGTGTTTATAAAATCTCAACATCCAGTGTTTATAAAATCTCAATATCCAGTGTTTATAAAATCTCAATATCCATTGTTTATCGACATTCTTCGCGACTCTAGTGCTGTCCCTGGAAATTGTTATTTTAAGGATAATTTTGTTTAACGCATTGTGTCTATCTACAGTCCTAAAATATTAGAGTGTGTTTTTTTACGGCCCTTAGAAACCGATCATGCTCGCTTTTTATGTCTGTGCGGACGTCTAAGTTGGATAGTTTCTTTATATTTAACATTCGTAGAATCTTTCCATGAATTCATCATCAAGTGTCGTCCCCTCAACGACGGTTTACTGCATCATCATCATCAAGTGCCGTCTCCGCAACGAAGGTTGGCTGCAACGTATCTCCAACATCTCCTGTCTCTTGTCTTGGTGGTACACTCTGCTAGACTGTAACCTGTCCATCGTGTAATGTTACTCTCCCACTTGTATCTCTGCCTACCTCTTGCTCGCTTCCCTTTGACTTTACCCTCAAGTAAGGTCTTCAATAAGGTGTCATGTCTTTTAATGTGTCCAAAGTATTTTATTTGCCTGATCTTTATTTCTCTTAGTAGTTCTTTCTTCATATTAAGTGTCTTTAGCACCTCTTTATTTGTTTTCTTCTCTTTCCATGATGTTCTCCCTATTCTTCTATATACCCACATCTCAAAAGCATCAATGTTGTTTTCTAATTGTTTATTTAGTGTCCATGTTTCTGAGCCATCCATTAATATGGAATAGATGTAGCATTTTATAATTCTCATTTTTAACTTGTTTGTAATTTGTTTAGATATTAATAATTTCCTCATGTCATTGAAGGTACTTTTAGCCATTCCTATTCTCCTTTTAACTTCTGTTTCACATCTGCCATCATTTGTGACTATGTGTCCAAGATATTGATACTGTTTTACTTGTTGTAGTTTCTCTCCCTGTATGTTTATGTTTACCTCCTGTTCTCCTGTGTCTTTGCTGATTATCATGGTTTTTGTTTTTTTAATGTTTATATCCAGTCCATATTCATTACTTGATTTATTGACTTTATCTATTAGTCTTTGTAGTTTATGTTCGGTTTACTGCAACGGACATCCAATACTTCTGCTTTTGCTTTGATGGTGCACTCTGCTAGACTGTAAATTGTCCATCTCGTGATGTTACTCGCCCTCTTTGTATCTCGGTCTACCTCTTGCTCTCCTCCCCTCGACTTTTCCCTCAAGTAATGTCTTGAACAAGGTGTCAAGTCTTTTCATTAATATATCCAAAATACTTTATTTGTTTAATCTTGATTTCCTTTAATATTTCATTGTTCATACGAAGTTTTGTTAGAATCTCTTTGTTTTCTTCTCTTACCACGAAGTTCTCCATATTCTTCTATAAATCCACATATGATAGGCATCAGTTCTTTCTTCTAGTTCATTGTCCATGTTGCTGAATATTCATTAATATAGAATATATTTATAATTTAATAATTCACAGTTCTAGTTTAGTTTGTAATGTGTTTAAATATCAATATCTACCATGCATGTATTACCTGTTTGTAATTACTGTTTATATTGTCAGACAATCGTATGTTTTATTATGCATTCTTGGTATACTATTTTATTGGTTCCCAAATACAATACTTATCCATGTTATTTTCAAATAATTTATATATTTATAATAGTTCTCAAAGTTTTACAGGCGTTGTCTATCTTTTATTGCCCAGTAAGGTCTATTTCGAGCATCAATCATAATTTATGTCACATTGAGTGGACTAATGACCGTTATTAACTGTTGCATAACTGTCGACACAAATGATAAAACTCTTCACGTATCTGCGTAATTTATGTTGATAGAGTTTTACCTACATTCTCATAAACACCACTAAACATGACCTCTTGTCCTTTATATAGTTGTGTTTTTTTTGTCTTTTCTTTTTTAAATAAGGTGAATGTTGATCAACACCTTCTTCTTCTTCTTTCGTTCACTTGAAACATGTCTATATCTGTAATTCTGTCTCCTTAATAAAATTCAGTCTTTTGTAGTTCATACAGTGTTCCATAGAGCTTTGATTCCAGTGTTGTTTCCTCTGGCCAATATGTCTGCCTCAGCGTTTCATGCTCAGAACACTCTTGAAGAATATGTTTGCACTCTGTACTGCCTGTCCACATTTACACATGGCCGTGTTGCCAATCTTGAACTTTGTATACATGTGACTGCGGAGTCGGTTGTGTCCTGTTCTGAGACGTAGAATTATAACTTGTTCTGATCTGTTCATAATGTGATAGTCATCTTGTGTTGGTGTTTGTGACTTTCTTATTGACTTGATCATCTGTTTTTTCTGATGGTAGGTGATTGGTATATCTGGATGGTCTTCGGCAGCACCTTCCTTAGCCAGTTGGTCTGCTTTTTCATTTCCTGGTATTCCACAGTGAGAGGGTATCCACTGCATGGTTACCCTATACTGGTAAGAAAATTCGCTAAGTAGTTTTTTCAAGTCTGTTAGTTTTCCAGACTGGAGAGCTTGAAGCACTGACCTTGCATCTGTCAGGAATACCACAGGCTGTAGGTCAGAGTTGGAGTTCAGATGTTTTTTTAGCTGCCACACTAATTGCCTGGATATCTGCATCATAATTATTGCAGAATTTTCCTGTCGGTGTTCTGATTGCATCTCTAGGCGTGTGTGGATATTCTATATATACACCTGCACCTCCATTCCTCACAACATTCTGTGCTGACCCATCTGTGTATACTCTGACCCATATATCTTGTGGATATTCCTCATCCAGGAAACTGAGGGTGACTGTCATTCGCTGCACGCTGTTCTGTTCGTCTTCGCTTAGTATTCCTTTCACATGGGTCTGAATGTATATTGGCATTCCATGGCTTTCACTCCACGGGGTTTGTTCTGGTACAGACCTTAAGGTGCTGTCAACTTCAGGTAGGTCTGTAAGTTGTCTACGGAGTCGTTTAGCTTGATGGATAAAGCTGCTCCTTTTGAGTCGCCCCATTGCTAGATTTTGGAATCTTTCCTTCATTGGATGACTTGGCATACACTGAAACTTTTCTGCTTGAATTAGTACTTTTGTGTCTCTGCGTTCGCCAAGTGTCTGCATTCTTCCCATTTTCTGCATCTCTGCTATGGGTGTTGATTTCATTGCTCCCAACATTATTCTAAGTGCCTGGTTTTGCACTTTATCTAGATCTTGTAATGTGTTTGATGCAGGACACCACGCAGCTGAGCCATATTCCAGGTGTGGTCTTATGCCTTGCTGGTAAACTTTACTGAGTATATTCCCACTGGCTCCCCATGTGGTTCCACATAGTTTTCTCAGGATAGCCAGCTTCCTCCTGGCTTTTGTTGTTGGTTTGTTTATGTGCTGCTTCCATGTCAGCTTATCATCAAAAGTAACTCCGGGGTATGTTGGTTGGTCTTCTTTCAAGAGCTCTCCATCTATCTTGATATGACCGGCTTTTTGTTTTGGTAAGAGGATAAAGAGTGTAGTGCTGCACTTATCTGTGTTAATGCTGACGCACCATCTATTTGCCCATAAGGTTAGGGCATCGATAGCTCTTTGTATTTGTTTAGTGGCCACTCGCATGTTCTTCTGTGCACCAGATCACCAGGTCATCAGCATACATTGAAACTTTGATCTCGAGTGGTAGTTCAGCAACTAGGTCATTGATGAAAACCAAGAAAAGTGTGGGTGACAGGACTCCTCCCTGGGGGACTCCATGACGCACTAGGACTTTCTTGCTTTTGCGACCATCTAATTGTACCCTGGCTCTTCTATTATGCAGGTATGCTTTTACCCATTTGTACATTCTTGAGCTAACCCTGCAATTTCGCAATTTCTTTAGGAGCCCTTCTTTCCAGACTGCTAGTACCAGTTTCTTATCTTGGAAGACATCCTCAATCTCTTGAGAGAGGTAGGTTGCCTGATCTTCAGTAGAGTAGCACTGTCTGAAGCCTGCTTGCTGTGATACCAGAATGTTTTCACTTTCAAGGTACCACTGTATCCTAAGATTGATAATGCGTTCCATTGTTTTGCATAGACAGCTTGTGAGGCTGATGGGCCTGTAGTTGGAGACTGTGTTGCCATCTTTTCCTGATTTGAGGAGAGGTATCATTATTGCTTCTCTCCACGCCTGTGGTACATTACCCGTGGACCAGCTTGTGTTAAAGATCTGCAGTAGCTTTGCTCTTGCTTCAATTCCCAGGTTTCTAATCATTTCATTGGACACTCCATCAGCTCCAGGGGACTTTTTCATTTTCAATTTGGATATTGCATGCTCCAGTTCTCTCATTGTGATTGGTGCCTCCATGACTTCAGGTATAGGTTCGTCTTGTCCAATGTTTTGCTGGTTCGCTCGAACCTCCTGTTGTTTGTCTGGGCTGACTTTGACGTTATTGTCTTCTGCAAAGGAATCTGCAAAGTAATCAGCTGCATGTTTACCTGTTAAAATGTTGCTATCTTTATAAAGTGTGATCCTGGTATTTCTCCCTGTACCTTCATCATTTACAAGTTACTCGTAGTTGTTTTACAAGTTTCCATAATTTCCTAGTATCTCTTTCTAGGTTCAGCGACTCTGTTTTTTCTTTCCAGCTGCTCCGTCTGGCTTGTAACTTGGCTCTTTGAAATTTAGCCTTTGTTTGCTGATATTTGTTGTGATGTTCTTGGCTGGTCTGTTCTCAGCCTGCTGTCTAGATGTTTCCATCTCATTTTGCAGCTTTTCCAGTTCATCATTCCAGTAGGGTTTGTAGTTTTTGCATGCCCCCCTGGGAATGGTTTTACTAGCAGCATGTAGTATACATCTATTAAATTCACTCACTGCTCTATTGATGTCTTTGTCTAAGTTCATGTCCTTAGCTAGAACACTGGGTAAATGCTGGTACATTTTCCAGTCTGCCTTCTTATAGTTCCACCTAGTGAGCGTGCTGCTGTCCTTAGTATATTCATTGTGAATTTCCAGAAATACTGGTCTGTGATCACTACCCCCAAGCTGCTTTCCAACGACACGTGTGATGTTCCATTCCAGGCCTAGTGAGTGGAATGCCAGTTCTATTGTAGAGGTGGTATGCCATGCTCTCGAGTAGAAGGTTAGTGCGTCTGCTGGCTGGTTAATAAGGATGATATTATTTTCATCCTTCCAGCTCTCAAGTTCCTCACCTCTCTTGTCGATATGATCGTAGCCCCAGCTCTGAGAGTGGCTGTTGAAGTCACCACACACCATAAGCCTTTCTTTGTCTGGAATTGTGTCTAGTGCCAATGGTTTATCATTTGGGCAGTAGTAGTTCAGGAGATGGAATTCTGCACTGTCTGTTTTTAGGTGGATCATCTGGTATTCTGCCCCGTCCATAAAGACTTCCAGCTGACATGCGCTGATATTGTTTTTAACTAGTGTCAGAATTCCACCCTTTCGCCTGTCCTTTCGGTCAGATCGGTAGCACTGGTATCCTCTGATTTTGAAGGCTATGTCGCTGCTGAGGTGTGTTTCTTGGATACAGCATATATTAACTTGTTCTTCACTGAGGATATTTTCAAGTTCCAATTTTTTGCTGTATCCATCTCTTTTACTGTTGACACCCTCAGCATTCCAGTGCATTATTTTTATTGGTCGTTTGTTTGTTTGGCCAGTAGCTCTATTCCCTTGCCTCCTGGCTCCTCGGGGCAATTGAGAAGGACTTCCAGTAACTGAGGTTGGGTCCTTTCGAGGTATAGGGCCCGGCACCGTCCCTGCCTGAACGTCTGCCACAGGGCAGGCACCATAACTGTTATTAGATGCAGACATATTTCCATTGTGTTTTGTGCGTGGCAACCTGATTATCTGTGCGCCTTTTGGCTGGTTGCCTCCGTGTTCAGCACTCTGCTTACTTGGGCCGGACTATGGTCCTGCTCGAGTGGGAGTGCCCGACCAGTCTTAGTTTCCAGCCTCTGATGGCTGAACTAAGCCCCATCACCACTTCAAGGTTCTGGCCTCGATGGGGATGAACACCTAATTGTAGGTTGAGTCGTGACTATCCATTTGATCTACCAACATAATTCAAACAAGCCTTTTGGTTAATGTTTTCTATTATTCCCATCGATAGATAATAAGTGAGGCTGCTGTAAACTGTTATTCCCGTGCATCTCTCTGGCCGATGTTCGCAGGTGACACGAAGTATATGAATAGTGACCAACGAAAACACGACAATAATCGAAAACATGACACAGAAGATGTATTCGAAATCTGTTGGTATGTCTATTGGGGTTTAGTCACTGTTCGTTGTTCATCTAAGCGGAAGTAGAGAAAATGTAAACATGGGGGTTATAGCCATGATCGATCGTTAATATAAGACCTGCTAGATCATTGGAAACATCCTTCTAAAGTCACTCATTTGATTTTTATTGGTCACTTTGTGTATACTTTGTGTGACATGCCAATGGAATTCGCAGGAAAAGTCAAATGAGATACTTTAAAAGGCTATGTTCCAATGCGTTCACATGTCTTATATTGTAGATTGGTCACAATATGGCCTTTGATACGACTGCACTAAGAGATGTATGGGAAGAGGGTTATTTCTCTCAATATGTGCCTGCTACTTCCAATTTGGTAGAGTGATATTTCTTGGTAAAGCCATTTTATTTGCGTTCATTCTCAAACTCGCGCGGGATCACTCTTTTTGTAGCAGTACAATGACCATACTATATTCCCAGCCAGATATAGTTCAGAGAATTGAGATGTGTTATATCGCAGTTTGATTTTCCCAAATGGCATGACACATCCAACTTCGGCGGTGGTAATAAATACGTTAATTATTTTTTTATCATTTTCATGGTGGACTTTCCTAACCATATCGTTAGTAGGTTAGCAGTAAGTTGTAATATATTTCTAAGAATTGCTTTAAAGCCACCAATCTAAAATCACTTTACTGTTAAACTTGCGTGAACGTTTCTCATTGTCTGTATCATTATCGACTTGACCATAGACGCCCACAGTACAACCATTTATGGTGAGATTGGGGTTTTGGGTTCCTACATATTCTCTTTTCCTGAGGGGGTACTTGGATTAAATCCTACAGCCCACCCTTTATATATGGGCTTGACTACCTGTGGCAACCATTGCATGTGATAACAGGCGACAAAGTGGTGTGAACATAAAACTGACCAACCAATTCCATTAGTGTCAGTTACTCCAAAAATGTCATTCTGAAATAGGGTGTGTTGGACCGAAAGTTGCAAATATCGCAGTTCAATTGTAAATGGAAAATTTATAATTGAACTCTTCTGTCGGAAGCCGACAATACACTGCTGAAATGTTCCTACTATTCACTTGTACATGCATCAGCAGATCTCCAGACCAGACATGCGGCTTCATATATGATAGAGCAATGGTTCTCACACTTTTCCAGCTAACACTCCATCCGCCCGCCCCACTTGAAGACCCAACTTTAATTACACCATTCCCCCGCCCCCCTCTCAAAAAAGATTTTTTTTTCAAATTGATAGCATATTCTGTTTAGGATGTAGCCACCAACCCATCATTTTTTGGCTGCAGCGATTTTCTAAGCAATACACATTCATTAAGTAGTCTGCCAGTGCTGTCCGAACAGTGCGGATGCAGAATTGCCTGCGGCAGAATTTGAACTCGGTACCTTGGCCGTCACAGGCTAACTCTGTACCACACCGCGACAGAGACTAATCTTTTCAGTCAATTTATAATTCCGAGAAACCACATAACTAGTATTACGATTTATAATTCCGAGAAACCACATAACTAGTATTACAATTTATAATTCCGAGAAACCACATAACTAGTATTACAATTTGTGCATGCCACGTGACAGGTTAAAACAATGTTTCACTCTCTTCACCAGTACGAGACTTTCATAATGATATATTTCAAATTAACAGTGTTTATACACATTTTAGTTGTATTTGAAACAATAATCATTATTTGTTTTTCTTAAACATATTGTGTGAAACATGCTTACATTTATTTGACTGAAATGTAATCGTGCGGTAAACGTACTAAATCACCAAATCGCTTCACACCATCCTTGAGATCACCTCACGCCTCCTGTTAGGTTCCACTGTGGGGTGCAAATGGAACGCATTTCTCTAGGCGGACCCAGGGTTAGCAGATAACCAAGATCCCAAATGTACCTCCTCGCGGTGCACCCTGGAAACAGAAATACAGCAGCTCGAGCTGATTCTGGCCAAATAATGTCCGATCGTGTACGAGAATGTGGAGGTAGCAGATGGAAAGAGATTTGACTGCATAAGAGACAGACAATATCTCCGACACCACCAGCATCACCACATACAGCGACACTGTCGACATACAGTGACGCCAGTTAGTCCAGTTAGAACATTGGAGGGGCGGCCAATGTAAAAGGTACGTTAAGGTGGATGCATGGCGAGAAACAAATATATGCCATAATGAGTACAATGACACAATGAAAGGGCAGAACAGCGCCAGAGGGCAGCGCGAACTGCAAATAGAAAGTGAAAAGTTCCTAGGAAAAAGGAACTACAAGCTCTGTTAGCTCGAGACGAGCTTCTAGTTACCTGTGCTCCTTATAGGTAGAGACCCAGACCCAATCATGGGCGTTCGGAAAAAGCGAGAAGACCTAACCCAACTCTAATGTCGAGCCTCCCTAAACCGGAAATATGCTCGCGAAGAGAAAGGGTTCCGTACCCGATGGGCTTAAACAAAAAAAGGGACAACGATGGCAGTCCTGGTCCAACTCTACTGTCAAGATTTCCTATACCGGAAATACACTTGCAGAGAGAAAGGGTTCAGTACCTGATGGGCTCAGGTGCTATTGGGACAAGGTCGCTCAGCTCGAGAGCGCCTTGCTCTCAAACGCGTGGTGTGAGACTCGAACTTGGACGAGGGGTTCACGATGTCGGTGAACGACGCCTCGGGTAGGAGGGCGAACGGGTCATGGTCCAACTCTTCTGGCGAGTTCTTCCTCATACGGAACCAGGCTCACGGATGAGAAATGGTTCAGTACCCGATGGGTACAGGCACAGTACGTCCAACTGCACGAGATGAGTTCATTGATGGTGGAACACCTTGTGCCAGATAGACGCGCTCGACAAGCGTCTTGGCGAAGATGCACTACACACCAGCGTGCCGGCGACAGATAGAGGCTTTCACGACTAGGGACCAAACCCGAAATAAAGGAATGCCGAAAACGGATGGGCTGGACCTAGGACGTCCAGGTCACAGAGTGGCCAATCGAGGTGCTAATAACACAGTTCTACTGTGGAATTTGCAGCACGACGTACTTCACGCTCCCCGGCGGAAATCACACGATAAATTCGTTGTGGTTACATGAGAGTGAACGCTGAAGAAGAAGAAGAAGGAACCACTGTCATCATCAAGTGACATATTCTTTCCAGATCGTAGTCTTCCCTATGAAAATCTTGAATTTTCCGCAGTCTTGAGCAAACTATCCCGCCTCTTTTTGTGACAAGTGCAGACATTCTTGAATGTATGTTGTGTCCAACGGCGTCTTGGTCTGCCTTTACCCCTGGTGCCTTCTATCATCCCCTCCAATAACACTCCATGCCGTCGGGTCTTTTAATGTAACTGAAAAAACCTAACTTTTTCCTTAATATAGTGTTCAGAAGCCAACCTTCCTGGACGTTATTTGTTCTTAGCACCTCCTGGTATGTTTTTCTTGCAGTCACTGGTATCCTCAGAATTCTTCTGGGAACCACTGCGCTAGACGGACTGTTATAAGATACGATTGAATTATCTGAATTTATAGTAGAATATATATGACAGTGTCAGGGACAAGGATGTCATTAACTGTGTATGGTGACAATTAGTGTTTATTTATAATAAACTCAGCCATTCTTCACTAAATGATGACATACAGCTAGTAAATATGGCAATCATTATGCGAACATCAGGGAGAAAATTCAACACATTTTAGGTTATCTGCATAGGGTTGGGGTGTCCATACATTACATTAACAATTAGGGGAGGGGAGGGGTTTGAAAAGTGCGGCAATTGTTGACAAGGTTGATAAAAGTTGACTTCAACAAGTTTAAAAAAAAAAATACATCAATACAAGCTTTTGATTTTTTTTTTAAATCAGAAAAACGATCATGTTACTTGTTCTGTAGCAATTTTTTTTTTGGGGGGGGGGGGATTTTGGACATTTCTTCTTCTTCTTTCGTTCACTTGAAACATGTCTATATCTGTAATTCTGTCTCCTTAATAAAACTCACTGTCTTTTGTAGTTCATACAGTGTCCCATAGAGCTTTGATTCCAGTGGTGTTTCCTCTGGCCAATATGTCTGGCTCAGCGTTTCATACTCAGAACACTCTTGAAGTATATGTTTGGCACTCTGTGCTCCCTGTCCACATGTACACATGGCCGTGTTGCCAATCTTGAACTTTGTATACATGTGACTGCGGAGTTGGTAGTGTCCTGTTCTGAGACGTAGAATTATAACTAGTTCTGATCTGTTCATAATATGATAGTCATCTTGTGTTGGTGTTTGTGGCTTTCTTATTGACTTGATCATCTGCTTTTTTCTGATGGTAGGCGATTGGTATATCTGGTTGGTCTTCGGCAACACCTTCCTTAGCCAGTTGGTCAGCTTTTTCATTTCCTGGTATTCCACAGTGAGAGGGTATCCAATTTTGGACATAATTAAGCAGGAATTATTGTCCCAGAATTCTTGAAAGTTGTTGACAAGGAGGGGGAAAGGGGGGGGGGTCATAAATAGACAACAAATTGTTGATAATATTTATGGGCAGACTTTACCAGGTCAAATGTTGATTATGTGATTTTCGTAATGTTGCAGAGAAACCAAACTTTCTCCCCACATCCATGACTATCTCCATATGTTATTCCTTTTATATGCACATTATCATTCCAGCATCATCTTCTCCACTCTGTGTAATCAACTTCCCTTATACTTCAGCAGAATGAAGATCTTCTCTAGATATAATTCATATGGACTTTGTTACATCAGTTAGTTGCTGACCATTGGTTGTTCCGTGGCTTACATTGGGCTAGCATCATACCGTATACGCATTGGACATTTTTTATTGTAGAAACATCTGTGACTCATTAGTCAGAGCCGGGCACACAGCAGACATCTTCATCATCATCCCAGTTGAGCTGAATAATCATCGTCGACTGCTACGGACGGGGGAAAAAAACACGCATTGACCAATGAAAACCTCGAGTCAGCCAAGATGAGTGTCTACATAGTCCACAGAATATATATATCTGGAAAATGGCGTTGTCACAAAATATAATGCCGGAAAATATATACTTTTCTGACATTGCCGTGACATTGGAGGAATTTAGTTTTTAAAAACCAGACCTTAGTTGACACCTCCCCAAAATAACTAATCTAAAGGAGTCATCATTTCTAAATTTACTTGAAGTGGAGTCTTCTGAAACACCGACTAAAAACATAGTTGTTGAACGTACCACTCCGAGACGTATTAGTTGTGACCTTACATGTGACCGTTAGGAAATTACAATTGGAGCACGTCACCAGAAAATTTCATCTAACTTCTATTATCAACTTGTACTTAGTTCTTAAAAATAAACAATAGATGTAGTAAAGCATACCAAGCCCTAGAACAAATACAGAATAGATGTAGTAAAGCATACCAAGCCCTAGAACAAATACAGAATAGATGTAGTAAAGCATACCAAGCACTAGAACAAATACAGAATAGATGTAGTAAAGCATACCAAGCCCTATTACAAATACAGAATAGATTTAGTAAAGCATACCAAGCCCTAGAACAAATACAGAATAGATGTAGTAAAGCATACCAAGCACTAGAACAAATACAGAATAGATGTAGTAAAGCATACCAAGCACTAGAACAAATACAGAATAGATGTAGTAAAGCATACCAAGCCCTAGAACAAATACAGAATAGATGTAGTAAAGCATACCAAGCCCTAGAACAAATACAGAATAGATGTAGTAAAGCATACCAAGCCCTAGAACAAATACAGAATAGATGTAGTAAAGCATACCAAGCCCTAGAACAAATACAGAATAGATGTAGTAAAGCATACCAAGCCCTAGAACAAATACAGAATAGATGTAGTAAAGCATACCAAGCCCTAGAACAAATACAGAATAGATGTAGTAAAGCATACCAAGCACTAGAACAAATACAGAATAGATGTAGTAAAGCATACCAAGCCCTAGAACAAATACAGAATAGATGTAGTAAAGCATACCAAGCCCTAGAACAAATACAGAATAGATGTAGTAAAGCATACCAAGCCCTAGAACAAATACAGAATAGATGTAGTAAAGCATACCAAGCCCTAGAACAAATACAGAATAGATGTAGTAAAGCATACCAAGCACTAGAACAAATACAGAATAGATGTAGTAAAGCATACCAAGCCCTAGAACAAATACAGAATAGATGTAGTAAAGCATACCAAGCCCTAGAACAAATACAGAATAGATGTAGTAAAGCATACCAAGCCCTAGGACAAATACAGAATAGATGTAGTAAAGCATACCAAGCCCTAGAACAAATACAGAATAGATGTAGTAAAGCATACCAAGCCCTAGAACAAATACATAATAGATGTAGTAAAGCATACCAAGCCCTAGAACAAATACAGAATAGATGTAGTAAAGCATACCAAGCCCTAGGACAAATACAGAATAGATGTAGTAAAGCATACCAAGCCCTAGAACAAATACAGAATAGATGTAGTAAAGCATACCAAGCCCTAGGACAAATACAGAATAGATGTAGTAAAGCATACCAAGCCCTAGGACAAATACAGAATAGATATAGTAAAGCATACCAAGCCCTAGGACAAATACAGAATAGATATAGTAAAGCATACCAAGCCCTAGAACAAATACAGAATAGATGTAGTAAAGCATACTAAGCCCTAGGACAAATGACACCAATCTTCGGAAACAAAAATGCATATTTAAACACCAAAACAACACTTTTCAAAACAATTATTATGCCAACGATGTGTTACCAAAGCCAAACATGGAAAACGACAGCACAAGAAAAACGTAAATTGTGACAGCTGAAATGGCATTATTGCGCAGAATCCTAGGAATATCGCTAAGAGACAGAGTGAGAGATGAAGGAAGACATTAGACAAAGAACCGGTACCACTCCAATCTTGGAATATATTAAGATACAACAAATAAAATGGTTTACACACATCAGCAGACTACTATCAGACAGCATACCACAGCAAGCTATGCTACACAGATACAGGGAAGGCCGACCACGAAAACGATGGACCACCGAAATAAAAGAGGCGACAAATTCCACAATATACTCAGCACACAAGAGGGCTGTCTCCAGAAAACTCTTCTATACCTGACGCTGAAAGGCAACAAAGGGTTTAGCGAATAGATAGATAGACCTAGTTCTCATTGGTGAAAACAATAGGAACACGTCACCATCAAAATCCAGAACAAGTAATTGGTTTCTCAAGTAAGCAAACGTAAGATACATTTTTTATCCCCGCAATTTGCGCCGTTTCCAGGCACTGAACACTTAATACTGGGAAATCTTCATACATTGGCCATCACTTGTTGTGCAATCGACCGTGAGATCCTTAAGTGGATGCATGTTTACCGAGTACGGCTGTTGTTGGCGTACCTGTTGTTGAAACTTACATGGCCTTAGAGAATGTAAAAACTGGTCCTTTCAACATTTGTTCTGTCCTTGTATTCTAATACAAAGGTGTTGAAAGATCTTTTCTTCACGGCAACATTTCAGCATTTGGATGTAAAGTTATATTATGCTCCTTATTGCATTGGTGGGGACTGAAAATGGAACAAAGAATAGTACGCCTGCCATGTTAGTCGTTAGAGACAATTGAGGTGGTTGGGCGTGAAGTTAACTATCCCACCCCACCATCTCTACTGAGATTACGTCTGTTGAAGTCACTTCCGAGCCTGGAAGCTATCTATCCATTCATTCGCCCACCCACCCATCTGTTGTCTTGTCTCTGCTTTTGTTCTTATACTTAGCAGGATTGAATGACCATAAGTTGACAGGTTATAGCACGTTTGACCACTTGATATGCTGTAATATTATGACGTATCAGAACGTTGGTAATCCACCTACTTCTTGGCCTTCCTCTGCCTCTACTGCTTCCAATCTCACGCTGTATGATCTTGCTACTGGACAATATAGGTTCTTCTTCTTTCGTTTACTTGAACCATGTCTATATCTGTAATTATGTCTCCTTAATAAAAATAGGTTAACTCTCATCATGTTAGCAATAACGTACGTGTGTGAAATTCTGAGAGATAATGAAACCTTTTAATCTGCATGTATTTGATTCTCGGATAGAAACCAGCATCATGGCACACGAGATATTCCCATATGTGTTCCATTCCAGCAGCCGGTCCTATAGTATGCAGACTCAAATTACCAGGTCAGATGTTGATTATGTGATCTTCGTAATTTTGCAGAGAAACCAAACTTTCTCCCCACACCCATGATTATCTCCATATCTGTCATTCTTTTTATGTGCACATTATCATTCCAGCATCGTCTTCTTCACTCCGTAATCAACTGCCCTTATTTGGTCGGCCATATCTCTCTTCAATACTGTGCCATCAACCGAAGCATTCATTACCCGCCAATGCGTTTGCTCTTTCTTTGCCTCTGACCCTCACATAACCACAACACTAATCAATGTAATACTTTGAACATCTGTTTAGCATGCATCAAAAAACCCCATCTCACACATGCATGCATTTAAAACAACCTTATATAAATCCGGGTGTCGCCTCAGTTATACGAGTGAGAAGAATATGTGCTTTTGTTAGGAAAGCTGTGGACTGTCAAGATCAACCTGCTAATAGCTAAATGAATTACTTATGTATCATTTTAATTTGTAAATGTGAGAAGGGTAAAAGATACTAAAATTTAATCATCTTCATCTCATTAAAAAGTGATATTACATAGAAGAATTAGGGATTGCATTCTAGTTTAGTGAGATAAACAATGAATTGACCCGTATACGAGGATTTGCTATCATGAGAATAAAAAAAAATTTTAGAACTGAATGATACGAAAGAAGTCTCAGATACTAGTTGGCATCACATTTTTTGCCACCAGATTGACAATTCATAACAAATTTCCCACCGAAGTAGAATATTATATGCACAAAACTGGATTACTAGAACTACGACTTTCACTATTTTTTGATGATTGTAAAGCTCTGATATAACCAAATATTACTAACGTCGCGGTTGAATGCAGCGTACATCACCATAAGAACTACATTTTAAAGAACTACAGCTGAAAGTAAAAGTTCACCGCCTCAAAAGAAACCCCCCACTCTGGAGCTGAAAGTAAAAGTTCACCGCCTCAAAAGAAACCCCCCAGTCTGGAGCTGAAAGTTCACAACCTAAAAAGAAACCCCGAGTCTGAAGTTGAAAGATTGTCGCCTCCAAAGACACATCGAGTATTAAGTTGAAAGTTCGCTGCCTCACACAGGCGTAGATCAGTGATCCCACTGCACTCGGGTTTCCTAATATGTACACCGCCCCTCTCAACGAAACCGCACCCCGCTTGTGAATATCACTCATAGCATGTAACTTCGCAGCTTACAGCGATAATCCCCCAGGGATCAGCGAAAAACGCTCACTGTGTAAACAAGACGGCACGAGTCGGATTCGAACCACTTAACCACTACGATATATCCCCTCCCCGACTGATTAACCACTAATCTTGTCTGAAAATCACTGTAGGTGTGTGTATGTGTGTGCGCGGGAGGGGGGGGGGTTATGGTATGGTATTGGTCAGGGTGTTTAAGAAGCAGCACAGTAGGCAGTGGAGATAACAAGTTAACATCACCACCCGAGCATAAGAAACATGAGTGACAAACTATGCTCCTTCCAAATTCCACGTAATACTCTGAGAACACTTCTTTACTTATAGAAAAAAACAACATAGCGACCTAGATCTTCCCAAATGTCCAAAAATTGACATGTTCTAGTGTATAGCTATGCTAGGCGTCTTGAACACTTTATTCTCAAGGCAGAGGAATCGAGAAATCTTATTTATAAATGCGAGTACGACTGCGCAATTCCTCTGCGCTTGGTAATAAATATATTGTTTTTTTTATAATTGAAAAAAAATAATCTTAGATCCCTGGGTATTATCGCTTGAAGCTACGGAGTTGTGCTATAAGGGGTACTCTAGGTTGACAGACTTCCGTTTCGTTAAGAGGGACAGAGTGTATAGGGAGTAACCCGAGTACAATGAAGTCGATCTTCCAGGCATTTGAGCATCTCAAGCGTAGAGATATTATATTTGAGCCTATCAAGCGTAGAAATCTTATATTTGGGCCGCTCAAGCGTAGAGATCGTATATTTGGGCCTCTAAAGCGTAGAGATTTCATATTTCTGACGGAGACGGTTTTCGGCAAGAAAAAACCGTATTCGTTGGAGCTGGGAGTCGCTTGTAGCTGTATCTGAGTGCATGTAGGGGGGGGGGGATT
Organism: Meghimatium bilineatum; assembly: GCA_034231615.1. NCBI lineage: Eukaryota > Metazoa > Mollusca > Gastropoda > Stylommatophora > Philomycidae > Meghimatium > Meghimatium bilineatum. The sequence continues at coordinate 35,057,607 of CM067306.1, forward strand.
GTAATCAGTTGTGCGGTGTTAAGATATTTTGCATCTCCGTGGTGTTGTAGTGCAGATTAAGATTAGCAGTTGTGTCCCATTCAATAGGTCAGGGTGACTCACAGGGTGACATAAGATGGATTTTTCGGATCATTGGCGCAAATAAAATGGCAACACACCGCATTTCCATTCTTTAGACTACATCCTGCTGGAAATATAGTAGGATCGTTGTCCTGCTGCAAGATAGATCTAACGGCAGTTTGAGAATGAATGCTGAAGAAGAGTAGTAGGTAATTCATTTGCCGTGTGTTCTCGATGTCGGCGTTTGAATCCTATCCGAACCATTGTTTACATGTGCATTTTTCTGGAAGTGTCTGAGGACTATATCATGTAGCTATGAAATTAAACGCCCTGAGAGAAACTATCGGCCGCTGGACTTCTGCGCTGTTGAGAAGGGCGAAGTACATAGCGAAAATCCGAGTAAAATTGAGCCATTTCTGTACGAATTTTGCGGACCTTCTTCTGCGTATATTCTCAAACTCCTGATAGTAGGTATGATGCAGTCTATAGAACAGAATGCGTTATACCATGGTTTACAGATTTACTGCCATATTCTATCCTTTCGGCATAATACAACCGATTTTGTCATTACTTGTGAGTCACTCTGACCTATTGAATGGGACAATCAACTTCACCCCTATATCTCATTAGTCGCCTATTACAACATGCAATTTTCCTCCTTGGGACCCAGCGACACACAAGCGGAACCCTTTATATATATAAACCCTATTGTCTAATGGGAAATCAAGCCTTCTAAAATGACTCATTTGACTATTCCCTTAATTTTCATTGGCTGTCACGTAATGTATAATCATAGTGTCCAATGATATTCACGGTAAGTCAACGGAATCACTAAGAAATCTAGATTTACCATTAGTAATATGTTTTAAAATGTAGACGATCTTATACAAACACACGTGAAGGTTTGGTCAGATTTTCTAAGAAGAAAGAAATAAATTTTTAGTCTGTAAACATTGGTCATGATTATAACCAGTTTTACAGTTCCGTGAGATCTTTTGATTGGTCATTAAACTACGTACGTCTAGTGTGATTGGTTTAGGTTTTTAAGGTTAGGACACCCGGATGACAAGTCACTGTAGTGTGGTGGGGGGGGGTGGTTATGGTAATGGTCAGGGTGGTTAAGAGGCAGTAAGCAACGTTAATAGTAAAGATCAGCGGTTATCAATATGTTGGTATATGGACCACAAGTTGACAATATATTATCGTTGGGGGGGGGGGCGCTACGGACTATTTATTGATCATAGAAATGTCACTACTTTAAGATATATGCGCTCGTCAGAAGCCGGAACCCAAAAGAGGGAACAATAAATATCAACAATGTAACATGCTGTAAGAGGCGACAGAAAATTTGCGGTGGGAGTTGACAGTATTATCCTACATATCTTGAGTAAACTTGAGTAAATCAAAATTCATGCTCAAGTCAGATGCGCGAGGCTGAAAAGTGACGACATGGCAACCATGCTGTAGGTCATGACACATGACCCTCCATTTCACAAACTACATACTCCTAATCAGACAGTGTTTTATAACGGATGCAGAAGAAGACGAATAACATATTAAGAAAATATTAAATGAAATAAATATCACGGAAACAATAGTTCTCTTTATTAAAAAATATATTTATCGAATTTTATAGAATGAACAATATATAAAAAGAAATATATTCGCCCGTCATCAAATAAACAAACGTCCAGGTTATCAAGAACCAATTTTGGCGTTGATGAAACGGCGTAAACGTGTTTGGTTTGGATATGTAACGAGACACGACTCGCTTTCTAAAATTATTTTGCAAATAACAGTCATGGATGGACGGAAAAGAGGCGGTAAAAGAAATTCTGGATTGATAACATAAATGAATAGTCTGAAGATGATTTTTCTACATTCCTCCGAATGACTGAGGATAGAGATGTTTGGAGAGCTTTGTGTTGTGATATCTCCAGTATGTCACTCCTATGGCCCTGACGGATTATGGGTGTTATTATTATATACAATGAACAAACGATAAGATTATTCCCTCCAACCCCCCTTCCAACAAAAAAAAAATTAAATTGAAAAAGTTCTTAGTCTAAGCTTTACCAATATTCTTGTAAGGAGCAGGCAGATAAATTCTCTAAAGCGCGTCACTAGTGAACATTTTGAGAACCACTTGAGTAGTTGAACAAGGATATAGCTCTACTTGGAGATGTCGTAATTTGATGGAGATGCTATTTATGACAATGTGAAATATGTGAATAACAATACCTTAAGATAGGTGGTCATAAAAGGTGTTAAATGCTTGAAGGATACAAAGCAAATTGTTTATGTGTGTTTTTTTATCTCAGAAATTGCAAGTAATAGGGAATCTCCCTAGCGTAGTGTTTTGCCGTTCACTTTGTGCACAAGAGGTTGCAGATTTGAATCCGGTTTGCGATGTCTTGTTGTGTTTTTTCCCCTGAGATCCCTGAGTATTTATCGTTTGAAGATATTAGATTACGTGATATGATTGATACTCTCGACAGGCTGCCTGTCGCTTTTATAGAGGGACGAAGTACACATGGGGTAACCTTAATATAATCGAGTCAGTCCTCAACGTTCTGTGTAATAGTGTACAGTTTAGCTGCCATATCTGCGACTCTCAGATGTACATATCCTACTTCAGCATGGATTTTTGGGTCACTTTGATCATCTATGTAATGGGACTGCCAACTTCACACCAAAGCTTTTTTAGTCGTCTCTTTCGACATATATGTCGAAAGAGTATAACAGTAACACTACGTGTAACCGTATGCATAACACTAACGTTATTCTCCCCCCCCCCCAATTTTTTTTACCACAACACATGGGCGATCGCGATATAGTTTGGTCGCACTACCAATATCATTACTCTTTAGTTATGACTTATGAAACAGTAAAGTATATCGTGAAATTCGCTTGTTCTTTTTCGTACTAATGAAGAATTTTAGTCGAAACGTCGTAGTCTGTACTCATATCTCGTTCTTAACGTTATGTCTTAGCCAATTAGTAACACTGTACAGTATCAATTTTCGTATATTCTTTAAAGTATATATATATATATAATTACAAGAAATATAACTTATCTTCTAGATTACAACTTTTGATTTAACTTAAGCTATTTTTAAATGTCATGCCATGAGAAGAGGTGAGTTAGAGAACATCGTAACAGCTGGAAAGATCGAGGGTAAAAGAGACAGAGGAAGACAACGTGAGAAAATGTTGGATGGCTTGAAAGCCTGGCATAATGCAGAATCATCAGAAACTATATTTAAATGTATAACGAACAGAGGACTGTGGAGATACATGATCGAATACGACCGAAGGCATGGTGCCAGTGAATGAATGGATTTTAAAATATTTTTCAGTAATATGTTTAGACAAATTTAGAAATGTGATCATATTTTGGATAAAGTAATAATAGAAGAATCGAGCATTTAAAGAAACAATCATAATGCGGCAACATTTGTATTCAGATCGGATGCAGAAGACTAAGATTACATTATTAAGAAAATGTTTCATGGAATTAATCTGACTCGACTTTTTAGGGGTGCGGTGATGTCGAAGACGGAAAACGTGGCGACTCAAGTTGCGAGGCGAGTGGGTGCCACCTGCGCAGGCCTGGTTGAAATTCCATTTGCTGCGTTACCATATTTCGGTAATTTTTAAATTCAAAATTTAGCTGTTAGCAGTTGCAACTATCTGGCAACACTGAACTGAGTTTTAAAATAATCTTTGTATGAAATAAATCCCTGAAAGGGGACCCCCCCCCTTTTCCACTCCCAGAAACAAATTGCACATGGGAGACAAGTGCTTCATAGCTCCGTAATTCTTCTGTATCGAGACAAACAAGCCTACTTTTAATATTGTCGTCTCCGTGACTCAACATCGTGTCGGTTAATGAAGTTTTGAATTACATAAGTAAATCATTATGTTAAAAATGAGAATTATAAAATGCTACATCTATTTCATATTAATGTATGGCTCAGAAACATGGACACTAAATAAACAATTAGAAGACAAAATTGATGTCTTTGAGATGTGGGTATATAGAAGAATAGGGAGAACATCATGGAAAGAGAAGAAAACAAATAAAGAGGTGCTAAATACACTTAATATGAAGAAAGAACTACTAAGAGAAATAAAGATCAGGCAAATAAAATACTTTGGACACATTAAAAGACATGACACCCTATTGAAGACCTTACTTGAGGGTAAAGTCAAAGGGAAGCGAGCAAGAGGTAGGCAGAGATACAAGTGGGAGAGTAACATTACACGATGGACAGGTTACAGTCTAGCAGAGTGCACCACCAAGACAAGAGACAGGAGATGTTGGAGATACGTTGCAGCCAACCTTCGTTGCGGAGACGACACTTGATGATGATGATGAAAGTAAATCATTATGGCCGAGATTAGTGACTTCCTTGAATTAGTCAAGGTTATCATTAACTTAATTGCGTTGTCATGTACATTTTAAGTAGTACGCAGTCTCAACTTTACCATATCAGTAGCCGTGTGATGAGAGAAAGTCATCGTTTTGTAACTTAACTGCATTGTCATGTACAATTGAAGTAATACGCAATCTCAACTTTACCACACCAGATGTGCGAGGGGAGAAAGTCATAGTTTCGTGTTTAATCTTATCAACTCCAGTTACCATCGAAGACGGATGCGTTGGACCATATGTGCAAATAAAATGGCGACGCAACGCATTTCTATTCTCTGAACTGCATTCTGCTGTAAATTTAGTGGGATCATTGTCGTACTACAAGAGAGATCCAGGCGGGAAATGAGAATGAACGCTGAAGAAGATCAATTGGAAATCCAAATGGGAACACAGAATAATATGATATGGTATACTATACATGTCGTAATGTAAAGGTCTGCATCAATGCGACAACCTGCCGTCGGGGATGAAGCTAAGTGGTCATGCACTAAACCGCAGCAACTATTAAGTGGGGTTACCAATTCCCTTCCTTGCTGTGTTTACCTTCCCTATTTCATACGCCAGATACCAATTTACAGCTTTTTCGATAGGAAGAGGGGTCGTTTCAGGCGAGAGCTTATTACGTTTTTTAGTCTAGACCTGGATTCTAACCTGACACGCTATAACCAGGTGATAGTAAGCGAGCTCAACATGTAGGAGATGACCAAGGAGATGAACGCAAGGTTGACTACCCCATTACGTTGAAACTGAAACTGACCAGAAATATTTTGTAAAACTGCATACGTGAAGAGAATCAACGGCTAGTTCTGAAATGGAAAAGTATGGAATCAGTCTATGTTCAGATTAAAGAAAAACGTCTACAATGGAGACACCGTCATTACACGATAGCAACTGAAACGGGGCTAAAGATAGATATATATTTACATGTTATATGTGTCTTATGAATCGACTAAGAAGTTTTTGCGGTGGGGGTGGCTGCTACATGTTCCATAGGGTCAATCAGTGACTCAGAAGTCATGCTGAAGTGGAATTTGTCGCGTCGAAAGGCGCACATATCATAGCCAAGCTGTAACCTCCGACATCGCGTACTCTGTTCTTCGTACTACGTCATATTAATATGCCACTCATGTCCATAACTAATTATCATATTATCGGCACTTTCGAAGACAACATGTCGGCTGTTTCATTGCCGCGGAGTCCCGCATGTTCAGGACAGTAAACTCACATAATTCTATGAAGATAAAAATAAGCAATAAAATAAAAAAATCACCTACCAAGAAAAGAAGACCATCAGCAAAGTCACTAGAAAGGCAACAACCAAATAAGAAAACCATCGCTATCTCCATAGAAAAGAATAAGTTATCATGATCCTCATAATTGTCTAGAAGTAGACATCTACACCAAATACCCTTCAAGATTGTCACAAATTGACGGACATTGTCCATCAATAACTATTGGAACATCTATTACGCTGTCAGTTGTAGTGATATTGAAATTTGACACTCTCAAAGCAGACTTTTTAAGGCATTTACAGAAGAGCTAGTCGTTATTGGTTTGATGAAATGGAAACATTTTCACAAGAGCTTGTCATTGTTCGTTCGTCGAAATTAATACATTCATTTCTTCTGTGAACTAACAGCTTCAGATATATTTCATGTAACATATACCATTGGGAGAAAATGTGGGCGTCCATTACTGAACTTGTGAACTTCTCAAATAAGAATGAATCTTCACCCCCAATCTGAACTACTCGTAATTTTCTAGGCCCTGTCTCTTTTATCATAACCATCTCTGTAATGTCTCCGCTGCATTTTACTTCTTTGCAAATTTCCTCCGTGATTTCTCAATGCAACTAACTTTTTATCACACATGATAGCATGAGCAATTTCTTTTAACTATTGGCCAGGGCCGAATATATGATAATTTATTTTCACTATTGGCCACGACCGAAGATATGATAATTTATTTTAACTATTGACCATGGCCAAAGATATGATAACAATTTATTTTAACTATTGATCAGGACTGAAGATATGATACCAATTTATTTTAACTATTGACCATGGCCAAAGATATGATAACAATTTATTTTAACTATTGATCAGGACTGAAGATATGATAACAATTTATTTTAACTATTGACCAGGGCCAAAGATTTGATAGTGTTTTATGAAAACTGCTATAAAGGGGGATGAAGTGCCATTTTTTGCATTGTTTTAAAATGCTGAGTGTCTTGTTATATTTTCCTGGAGGTTTTGGACGGGGTGGGACGCATATATCGACAGCCTTGTCATTGAAAACGTTTTGTAGCCTTCATCCAACATAGATGCCACTGTTAGAAACGTTTGTAGACTTCATCCAACATAATGCCACTTATAGAAACGTTTTGTAGACTTTATCCCTCATAGATGCCACTGATAGAAACGTTTTGTAGACTTTATCCCTCATAGATGCCACTGATAGAAACGTTTTGTAGACTTTATCCCTCATAGATGCCACTAATAGAAACGTTTTGTAGACTTCATCCCTCATAGATGCCACTGATAGAAACGTTTTGTAGATTTCATCCCTCATAGATGGCACTGATAGAAACGTTTTGTAGATTTCATCCCTCATAGATGGCACTGATAGAAACGTTTTGTAGATTTCATCCCTCATAGATGGCACTGATAGAAACGTTTGTAGACTTCATCCCACATAGATGGCACTGATAGAAACGTTTGTAGACTTCATCCCACATAGATGGCACTGATAGAAACGTTTGTAGACTTCATCCAACTAAGATGCCACTGATTTTGGACCAGCTGGCCTACGGAAGGTGACCAACTGTATTGTTTATTGTATTGATAATATTGTAGTGACATAGGGACTACGTACGTAGCAGCCAAAGCAGAAATTAAATTCACTCTGAAATCAAAGTGGGAATGCAATCGACCAGATAAAATGCGATCAACCAGCTGTCCGCAAGGGACCAGGTTATCAGTTTCTGACTACGAACAGGACATAACAGACTGCACCGATGTCATAAATACAAGATCGGTACAGTAGACTTATGTACGGGTGGCTCGAGCCCTATGACAGCCAAATACTTGTTGCAGACCTGCCTGAAGTACGGCAGAGAACGAAGAAGCACCATGTCCTGTCTCCTTTAATGAACAACTCTATGGCAGAACTCGGAGCATGGGTTGACTGCTACAAATGTCAAAGTCACCAGTGTAAAAGTGTTCTTCATCTGCTTTCAGCATCTGCCGTCATGTTGTATTTTTAGGTCTGTCGTCAGGGCGAAGTCCACTGTCTTCTGCAGGTCAGAGCGGCTGCCCCATAACTTTTGTCTCAAATCTGTATCCTCTGTCCAGATTCACTGTCTCTATGTTCGGCAGACATGAAGTATGTGTTCATGATTTTGGGTTCTAGATCCACATTGACATTCATCTGTGAATGAGATCCTCAGTCGGTATAGGTGACCCAATATTCTGCAGTGAGATGTTCTAAGCCGAAATAGTGTGGTCTTTTGGTATCTTTGGAGATGATGTACTACTTAGGATTTATCTTCCATTTCCATTTGTTTCTTCCACCTTGATGTGTATATGTTATTGATTATTGTGTTTGTTTATCTGTAGAATACTGGGGGTGTCTATGTGAGAATGCTTAAACTAAACGAAAAAGATAGCTTATGGTATCGAAGAATATATATTTATGTCCTTGTGTAGATTGTGACACAAATTTTAATTTTCACTGCTATCTATTTAGACTAAATGAAAAGATCTCATCTATTTGTTGACATCTTATCAGGAACTAATTATCATTAATGTCATTCACACTTTCTTTGACCTACACAAGGTCCACCCTAGAAAAAGGTCGTGGTTGTAACTGCTGCGTCACGCGTTTCTCACCTGTTATCTTATCACAGAGATAAGTGTCCCCTGTAACACAGGAGTGTTTACATGTCGTCGTTGGTTTGTCTGATTGGTTCATTCAATGTCCCTTTTTGTGAGTAGCCTCTGTTGTCTCTGACAATAGTATGATGTTCAGTAGTAATTTACATCGCGTGGATACCAGATACAGTTAAATCCCATTATAACAACTTGGTCAGTACATATGAAATATATATATATATATATATATATATATATATATATATATATATATATATATATATATATATATATATATATATATATATATACATATCAGTGACTATATATATATATATATATATATATATATATATATATATATATATATATAATATATATATATATATATATATAATATATAATATAAATTCGCCATATACAGTATAAGCAATAAAGAAAAAAAATAGTTGCGAGCGGTGAAAAGTGTTGTTATAATGCAATATTTGTTATAAACGGATGCGCTATAGATGAATCCCACTATACCATTTCAACGTTTTTTGTACTAAACATCCGTTTTCCTTTACTCGGTAAGCCAGATTGTGGATGATAATTGCGACCATCTGGTGGAGCAGACCTATGTCCAACATCGAGTCTATATAAAAATATCAAATTACATGCTATCTCTGGCAAACTATAAGAAACAATGCTTCTTCTTCTTCTGCGTCCGTTCTCATACTCCTAGAGTAATACGAAGTAATCCGAATAACGGAATGCGCTGTGTCATGGTTTTCAGCTTTGCTACGATATCCCCGCCTTTCGGCGTGACACATCAGGCTTTAGGATGGTTCTGGGTCACTGTCCATATTTAGGATGGAGCATCCAATTCTGCCCCAATAATCCACTTAGTTGCTTCTTACGACATGCATGGAAGGTAAACAAAGTTGTTATTCTTTGTACCATTTTCGGGCTCCGGCAACACCTGGGCGATACGATGCTAAACATCGAAAATGAGTGCAGTATTACCACAAACCTGTAGTACTAGTTGAAAACAGTGTCGCCCGCCCAAAAATTTTGTTGTATAACAACTTAAACGATTGGATACACTTTACAGTGTGAATAATAACACTATTAGACGCCAATGATAAACTTTGACTAATCGTCTATATAAGATCTGCTGGTTCATTGAAAAACAGCCCTCTAAAGTGAGTTGTGACATTTTCTGTGATTTTCATTAGTCACTTTGTGTGTACTTTGCGTTGACAGCCAATGAGAATCGCAACACGGGAAAAAATCAAATGAGTCACTTTAGAAATCTATTTCCCAATGAGACAACAGGTCATACATAGATCGATTGGTCGTGTACAAACTGTATCCTTCTTTGTGACGTATGAGACTGATAAGAACTGACGTCATTGCACTTAATGTGGCGCACCTTAGATACTCAACCATTATCTGCTTCTTTATATGTCGACATCAGAGCACTTCTATTGTAACTAGGGAAGTCATCAACGAATTTTCACTAAATTCAGAAAAATGAATATATTATTAACCCCAATACATATTCAGAAAGCAGTAGCAAACCACTGAACATATTTATATTGCCTAGAAAATCACTACGGCCAAAAATTGCTGGGTAGATGTTCATGTATTGAATAGGATATGCTACCATTATATAAGGGCGCATCTTTGAGATTGTTCTGGAAGTATGGGCTCCGTAATTCCATTCACCTGTCCATTAAGTTTCCCGTGAAGCACAAGGATCAAACACTCCTACCCCATTAGGAAATAAGAACATGATTTTTAGTACTAGAAAATTAGCCAAATGTAGGGTAACTCCCTCCACCTTCCATACCCTAACGATTTTCCACAAAAGGTCATCAAATTTCTCACAAATAAAAAAATGATAATACACACACAAAAAAGGACGTGTAAGCTTTTTTTTCAAGATAGCTTTAAACACATCTCCTCTCCACCCATAATTTTACCGAATGCGTATCTACAGCCTTGTGATATGAGTTTTCTGATGCATGGATCAACATTTGCTAGACCACTGGTGATTTTTTAAAATCTTCCGCAAATGGGAACAAGGGTGTAAAGTCGCCATAAGCTCCATCAAGGAAAGTAAACAAGAGTAAACAAACGGCATTGCAAACAGGGTTGCCATACTATTGGAAATGTCTTTAATCAAATGTTAATAATAGGTGTTCACTGCAGAAAAAACCCACTGGAATTCAACAGGCAAAGCTTGTAACAGATTAAGGAAGCTTTGCTAATCACTGAAAATACTCATAATAACACATAAAACGACGTTTCGACCAAAATGCCTTTATCAAGACTACATAGACAAAAGAAAAAACGAAGAGCAAGAATGGCACTCTTGACATTCACACTGAATATAGGAAGAAAGGTTTCATTCGGATTCTTTTTTGCTCATTTTTGGACAACAGTTACTAGTGAAATAACTCTACTAGTAACACACTAGTGAACTATCTCTACCAATAACATGCTAGGGAAATAACTCTACTAGTAACATACTAGTGAAATAACTCGAACAGTAATATACTAGTGAACTAATACCAGTAACATACTAGTGAAATATCTCTACTAGTAACACACTAGTGAACTAACTCTACCAGTAACATACTAGTGAACTAACTCTACCAGTAACATACTAGTGAAATAACTCTAACAGTAACATACTAGTGAAATAACTCTAACAGTAACAGTCTAGTGAAATAACTCTAACAGTAACATACTAGTGAAATAACTCTTAACAGCAACATACCAGTGAAATAACTCGAACAGTAATAAAATTGCGTACTATGATTGCAATCCAACCTCCGTTGCGCCAATTAGTACCTACCTGTGTGATTATTTCTCTTGCCTATGTTTGTCGGTTTATGTTTATCGTTTATTAATTTAAATATAATTATATTTAGGGTTAGGGTGAATTATGTAAAACATAGCTAACGATAACCCCTAAAACTACCAAATGAATATTTTAATTAATTATTGATTATTTATTGATACACTGTTTAGATCAATTAACAACAAAATACGTAGTTTTGCACTAATGGGAAACAAGAAAGAAAACGGTGGTTAGACTGCAATCATAGTGCCCAAAATTGTTTGCGTATTTGATACAACTTTTATATTTTCACCAATTGATTTAGAAATTAATTAACAATGAAAAAACTCTCTTAAAATATTAATAAAACAATGAACAAAACATAAGGTGTATGACCAGTGACCATGTCTGTAAAATGTAACTTTGACACAATACTCTTGATCAGAAACCAAAACCACTGAACAAGGAGAATTCCCATAAATATTCTTTTTGTCATTAGTTCAGTCATCTACAAGTATATAAGCTCAGCTGTTGGTTCTTCTGGTCTTTTTAGTGAGGACACACTTTCTCCCATTCCCTTGGTCACTCCCATTTCTATCATTCTCTGAACATGTACATTGCTTTTTCAGGATCTTCTTCATCATTTTGTAGTGCATCCATGACAACACCCTCTTCATCATTTTGTAGTGCATCCATGACAACATCCTCTTCATCATTTTGTAGTGCATCCGTGACTGCTCTAATTAATTCACTCACCATCCACTATAGCTTTATCCGCTAGTGTATCAACTCTTTTATTGCCCCCGACTCCCGCATGATCAGGACTGTAGATCCATGTGATGTTTGGGGTGTTTGTGAGAAGAATTATTGCCTTAAATAACACAATTTTCTATCTTGCACGGCATACTCATGGAGTCTGATAGAATCGCTGTAGGCTGTGGTAGTTGCGCCGTCAGCCAAGTGAGGGCAGCTGTTACGGCTTCTATTTACATTCTCTCGGCAAAAGAGGATCATGTTATTGTAAGCAACATTAGACTATGGAGTCTTATACGAAACTACATAGACAGTAGACACCAAACAATCTTCTGTAAAGAACATGCTACATGATGATGATGATGTCATGTATACGCATGCGCGTCTCTGTATTATTTGTAGATGCACAGATAGGTAGCAAGCATGGCTTCCATTCCGGTTTCTGCGAACACATAAGCTATTTGTTGACAAGGCGTGTTTAATTTAAAACTTCTAAAAAATTATATAGACTGGATTTGGCCTTGGATTGGATAACTAGAAACGCATACGAGTCTGAAAAGAGCGTATATTGTTTTGATAGTAAACAAAATGTGTGACCTGTGAAAGGAAGGGATCACAGAGAAATGGTCGGAGAAAATAGTTCTTGGATAAAGTTGATATATCAAGAAATATGGCAATGTGTTAAAATGTGATCATGTTTATGTGATTGCGTGAGAAACTGGGCAATATAACAGGGGATGGGTGTAAACCAGAGAGTGATGGTTTGTAAATATGGCGCAGGGCGTACTTTATGGAAAAGAAATGTATGACGTAAGAGGAGAGAGAGAGAGATATGGGTAGTTATTGGGCAGTGTAACACCCGTGTGTTGCCTCGCCAAAAGGAGGAACACATAATAGTCACACTTTTACGTTCCAGTCACGTTGTAAGAGGCGATTAAGCAGATTTCAGGGATGTAGTTAGCTGCTCAATCCCATTGATGGTCAAAGTGACTAATGCTGAAATCGGAAGTGTCAGATGGCGCAGATATCGCCGCTGAACTGTAAATCATGACAAAGCATTCTGTTCTCTGAAGTCTACCTGTCTGTCTGATCTATCTTTCTATCTAATCTTATCTATCTATCTATCTATCTATCTATTGGCCAAACCGTTTGTTGCCTTTCAACGTCAGTGGTAGAAGAGTATATCTGAAGTTCATCTATCTAATCTGCAGGAGTTTGCGAACAACTGCACAAGAAGAAGAATACATGGGCAGTGTAAAATATACTGGTAGGATGATCGATGGTTGTTTCGGTATATGCGTCTTTATCGGAAATTCGTTCCGTTTAATTATGCTAGCTTTTTGTACCGTAGAAACCTGATAACTGTTTGTAGAGTCCATAAAAAATATTGAATTTTACGGTGAGCAGTTCAGTAGAATGTGTTCTCTGTCGGTTGTCTTTAGTGGCACACATCGGTGTCGCTGTGCGTTTGTGTGTGCGTGCGCACGCTCAAGCTTGTGTTTCCTTTGAGTGTTTTTTTCCCCTTTCGTTTCAAAGTCCCTCTAGATCTTGCTTATAGCAGGACAATCCGACTAGATTTCCAGCAAGTTATAGTTCATTCTCTCCACGTGACGTGTCCTTTACAGAACGTTGTCCTCACTGACACTATCTAAGCCTCTCGGTTCTGTGCAAGCTCCCCAGCTTTTTCTTGTGTCACTTTCAGAAGGTCTTTGATGTCCTGTGTCCATCGCAGTCTTGGTCTGCTTCTTGTTCTCTTCCCATGAACTTTTCCCTCCACGATTAATCTTTCTGAACTATTACGTCTCTATGTCCCAGAAATATATTAGCTTTCATGTTCCTTTTTTTGAGGGGGGGGGGGGATAGTTTTGAGCAGTCAGTCTTCTTCTATGTTCACGTCTTTGCGGACATCTGAGCTGGTTCGTCTTTCTGTCCATGATATTCTTATGACCTTTCTGTAACATTTCATTTTGGATACCGATATTTTCTTTCCCAATGCAGATGCCATTTTATACGTCTCACAACCATATGTTATTGCCCACGTCTCACAACCATATGTTATTGTCACGTCTCACAACCATATGTTATTGTCACGTCTCACAACCATGTTATTGTCACGTCTCACAACCATGTTATTGTCACGTATCACAACCATGTTATTGTCACGTCTCACAACCATATGTTATTGTCACGTCTCACAACCATGTTATTGTCACGTCTCACAACCATATGTTATTGTCACGTCTCACAACCATATGTTATTGTCACGTCTCACAACCATGTTATTGTCACGTCTCACAACCATGTTATTGTCACGTCTCACAACCATGTTATTGTCACGTCTCACAACCATATGTTATTGTCACGTCTCACAACCATGTTATTGTCACGTCTCACAACCATATGTTATTGTCACGTCTCACAACCATATGTTATTGTCACGTCTCACAACCATGTTATTGTCACGTCTCACAACCATATGTTATTGTCACGTCTCACAACCATGTTATTGTCACGTCTCACAACCATGTTATTGTCACGTCTCACAACCATGTTATTGTCACGTCTCACAACCATGTTATTGTCACGTCTTACAACCATATGTTATTGTCACGTCTCACAACCATATGTTATTGTCACGTCTCACAACCATATGTTGCCACTGGAAAAATAAATATAATTTATTAGCAGTTGTCCAGAGAACAGAATCCGTTCTGTCGCATTTCAATTTCTCTAACGAACTGGCACATCCGACTTCCAATAAGTAGAAGACCATGTATCTGTTCCAGAATTAAGTTAATCAACTAAGCTTCATGAACAAGAGAGACAAGAGGTGTTTTCTTTTTTTTAGAAATCGTTTATTCTAACATTCTTGCTGGATTTCTTATGTAGCAGGACAATGTCCTATTATATAAATTTATCTAAGGATTTATGTTCTAGAGAACTGAAATATTTTGTGCCGTCATATTTGTTTACGTCAATGTCCTGACACATTCAGTATTTTTTCAATTCCACTGATCGCTTAACGCCCATACCCATATTGCTAGTAGGTCAGCCGTATGACGTTAACTTGTTTAACAGCATCACTCATGAGTGTCCTTTCACCAAAGTGAATGATAGTATCAGTCAAGGATGCGTGAACGTTTTGTCTGAGTCGCTGACCATATACAACCATAGCCCAATACCCATCATCTTACCTTCTCTTGTCATTATCACTGTTGGTTAAATGTTATGTTGAGCTTTTTTCCGGTGTTTTTCCTTCGTTGAGATTATTTTGTTCTTTATTTTTATTATAAGAACGACATGTATTCATATTTTTCTCTCTTCCTGATTATGGATGACGAAACTGTTAGTTGCATGTCCATTGGTCTTATTTCAGAGACAAACATGCAGTTTATCAACAGCCACTTTTGATGTTGGTGAACCGGCAAAAATGTGAAGGTTATCAAAAGCCATTTTAATAGGCGATGGACTGGCGAAATATGCAGGTTATCAAGAGCAACTTTTGGCGGTAGTGAGGCTGAGAAAACTTGCAGGTTATCAAGAGCAACTTTTGGCGGTAGTGAGGCTGAGAAAACTTGCAGGTTATCAAGAGCAACTTTTGGCGGTAGTGAGGCTGAGAAAACTTGCAGGTTATCAAGAGCAACTTTTGGCGGTAGTGAGGCTGAGAAAACTTGCAGGTTATCAAGAGCAACTTTTGGCGGTAGTGAGGCTGAGAAAACTTGCAGGTTATCAAGAGCAACTTTTGGCGGTAGTGAGGCTGAGAAAACTTGCAGGTTATCAAGAGCAACTTTTGGCGGTAGTGAGGCTGAGAAAACTTGCAGGTTATCAAGAGCAACTTTTGGCGGTAGTGAGGCTGAGAAAACTTGCAGGTTATCAAGAGCAACTTTTGGCGGTAGTGAGGCTGAGAAAACTTGCAGGTTATCAAGAACCATTTTAGAAGGATGTGATGAATCGGCGAAAACTTGCATCGTTTGGACATGTGGCAAGACAAAGTTGACTTTCTAAAACGATTTTCCTACGAACAATTGAAAGGGGGGAGGGAGAGTGGGCTGGAGGAGAAGAGACAACAAAGAAAATCTTGGATTAACAACATCAAGTGATGACCAGTGCATGATTTTTATACACAGTCCGGATGACTGAGGGCAGACGTTTTAGAGGTCATTTCTGTGTCGAGGTCTCCAATGTAGCACGCTGACGAGATCTTAGTTTTTAAAAATTATATTATATTATTATACAAAGTATCTGTTTTAAATATCACCCATGCGTGTACATGCATGTATATACTCACCATATCAAATAAAAAAATAGATATTAATATATTATTTGTCTCTTGTTTATCTTCTGTGATATTCTGTCTCAAATTCAAAACAGAGTGTATCGGGTTTACTTGTTTGATTTATCACGTACAGACATACGTTCATACGTTCTGTTACGTGCTTAAGAGACAACCTGACTGGAAAATTAATGCTGAAATGAGTTTAGGGATATGAATAGATCCATCGTTTATTATCTTCCCCGTTTGTCTTTTGAAGATCTAAAGGTCACCTGAATGACTTATCCACGTAAACATAGGTAACACTATACTGTAAGTTTATTTTCACCTCACACCCCCCTCCCCCCATTTTCTAGTAGTATTTCTCGAGTTACTTGTATCTGTCTTTCTGTCACTTTGTTTCTCGGCGTCCCATGTCGACGTTTTGGAAATGGCGATTGTGACAGTTTTTGTTTGAAAGTTATTAATAAATACTCTGGTTAATAGGTTTGTCTATTTCGTGTTCAACCAATAATTCGTGTTCAACCAAGTCCTTCACCAGGACTGTTCTTTGCGTAGATCCAAATGGCATCAGTCAACTTGGTTGATGCAAGTGATCCTTGTCCAACCTGCGTATAATTTTATCAATTTCACACATGGTGTATCCACAAGAGATCAGAAGGCAACAACCGGGGTTTGAACTAGATCGTGACCCTTATCTATACAGGTTAAAGTGCTATTCAATTTGACATCACCACGTAATGCGAGTCTGAATATTCTTGTATAATCAAAAGTCCAACAACCAGTCCAATATTGGTCATGCATAGAGCAGTTTGTTTTATGTCATCTTGGGTACCCCCACAATTTGTTTTATTGATGCGATTTTCATTGGCTTGTAAAAACGAGACAGTCGGCAGTATAGAAAACATCTGCACATTAATTAGAACTTCATTCGTTACGTTTTTTGATTACTGTCGTGATTGTTGTTGGTCACTACTCACATACTTAGAGTCGCATGCCAAAAATAGCCAAAGCGACTCCAAGTATATAAATGGTGACCAACTAAAATCACTATAATAATTAAAAACATCACGAATGAAGTCCTAATTAATTCTGTGCAGAAGTCCCATAAGTTTGTCGAAGGTCACGGGTAAAAGTATAAATAACAAAGTATAAATAAATGATCAATGAAATCACCACAATAGTCATAGTGGCCTAATGTAGTGACGCTGCACACATTCCGTGTATAACGAAGGTCAGTGATAGGTCCATTCAGACGGCACTTATTTGTCTTTCGACTTGTTCCAACACATTTTCCATATTCGACCAATCCACACCCCGTGTCCGCTGTATCTACAAAGTTATCAGAATAAAGTGGCAAGATGAAGTACCGGATACGGAAGTCCTCAGTAGAGGCAACATCACAAGCATTCATACAGTACTGAAAAAAGTCCAACTGAGATGCGTCTGATGGGTTGTGTGCATACATAACAAACGCACCCCAAAACATAATGATGTATTGTGAGCTACTCAATGGAAAACGACTAGCCTGTGGACAGAAGAAACGCTGCAGGGACTCTTAAAGGTTCTATCGAGCATGACCTGGCTCAAGTATATACCTGTCAAAAGAACTTAATTCGTGACGTTTTTAGTTGTCGTGTGATCGTTGGTCACAATTTATATATTTGGAGTCAGCCACACACAAAAAAAAGCAAGACCTATCAACGAACATGTGCGGAAATAAATAAATATTAGCCTTCTGGGTCATGTTTACATTATGTTGAGTGGTCTTATAGTATGTCCAAGGTCACGTCAAGATAGATTCAACATGGACGTCACATCGATAGTGTATCGATATATCGTAGTTGTACTTAAGCGTATCGATATATTGTAGTTGTACTTACGATAACACCAGTTTTGTGATCCGCAGGTTGGGTTGTCCGTAAATTAACGTCATCAATTTTTAATCCAATTAGTCATATTCTCTCCCTTGTAAACAGCTGTCAAGAGTTCAGTATTCCCCCCTCTCCAATTGTTAATTATACCCCCCCCCCCAATCATACACATGCAAACGTTAAAACAAAATAAAAAGGTCCAAATAAATGACATCAATATTTTTTACGATTTTCAGTAAATTCTTCCCATATTCAAACAATTGAATTGGTGTATGAAACAGTATTGTTGACATCGACTTTTGTTAACCCCCCCCCCCCTTTACCATCAATCGATGACGTGTGGATAGCACATTCCAGCCAGATTGCGACCATGCTTCTAAAACCTGTTATATTTCACGGTATTTGTTTAGCTAAGGTCATTGTGTGTCATGTCTAGATGTTTACGATATCTGGTCACATGCCATTGTCTGCGTTCATACCTGATTGTTTAGTTTTGGACAATAGTTGAGCTCGAATTACCAACAAGTTCAACAACAGAACAAAGACTTGATGGAAATCAGTGTGTGGAATCCTTTTTTTTTTGACATATGACCTTCTCACGGAACAATTTTCTTTTGTGGTAACCCTGGTGCGTAAAATATGCAAAATACTTTTTTTTTGCACTTCCCCACGTCAGACGTCATTTTAAACTTTCTCACTAAAAATCTCGTTATTTATCATTTAGATAGTTACATTCCGGTATGTCTGGCAGTGTGGTGGAGAGGTACAGAGCGCGTCTATGATGGTCAAGGTACCCAGTTCAAATCCTGCTTCAGATATTTGCATCCGGGCCGCCAATGATGCGATGGCAAACTAATGCACGCAATTATATTGCCTAGAGAATAGATACAGCCAAAAATGCTGAGTTGTTGTCTACGTCCTGAATATGATAACCACAGAAGACGGATGTGTCGGACCACTGGCGCAAATAAAACGGACAGGAGATCCGTTGCAGCCAACCTTCGTTGCGGAGACGTCACTTGATGATGATGATGACTTAAGAAGAATAGGATATGCTACCAATATTTTTTATAATTTTAGTTTCCTTCCCGTGTTTCTTTTGAACAGTGACACCCGAATTTCAGAATTTTCTTCCATGGCTCTCCTGCAAGTTTCCGTAGAGAATCATTGGTGCAGGTGATATATATTCCTATGCAATCACGCAGGCAGTCATCTCATCTTGTCTCTGAATTATTGTCTATTATCTATCTCCAGGTGAATGATGGTTGGTCGTATCCATACGCGCCGTTAAGCGTTCGGATGGGAACTTAAGCTGACGTTCCAAAGCCAGATGTGTCATCTTGGTTGCATTACGTCCATGCCTCTTCAAGGCTATCTTGATGTTTTCTATAAACAGTTTTTTGGGTCTACTTTTGGCCTTAAGCCCGGATAATTATTTGTTATGCGTTCTTATTGGTACAGTTCTATCACTGGGTTAGAGCGTGCCAGGTTCGAATCCACGTCCGGACAAAAAAAAATCCGGGTTGTGATTTCTTGCTTGACACGACTACTCCTCCAGTCGACTCAGCTGTAAATGAGTACCTGACACATGCGTTATGGGAGGTAAAGACAGCAAGGAAGGGAACTGGCCACCCCCACCTAATAGTTGCTATGGCTTAGTACATGAAGAGTTATCTTCATCCCCGTCGGTAGGTTGCTGCCATGGGACATACCTTTACCTTTTACCTAGTGGTACAGTATTTGGTTTGGGTTCATTCTTATAAGGTAACCGAACTATTTTACTAGCTGTCTTCCAATATGTCCAATACATAATATTATACCAATTCTTTTCCCAATTTCTTCATTTCTTATTGTATCTAGTTTAGTAACTATTGCTGCTTTTCTCAGACACTTCATTTCACATGTAACGATTTTCTCTGCTGCGAGACTGTTAAAGACCATGTTTGACATTGGTAACAGAGTGTTGGTATAAAAATTGTCGCAACTATACAAGTTAGAAACATCATCATCAGCTATCATCAGCTTAGACAGTGCGAGAATAGCATTGCAGTAATTTCATGTCTCTCTGCTATAGATTATCATTGTCATTATTATAATCGTCATCATTATTATCATTAACGTCATCCGCGTAGTATTCACTTAATGAGTCATATCATGTCTCTCAACTATACCATCATCATAAGGAGGTTTCAGGGTTGAATTGGCTGTCCCATCCAATACAGGGTCCAAGTGATCCATGTGTCAGGCTGTAGGCTAGTTAATAGTGAGCTTGTTTACTAACACCGAGTTACAGCGTGCTAGGTTTGAAACCACCTCCGGTCAAAAAAATCAGGGTCGTGGTTTCTCTCCTTACACGACAGCTCCTCTAGTCAACCCAGCTGTAAAATGGGTTCCTGGCGCATGCGTTAGGGAAGGTAAACAAAGCAATGAAGGTAACTGGCCACCCCACATAATAGTTGTTGCGGTGTAGTATATGATGTTGCTGCCAGGAGTCCTACCCTTAGTCATGTCTTGTCTGTTCATTGTAGGTCACTATTCGTGCCAATTTTCAATAGCATGGCAAATTTATGAGATCTCATGCCCTGCGGGATAGCGCAATGAAGGTTGCCCTTGACCTACCCTCTTACTTTTTTAACTATAATTTTGCTGTAGACTATTATTTTTATATCACATGTTTACTTAGCATTGTTTAACTCGTGCTAGTCTCCATTTGTGCATTCTTGTGAGATCGCATCTGTCTTAAAAAACTTAATCTGTAATTTAAATGAACGGAACTATCTGATATTAGAAAAATAGACATGCGCTGGAATTATTAATTCTTTGCCATAATGCGTTTTACAGCTTCATCAAGATATGGACGTAAGTCACGGAGAATTAATAAATATAGAATACAGACTTTTGGAGAGATTCAGAATAGATAGCGAATTAGACATGCTCAACTATGGACCAGAAGAACCAAAGTTTGGTCCGACTATTTCAGTGTCTAATTTTCCCCCAAAATATTTGATCACAGACGTTGTTCCAACAGTTCTTGTAATCTCTTCATTCATCACATGATCTCTTTTGGTTCTGTTTGCTGCTTTTCTTAGACATCTCTTTTGACAAGTAATAAGCTTTCTCTCTTGTTGTTTCGCTAGTGTCAATGTATGAGAAAGTGGTATCAATACTGAATATCTAGTTTTAGAAAACTAACTTAAAGTGAGCTTAAAATTTAACTTGTAAAAATACCCCAGAAACTTAAATGTTATTTACACAATCTGTTGACAAAATTAAATCATGCGCCCAGATCATATGTCATCTTAAAAGATTCAGACATCCACTGAAAAAATCTTACAATTTTTTTTTTAACAGACTAAGATATATAAGTTCTATCGGTTTATTGTAAACATCCCACCCTCCCAACTACACTGTAACGTAGGGCTAAGTTTGATAATATATGTGCGAGTAAATCATGCTCAGAATACACTCCATGATAAATTAATTGTTCACCATGAACTAGCCTCTTTACCAACATGTCCAAGTTATTGTCGGAGAATGATGCTAGAACGTGGAACCAATTCACCAGTTTTAGATATGTCAGCGACTTCGTTAAATATGGAGATTGTTGTGTCCATGCTTCCAAAGTGTCTGATTCTTCTGCGTTCATTCTCAAATTTAGCAAGATGTAGTCAGAAGAACTGAATGCGTTGTAGCATGGTTTACAGCTTTGTTGTGATATCTGCGCCTTTGGCCTGGCTCATCCGACTTTAGCATAGCTTCTGGGTTACTTTGACCCTATATGGAATGGGACAGCCAACTCCTCCCCATAACCGTCTTCGCTGCCTCTTACGACATGCATGAAAACTAAACACTGTGGCTATTCTTTGCTCCCATTCGGGTCCCTGCAACACACGGACCTTCGCAAGTTGGAAAAACATTGATGGTGGCATGAGTTGATGGTATCCACTAATGCTTTTTACCTCTAAGGATCAACTGTATTGGGCATTCTGGTGTTGACTAATGAAAGAGCAAAGATGTATGCATCAAAACAGATTGAAAAGTAGTCGATGATTTAAATAATTGAGCGAGTTATCCCATATGTATTCCTTCCCTCTAAACGAAATGGCACGCCGCCTGCCGATAGTACCGATAATAGCACGTAACTTAGTAGTTTCAAGCGATAATCCCCGGTATCTCCACACAAAATCAGTTTGTAAACAACGTTTCGCGAAGGTGATTCGAATCCGCGACCTCACGATCACAAAGTGAATGTGTGCATGAAATAATGCTTGAAATGGGACTTTTTGATGTCTTTCTCTTTCTTGCACCCAGAGACTGACAGTTAAATAAACAAGATCACTTAAACAATCAGGTAGTTGATTCATCATCTGAGTTCGCCCTTAAGCTTTTGCTGGTCAGCAGGATGTGCGTTCTTTGCCGGTCTGCAGGATGTGCGTCTTTACTGGTCAGCAGGATGTAGTCGAAAGAAAAGACAGAACCCCCTGTGTCATGATTTACAGATTGGCTTTGATATTTGCGTCTTTCGACCTAACACACACTGCTTCGGCATGGCATTTAGATCAATTTGACTTATGGGATGTGACATCAAACTCTATCCTTAAACCTCCTTAGTCGACTTTTAACATTGATGATAGATGTCCGTTTACTATATTATATGCTCTCCTTTTGTACCCCGACAACATTCAGGCAAAATGTCAGTAGTTAGCAACTACAGATCTCAGCCGTTTATATTTGTAAGCTTCCTTGGTGGAGTGCCATAAGACTAGATATTTACTACCCTACAATATCCTTCCTACACTAATTAACTGGAAAATATGAACACATGTTTCTAATCACTTTGTAGTGGTACTTATGTGTACTGCTGTGTCGACTGGATAGTGGATTTCCTTGGAATACATCGATGCACTCGACTGTGTATTGCCAATCCGTAACACGAAATTGGAGCGAAGAATAACAACCCTGTTAAGACGCCATACATGTAGTAAGACTCGACCAACAAGGTTTTAGGGTGGAGTTAGCTAAACCAACCACATAAATCCAAGGTCAAATGTGCTAGTCCGAAAGGTGCAGATATAGCAATCAAGCTGGAAACTATGATAACACGCATTATTTTTCCTGGACTAATCCTACTAATTAGCAAGAGATTGAGAACGAATGCAGAACCAAGAACCTTTGAGACGATAAGCCAGTGCTCTACCAGTTTAGTTAACTAATCCAGCTGAATGTACATTGAATACATTGTACAAGAAACAGAAAAATTTAGCCGCTGTAAACGTTAAGACATTGTTTACTGTTACCTTGATCGAACAGGTGCGGATCAATTCACCTTCTGTCGGTCTGAACCGGGATACGGAAGGATACGGACAAAAACAACAATAACGATGCACTTTGTCCATAGGTCACCAGTCGCCAGTAACAAGCGTGAGAACCAAGGTAAATTCGCATCTGACCTATCTTCTGAAACTAGAGGGGACACTCTTGGACATTTTGACACAGGTGTGAACAGGAAGTGGAACGAAATGAAGATCTCCAGGCAAAATGATAACATAGATGACTGTTTCTATCAACAGAAGTGCTTGTTAAGTCTGAGCTGATAAAACCTGTTTGGAGGGATATACACTATCAATGAAGTGCGTTTCATAGTTTTTGATGTACTACAATAGTAAAGGTAAAATGATAGAATGGAACGATTGTGCCCCAAATAGCGATCTAAGAAATAAAACACACCAAGAATATGCTTCAAATGTTATAAGAAACGCAGATGTAAGTACCTGGGACACGTTCTTATGCTAGATGAAAACAAACTGAACCAGCAAGCCCTTATGTGGACACCTGAGGGTAAAAGAAAAATAGGAAGGCCCCAAAATACCGTAAAAAGCACCAAAGAAGGAGAAAGGCGCAGATATTCGAGTCAAACTAAACCATAACACAACTCATTCCGTTCTCCTGACTACATCCCGCGAATCTACATGAGTTTGAGAGCAAATGCAGATGAAGTTGTAAACTATTTGATTTCTTTGTGATCATACATTAATCACTTTTTACGACTGGCACACACGATTCGTGACCGAACTCCGTGTCGAGTATCTTGTATCAAGTTCATGAACAGGCCACAAAGTTAAACTAAAACTTTCTCACTGTGTCGCTCCATGTCTCTCTTGCCTTCAAGCTTGCCCGTTTTAACTAAATATGGTTTCCGAACTTTCGTGTACACGTTTTGCCTACCTATTGTTAGTCTGACAGTTGACGAGCAGGAGGAGAAGGCGCATGATTTGAGTGATTCAAGGCCCCTTTAGAAAAATAGGGGAATGGTAGCACCCCCCCCCCCCCATTTTTTCTCTCCCTTATCTATCTGTGGCGTGCCCGTTACAGAGCGTTGTCCTCACTGCCATTCTGTAAGCCTCTCGGTTATCTGCGAGCTGCCTAGCCTCTTCTAGTCCCATGTTAAGAATCCTTCATGTTCAGGTCTTCTATATCCTGTGTCCATCGTAGTCTTGACCTTCCACCCCTTTTCACTTTGGGATAGAACCGCTTGAAATAGGCATATACTGTTTTTCTATTTAAAAAAAAATTATGTCAGCGTAAAGCATTTGTTATGGGACCCCTCTTTTTAAAGTCATATCTAACTACGGCCCTTTCATTGGGTCGCGTGGACACGCTCAACCCATGCATGTATGTTTGAATATAAATTGTTCGCTGAAGATGGATGTGTTGGGCCATTGGCGCAAATAAAATGGCGGCACAATGCATTTCCATTCTCTTGACTGTGTCTTGCTGGAAATCTGGTAGGATTATTGTCCTGCTACAAGAGAGAGCAAAGAGGGAGAGGGAGGGTACAAGAGAGAGCCGCGTAGTGCAGTGGTTTGCGCACTGGCTTCGCATATGAGTGGTGCTGGGTTCATTCCCCAGTTGAGGCGGAAATGTTTTTCAGATCGCAACGGCTCCTAGGTCACCCAGTCTTAAATGGGTACCGGATTAATCCGGGAAGTAAAGACTGCGAGGGAGAGGAGATGGATACCGCCCTAATTTACAGAGCCTCTGAAATGTGAGATCGCTAACATCTCACACTCCTACGACATTAATAAATGATATGGTTTACTTTATTTTTTATTTACTTACAAGAGAGAACCAGCGGACAGTTTGAGAATGAACGCTAAAGAAGAAGACTAAATTTGCTCCGTGTGTTGTCCGAATCGGAGAAACGGAGATTAGCAACGCTGTTACCTGCCATTCCTGTCGTAGGGGATCACCAGAAACGTTTTTGGAGTATGGTTGGCTGTCCAATCCCATAGAGGGTCATAGAGAATGGACCGAAAAGTCATGCTGAAATCGGATGTGTCCGTTCGAAAGGCGCATATATACCATCCAAATCGTAAACAATGACAATGTATTCCGTCTCCTGATTACATCCTGCTAATCTGCATGTGTGCTGAGAACGAAAGTATAAATTGGCTGATTCTTAGACTTTGCTCCCCCCCCTCCCCGGAATTACGGACAATTTAGCTCTTGTTTTGTATGCTGAATTCTGGTTTCTCAAGAACGTTCATATCCCAAAGACTCCATCCCTCAGTGGTATACATACATTTGAAAAGAAGCTTCAAACACAGAAACGTCATTTGAAAGGATGCTATGATGGGAATTGCATCTGGAATGGGACATGGAAAGGCTAGAATGGGACCTGGAAAGGGCTGGATTGGGACTTTTGACTGAAACGGGACCTGGAAGGGCTACGGGTAACCACATATTTCCGCAATCAGATTTCACTGCTCGCATGATGATAACCATTCAGACCAGCCTTCATCCGACAGCGATCATCTGCTGTATAGGAGACTTGTCCACTAAACTGTAAGCATGAACTAGTTTCCGATTTGCTTGAAAAATTGGTTGATCTTGACTAGTTTTGGCATGCGACTACAAATTTGTAAATAGCGACCAATTAAAAGTCCAATAATAAAAAAAATGTAACGAAAGGGGTCCAAATTAATTCAGCTAAGAGGCCTATACTGCTAAAACCACGATCCGACTTAGTTGATAGATATATCATACTACACACCACTATTGTAATACAAGTTTGCGTGACTTGACAATCCCGGCGACACACGTAGGAGATAGGTCCAACTAAACAGCTGTCGTACAGACCACACATACAATCCACAGCTAGTCAGCGAGTGCAGGGGATGGTATACTAATAAGTCGCAGTGTGGATACAGGAAATCACGACAATAATCAAAAACGTAACGAATGAAGTCATGACCGTATCTAGTCAGAACCTCTCAACACGCCTTCATTCGTGACGTGTTTGACTATTGTCGTGATTTTTGGTGTTCACTATTTATATACTTAGAGTCGTCCGCCAAAAAAGTCAACGTCGACCAACGAAATCCACGGAAATAATCAGAAATTAGCCTTCAATGTCATATTTACTTTCTGCTGAGAGGCCTTATATTACCATCAAAGGTCACGATGAAGTCCTAATTAATTTTGCACAGAGGTCTCCAAAAAAAAATAATTCGAAGGTCGCACCTAATTACTAGATTCATGGTTGTCAACCAGCACCAATGCACCCGGGGAATTCCCATAAATGCTCTGCTTGCCATTCCGTCAACCATCTAAAAGTATATAAGCTCAGTGTCCGTTAGTTGTTTGGGTTAGTAATCAGGTTGTTTCCCAGCATCAGATTTGTGTCTCTTTTTGGTTGTGGGATATTTTGGTCTTTCCAGTTAGGATTCACTTCCTTCCCTCTATCGTGGTTACTCATTTTTCAACTATTCTCTAACCATTTACTTTGGCTTTTTCAGCATCCTCTTCAGAATTTTGTAGTGTATCCATTACGCGTTCAGAAAGCAATGACAAACTACTGAACGTATTTATATTGCTTAGAAAATCACTACAGCCAAAAAATGCTGGGTTTGATGGCTACGTTCTGAATAAGATACATTATCATTGTATTTATCAATGACAGCTATAATTAATTTAGCCCGCTCTCTTCTCATCACTTTGTCATCCATTATCGCTTTAAATGCCAATGTGTCAGCTCTTTTCGTTGCCATCGACTCCTGCATGACCTGGACGGTAGGTCCAGAGTCTAATTACTAGCAACATCTGTTCTAGCTACTCAAACCGCTTTCTTCGTATTGTCTTGAACTTAACGTGTATATCATAAGCTGGACACTCAATGCAGACATGGGATGAATGATTCTGGCTTTTGAATATAAGCGCTACAGACATTTGTTAACAATTAGCTATATGAAACACACGACAAATATATTCGTTTATAGTAAATACATAAATTTGTAGAATATCAAGTACCACTTTTGACAGTGATGAAACGGCGTTTAGTTCGGACACGTAATGAGACACGACTCACTTTCTAAAACTATTTTACAAGGAACAGTTGAGGGTGGAATGAGATGAGGCGATTAAAGAAGACATGGATTGATAGCATCAAGGAATAGCCTAAGCCTAATTTTTTCTACATTCCTCCTCATGGTTGAGAATATAAATGTTTGGAGGGCCTTTTGTATTGACCTCTCCAGTATGTCACCCTTACACCATCCTAACGGGTTATGTGTATTTATTATTATTATTATTATTATTATTATTATTATTATTATTATTATTATTATTATTATTATTATTATTATTATTATTATTATTATTATTATTATTATTATTATAGGGAGACACGTTAGTGCAGTGGTTAGCGCACCGGCTTCGCATATGAGTGGTCCTGGGTTCATTCCCCAGTTGAGGCGGAAATGTTTTCAGATCGCAACGGCTCCCAGGTCGACCCAGCCTTAAATGGGTACCGGATTAATCCGGGAAGTAAAGACTGCGAGGGAGAGGAGATGGCTACCGCCCTCATTTGCAGAGCCTGTGAAATGTGAGATCGCTAACATCTCACACCCCTGCGGCATTAATAAATGCTATGGGTTACTTTACTATTATTATTATTAAACTATAAATGAATGAATCAAAGCATACATGTAACCAGTATACTTATGAAACGCTCAATTCTTTGGAATTCTTCTTAAACTATTATTTAAAAATCATGAAAATTGCTTAGACATTTAATTGTATCTCTTGCAGGAATCAATATATCCATTGTGTACATCAGTATCAAAGTACTGATGTGTGTTCTGTACATGGTACGAGTCTGTATGGATAACCCCAAAGACTATGCGTGGTAAGATTGTGTGTTTTCTCTACTCGTTGATGATCAATTTAGGAATGATGTAATGATAACAAGATATGTTTATTTGTAAGAAAAATTCGAAAGGCTTAATAGACACTTTTCCGTCTGTCCAGATGATATTATTATTGTTGTGCTATAAGAAATATCATCTTCGACACATGGCAGTGATGTGGTGACTGACAAGAACAAAAAGAAATATCATCTACGATTCATGGCCTTGATGGATATGACTGACAAGAACAATTGGAGATACACATAGTTTCAAGGAAAATGTACAAGGAAACACAGGCACACGTGTACCACCGAGTGCGAATGTAAGTCTTTTTAAGACGTGCAGCCCGTAAACTATATATTATCACTTTCTCCTTTGTCTTTTTATCATTCATGATCTTTCTCATCCATGCAGCACGATCCATGTCTTCTTATTCCCAACATTTCGTACGAGTGACATATCATGTATGTCGCGTTTGCGTGTTCCTTTGTACTGAAGCAGAGGTCTGCCCTGAGATCTTTTCGCAGACTTTAATTTTCCATAAAGTAGATCCCTCGGTATTCTGCCTTCTTCCATTCTCCTAGTCTGTTCCAGCCATCTGAGTCTGCTCCGACTGAACATAGAAAATCCTGTGGTAGTGGATGTTCTTTCCCAATACACTAGTATTAGTGACTTTCCCAATACATCAGTGTTAGTGACTTTCCCAATACATCAATGTTAGTCACTTTCCCAATACATCAGTGTTAGTAACTTTCTCATACATCAGTGTTAGTAACTTTCCCAATACATCAATGTTAGTGACTTTCCCAATACATCAATGTTAGTCACTTTCCCAATACATCAGTGTTAGTAACTTTCTCAATACATCAATGTTAGTGACTTTCCCAATACATCAATGTTAGTGACTTTCCCAATACATCAGTGTTAGTAACTTTCCCAATACATCAGTGTTAGTAACTTTCCCAATACATCAATGTTAGTAACTTTCCCAATACATCAATGTTAGTAACTTTCCCAATACATCAATGTTAGTCACTTTCCCAATACATCAGTGTTAGTCACTTTCTCAATACATCAATGTTAGTAACTTTCCCAATACATCAGTGTTAGTAACTTTCCCAATACATCAATGTTAGTCACTTTCCCAATACATCAGTGTTAGTAACTTTCCCAATATATCAATGTTAGTAACTTTCTCAATACATCAATGTTAGTAACTTTCCCAATACATCAATGTTAGTAACTTTCCCAATACATCAATGTTAGTAACTTTCTCAATACATCAATGTTAGTAACTTTCCCAATACATCAATGTTAGTAACTTTCTCAATACATCAATGTTAGTAACTTTCTCAATACATCAATGTTAGTAACTTTCCCAATACATCAATGTTAGTAACTTTCTCAATACATCAATGTTAGTAACTTGCTCAATACATCAGTGTTAGTAACTTTCTCAATACATCAGTGTTAGTGACTTTCCCAATACATCAATGTTAGTCACTTTCCCAATACATCAGTGTTAGTAACTTTCTCAATACATCAATGTTAGTAACTTTCCCAATACATCAATGTTAGTAACTTTCCCAATACATCAATGTTAGTAACTTTCTCAATACATCAATGTTAGTAACTTTCTCAATACATCAGTGTTAGTAACTTTCCCAATACATCAATGTTAGTAACTTTCCCAATACATCAATGTTAGTAACTTTCTCAATACATCAGTGTTAGTCACTTTCCCAATACATCAGTGTTAGTAACTTTGTAATGCCACCAGATCGTGAACAAAGTTATATATCCGGTCCTGTCTCCAAGCATAAATGTAATAATTATGTTCGTTGTTTTATTCCATTTATTTTGTGTTTACGATTATTAGTAGTCTTCATTTTGATGTTTTTCTGCTAGTCTACATATCTTCTCACGTGGTGTGATGTCATGGTCATATGTGTCTTTATAGACGGTGAGTAAGCAGGACAGTGTAAATTACCAAGATGTAGTTATTACGTTTTACACAAGACTGCTTGCCGAAGCAGGTTTCATGGAGAAAGTGCCTTGCCCATTTACACTAACCTTTCTGGGCTCCATTGATTAAAAATGTCCACGTAAAAATTCCATAAACAATGAATATTATTTTAACTTGAAATTGTCTCCGTTTCAGCTATGGCAGCCCGTGCAACTATACCGTCAATGATAGCGATGGAGGAGAAGGGTTTACATCCACAAACATTAACTGGTAGGTTACCCTCTAGAATAATTGTTTAGTTAGTCAAACCATAATTATGACACTCCACACAAGTCCATATGAGCTCCGATCTCATAATGAGGTATAACTACCACTATTTTGACAACTGAGCAAGTTATTTTTCGCATGAGGACAGGACACAACATAATAAACTTCCACGTAAAAGACTAGGACTATTCCATTAACTTTATATCCATGTGTGCGGGAAGCACAGACAGTGGAGCATATCCTACAAGACTGCATTACATCAAACCAATTAAGAAAGGAGCACTGACAAACGGAGATAGATATCCACAGAA
Source organism: Meghimatium bilineatum (assembly GCA_034231615.1). NCBI lineage: Eukaryota > Metazoa > Mollusca > Gastropoda > Stylommatophora > Philomycidae > Meghimatium > Meghimatium bilineatum. The sequence continues at coordinate 35,088,441 of CM067306.1, forward strand.
AGCTGTATGGGTGCACTGCGGAGCTTTCAAATGCAGTAGCACTTATAGAGACAATCGGACTTGCTGTGTAGACATATTAAACTGTATGGGAGCAATGATGCGCTTTCAAATACTGCAACATTTATTAAGAAAACCAGACTTGCTGTGTAGACATGTTAAACTACGAACGAGAAGATAATACGTATGTTCTTCAGCATGTGGCCACTGACTGTTCCTGTTGTGTGTTGTTTGATAACTCTTCTTTTGATTTCTATATGACGCTCGATTCTTGCAGTACCACGTTTCAGGTCCTGCATCCTAGTCATAGACGTGGAAGAAGAAATACACCCCGTATCAACCGACTTGTCTAACTCCTTGAATTCATTCACAATATCAAGACGGTCCATTTGAACGACCTACCACTAAACACTGTGACCATGCTGGCAAGTCTGTTTGTTCATTACCTTCAAAATCCGCACGTCCATGCACAAAAATGTATCTAGTCTCTATAGTAGTTGATGTTTGGGTGTCTGTGGTCAACAGTGACCAACACATTCGTAAAACAGGTCAAGCAGAGATGGATGTAGTCACAATAAGGATGGGTGGCCATAACGGTTATCGTCTTGTGCGATCAAGGCTGATAAATAGATTGGAACGTCCAGGTTGGTATACTGTCTATGAATTTCTACCTTTCAGTTGGCATTGATAAAGCACAGTACATACCACTGCAGAAGTCTGATGTATCGGGCAATTTGCGCAAATAACATCGCGGTACAGCGCAACGCAATTGTTTGGGGACTACATCTTACCGAAAATATATAAGCGCCACAGTCCTACCACTAGAGATCCAGTTGGAGCGGAAGAACAAAGGCTAAATACATATCTCAGACAGTATGACTCAGGCCAACGACCAGCTCGTCTATCGTAACATATCGTAACATATCGTAACATATCGTCCACCCTCACTCCGAGTAGAAGGCTTCTTCAATAGGTATATCAGATATATACACAGCGTGACTCAGGCAAACTACCAGCTCGCCCCGTACCATAGACCCCCTCCCCAAACCCCCAAGTAGAAGGCTTCTTCAATAGGTATTACATTGAGCTGAAATATGAAGTCTCCTGGGTATGAAAGAAAGCTCAGAGAAACCACCCCACTGTGTATAGGAAGTATGAGGAAGCTGCTCGCAATTCCTGGGTGTCGAAACAAACAAACGAACACACATACACAAACAAACAACCATATGAACAAATGCATAGAAGATACACAAACACACTATCACCAACACACAAACAAACATACGCACACACACACACAAATAAACACATTCACCAACAAACAAAAAATTAAAAATAAACATACATTTAAGTAATTATACAAGCACAAACATACAAACAGGCATAAACACAAACATACAAACAAATATACAAACAAACAACGAATATCAGATCGAATTCGGCTTTATGATTGAGAGATAATGTGGTCAACTCGGTCGGTCAAGTACCTTCTTCTTCTTCTGTTTTCACTCTCAGCAAACTGAAAGGACGTATTGTGGAGAACGAAATTGGTCCATGTCCGTTTTAACGGCACCGAATCGCCTTGCAACTTGAGTAAACGGATTTTTCCCGTACTCGACCATCCACATATCCAATAAAAGATGTGATTTTGTCAATGCATTCAAACTGTGTACTCAAATCGAGACTAGGACTATTACAACAACGAACATCCCGTACAAGTATTGAAGTATCCTCAGTAACACAAACATATAACGTCCGTATTCTTGTAAACATAAATAACATAGAGACATTACAATGTTGGTTCAAATAATAGCTTATACAATTAAATTCAAGTAGGAAGCAAGAGGATAAATTAAAAATTCTTGAGACTAACGGGAATTGAACCAGGTCCGTTCAATTAAGCTATTATTTGAAGCAACATTGTACTGTCTCTATGTTATTTATATTTAAAAGAAGACTTATTGGCCCTTGTAGACCGAATACGGATGTTATATGTTATTGTTACTGAGGATACTTCAATACTTGTATGGGATTGTCGTTGATGTTGCAATAGACCGTATCTCAATTGGTTCTTTTCTCATTGACTTGAGTACACAGCTTAAATGTCTTCATAAAATCGCATCTTTTATTGGAGATGCGATTGGTCGAGTTCGAAAAAAATCTGTTTACTCAAGTTGCAAGGTGATTTTTGTGCCGCCATTAGAACGGATTGGCTCATTTCCCGTTAGTCTCAAGAATTTTTAATTTATCTTCTTGCTTCCTACTTGAATTTACTTGTATAAGGAATTTCCATTGTGCAGTAATTCTAATTCCTAAAAGGAATGTATGCTGCATGTATGTTGCGTTCTCTTCATTATCTGGTGCCATTTGTCACAGAAAAACCATTTGTCACCACCACAACATAACCGATACAATAAGTCATATTTTTTCATCTACCTATGGTTTCAGGTATGTCTTGCTGTATGTTCGACGGCCGCTGCCACTGTGGGTCATCGAGATCGTGTTTTCAGCGACAACTTTATTAAAAACACTGGTCCTGATCTCAATAACTCCTAAGGTAAGTTACAGTGGGGTAAATCCATTTACAGTGTGGTTCTCAGCATATGTCATGTTATTCCTTGGGGGCCAAGGAGAGCTGAAGATGGTGAGGGCACGGAGAAAAATTATGTACTGGGGTGGGGGCAGGGCGGGCACATACCCTTCCCCCGAAGAGGGTAACAGGGAGGTAATTACATAAACTATAAACCATACACTTTTATCGGTAAAACTTAAAACGCCATTGTTACCGGTAAAGTATAAACAACATATTTTTATCGATAAGACTTAAATAATTTGTTACAGTTAAGTATAAACCTTAAAAAAGACTTGGTTACTGGTAAAGTAAAAACAACAAATTTATATCGATAAAACTTAAAACTACTCATTAATACTTCCATCACATCTTTAGCAAGTACTCATTACTACTTCCAGCACATCTTTAGCAAGTACTCATTACTACTTACAACACATCTTTAGCTAGTACTCATTACTACTTTCATCACATCTGTAGCAAGTACTCATTACTATATCTTTAGCAAGTACTTATTACTACTTCCATCACATCTGTAGCAAGTACTCATTACTACATTCAGCACATTTGTAGCAATTACTCATTTACTGCTTCCAGGACATTTGTAGCAAGTACTCATTACTATTTTAACATACTAGAAATTGCTAATAAATATAGTAACCACTACTAGTCACAGTCGTTAGTAAAAAATAATGCTAATGACCTATTATTTCTTCATTCTCTGCACACAATCAGTGGAGGACAGGTAAGCTTCTTAGCTGGAGTTCACACTTGTACTTTGCGTTGTTTGTGGTCCTATATATAACATTTCATATATCTACATTTAATTACAGATATAGACATGTTTCAAGAAAACGAAAGAAGAAGAAGAATATATCTACATCCATGTTTTTGCTGACGTAGGGTGCTTGCCTACTTATATGTAATTCTAGATTGGTAGTTTCGTACACGTTTTCTAGGGACTTTGTAGGATCTTGTAGTGAAATAACAGGGGCTATTGTGATGTTTCACAACATCGTTGGCAATGTAGCGACATGACAACAATGATGTCTAATAACGACAACAAAGGACAAATGTAGGTCAGCGATAACAAAAGAAAACGATTAGCACGTTTAATATGACTGTGGTAATTGAAGATGCCTGTGTGTTTCAGTGGACGGAATGTAAAACCAAAAAAAAAAGTATTTTAATACTGTGTTGACATATCATGTATATTGTAAGATAAACTAAACAGCTTAATGGTGGCGTTGATTGTCCCATCCCATTAGTCAGTAAATATAGAAGCCATGTTAAAGTCGGATGTGTTAGATCGAAATTCGCAGATATCGTAGCCAAGTTGTAAATCGCCACAAATTAATAATTTTCTCTGGGCTACATCCTGCTAATCAGCAGAAGTTTGAGAACCGATACAAAAGACTTCTGTTTTCAACATCTGCGGTCATGTTGTATTGTTAGGCCTGTCGTCAGAGCGAAGTCCACTGTCTTCTCCAGCTCATAGTGCATGCCCATAGCTTTTGCCTCAAATCTGTATCTTCTGGCCAGGTCCGTTGTCTCTGCTCTTTGTATTTTGAGCAGTCCTGAAGTATATATTCCGGATCCACATGGGCATTCATCTGCGTGCGAGATCCACAGTCGGTAAAGGTGACCCAACAGTCTACAGTGGCATGTTCTAATGCGAAATAGTGTGGTCAACAGAAGATTAAAAACAAGAAAGTTCTATAAGTAGTTATCCATAAATTACGCCAACAATTTTTACTTTCACCCCTTGACCAATCAACAACATGGCAAGAATTCATGTACAACAAATATACTTCCGCCAAATATTTTACAGAAAAAGCACGTAAAAATGTATGTATTTTACATTTTTAGAAACAAAAAAAATCTCTAAAATAGTCATACCCCATCACCCCTTTCCTTGACAACAATGGTCAAAGCTTTTTCAGAACACCTCTCCCAACTCCCCCAATTGATGACGTAGTTTATGGCCACCCTCCAAAATTACAGAAGCACAAAACACCGTTCTCGGTGTTAGCTTCCGCCGCAGACGGAGATATCGGGTCATTGTTGCAAAAAGGCGGAGCAACGCATTTCCATTCTCTGGATTACGTCATGTTGGAAATCTAGTACGACCATTGTCCTGCTACAAGACAGGTCCTGCAGGGAGCTTTGAGAATGAACACGGAAGAAGACTTACCTTACAGGAAAGCGTCTTATTTGTTTGTAGTTATAATGATGATATATATCTCTGTTATTACTTAACTTACAGGGAAACGTCTTCATTGTTGTAATTATGGTGTTACTATCTCTGTTATTAGTTAATTTACAGGGAAACGTCTTCATTGTTGTAATTATGGTGTTACTATCTCTGTTATTAGTTCATTTACAGGGAAACGTCTTCATTGTTGTAATTATGGTGTTACTATCTCTGTTATTAGTTAATTTACAGGGAAACGTCTTCATTGTTGTAATTATGGTGTTACTATCTCTGTTATTAGTTAATTTACAGGGAAACGTCTTCATTGTTGTAATTATGGTGTTACTATCTCTGTTATTAGTTCATTTACAGGGAAACGTCTTCATTGTTGTAATTATGGTGTTACTATCTCTGTTATTAGTTAATTTACAGGGAAACGTCTTCATTGTTGTAATTATGGTGTTACTATCTCTGTTATTAGTTCATTTACAGGGAAACGTCTTCATTGTTGTAATTATGGTGTTACTATCTCTGTTATTAGTTAATTTACAGGGAAACGTCTTCATTGTTGTAATTATGGTGTTACTATCTCTGTTATTAGTTCATTTACAGGGAAACGTCTTCATTGTTGTAATTATGGTGTTACTATCTCTGTTATTAGTTAATTTACAGGGAAACGTCTTCATTGTTGTAATTATGGTGTTACTATCTCTGTTATTAGTTAATTTACAGGGAAACGTCTTCATTGTTGTAATTATGGTGTTACTATCTCTGTTATTAGTTAATTTACAGGGAAACGTCTTCATTGTTGTAATTATGGTGTTACTATCTCTGTTATTAGTTCATTTACAGGGAAACGTCTTCATTGTTGTAATTATGGTGTTACTATCTCTGTTATTAGTTCATTTACAGGGAAACGTCTTCATTGTTGTAATTATGGTGTTACTATCTCTGTTATTAGTTCATTTACAGGGAAACGTCTTCATTGTTGTAATTATGGTGTTACTATCTCTGTTATTAGTTAATTTACAGGGAAACGTCTTCATTGTTGTAATTATGGTGTTACTATCTCTGTTATTAGTTAATTTACAGGGAAACGTCTTCATTGTTGTAATTATGGTGTTACTATCTCTGTTATTAGTTAATTTACAGGGAAACGTCTTCATTGTTGTAATTATGGTGTTACTATCTCTGTTATTAGTTAATTTACAGGGAAACGTCTTCATTGTTGTAATTATGGTGTTACTATCTCTGTTATTAGTTCATTTACAGGGAAACGTCTTCATTGTTGTAATTATGGTGTTACTATCTCTGTTATTAGTTAATTTACAGGGAAACGTCTTCATTGTTGTAATTATGGTGTTACTATCTCTGTTATTAATTAATTTACAGGGAAACGTCTTCATTGTTGTAATTATGGTGTTACTATCTCTGTTATTAGTTCATTTACAGGGAAACGTCTTCATTGTTTGTAGTTATAATGATAATATCTGTTATTACTTGAAATACAGAAAACGTCTTCGCTGTTTATAGTTATGATGATAATATATGTTATTACTTTCACTTACAGGGAAACGTCTTCATTGTTGTTGCATCCAGATACTTTTTCATGGAAGTGTTCTGCAGTATGCCTCTTGTTGTTTCTGTAAGTATAACTTTGTACTGCTTCTTTTTGTTTCTGTAAGTACAACTGTTCTTCTTCTTCGTTAATTCTCAAACTCCTGCAGATTAGCAGGATGTAGTCCAGAGAATGGAATGTGCTGTATCATGGATTACAATAGTGCTGCAATATCTGCGCCTTTCAGCCTGACACATACTTAAGCATGGCTTTGGGTCACTGACCCTTATGGGATGGAACAGCCAACTCCATCCCTTAACCTCCTTAGTCGCTTTTTACGACATTCATGGCAGGTAAACACACGGGTGAAGTACAACTGTGTTGTGCCTCTTGTTGTTTCTGTATAAGTACAACTTATTGTTGTCTCTTTTCATTTCTGTAAGTACAACTTTGTTTTGCCTCTTGTTGTTTCTGAAGTACAACTTTGTTCTGCCTCTTGTTGTTTCTGTAAGTACAACTTTGTTCTATCTACTAGTCAGATAAGCAGTGGCCTCCATTGACCTATGCAACAGCAACCATATGTGCTTCATTATGTAACTTATATTATTTGTTGTGTTTTTCACCCTGATGAAGTTTTTTTCATTCAAAATGTCGTCTTTCGCTGTGTCTCATTGCTAGTATGTTTTGTTTATAAATATTGTTATTACATTTATGTTTACTTATTTAAATTTATCTTGATATTTGCCATGTGTTACCCCAGCCTTCTCCAGTGGTGGCTGTTTCCTGTCATTAGTATTTTATCTCTAGAACTTATGAAGAATTTTAGACTGGCTCCTGCAAGGCTGGAGGACAAAAGAAGTGTTTTAGAGACACTTTTGGGACACCGCTGACTCACTTCAACATGTAGACAAATTCATGGGAGAATCTTCCACAAAACAGATGCAACTGACATTGCAGAATCAAGAGTGGTACAGCAGCTGCAGAGAACATCAGACATGCTACCTTCTGTGTGTCTACCCACTCAAATGCTCTAGTCACTGCTATAATCTCCATGGTCATGCTACTCGTAGTGACCGCAAAGGCCACACTCTCCTCCCTGATCGTATTACCTGTGTACTGAGCTGTGAAGGCCCAAGCACTGCGAACATGTCTAATCAAAGATCCATGAGTATACATAATCACATCCCCCTCTTTGGCATGCTCACTGACCAAAGCCTGCCATGCTGCACAACAAAAATGTCTAGAATAAAGGCAAGAGCTGCCCAATGTCCCACAGACTCGTCTCAGACATGCACAGTGTGGTAGACATATCCAGACATGCACAGTGTGGTAGACATATCCAGACATGCACAGTGTGGTAGACATATCCAGACATGCTCAGTGTGGTAGACATATCCAGACATGCACAGTGTGGTAGACATATCCAGACATGCTCAGTGTGGTAGACATATCCAGACATGCACAGTGTGGTAGACATATCCAGACATGCACAGTGTGGTAGACATATCCAGACATGCACAGTGTGGTAGACATATCCAGACATGCTCAGTGTGGTAGACATATCCAGACATGCACATCGTGGTAGACATATCCAGACATGCTCAGTGTGGTAGACATATCCAGACATGCTCAGTGTGGTAGACATATCCAGACATGCTCAGTGTGGTAGACATATCCAGACATGCACAGTGTGGTAGACATATCCAGACATGCTCAGTGTGGTAGACATATCCAGACATGCACAGTGTGGTAGACATATCCAGACATGCTCAGTGTGGTAGACATATCCAGACATGCTCAGTGTGGTAGACATATCCAGACATGCTCAGTGTGGTAGACATATCCAGACATGCTCAGTGTGGTAGACATAGCCAGACATGCACAGTGTGGTAGACATATCCAGACATGCACAGTGTGGTAGACATATCCAAACATGCACAGTGTGGTAGACATATCCAGACATGCACAGTGTGGTAGACATATCCAAACAGGCTCAGTGTGGTAGACATATCCAGACATGCACAGTGTGGTAGACATATCCAGACATGCACAGTGTGGTAGACATATCCAGACATGCACAGTGTGGTAGACATATCCAGACATGCTCAGTGTGGTAGACATATCCAGACATGCACAGTGTGGTAGACATATCCAGACATGCTCAGTGTGGTAGACATATCCAGACATGCACAGTGTGGTAGACATATCCAAACATGCACAGTGTGGTAGACATATCCAAAGATGCACAGTGTGGTAGACATATCCAGACATGCACAGTGTGGTAGACATATCCAGACATGCTCAGTGTGGTAGACATATCCAGACATGCACAGTGTGGTAGACATATCCAGACATGCACAGTGTGGTAGACATATCCAGACATACACAGTGTGGTAGACATATCCAGACATGCACAGTGTGGTAGACATATCCAGACATGCACAGTGTGGTAGACATATCCAGACATGCACAGTGTGGTAGACATATCCAGACATGCACAGTGTGGTAGACATATCCAGACATGCTCAGTGTGGTAGACATATCCAGACATGCACAGTGTGGTAGACATATCCAGACATGCTCAGTGTGGTAGACATATCCAGACATGCACAGTGTGGTAGACATATCCAGACATGCACAGTGTGGTAGACATATCCAGACATGCACAGTGTGGTAGACATATCCAGACATGCTCAGTGTGGTAGACATATCCAAACATGCACAGTGTGGTAGACATATCCAGACATGCACAGTGTGGTAGACATATCCAGACATGCTCAGTGTGGTAGACATATCCAAACATGCTCAGTGTGGTAGACATATCCAGACATGCACAGTGTGGTAGACATATCCAGACATGCACAGTGTGGTAGACATATCCAGACATGCACAGTGTGGTAGACATATCCAGACATGCACAGTGTGGTAGACATATCCAGACATGCACAGTGTGGTAGACATATCCAGACATGCACAGTGTGGTAGACATATCCAGACATGCTCAGTGTGGTAGACATATCCAGACATGCACAGTGTGGTAGACATATCCAGACATGCTCAGTGTGGTAGACATATCCAGACATGCACAGTGTGGTAGACATATCCAGACATGCACAGTGTGGTAGACATATCCAGACATGCACAGTGTGGTAGACATATCCAAACATGCACAGTGTGGTAGACATATCCAGACATGCACAGTGTGGTAGACATATCCAAACATGCACAGTGTGGTAGACATATCCAGACATGCACAGTGTGGTAGACATATCCAGACATGCACATTACCCATTAGTCACAGTTGGGCACATTACAGACTAGAATAAACCTTTTCACCTGTGTGTTGCCGGATCCAAAAGGGGAACAAAGAGTAGCAACAGTGTTTACATTCCATGCATAAAGTAAGAGGTGACTAAGGTGGTTATGGGATAGTTGGCTGTTTCATCCCATATAGGGTCAAAATGACTTAAGCTATGCTGAAGTCTGATGTGTCAGGCAGAAAGGCGCATATATTAAAGCAAAGCTGTTAAACCATGACACAAGGTAGTCCGATCTCCAGACTACCTCCTTCTAATTTTGAGGAGTTTAGAATGAACACATAAGGACATAAACCTTATTTGAAAAAAGAACTGGGAATTCCTTCAGACTATTTGCAGTGTGATATCTAACTATATGACTCGAATGCCTTAATGCAGGGGTGGGCAAACTTTTTGTGCAGAGGGCCGCATTGAAAATTGTAAAGCTATTGGAGGGCCGCATATAATATTATGTATATTTGGCTATATATATATATATATATTTAAATGATGTCAAATTGGGAAAAAAATATTGTATATATAATATATAAGAAAGTCGAATTAAAATTCCAATGGATTTCTGTGTAATATTAATGGGGAAAAAATCATTTTTGACGATCGTCCGTTTATTTAAAAATGTGTTTGAGGGCCGCAAAATATCCAATGGCGTGCCGCAGGCCGTAGTTTTCCCACCCCTGCCTTAATGCATACTATTTGCAGTGTGGTATCTAACTAAATGCCTGCAGAACTGGATCTAGTGAAGTGGAAGTGTTACTGCAGAGAAGTATCAAACATGCATGCCACTAACTCATCAGAAGTCATAATAAGATAACATTAACTACAACCATCAATATTTTAAAATAGTTATACATCCTATTGTAACTAAATTAATCTCGTGTCCCTGGTTAAAAATAACGATCATCACCATAAGATGCAAGCCTGTAGATTCCGCAGGAAATAAGAAGATGGCATTTAATACTAGGAAAAAGCCAAGAAGTGAGTCAACCACCTTCTTCCACCTCTCTATAGTTTTCCAGGAAAATGTCACATCCTGCACAGAGTTGCTTTTCACCATGCACCCTGTGCCACCTGCTCATAGACAGGGCACCATGTACACATTGGCAGATAGGACCATGATGTCATCTACTGAGAGTTCACAGTTGCATAATGATTAGTCAGTCTGATAGGACAATAGTCAGACCTTCCATATGTCATCTGCTGAGAGTTCACAGTTGCATAATGATTAGTCAGTCTGATAGGACAATAGTCAGACCTTCCATATGTCATCTGCTGAGAGTTCACAGTTGCGTAATGATTAGTTAATCAGATAGGACAACAGTCAGACCTTCCATATGTCATCTGCTGAGAGTTCACAGTTGCGTAATGATTAGTTAATCAGATAGGACAACAGTCAGACCTTCCATATGTCATCTGCTGAGAGTTCACAGTTGCGTAATGATTAGTTAATCAGATAGGACAACAGTCAGACCTTCAGACCTTCTACATGTCATCTACTGAGGGTTCACAGTTGCATAATGGTTGGTTATTTAGGATAATAGTGAGACTCTTCTGCAGGTGGAAACCATAGGTATAAATTTAGCATTTTTATTAAAAAGAGAATGGTCAGAGACTTGCAGTAGCACTGTATTTGAACCTTTCATATTTGTTTACTAATATTTACTTACCCAAAAGAGAAAGAAGGTACAATTAAAATGATAAATTATTTAAAATGCATTTCTTGTTAAGTATTTATTTCTTTACCTGTAGTGTTTTGATATCATCTCACATAGACATGATATCATCTTTTCTCTTACAGGCTGTTTGGCCACCTGTTCTGCAACACATATTTTTCCCAACATTCCTGAACTGCTGGCTAGCCTTGATGTCTTTCAGACGCCTCCTGGTAGGTTTGAACCTGTTTAGATTAGTCATATTTTAAAGGGATCAAATTCATGCAAGAATAGATAATGTTCTGAATTTTAGGGGGAGAAGACTATATGTAGACATTGCAATAGACTGTGATTGAGAGAATATTGAATTATGTATAAGGCTGGGAACCTCTCTGGGCTGCATAAGTGATATGTTTTAGCCACTGAGTGTCAGGGACCATCTGCTTGCACACCTTTCAATCAAGTCTGTAAATACAGATGAGGCTGGGGATTGTAGGTTTCCCCTAGGAAAGTGTAAATGATATTTAGTACTAAGAAGTAAGAAAAAAAAAGGGTTAAACCTCACCCATCTTTTTGTAGCAGTTCTCCACAAAAAAATATCCCAAACTCTCACCCCAAGAGTGAAGTGTAAAGTTTTTTATAAGCTAGAAAAATACTCAATCTCTCTAGCAAGTCATATCTACAGCCATGCCTCAACTTTGACAACAAACACTGGATTGAGCTATGTAACTAGCACAAGGTAGCCATGCAGTGGATACCATTTTCTCACTTTGGTATACCAGGAAATGAGAAAGCAGATTAACTAGCTAAGGATGGCAATAATGACGACCAACCAGATCTCTTACCATCAGAAAAAAATTATTATCCAAAAGCTACAAACACCAACACAAGATGGCTATCAAATTATGAACAAACCAGAACAAGTTTCAATTCTATGCCTCAGAACAGAATACAAATGACTGACTCTGCAGTTACATGTATACAAATTCAGGATTGGCAACACAGCCATGTGGACAGGGCAGGATAATCTATAAACTGCACTATAATCAAAGCTTTATGGGCCTCTGTTTGAGCTGCAAAAAAGATGGTGAAGTTTATTGAAGAGATAAAATTTCAGGTATAGACATTTTAGCCTTTAGCACGTTAGTTAAAATCATAAAAATAGGGAATTTAAGTGTTCACAGAAAACTGCTCTAGATATTTTGAAAACATCACAATGTTACTGCATATCAAGTGACCAAACGAGCCATAGCCAGAAAATCGATCGCCATTCAATCCTGTGATTCCTTGCTGCAAAAGCAGTGAAAAGACGATCGATAGAGTGTTGCTTACTTTTTCTCTGCCATGGTGTTCTTTTTTTACTTTACCTTTTATTTATGGAGGAAATATAGAAAAAAGCAATTTTTGTTTTGTTTTTGGAACTTTTTATGTAATTGTTATCATGGAAATAAAGGAATGATGTAAGTTTTGTTGATATACCAGTATGTTTAATATGTGAAGAAATGGTCATGATGAAAAATGCATACTCAAAAATTAGTCACACTCGACAAAGAATTGCTGTCCCAACCCTCAGCTATCGGGGCTGGGAAAAAATATCCGCATATGTATAACCATGAAATTTTTTGTCATTGAAATCAGAAAAGTATTTCTAAAAAATGATTGCCACTTTTAACGATTTTGATCCATTGCTGAGACAGCTGAAAAATATTGACTGGAAATCTAAAACATTACCTTCTGCTTTGAAAACCAGCAGAAGGAAAAGATAAATTATGTCTATTTCTGATTCCTGTGTTACTCAGATGAGTGACTTTTTTACAATCTTGATTTACTAAGTTGAAAGAAGTGCATATCAATCTGCGAGAGCCGCTGACAGTACTGAAAAATATATTGAGTCTGGTGAATGCAGTTGCAGATTGTGTGGTATTTAAGTCAATGATAGAAGGCAGAATCTTCTTCCAGAGATGGAATACCTGTTGTTTTACCTTTAATTTCAATCATGACCATTCACATGCAATAATAAAAAGATAAACATTGGAAGCAAACAAACCATAGTAAATTATCTTAGTGGAATTATCATAAATAATTGGCCATAACATAAATAATACTGTAAATCTTCATTGTTCTGTTCTTGTCTTGACATCGGAGCATTCGCATTAGTACTCAGCTCTCTGATCCATCAGCCACCCAAGAGTATGTAGACTTATGATCTTCATAACTTTTCAGAGAGGACACAATTTCTCCCCTCCTCCTTGGTCATCCCTTTTACTGTAATTCTTTGTATGTGCATGTTTTCACCTCCAGCATCAACCTCTTCACGCTAAAGCAAATCAATGACACCCGTATTAGGTTAAACACACAATACACAAAATTTGACTAGAACTGGTAAACACACACACACACACAAAATCAAACATCACTCTTCAATGGCTACCCGCCCATTGCGGTATCACTGGAAACTAGAAAGCTGATGCCTTGGCAAAAGCAGGAGGTCAAATGGAACAATTCAACTATCCTCTGCTGTACAGTGAAGCCAAAACACTAATCCGCAACCATTATACATCACAGTGGAAGAACGATATAGATATTGACTCGTTACCAGACCCAATATACCAACTTCATAGGCAACAACTGACCATCCTCTTTTGACTTAGAACTGGTAACTGCAGACTACAAGGCCACTTGTAACAGAATAGGGGGCCCACACAAATGAATGTCCATATGGAACAGGCATACAGAACTTTGAACACATAATCCAAGACTGTCCACAAAGAAATGTGGAGCAAGACATTACCACACTGGATTGAACTGAGGTAAAAACTTTGGGCCAGCCGCTCTGACCTGGAGAAGACTGGGGGCTTCATCCTGGTGACTGGTCTGAAGATCTAGCAAGACTAAAAGAATCCTGAACACAGAAGAAGAAGGTCAGACCTATAGCTTTTCAGTGGCCTATCTTCAATGTGGACATACTGCAATATTGAAGCTGACATGTATATCTGTATCATATTTTGACTCAGTGTTTTGTGCCAGGGAAATCTGAATACAATGTAGTCAATTATTTCCACCTTTTGAATCCTTTATTTAATGTTTCTCATAAATTCATTGAACTGTTGCAGAATGACTTTCACCTGGCGAAGCAGCGATTCCAGACAATGTCTGTCACTTTGTCTCAACAGTCATGGTTTCTCATCGCAACACTTTGCAGCCTTGTTTTCACAACGTGAGTTCTGTTATGTCATGTCAACATGTTTACTTAGATGCTGCTTCAAATGAACACCTTAAAAGTGTGATAGAAATTAAAATAACCAAGGTAGTATATTGTAACCTGTATATAGTGTTATTAAGGATGTCAAGAGTGTTACCGATAACAAGCTAAAAGTGTTAGTCAGATATGCCACAAAAGCTATAGTAAATTTCAGTTAGGGATTCAGTTTTGCTTCAGTTATTATATAATAGGACCCATAACCCATGCGGGTTGTAGGGGTGACACGTTGGGTACATCAGCACTAAAAGATCTCCCAACAGCCTTATCCTCAGCCGTTCGGTGAAGTGTCGAAAAGTTATGCCCAGACCATCTCTTGATGTTATCAATCCAGAATTCTCTCTGCCCTCCTCTTATCCTTCCCCACTTGAAAGTTCCTTGCAAAATAATTTTAGAAAATGAGTCATATCTTATTACATGTCTAAACCAAACAAGTTTATGCCATTTCACCTAAAACAAACAAGTTTATGCCATTTCACCTAAACCAAACAAGTTTATGCCATTTCACCTAAAACAAACAAGTTTATGCCATTTCACCTAAAACAAACAAGTTTATGCCATTTCACCTAAAACAAACAAGTTTATGCCATTTCACCTAAAACAAACAAGTTTATGCCATTTCACCTAAAACAAACAAGTTTATGCCATTTCACCTAAAACAAACAAGTTTATGCCATTTCACCTAAAACAAACAAGTTTATGCCATTTCACCTAAAACAAACAAGTTTATGCCATTTCACCTAAAACAAACAAGTTTATGCCATTTCACCACTGCAGAAAGTTGTTCTTGACAACATGCGCATTTGTTTATTAGCTGCCGGACAAATATATCTTGCGTTCTATATAACTGATTCTTAACAAACATCTGTAGCACTTGTTTTTGCTGCAATTATTACTATTAGATTTATGTAAGAAATCTGATTATTGATTTTTTTCAGAATCTGTGGTATACAGCACATACAACGAGGCAGCGCAGAGAGGCCTCTTAACTTGTTTGAGGCTGTGTACTTTGTTGTTGTGACTCTCTCAACGGTTGGATACGGCGATATCTCTCCGGATATCTGGCTGGGTCAGCTCTTTATGATTATCATGATCTGTATAGCATTTTCTTTCATACCAAGACAGGTGAGAATTATTTCAGCCTGTATTCTTAGTTTGTAACTGTGTGACAGTCAGATCATGTTTTCTAATGTGGGCATTACAAACAAGATGGAAGGAAGGTGTGGGATAAATCATCTACCTTACACAAATACCTATACCTATAGGATATGCTACTGCACTGAGCATAAAAATTGAGACAGAAGCAGTGACTAAAATACTAATTCACATTGTGATACTCTCAGAATCTTAAAACATGCTACATAAGATAGAAATGTACATACTTAAGAAAGGAATGGGTCACGCTTTGATTCTTACTTTTTTTTACAAAAAAAAGTAATCATATCTGTCTTTTGTGTGTTTTATATCTTATCCATTTGCTTGATCTATGTCCTGTATCCTTTCCTTGATACCTCAAAATGTCAAGGTTACTTAGTTCTTTCAGTTTGTATATACTATTGAATGAATTAATATACAATATTTTCAAGAATACATATTTTATAAGCTTCTTCTTTCAATCAGCTGGAAGAAATTGGTTCCACTTGGGCACAGAGGAAACGAATGGGTGGAGACTATGGGAAAAGGGCGTCAGCCAAGAACAAGCATGTGGTTGTGATTGGTTCACAATTCACAACAGAGTCTGTCATGAATTTTCTGAGTGAGTTCTTTGAGCATCCAAAACTTGAGGTGAGTAAAAAGAGTTTAGTAACATAATCTCAATAGATTTGGGAGAAGTTTGTTACGTGTTTCCTGTCAGATGTTCAGTACTAGATCTAACTTTACAAAAAAGTGGAAGGCATTATGCACGAGAAACCATTTTTTTTTTTGAGAGGGTAAATATACATTAAAAAAAATGAAATTGGTTAAATAAGTTGTATGTAGATCCAATGCCTGACTCTGTGGTTGTTTGACACTGTAACACATCTGTGACTGCCAAGGTATCAGTTACAAATCCCACGACAGGCAATTGTGCATTTTGAATTGTTCAGACAGCATTGACAAACTACTGAATGTATTTATATTGTCTAGAAAATTACTACAGCTGAAAAACTCTGGGTTGATGGCTACATCCTGAATAGAATATGCTACCAATTTTTTAAAAACAGACTACAAGAATGAGATCAATGTTTCGACCAAAGGTCTTTATCAAGATGGGGAAAAATAGCTCAATCTTCTTTCTTTTAACTTGTCATTTCTATTTGTGCCAATAAGCATCGTGGGCAATGTTGGAGTTGTCCGTCTTTAGCCATTTGGGTCACAATGAATGTGGTCAATCTTCTCTTTAAGGTTTCTTTGATTGTCTCCATCCATCTAGTTATTGGTCTTCCTCGTGCTTTGTAACCCTGGTTGCATTGGTTCCATTGTATGATGGGGCCCCCTGGTTACGTTGGTTCCATCCTATGATGTGACCAAACCACCTGGTTTGCTTTCTCTTGATGTAGTTTTGACTTGAGATGGTCTTTATCTCTTTCCTGATATCTTCATTTCTTCAAGAATAGAGCAACAAAAATGAGTAGCAGTACAAGTATGTAAAAATTACATTAAAAAGTAGGTACAACATATGGGGAAAATGTTAGTAATAAAATATAAAAATTGAATTATGAATGATATAATTACTTAGCTTGATTAGGATAATTTATTATTTGATTTTCTGAGGAAGGGTTGCCCTCTTTTTTTATGTGTTTCTTAGTACTTCTTCTTCTGCATTTGTTCTTAAACTCCTGCAGATTAGCAGGATATAGTCCAGAGAAAGGAATGCATTGAGTTGTGGTTTACAACTGAAGCAGCCACCTTGCAGCATGGCTTCTTAGTCATTTTGACTCTATATGGGATGGAACAACTAACTCCACTCCATAATCTCCTTAGTCGCTTCTTATCATCTTCTTTTTCTTCTTTGTATGCCTTGCGGCTGACCTTCTGAAAGCATTCCACTGACCGTCCTGAGAAGGACGTATGAGGGTGATCTGCGTTGTGTCATGTTTTACAGCAAGCCGCGTTATCTGCGCCTTTCGACCTGACACATCAGTCTTCAGCCAGCATTTTTTTAGGCCGGGTTGGCATTCCCGTATCTTCCCGAGTACTTGACCAGGCTACAGCAGTGTTGCTGCACTCCTGTTTCCAGGCCCACTGCGTGGCAGTGTACTGAGGGTCTTGGCCAGCTGTGTTTCACTGACCCTGATGCTCAACTAGCTATGGAGCATCGGCCTGTGCACTCTGGTGTGCATGTCATCTCTGGGCCCAGTCGCTTCTTATGATGGAAGGTAAACAGTTTTGCTATTTTTGCTCCCCTTTCAGGCCCGACTACACATGGTTTCTTAGTACTAAATGTTGTTTTTAATTTCTTTTGGGTGGGGAGTTATGTGGATCCCTACACTGCCTAGAATCCCTGTAATATTTTAAAATCTGAGCACTCAGTAAATATATTCATGATTTCAATTCCCAGAATCATACAGTCATACTTATGAGCTCTGAGGAGCTTGATGACAACATGCAGTTTATATTGAAAGATCCAAAGTGGGCCTTAAGAGTTCTGTACATCCGAGGATCTGCTCTCAAGGACATAGATCTTAAACGTTGCAGGTAAGTTTTATTCCTGCATGAGTAGTCAAGAAACAGGTCTTTTGTTTTAATGTTAATACTTGTATAGACTTGGAAAGCGCCAGTTTAGTAATCAGGGCCTAGAATTTTAGTTCAGGGTGAAAGAATAGGGCTTCTGTCAGCAAGAATATTGAGGGAATAGCTGACAACCTGTCACCTGTGAAAAAAATCATTTCATGTCTTGTCTCTGTTTCTTACATTTTTCTTCTGTCAAATGGTCCCCATGGATGATGAAGATATGCAGGCTAGCAAATATTGCACCTTTGTCTTTTTGTAACAGATTTCTAAGAGACATGAAATGCTAAGTGTGCCTACACTGCGGATGGGTCAACAAATCTGACAGGAAAAACAATGATGTGAGCCCAGAAGTGTATGTTATACTCCTGGCAGGATGTGATAATCCTAGGATACTACACACTGGGTTGCCTCCCTGTGGGGACTAAACACATCCATAAACCCCCCCCCCCCCAACAAAAACATGGCTTTGAGACAGCCGTATATAAATCCTAATATCACCGTAGTTGCTAATCTGAGAAGAACTTGTGCTTTTATCATAAAAAGAGCTATCTGCTCAGTTAAAATAGATTATTTCATCATGAACATCTTTATAGTCTTAGAAATTATTTGCTAACTTTGAGTTGTTTTTGTATACTAAAAGATAATAGATAATAACTGCAGCAAAACTGATTTCAACAGGTAAAGGTAGGAAACATGGTGATGAAGTTTTGCTAATCATTGAATACAAACATAATAACACACAAAGTGAAGTTTCAGTCAAAAGGCCTTTATTAACACATTCACTGCATAATTCACTGACAAGATAGGGGGGCAGTATAGTGCAGTTGTTAGCACACAGGCTTCACATATGAGTGGTTCTGGGTTCATTCCTGGCAGAAATGTTTTTCTGACTGCAACATCTCTTGGGTCGACCCATCCATAATTGTGTACCGGATCAGTCTGGGAAGTAAAAACTGCGAGGGAGAGGAGATGGCTACCGCCCTCATATAACAGAACCTCTATAATCTGAGATCACTAACATCTCACATCCCTATGGCAATTGAATACTATTGGTTACCTTTCCCTTATGATGAGTAAGAATAGCGCTGTCCCCCCTAAAGTTCTCATGACATAGCTAAATACACTTTGGTAGCTAAATACACTTTGATAGCTAAATACACTTTGATACTAAATACACTCAAATATACTAAATATTTGATACTAAATACACTCAAATATACTAAATATTTGATACTAAATACACTCAAATATACTAAATATTTGATACTAAATACACTCAAATATACTAAATATTTGATACTAAATACACTCAAATATACTAAATATTTGATACTAAATACACTCAAATATACTAAATATTTGATACTAAATACACTCAAATATACTAAATATTTGATACTAAATACACTCAAATATACTAAATATTTGATACTAAATACACTCAAATATACTAAATATTTGATACTAAATACACTCAAATATACTAAATATTTGATAAATACACTCAAATATACTAAATATTTGATAAATACACTCAAATATACTAAATATTTGATACTAAATACACTCAAATATACTAAATATTTGATACTAAATACACTCAAATATATGAAATATTTGTTAAATACACTCAAATATACTAAATATTTGATACTAAATACACTCAAATATACTAAATATTTGATACTAAATACACTCAAAGATACTAAATATTTGATACTAAATACACTCAAAAATACTAAATATTTGATACTAAATACACGCAAATATACTAAATATTTGATACTAAATACACTCAAATATACTAAATATTTGATACTAAATACACTCAAATATACTAAATATTTGATACTAAATACACTCAAATATACTAAATATTTGATACTAAATACACTCAAATATACTAAATATTTGATACTAAATACACTCAAATATACTAAATATTTGATACTAAATACACTCAAATATACTAAATATTTGATAAATACACTCAAATATACTAAATATTTGATAAATACACTCAAATATACTAAATATTTGATACTAAATACACTCAAATATACTAAATATTTGATACTAAATACACTCAAATATATGAAATATTTGTTAAATACACTCAAATATACTAAATATTTGATACTAAATACACTCAAATATACTAAATATTTGATACTAAATACACTCAAAGATACTAAATATTTGATACTAAATACACTCAAAAATACTAAATATTTGATACTAAATACACTCAAAGATACTAAATATTTGATAAATACACTCAAATATACTAAATATTTGATACTAAATACACTCAAATATACTAAATATTTGATACTAAATACACTCAAATATACTAAATATTTGATACTAAATACACTCAAATATACTAAATACACTCAAATATACTAAATATTTGATACTAAATACACTCAAATATACTAAATACACTCAAATATACTAAATACACTCAAAGATTATTGTAACACTCTTATCAGTGACATATTTTGTTCCTCACTCATCCGCATTGTTGAAGATAGAAATCAATGGAGGACTGTGTGTTGATGCATCAAATCTGGTATCCTTATGATCCTGACAGGTTATGGGTTTAGGGAATGCGATATCAATGTCATACTTGAACAATGACATCAAAGGACAAATAGGAAACAAGCTGCAACACAAAATGAATTGCCCATGAAGATAGAGTAATAAGAGGAGATCAATAGAAATCATGTAATCAGAGAAAGTATGTACCTCGCCTGTACCAAACTTCAATTATATAATCAGGAGAAAGTACGCACCTCGCCTGTACAAAACTTCAATTATATAATCAGGAGAAAGTATGTACCTTGCCTGTACCAAACTTCAATTATATAATCAGGAGAAAGTATGTACCTCGCCTGTACCAAACTTCAATTATATAATCAGGAGAAAGTATGTACCTCGCCTGTACCAAACTTCAATTATATAATCAGGAGAAAGTATGTACCTCGCCTGTACCAAACTTCAATTATATAATCAGGAGAAAGTATGTACCTTGCCTGTACCAAACTTCAATTATATAATCAGGAGAAAGTATGTACCTCGCCTGTACCAAACTTCAATTATATAATCAGGAGAAAGTATGTACCTCGCCTAAACCAAACTTCAATTATATAATCAGGAGAAAGTAGATACCAAACCTGCACTAAATCATGTAATCAGGAGAAAGTAGGTACCTATGGGTGATCATGTTTCTCCTCATTTCTCTCTCTCTCTCTCTCTCTCTCTCTCTCTCTCTCGTGTTGTTAATAATTTGGTGACATTCTCTCATGCCACTGCATTCATATTCCCCATAAGTACTCAGTTTCTCTAAATGAATCAACATTCCACCTGCCCAGAGCCCCCCCCCCCCCAGCACATAACTCTGCAGCCATCAAACAATAATCCCCAGGGATCTCTAAAAAATAATTCACTTTGTAATAAAGACATCATGAACCAGATTCAAACCAGTGACCTTTTGAGCATAAGACCAGTGGCTTAACCTCTACAACAGGGAGATTCTCACTTCATCAAGAATTAGCAAATAAAAAGATTAAAAGATATAATGAGGCTAATTAACAAATCAAAGGGTTTAGAGATATAACGAGGATATCACTAGACAAGTGTTCATAAAAAATAATGCCGCCCTTGTGTTGCCAGGGCCTAAAAAAGGGAACAGAGAACAGTGACACTGTTACCTGCCATGCACATCATAAGAGACAACTAAGGAGTTGTGAGTGGTGTTGGCTATCCTATCCTATATAGGATCCTAAGTCACCCAGAAGCTGTCTGAAGTCAGATGTGTCAGACTGAAAGCTGCAGATACCACCTCAGAGCTGTAAATCATGACACAACACATTCTGTTCTCTTGATTGCATCCTGCTAATCTGCATATGTGTGAGAACAAACAGAAAAGAAGAATACCTGAACCTAACACACCTGAAATATTCATTAGACATATTTTTGTCATGGAAACCTTAAATGGTGAAATAAAGGGTTTTAGCTCAAGTTGAGTTTGGATCCAAGGGCACGAGCTCATCGGCCGGTGAACCAGTAACCAACTCAAGTTGCCAGGCAAATTAAAAGCCAGCTGAACTGTGATACTTTCTTGATGAAGATATTTTGATCAAAATGTCATGTTCTGTTTTTTTATATCTTGTATAAATTGTGCAATTAATTGTCTGTATACTAAAAACAGTCAGAATCAAGAACTCTCTTTCAAATCGTGGTTGGAGCTGAATGTTTATTTTGTGGAGGTAAAATAAACAATTATATGCATATAAAATCAATCATATCTGGCAACTGTATCTGAACAATTATACACCTATAAAATCAATCATATCTGGCTACTGCTATGTCCTATCAGAACAGTTATATGTCTATAGAAAACCTTCCTGCACTTCTTACCCGCAAAACATGCAGTAACAAAATGTTGAAATTGTTATTGTTATTGATGAAATAACATCTATTATTTAGATAAAAACAATCTGTTTGTATGCTTATCTAATACCTTGAACTTTTTTATGTTTATGCCTTGAATACAGACATATTTTTCTTTTTTCTTTGATCTTTATGATATGAGAATTCTGTTGCTTATTCACAGGATCAATGAGGCTGAGGCTTGCTTCTTCCTTGCTAACAAGAAAAGTTGGAACATGGAGAAATCTGTAAGTAGTGCTTCTATTACATTTGTTTGCAGTAAAATGATTTGAAAGATTAGTTATGGAGGGAAAGGTTTCATAGGTGAGAAAAACATTCCATCCATGACTGTAATGGTCACAGGAAAAGTCAAATGCGTCACTTTAGAAGAAGGATGATTCCCAATTTGTGCCCCCAGGCCTTGTATTGTTGATGGTCATGGTCATGACTTACCCATTACCAATGCACCCTCCAACCTACTCCTTTTGTGAGCAAATCTGAAGTTGTTTGAGCAGTGAATATTTTCACTTGTGAACAAATCTGAAGTTGTTTGAGCAGTGAATATTTTCACTTGTGAACAAATCTGAAGTTTTTTGGGCGATGAACATTTTCACATTGGTATCTGCTACCTAAAAAATAAATGGTACTTTATGTGCACAGTTGGTACATTTATTTAGAGGTATCCCCCAAAGATGGATGTGTCGGGCCATTAGCACAAATGAAATGGTGACACAGCGCATTTCCATTATCTGGACTACATCCTGCTGGAAATCTTGTAGGACCATTGTCCTGCTACAAGAGAGATCCAGTGAAAGTTTCAGAATGAATGCTGAAGAAGAAGCAAGAGGTAGTTTCTAGTGACGTGTGCAGATGTACATCTCAGAGAGAACATTGCCCTTAACTATCGTAGTTAACAGAGCTGAATTAATTAGGGCAATTATGGTTACACTACAAAGTGATGAGGAAGAGGCAATTTGTTGGCAGACACAGAAAATTATTGAAACAGGAATGATCAGAGGAGAAAGTGTATTATCTCTGTAAAGATTTGAAAAATATACAACCAACAAATGAGCTTATACACCATTAGATTGCTGATGGACTGGAAAGTTTAGAATTTAGGGAAATATCCCCAGTGCCATGATGCTGTTCTCAATCAAAAATCAAGTGTCCAACATCTTTGTCATTGCACCACTTGCTAGTGTGATCTCTAGATTTTCTATGTTTGCTCTCAAATAATATCACAAATATTCATGTCATTTGAGTTGGAGAGCGTGAAGTACGCTGTGCTGCTAGTTTTACAGCATAGCTATCAACATTATTTGCACCTTTTGGCACAGCACATGCATTTAGGCATAAACCTCTGGGTCTTTTTATATTGTATTTAAGGGCTAGAGCTTTCTCGGACACTCTTATTATCATAATATTTGTTCAAACCATCTAAGCTTTTGTATACTACGTTAAGTGATATACCTGGAGCACATCATACAGGAGATCCTTCTGGACTACAAAACATCTATATCGATCAGAAGTCACCCTATCTGCAATTTGTGCTTTGGTGATGATATTGATCTTATAGTTGGGTCAGAACAAGAATTACAGAAGTAAACAGCAAAGTTGGAAAAAGTTACCAGTAAGTAAGGAAAGAGATTAATACAGAGAGGAACAAGGTCTTGGTTAACAGCAGAGACACAAAAGCACAGACTAACACCATGATGAATGTATATAAACTTGAGGAGAGGAATGCTTTCAAATACTTCAGATCCAGTATATGGTGCAGAATTAAAAATAAGGCTGGAGATGGCTTTATGTCAAGGCTAAACCTAATTTGGAAAAGCAATGTCAGTGTTAGAGTGAAAATCAAACTTTGTAACTCACTAGTGCTTTCTATTGTGCTGTATAGTTGTGAGAGCTGGACACTCACTGTGGACAGGAAGAGATGATTATAGATCTTTGAATACAAATGTTACAGATGATATCTACAAATTTCCTACAGAGAGCATAAGACAAATGTGTATGTAAGAAATAAAATAGAGATGTATACAGTTCCAAAGAACCATTGTTTTCAACAATGAAGCGACAACAATTAGCATGGTATGGACATGTATGCAGATATGATTCCTTGTTAAAAAACAATACTGCAGAGAATCATTGAAGGTGGAAGAAGCAGAGGAGGACAAATAAAAACATGGACAGACAACATCAAGGATTGGACAAGATTTTTCCTCACTTATCTGCATTGTTGATGATATAAATTGCTAGAATGCTCTGTGTGTTGATACATCAAATGTAGTATCCCTAAAACCCTGACGTGTTATGGAATTATAGATATAGATAGATACGAAGTGAACTGTTTCATGAGACCTTCTTTGTTTTCCACATTCTCCATTCAAAGTCAGACAAATATGGATTTCATCAATGAACTGTACTGTGGCAACCAGTCCAGAGACAGGGCGGTAGAGCTTGTCCACTGGAGCTGTTTCAGATGGCTGTTGTTCAATTTTTGTGGTGTCTTACAGTAGGCAGTTCTATAAAATATATTATGTGTTTTCTGGAGATTGTTCACATGGGCACATATCAGTGTCATGTTCACATGGGCACATATCAGTGTCACCAACTTCAAACTTCTCATACTTGTGTTGTTTGAGTCTGTTGTGGCCTGTTCTCAATATAAAAATGAGTTGTTCCTTTCTTCCAGGCCTGTAGATATAATCTTTTTGGCTGCATGTGTAAGTTGAGTTTCATTCAATATTGATGGGGTGTTCAATAATGGACTTCATTACTTGGTAAAGTCCCATGGCAGTAACCTGCCATCTGGATGAAGATAACTCTGCAGCAACTATTAGGTGGGGTGGATAGTTTCCTTCCTTACTGTGTTTACCTTCCCCAACTTATGTCTCATGTACTCATTTTCAGCTGGGTTGACTGGAGGAGCGGTCGTCTCAAGCGAGAAGTCACAACCTGGATTTTTTTTTACCCTTTATGATTTTGAACCTGGCATGCTATGATCTGTGGATAGTAAGCAACCTTACTATCAACTAAGCTACAGTTCAACTAACCTTACTAGAAATGATACTTAATTTTCTATATTTTGTTGTTGGCTGTTATCTCATTTCCCCTCCTTTGTTAGTGATCTGAAATCCACTTGAGAAACACTTCTTTTGTTTGGTTATTTAGTTTAGATAGTAGTAACTTTAAATCACTCATGTGGAATGTATTTGCATTCTAGAGCACCAGCAAAGCAGATTTGGCATTAGTTAGGATCACTATCCTTTCTATCTCTGGATGGGATGATCCCAGCAGTAAAAAAGTTAGCTTCTTTGATTGCTTCACATTCTCATATTAAATTTGTAGAATGAACACATGTATGAGACCACCTGTTTTGTAATCATTTCCTTGAATTTTTTCCCACCAAGGACCAGCACACAGTCTTAAGATCTTGGGCAGTCAAAGATTTTGCCCCAAATTGCGCCCAGTATATTCAACTCTATAAAGCTTCTAGCAAGATACACGTCAAATTTGCAGGTAAAAACAGAACGTTTGTATCTGTTGTTTATAGTTAAATTTATGCAGGCTTTCCTAGATTTTTATTCTGTTGCATTCATTCTCAACCTCCTGCTAGTTAGCAGAGCATAAACCAACAAATATATCATGGTTTTGTTTGGTTGGGACATCTGCACATTTTGGCCAGACAAATCCAACTTAAGCATGACTTTTTAATCACTTTGGCCATCTATGAGATATGACACTTCCAAACTCTCTTAGCCACTTCTTATGACATGCATAACAGGTGTTTTTGTTCTTTGCTCACCTTTAAGGAACACTCAGTTTGTGTCAAGCCAAAAGGTGCATATATCACAGAAAAGTTATATACCATGACACAAAGCATTCCAATCTCTTGACTGCATCCTGCCAAACTGCAGGAGTTTGAGAATGATTACAGAAGAAGAACACTCGGGTATCTAATAATGTTAAGTTGGTAGAGGGTAAATTATTGTCATTTACCACAGAAGATATATGACAGTGCTTCTCAAACTCTTTCCTGCCACCACCCCATTTCGTATAGATTTTAAAGACCAACCCCCTCCCCAACCAGGGCCATAGATATGTCTGCTAGGTAGAGGAGGAAGGTGGGGGGGGGGGGTCCTAAAAAAAGTTAATTTCTTCATGTTTGAGCAATATTTAGTGACCTTTTTTCCCACAAATGGTTACTTAATTGCAATAACTCCTTAGCCTCATTGAGAAATTACATATGCAGCAGCACTTTCTGTTACCAGTGTTGATCCAGTGTTGCAGATTTCTTTCACATTTAGAAATCAGGACGGTGTTATCAAATATCTCAGGAGGTTTATATTATTTCCACCTACAAGTATTCCAGGAATTGTTGTTTATTGATCTTCTTATCATTTCATTGTCTCTATGTGATGTGCCCTTTACAAAATGTTGTCATCACTGCCTGAATGTTGTCTGTAAGCCTCTCAGTTCTGTGCAAGCTGCCCAGCCTCTTCTAGTGTTTTCTAGTGTTCAGAAGGTCTTCGAAGTCCTGTCCATTATTCTTGGTCTGCCTCTTGTTCTCTTACCTGAAACATTTCCCTCGATTATTAAACTTTCGAAGCCATTGTGTTTATTTATATGTCTGAAATATGTTAGCTTGCATTTTTTGATAGGTTTGAGGAGCTATTTTTCGAGATGTTCAGGTCTTTGCAGACGTGTTAGTTTGTCTTTCTGTCCACGGTATTCTTAATACCTTTCTATAACATTTCATTTGAAATGCAGTTAATAGATAAAGAGGTCATCACATTTTCTCCATATACAGTGAGTGAAATTTTATTTTTGGACATATTAAAAGACATGACTCGTTGTTGAAGACCTTACTTGAGGTTTTTATCATCAAAATTTAATCATTAAATTTTATTTTCACCATCCACAGGTGACATGCTGGAAACATAACACACAAATTTTACCATGCTTCCCTGTTATCAGTTCTTTGTTTGAGTGTGGAGAATCTTAATCCTGCCCAGTCTTTAATATTGTCAATTAATACTTTCTCTGACCTCTTTTTCTTTAACCCTCAACTGTTCCCTGCTAGATATTTTTGGAAAGAGAATCATGCCTAATTACGTGGCCAAACCACACAAGTTTGCGACGCCTCACCACTGCCATGAGATGTTCTTGTTGGCCTGCAAGAGTATTTATTTTGACATTTTATTTCCCTGTATAGGGAGGAAAACATCAAGTTATGACATTTGGTAAGGTAAAGGTAAATCCCATGGCAGCAACTTGCCATTGGGGATAAAGATAACTCTTCATGTAATAAGTCACAGCAACTATTAGGTTGTGTTGACTAGTTCCCTTCCTTGCTGTGTTTACCTTCCCCAACCCATGTGTCAGAAACCCATTTACATCTGGGTCATTTGAGCTGTTGTGTCAAGAAGCAGAAATCATGACCCATGTATTTTGGTTTGTTCTGACATGGTTTCAAACCTGGCATGCTGATAATAACTTGGTGATAATAAACAAGTTCACTATCAACAAGGCTACCTGAGATCTTTATACAGAATTTGTGGTCAAAATACGGAATAATGACATTTTGGACAAATAGAAAATGATCCTTGTAAAAGTTGACAGTTGTGTTATTTCCTTAACAATTTGTTTACGTTTCACAGAGCATGTGGTCAGTGAGGATGAGTTTAAGTTTGCCTTGCTTGCTAACAATTGCCTCTATCCAGGCCTGTCTACTCTAGTCACCTTAATATTACATACTTCACGGGGAATGTAAGTATTGTAGAGCATCTCATTGTTATCACAACAATAGACATTTTATGATTATTTTATCGAGTTATCACAATAGATATTTTATTATTATTTTATCATCAAGTTATCGCAATAGATATTTTATGATTATTTTATCATCAAGTTATCACAATAGATATTTTAGGATTATTTTATCACGTTATAACAATAGATATTTCATGATTCTTGATTAGGAACAAGTGTCACAGCACTGGGGGCATTCCCATATATGCTCTGCTTGCCATCCGTCAACCATCTAAAAGTGTATAAACTCAGTGTCCCAGTCAGTTGCTGATTATGTGTTCTTCTGATCTTTCCGGAGAGGGAGCACTTTCTCCCATCACCTCTAGTCACTCCCATTTCTACCATTCTCTGAATATGCACATTGTCACGTTCGATTTCCTCCTCGTCTTCTCGTAGAGTATCCATGACTTCTCTAATCAATTAAATCCTGTTTCTTCTTATCTCAGTGTCGTTCACCAAAACTTTACCAGCCAACACATCGGCTCTTTCGTTTCCCCTGACCCCAGCATGACCAGGACAATTAATCCATGTAATGCTCTGCGCATTGTTGAGAAGAGTGACCCATTCAGTTCTGATCATACACTATTCTATCTTGCGCAGCATACTCTGAGAGTCTGATAGAATCACTGAGTCTGTTGGTGGTTGCATCGCCAGCCAAGTGAGAGCTGCTGCCACCGCTTCATCTTATTCTTCCTCATTCTACAGTAAGTCAGACGATTATATATACAAATATAAACATGTTTCAAGTGAACGAAAGAAGAAGAAAAAGACACTTATATGGATTTCTTCAATGAACTGGACTGTTGTCACCAACTCCATTTCAGCGTCATAGACTTTGTCCATCAGAGTTGTGCTAGATGATCATAGGTTTTCTTCATGCAGTGTGGTTACATACAGTGAGCAACTATGTAAAATATTTTCATTATGTGCTTCAGATTACACATATCAGTGTTGCCAACTCCAATTCTCCTATACATGTGCAGTTTGAGTCAGTTGTGAACTTTTCTCAAACTAAAAAAAAAAAGAAAACAAATTGGTAGCATATCCTATTCAGTAAGTAGCCACCAACTCAGCATTTATTTTTTTGGACATAGTGATTTTCTAGGCAATATAAATACAGAACTGGTTTGGAATTAGTGCCTACATATTTGATTATTTCCCTGGCTGTGTTTATCAGTTTATGTTTATCAATTTAAATATAAATATATTTATGGTTAGGGCTAAGATTAGTTATGTAAAACATAACTAACCCTAACCCCTTAACCCTAAAAAAATAAATATTTTAATTAGTTATTAATTAATTATTGATATAATATTTAGACTAATTAGACATAAAATACATAGGTAGACACTAATTGAAAACCAGAGCCATACATGCATTCAGTAGTTTGCCATTGCTTTCTGAATGATCCTGATGCACGCCATCCTGTGACGAGATTCGAGCCCAGTACCTTGGACATCACAGAACGCACTCTGTACCATGCCACACGATGTACCATGCTGCACATAGCTGGACACTCATTCTAAAAATGATTGTTATTTTATCCAAGGTTATGGATGACATCATCATTTTGGCTGCATGGGTGACTAAGTCTATTCCATGTACATGAAGGTTTTGATTGAAGTCCATTGATGAAAATTGTTTAGTTGAGATAAAAGTGGTTTTGCTAACATTTATTTCATTGATATGAAATTTTTAATTTTAGTGAAGGTACCTGGGCACCAGAGCAGTGGCAGAAGATCTATGGCCACCACTCGGGAAATGAAGTCTATCACATACATCTTCAACGTAGTATTATATTTAGAGAATATGAAGGCAAGAAGTTCAATTTTGCTTCAGTGGATGCCCATAAGAAGTAAGTAATTGGGTGTTTGTTCCTTTAGCATTTGGGGTATCTTTTGGCACAGTGGTTAAGCCATTTGTCTTGTGGGGAAAAAGGAGCGGGTTGTATCCTGGGTCATGACCTCCTTTTTTAAAGATACATTTTTTACAGATCCCTGGGGATCATTGTTTGAAGCTACAGAGTGTTGTGTACTAAGAGTGGTACTCTTGGTGGATGGTAAGCCAATAAGTTAAAAAGTGTGGATTGTATATATGGAAACCTGAGTACAATTAAGTCTGTCCCTCTATGTCTTTAAAGTCTTTTAATTTAGTATGCTGTTTTCATAATTTTCTTTTTAGAGTTGATATTTTTCAGTTGTAGTGAACTAGATATATATATATATATATATATACTGTGGGACAGATTTCAATTTCTGGTACAGAGTTTTTCAGTTGGCCAATCATATTATGTCACTTATTTTGGATGGGAAGGAATTAATAATTCTTGCACACTTCTATTGTGTCTGCAGCAGTTACTTTTAGCTAAGTAATTGGTACTGAATTATAATGGCATACCAGTCATTTTGTAGATCAATAATAGGTAAACTCAGCAAAACTATGATCCAACAGACAAAAATTTGAAACATGGGATAATGAAGTTTCTTGAATCTGTGGAAACAACAGATTCCACAGGAAAAAACAGTGTATAGTAGTGACTTCATTGTACTACAAATGAATGTATGTTTTATGTACTACATATGAATGCATGTTTTAACTACATGTGAATGCATGTTTTAAGTACATGTGAAGGAATGTTTTAAATACATGTGAATGTGTGTTTTAACCTTCTGGAGGTTTTTTTTAATCACTCTGGAGTAAAATTACACAATTTCCCCCTGCCTCAGGATTCTTTTATGACAGTTTGTGTTATTTATTTGGATGTTCGGAAAATGCTATACCTTTTTGTTTTTAGAGATTTTTTTACATACTTGTTTTGCATGTAAACATAGAGTAGAATACTGCATATATTTGTGTAAGTTTTGCGTTTGTGCATGTGATACAAGAGGTGCGAGAAGGTTGTAAAGATAGAAAAAGGGGAACAAATAAAAAAAGTATACTTGTTTGGTGCCATTTCATAATGAAACCAACAGGGTACTCTATCTACTTTGAAAACAAACATAATTCCAAATAATTCATCATCAGAATCACAATCCATAATTATTTTTATACATATTGACGGTCATTATAACCCGATTCACTCTGGTCTGGACACATGTCTAGATATTTAAAATTCATTGTCCAATATTTTCCTATTTTCTAAACACTATGTCAGAGTAGGAAGTAAAATACTATTTCTAACCATAATTCACTGATTCTGGTCACATGACATTAACAACCTTGTGATACTATGTAACTAAATGTGCGCATAGCAATAGTTGATGTACATTCGACAACAGCTCTTTGTAAAAGGAAACTGAGTGCACTCGACAAAGGCATACTAAAGATTAACTACATGTGAATGCATGTTTTAACAGCAAGTGAATATGCGTTTTAACTCCATGTGAATATGTGTTTTAACTACATGTGAATGTGTATTTTAACTATATGAGAATTTGTTTTAACTACATGTGAATGTGTGTTTTAACTACATGTGAATGTGTGTTTTAACTACATGTGAATGTGTATTTCAACTACATGTGAATTTGTGTTTTAACTACATGTGAATGTGTGTTTTAACATGTGATTGAATATTTTTGCTTTCAGATATGGTGTTAGTTTAATTGCAGTTTTTGACAGTACAGCTCCAGATGCACAGCTGCAATTGAATCCTGGGCCAGATTACATCATGAAAGGCACAGATTACTGCTTCTATTTAAGTCTCACTAGAGAAGAGAGTATGAAGATTTCAACAAGAGTTTCAGTTGAGAAGAAGAACACTCACAGTGATGCCAGAGAAAAGAACATTGGTTAGATTCATATTTCAGATTCTTTCATTGTTATTGTATGCTCTGTCATTGTTATTGTATTTCCTGTCATTGTTATTATATGCCCTGATGTTATTGTATGCTCTGTGATTGTTATTGTATGCCTTACCATTGTTGTTGTAAGCCGTGTCACCGTTATTGTATGCCTTGCCATTGTTTTTGTATGTCTTGTTATTGCTATTGTATGTCTTGTCATTGTATGCCCTGTGTGTTGAATTTTTATCTCTGTGATTGTGTTCTAGATCCTGTCATTGTACGGTTAGAAATGTTTCAGAGAGTATTTGGGCACCACTGAGTAAAATTCTGCCCATCGAAATGAACACTGGAGTATCTGCACAAAAGAGTAATCAAGAACCACTTTTGGCAGTGGTGAAACAGCATAAACTTGTTTGGTTTAGATAAGTTACAAGGCACTACTCACTTTCTAATATTATTTTTGCAAAGAACAGTCGAGGATGGAAGGAGAATGTGGGGGTGGGGGGGATACAGAGAAATCATGGATTGATAACATCAAGGAATGGTCTGATCTTGATTTTTCTACACTTGTCCAAATGGCTGATGAAAGAGATGTTTGGTGAGCTTTTTGTGCTGATCTCTCCAGTGTGTGGGTTGTGGGTTTTGTTTTAATTTTATTATTTTTGTTGTTGCTAGAAATCACAAATTGCTGTGATGGGGCTCAAAGGGGGAGCAAAGAATGGTAACACTTGGACCTACCATGTATGTTGTAAAAGGCAACTAAGGAGGTTAGGGAGGTGGGATTGGCTGTTCCATCCCATAAACGGGTCAAAGTGACCCAGAAACCAAACTAGAATCAAATGTGTGAGGCTAAAAGGCACAGATATTGCAGTCAAGCTACAAACTATGGTACAATGCATTCTGTTCTCTGGACTATATTCTGATATTCCCCAGAGTTTGAGAATGAATCTAGAAGAAGAGCAATAAAAATGAATTTGTCACGGAGGATGGTTCTAATTTACTATTTCCTATCAATTAGAATCTAAAATCTGCTAGGACAAGCAGTTTTCTGTGAAACAAATCGACTATGTTTCTCGTCAATTTACACTGGCCTGCTTTTTGTCAATCTGTAAAGTCACAAAAGGCCATCACAAAAC
Organism: Meghimatium bilineatum; assembly: GCA_034231615.1. Lineage (NCBI taxonomy): Eukaryota > Metazoa > Mollusca > Gastropoda > Stylommatophora > Philomycidae > Meghimatium > Meghimatium bilineatum. Next base: position 35,121,868 of record CM067306.1, read on the forward strand.
AATAAGTACAGATTCTCCGTATTTTGTACAGAAAATTGGAAGTGAAGCTCTGGGGCAACTGTGAGAATCTACTGCTGGTGACTGTATTCATGGAGGCAAGCCGCCTGCCTGGCTTCTGAGCATAGCAAAACTGATCACAGAAGAAGAAAAGTGCAGAAAAATTATAGATTTCATTATATATGCCCATTCTGATAATAATTCAGACTTATCATTGATATGTAGGTCCCCATGTGACATCAGGGTCGCAACTTCTAGTTCATATTGCAAAGAGTAGGGTCAGTGTCTTCTTTCCAAGCATGTTGTAGGAGGCGACTAAGGAAAGTTGGGGGATAGGCTTACAACTAGTCACCTGGGGAAAAATCATTATTGTTACATCTTATCTCAATGTCTTACTTTTGTCTTCTATCACATATTCTCCTTGGATGATGAATAGATGCAGGCAAGCGGATATGGCACCTTTGTCCTTTGTGGGTGACTCCTATGTAATGCTAGATGTGCCATCAATGCACATGGGTAAACAAATCTGACAGAAAGAAGAATGATGAGATAGTTGGCATAGATGTGTGTGATGTACTCCTGGCAGGATGTAGTAGTCCTTGGATACTGGTCCACTAAAATTCTTCCTTTGTGGACTAATCAAGTGCCGTCTCTGCAATGAAGGTTGGCTGCAACAGACATCCAACATCCCCTGTCTCTTGTTTTGGTGGTGCACTCTGTTAGATTGTAACCTGTCTATCTTGTGATGTTACTCTCCCACTTGTATCTCTGCCTACCTCTTGCTCGCTTCCCTTTGACTTTGCCCTCAAGTAAGGTCTTCAACAAGCTGTCATGTCTTTTAATGGGTCCAAAATATTTTTATTTTCTTGATCTTTATTTCTCTTAATAATTCTTTCTTCATATTAAGTGTTTTTAGAACCTCTTTTTTTCTTCTCTTTCCATGATGTTCTCCCTATTCTTCTATATACCCACATCTCAACGGCAACAAGTCTGTCTTCTAATTATTTGTGTTTGGGGACTAACCATGCATCCATAAAATTTCCCTTACACAACCATGCCTTTGAGACCACCTTATGAATCCGGGTGTTACATCAATTACACAACTGAGAAGAACCTACACGTTTGTCTGAAAGACTGGGGTTGTCAACCTACACACAACTAAAGGGATTATTTTATAATCCTACATAAGGCATTAAGTTACTGTGGCCCATACCTTATTTTTTGATTTTTTCTGGATGTTTTTGGTAATTAAATATTTTTATAGGAATTACTATTTAGCGTATCTTGAATATTTAGGTTCAACTAAAACATCCACTCACATTGCCAATATAAGATATGACCGCAGGTTATTTATCATAAACTCACCCCAGACAAGTCCATATGTGCTCCGATCTGCATCACAATAAATCCACCAGAGTTTATCGGCTAACAGTTCTAGTTCTATGCTGATTTGTCAGTGTCTTTGTTTATCTATTATGTTTTTCTTTACGGGTGTTCCGATATTTACACCAATCTCACACAATCTTGAGAGTGACCATGATTCACACTTTTCAAAATCTTCTGAGCAGACAAGGTTCCTTAATGATTTGACTATGTCAGATCAATCCATTGATGTACCTATTGTTACTGTTGCCATACTCACCAGTGTATCGGCTTGCCCATTACCCTCAACACCCGTTTCTCCTGGCATGAATATAAAGGTAATCTTTCTGGTCATTGATTGTGGCAATAACTCCATTAACGATGGACAACTCCAGCTTCAACTTTGTGGAGCACATTGATTGAGTCACTAATTATGCATACATAAGAATAGTTTTGTGATATCAGCCAATGTACACCCATTGTCTGTATCTTCTTATCATTTGTGTATGTTTTTCTTTCTTTTTGTACTATCAGCTCTCATTGTGAAGGAAATGAACAAGTGGATAGCAGAATATGATGGTGAGCAAGAGGATGTTGATGAAGAGTCTGTCTTCAGTACCATCACTTCCAACATTGGATCTTCCTTGGGTAAAAATCTACGTAAAGGAATTGAAGGTAAGACATTTTATTTCTTGCACGTCAGGATAAAAAAAATGTTTTATGTATCCTTAACCTTTAACATGCCATGCTTACAATTTACAATTACAGAATTTCTCTCCAGCAGCCATATTCTTTTTTTGAGAATTTGTGTTATTGTTGGTGGCTGTTTTGAAAACATGATAACTTTTTTGTTGTTATAGATATTTCAATAATATTTGTACATATAACTACAGAATTGAATTCTGCATATATTGATGTACTCTCTAATCATCTAACCAGCTAAGTAACAAAATTAAAAATGTGGTTACATTTAGTCTGTCTACAATATTTTATTTATTTGTAAACCTACATTGATGTACTACACATCAAAATGTGCAGAATTGAATGACATTTTCAGAATGTGTCTATTGTTTTGTTTGAAAGGCGGAAATACATAGTATATTCGATGAAAGTTTCTGATAAAACATAGTATTAGCAAAATTGTAAAAATAGGATTTTGAAAAACATTTATGTCAGACATATGACTCTAGCATCTTCTTCTTCAGCGTTCATTTTCATGTAGTCCAGAGAATGGAAATGTGCTGTGTCATTGTATTATTTGTGCCAATGGCCCAACACATCTGTCTTCAGTGGGACTTTAGCATCTAAAGTTGTTTGTTTTGTATAGTATATCCATTTGTGCAACTATCTGGAAAATTTCAAATGTTTCTATGTACAAATAAATGTGCTGTGATGATTTTAATGTTTGTTGACATGCATTGAAGCATTTGCCAAAAATAAACTTACATTTTATTGGTTAGATTTAGTCTTTGAGCAGTATATTATTTATTTGTAAACCTAGAGTAATATACTATGCATCAAAATGTGCAGAATTGAATGCTATTTTTTAGAATATGTGTCTATTGTCTTGTTTGAAGAACAGAAATGTATAGTACATTAGAGGAAAGTCTCAGATAAAACAGGCTTAATGATAGCAAAACTTTAAAACAAGACTGTAGGCCTAAATTGTAAAAAAAAAATGCTTACAGACAGACTCAACAACATGTGATTATCACCTAAAATTGACTGTTTTGTAAAGTATATCAATTTGTGCAACTATTTGGAAAGTTTTGAATGTTTCTATGCACCAAAAAAAGTTCTGTGATGATTTGAATGTTTGTTGATATGCAGTTTTTTTTTTTTTTGTTGTGCCGATCAGTGTAGAGAATTCAACAAATGATAGTATTCGCTCCGGAACTAATATCACAAAATAGCTGACAGAAGTTATGAAGGAATTTATGAAGGAATACCTTTAGAATTATTGTGATTGTACAAAATAATTGAGTATTTTTACAATCTCTTTTGGCGAAGGCTTTCTTAGCAATGTATATTCTTCTTCTTTCGTTCACTTGAAACATGTCTATATCTGTAATTCTGTCTCCTTAATAAAACTCACTGTCTTTTGTAGTTCATACAGTGTCCCATAGAGCTTTGATTCCAGTGTTGTTTCCTCTGGCCAATATGTCTGCCTCAGAGTTTCATGCTCAGAACACTCTTGAAGTATATGTTTGGCACTCTGTGCTGCCTGTCCACATGTACACATGGCCGTGTTGCCAATCTTGAACTTTGTATACATGTGACTGCGGAGTCGGTTGTGTCCTGTTCTGAGACGTAGAATTATAACTTGTTCTGGTCTGTTCATAATGTGATAGTCATCTTGTGTTGGTGTTTGTGGCTTTCTTATTGACTTGATCATCTGTTTTTTCTGATGGTAGGTGATTGGTATAGCAATGTATATAAATGACTCAAACATCTATTCAAAAGATGGGCCAGATAATAAAAGTTAAACTTGTGGCCTAAGTTAGGGATAACGATTGACTAAATTAAACTTTTGACTTAATTAGGAATAAAATTTTGACTAAATTTGTTAAGCTGTTGGTTCAAGGTGTAAATCAGTGTCAGCTGGATGGACAGGGATCAAATATTCTATGAAACATTTTTGATTATTTTTTTGGAGGCAATAATTCCTTAATATTCATATTAGTACTACTCACATTCTGATACATGAAGAACACAACATTACACAGGATAGGAATAAATGGGAATGATTGGTTGATAATTATGCACCAATTTATGATAATGGTGGAAGAAAACATACTTTCTGCAGTTTTTAATGTAATTAACAAAACAAAATATTAATAAATATAAAACTAAAAATGGGCTCAAATGCAGTTTCTTCTTCTTTTGCATTCATTCTCTAACACATGCAGATTAGCAGAATGTAATCCAGAGAACAGAATTTGCTGTATCATGGTTTACATCTTAGCTGTGATATCTGCCCCTTTTGTTCTGACACATCAGACTTCAGCATGTCTTGCGAATCACTTTGATCCTATATGGGATAGCCAACTTCACCGCAAACCTCTTTAATTGCCTTTTATGAGATGTATGGAAGGCAAATAGTGCTCCTGTTCTTTGCCACCTTTTGGGCCACGTTATTTCCCCTGTGTAAATTCAGTTTTATGTTGAGCAAATAAATTGAATCTACAGGTTTTACTGCAGTTCTCCTTTTAATTCAATATATTGAATAACAGAAACAAAATAAAAACAGAAACAAAATAATCACATAATTAACTGCTATGTGCTCCTTCCATTCATAATATCTTATCATGATATAAACTTTAAATGTCACTAATTTCTTTCCATGCCAGGAGTACCCCTGCTACCTAAGGGTAGTTCCAGGTATATGAGTACTAAGCTGCCAAAAAGTAAACCTGACAAGGAATCATTTGACCGGGTTCATGGAGCAACTATTCCATCCAAAATAGTACAACATATGATTGATCTAGGAAAGGAGAGGTAAGATTGTAATTGTTTACACCGAGTCATACCGAGTTACACCGAGTGATCTAGGAAAGGAGTGCAAAGATTGTAGTTGCTTACACCTAGTTATGTGACACAGCTAAATTATTATTTCTGCGTTCACTCTCTGATAACCAACATAAATGTTCGTGTGATTATAGAAATGTTTGTATGGTTTCTGCCAGGAGTGTGAAGTATGTTGTGTGGCTTGTTTACAGCATAGCTGCGTTGTTTGCACCTCAGAAGGTCCAGCACATCTGTTTTCATTATGCCTTTAAATTGGGTAGTGGGCTTCCCTAGCCTGTGACAGCCTTCATATCTGTTGCCAGATGCCGAATGTGTATCGACTCCTGTGACTGTTTGTCACCTACTGTGCCTTGGACTTTTCAGGCACCTGGGACATAGACTCTCAGAGGTGATGGTAATCAGGGATTTAGACTTGGGTTGACTACCTACATCTGTCTTGCATGAAGTGTTCACTGCCAATGAACTCATCTTGTGTAATTAGACATATTGTACCTGTGCTAATCGGGTACTGAACATTCTCTCTCAGAGAGCATGATATTGATATAGGAAAGCTATGATGGTAGAGTTGGGCCCAGGTTCGTTCATCATCTTAGCCTAGGTGTCATTCACTGACATCATGAACCCTTTGTCCATGCCTGAATCTCTACACATATTTAGGAGCACCAGGGACTAAATTCTTGTTCGCGAGCTGAATAAAAACTTATGTTCCGGTTTCCTTGTAACGTTTTCCCATTCCATTTGCATATAGCGCTGTACTCTGGTGTTGTGCTGCCTTCTCATTGTACTCATTATGTTATCCTTATGAAGCCTATCGCATGACTCACTATTTGTCATGACATCTACCCATTTCGCACATTTGCATTGGCTGCTCCTCCAATGCTCGAGCTGGACTATCTTGCATCACCTTTGTGTTGACAGTGATGTTATATGTGTTGGTGCTGAGGTGTCTGAGATATTGCTTGTCTTTTTTGCAGTAAACTTTCATTTCATCTGCAGCATCCACATTCATGGACATGATCCCCAAAAGTGTTGGCCAGATGCAGCATGAATCGCTGTACGTCTATTTCCAGGGTGCAACACATGGAGGTACTTTTGGGATTATGATTACCTGCTAACCCTGCATCTGCCAAGAGCAATGCAGTACGTTTTGCAACCCAGTAAAATTACTAATAATGGCTGCCCATAAAGTGAGTGGCATTCATGTTTCTATACAACCCTCTGTATCTAGGGGGCAGTGTAGTGCAGTGGTTATTGCACTGGCTTCGCATATGAGTGGTCCTGGGTTTATTCCCAGTTGAGGGGGAAATGTTTTTCAGACTGCAATTTGCTTCTGACCCAACCCAGCCTAATTTGGATACTAGATCAGTCTGGGAAGTAAAGACTGAGGGAGAGGAGATGGCTGCTGCCCTCATATAGCAGAGCCTTTACTGTACTGTATCTTGTGTTACTAATACGTTTAGTTGTTGACATTTTTGTGTTTGCCACAGTAACAACCCATCCAGAAATTATTCTCTTTGCCTTCCTGTCTCTTTTCCCCTTGATCTTTCTGTTGGTTATTAAATGTTCAAGATTTGTTTTTCTCATCATATTCCCTAAACATCTTGACTATCTGCTTCTAATTTTTGCTATAATTTGTGTTTTTACTCCATTATCTCTGAGGACTTAGTTTTCTTGGCTAATAAAAATGGTATCTTTATCATTTTTCTCTGAAACCAAATATCAGTAGCGTCCAGTTTACGTTGAGCTTTTTTTTGTTTACTGTCCATGCTTGACGTATATAAAAATGTTTTTATTCAATATACTTCACAAATTATTTTAAGCAGAAACCACATGACCAGTGTCACATTAAGTACTTAATAATGGTGATGACATAACCTGAATCTCCAGATTCATTAGTCCTGGTAGTCATTTATTGGTTGCCTGGTAGACCTGGACATATTTTTTTTTAAAGCATGAGTCTTCTTATTTGCAGTTTAACATGTCTACACATGTAGGAGCCGCGTTAGCGCAGTAGTTAGCGCACTGGCTTCGCATATGAGTGGTCCTGCGTTCATTCCCCAGTTGAGGCAGAAATGTTTTCAGATCGCAACGGCTCCCAGGTCGACCCAGCCTTAAATGGGTACCGGATTAATCCGGGAAGTAAAGACTGCGAGGGAGAGGAGATGGCTACCGCCCTCATTTGCAGAGCCTGTGAAATGTGAGAACCCCAACATCTCACACCCCTACGGCATTAATAAATACTATGGGTTACTTTACTTTTTTTTATGTCTACACAGCAAGTAAAACATGAGTGATGTAATATCAAACCCAGGTCACCTGATCAGCATATTTTTTATACAGTGATTTATACACCACACTGCTGCATACACATGCCTGTGACAGGAGAGCATGAACAATAAAGAAAAAAAAAAGCTCTCAGCTCAATAGGTTGCAGAAAGTATTAAAAAAAAGGCACACATAAAAACTGAAATAAGTCTTTTAGTATAACATATCAACCATATGATCTTTGACCTCACATTGATTAACAAGGTCGATCTTTGACCTCACATTGATTAACAAGGTCGATCTTTGACCTCACATTGATTAACAAGGTCAGTGTAAGGCAATGACACTCTTAGTTGCTAACAAAAGTTTTGTTTTGTTTATTGAGAGCTTAATGTACTACAAATTAACAATTCAGGTATACAGAACAATAAGGATTTACCACAGTACCAAAAAACTACATCTGTAGCCTTATTGCTAGTAGGTCAGTTGTACAAGAGAAATTATTTCAGCACTGTACACTGGACACCAATCTGAAAGCTAACCACAGTGATGGCTGAATGCCACTGTAGGTATTGTTATTGACATAATCACAGATGCCCACTCCAAAATGTTAATATGATGAGAAGAAAAAAATGGTAAAGAATCAGAAAGCAAATTCTCAGTGGGAAACATCTCAAAAAATATCAGCCCTCAGTGGGAAACAGCTGGATAAATATCCCTCTGTGGGAAACAGCTGGAAAAATATCATTCTTCAGTGGGAAACAGCTGGAAAAATATCAGCCCTAAACAACACAAAAAAGCTGACAATAAAAGAGACATATCCATTACTGAGATTGGGTGACTTGCTCAAAACAGATGCTTGGTGAGACAGGAAAACAGATGCTTGGTGAGATAAACCAAAATATAGATTCATGGTGAGATACACTAAACATAGATGCATGGTGAGATGCACTAAAATGTAGATTTGTGGTAAGATACGCTAAAATGTATATTCATTGTGAGATACGCTAATACATAGATTCATGGTGAGATATACCTATACTCCTTTCTCTTGGCATGGAAAGGATATAATATTATATAAGATGGTATTAATGCTAATACATTTTATGTCTGCAATTATCAGCTTTACAATTGGCCCACCACCAAGCACACTGAATCTGGGCACAAGACGAACTCTCTGTCACTTACACAAGGAGTCTCGGCTGATATGCTGTTTGAAATGGGGAGAGGTTTGTTGTTTTAACAAAAATATAGGCCACATAACATTAATTGAATTTAGGTAATAGAATTATACATGGTGTCTATAAAGTAACTGTGAACTCATTTATATTACTGGTGGCACATCACATAAATTGTGGGTCTTTAGTGCAGATCTGTGTAATAACATTGATGCAGCAGCATTAACTCATAGTGGACCAACAACAACCTATTTGTAGTTTTGCCCTATTTGTAGTTTTGCCCTATTTGTAGTTTTGCCCTTTTTGTAGTTTTGCCCTATTTGCTGGTTTTATCCCTGGTCTAGTAAGAGTTAATGAAAAATTGCTGCTGCTCATATCAATTGCATATTGGTAAAGTGGCTTCTAGCATAACAAATTTTTATTTCTTGGTCAGCAAATAAAATTGAACTCAGCAGGTAACAGTAAATTGTTGAGTCTGGATACACACTGGTACACACAAATGCACAGCTTTTAATGAAAATCAATAGAAGGTGGTACTGCTAGTAGAACATAATGGAAAATAATACTCACGTGTAAAACAGGTAATGAAGTCCTACTGAATGATGACTAAAACACTACACACTATCACTAACGGATGTAAATATGGTACATATAACAAAACAAAACACAGAATATAATCTACAGATGACAATACACAGGACAAAGTCGACGTTTCGGACCAATAGGCCTTTTTCAAGATACGGACATAACATACAAACATAAAAAAACCACAAGTAAAAATGAATGTGTATCCGAGTGAAATGTGGTGCTAAGATAGATACCGGAAGCATACGAACAGGAAGTACACAAAGACGATAATACAGGTGGAACGAGAGGAACAAAACGATGACGTAACAAAGACCAATACGACCGAGAACTAAGCGAAAGAGTGGTCGGAATTGAGTCCAAATGGCTTGATGGTACCCAACTCGAAAATGAGACGATTTTCGAGGGCGTACCTAGATCTATCATCGGTGGTGCAGGATCTGATGGCAGTGACCTGAATGTCAAGGACACCACGGTGGCCATCGCCATTGAAGTGATTGGCCACAGGAGTGGGTGTTCTGTGTTTGATAGCATGCAAGTGGTTGCAGAAGCGGTCGCTCAGTCTAAGGCCAGTCTCACCGATATATTGCTTACCACAGCGTTTACATATGATCACGTAAATAACATTACGGGATTCACATGTAAAGGCCTCATCGATGGAGAAACTGGCCTTGGGGAATGAGATGGAGCGCATCTGAACCACATAAGGACATGTGAAACAACGACCGCGTGAGCACCGCACGGTACCAAAATGGTCAGGTGCAGAGGACCTGAGGTGGCTGTGGACCAAGATGTCCTTCAGATTTTAATGAAGTCATATTGAGTACATATATTTCATTAAAAATTCAGTGCACAGTGACTTTATATAGACACCCTATATTACTCTCAATGCAGGGTTATGCATTATGTAAATTATTATAACGCATCTACATAAAACCATAGAAAATCTATATCTCTTCTCAGTACTATATTTCTTCTCAGTACTATATCTCTTCTCAGTACTCGGCCATCAACCACAGCATTACCCATCAATGAGTCTGCTCTTTCATTGACTCATGCCATTGTTTTTTTTCTATGTGTTCCTGGTGCCAAAGAATGGCAACACTGTTTACTTTCCATGCATGTTGTTAGAGGCAACTAAGGAGGTTATGGTGTGGAGTTTTCTGTCCCATTTAAAGTGATCCAAAAGCCAGGCTGAAGTCAGATGTGTCAGGCCAAAAGGCACAGATATCAAAATAAAGTTGTAAACCATAACACAAAACAATCTATTCTTTGGACTACATCCTGCTAATCTGCAGGAGTTTGAGAATGAAAGCAGAAGAAGATGAACACTTTTCACTTTTGCTGATGATCTAGGCAGTGGGATAATGGTTCTCAATGTGGGCTATATGGCCTCCATCAGGGCTATGCATTTTAATATGGCCTCCATCAGGGCTATAGTATTTTCATATGACCTCCATCAGGGCCATAGCATTTTCCAAAGGTTCACAAAAACATTTGAAATTGAGGGACACAGAAAGATACAAGTAGCTATGTGGATGATAATGAAGATATCTTAAGCATTGAACAAAAATTAATCATATGTGTTTATGGTTGTGGGAGGAGGCATGCCTCAAAAGGAAGCCACAAGTTAAGAAAGGAAGGAAATCACTAACTTAGAATATTTGTGCTCATGTTGATAGTCATCGGGTCATCATCATGGCACTCGGACAATTCCATAGGTGCTCCCATCTCATATTCATTATGTCCTTCAGCGTGTAGTAACTTAATGTTCCAGTCCTGTGTTAGTTGATAACTCTTCTTTTAATTCCTATATGCTGCTCTTGTGACACCATGCTTCACTACCAGGTCCTACATTCTGGCCATAGATACAGAAGAAGAAATATACCCATAGCGTCCAATTGGTCCAACTCCATGATTGCATTCAAAATATCAGATATCATAATACAGTAATCCCTTGCTACTTCGCGGTTCATTTATTACGGCCTCAGTACATCGCGGATTTCTAAAAACATATTTACAGTATGTACACTTTAGTTGTATCTACGTATGTTACACACACACGTATTATATTTATATTATTTATACATTATTTTATGTATGTTATTTATACTATTAATATTTTATTTACATGTTTGAAACTATTCTTTAATGTTATAATGATAACATATGCACTTATATGGTTTCATATACACTTATTGATAGTATACATACACAAAAAATGTACGTGTGTTAAAAATGAGAGGATGATACTACTTCACGGTTTTTCACTTATCAAGGCCGGTTCTGGTCCCTATTAACTGCGATAACTGAGAGATGACTGTGGTGATGCTGGCAAGTCTGTCTGCTCTTTCATTTCCCTTAACACTCATGTGTCCAGATGCAAAACAAAGGGAACTCTTTAGCACAGATTTTTACTCTGTTAACTAAAGCCACTGACAATATAAAGAGCCTGACTGAATATTCATAGAAACATTATGAAAATAGACAACTGTAGCATTCATCACTAGTGGTTGTAAAGGAAGCACCACTTTCTTCCCTAATACACTTCCCTCTGCATTGAGCCTTGAACACCCAAGCACTTCACATGTGCTGAGCCACAGACCCATCATTGTAGAAAATAATATCCTCATCTGAAGAATTTGTCATTGATTGGAGCCTTGACTTATGAATCTATATGCACTGAAATTTCATTGTCACATTTCTTGGAAAGTTCATTACCGCTTGAGTGGAAGTAGTAAACTTGATAGGTTTACTTTCCCACTTTTCTCCAGGTTCTATGACCCCCCTAATGTGCATATCCATTGAATAACCTATACCCTGCAAAGTCATGACTTCTCTCTCTTTAATCTGTTTTCCTTTGATCTTTTCAATACCATCATGTAGTGGACAGTTCTTGTCTCACTACTGATGATGTATGAATGAACATGGCAAATATCCACTCTTTGCAGCATAGTCGAATAATCCATCAAGAAGTACATTGTCATGATTTCTGTAACTCTGAGACATCCAGGAACAATACACATAGCTTCATTGTTTCCTGTTTTGTCTCTCAATCTTAGTTGGGCTAAGGGTCAAGATAGCTATTGCATACAGCACCACCAACAGCACTAACACTTGATATAGCTGTGCAAGAAGTAATTCATAAAAAAACAGCAGCCAACACCCTCACTGCTGTCAATCCCTTTTGAGCTCTGAAGACTGTACTTTACATGCTCATTGAAATACAAACATCTGTCAAACAGCATTCCCAGGTATGTTAAAGTTGATGATCTCTGTACTATTGTCTCCACATTCAAAGGAGGCATTAGTGCATGGATGACGTGGCTATTCAAAGAGAACCATGTCATAGTCGCTTTCCTTGGATTTACCAGAGCTTCAGATTCTTTAACCAATGGCTACTTTGATATTTTTCATTTTGTAGATCCTGAACAATTTGTCTTTTTTTCTAAAACTTGATGGTACACCAGATTGTTATCTATGTTATCTGCATATGAGAGGATTCTGTGATTTTCAATCAGTAGTTGACCATTATCTTCATTGTGTGTGTGTGTGTGTGTGTGTGTGTGTGTGTATGTGCATGTGTGTGTGTATGTGCATGTGTGTGTGTATGTGCATGTGTGTGTGTATGTGCATGTGTGTGTGTATATATATATATATATGAGGAAAGAGGACTGGGTCATGTTGATGAGACTGTTTAACAATATCACAGAGAAGAAAAGAATTGTGCTCCGGACAGATGATCTGCCATTGAATGATATGAAGATGTGCTAGTATGGGAAATTAACAAACACATCAATATTGTATTTGACCTGTGCAAAAGGGGCTCAAAAGGCATAGAAGATTGACTTAATTGGACTTTGATATTCCCATCCCTATGAACACACTACTTGTAGAAGAGTACCACTCAGAGCACATACATCTCTAGATTCATGCAATAATCCCCTAGAACCTAAAGGATTGTGCTTGTAAACAAAGTATGCCTCTCAACTCCCAGAAGGTTCATTCTGTATTTCAATATAAAATAACTGCATATGAGAGACCTGAAGGTCTCACTATTGACCTATCTGACCAACCATTATGCAATAGTACACCCTCATTAAATGCTTATTTAGTGGTTTTTCCTTTTATGTAGAAGCCGTACAGCATTTCATCAGTACAATTCTGTTTGCCTGTGTGGAACAAGTTCATTGCTTTAGAAGAATACTAAACATTAGGGGACAGAACAAGAAAAGAAGTATATGTCAAAATGAACAGACCAAGGTAAACACCCAGATTAAGGAGAGAAAATGAGAGATTGAGCACAAGTTCATAAAACCTGTACAGAATATAACTAGAAGATCATTGACATGGAACCTGTAGGAAGAAAGGAAACAGGGATGACCTTAGAACACATGGACAAGAGAGATCATGATGGACTTGACAGAAATGAGAATCACATAAGATGTGGCAGTGAACAGACAAATGGAGAAATCTGGTTACTGGCCTATGCACCCAAGGGTGTGTGAGCACCCTAAGGGCTTGATTACTAAATTAATTAACAAGTGTATTTCTGATATAGAATATATTACTATCACTTCTAACAAGCTCCTATTTTTATTACATCCACCTTCTAGACTTGTTCCCACTGCTCTTACAAAGTTGCTTCTGACAAACGATGGGACAACCAACTCATCATCTTATCTGTTCGACGATCCTGTCCTGGGCTATACAACTTTGTGATCCCCCTGCGATCAAATTATCTTAGCCTGTTGTCCCTGAGTCCAATTGTCATCATGTTTGAGGAAGCGTAAGTACTAACTGTATTTCATTAGCAGTATCTGTATCTACAAATATTTGTTGCCAAGATACAATATTGCTGAAATATTAGTGAACATTTTTACATTGGTTGCAAATTCTGTTGTTCTTAATATGCTGCACAGTGTATCTTCCACATTCTCAGCAATTTCATCTGTGTCATTGTACTGAACTATTACTGAGTGGAATTTTCCTAATTATAACCTGTGGTTGCTGGTGCAAAACTGTGCTCAGAACTTCACTGACTGGAGGGAGAATGAGCTCTTCACCAATTGTATGTGGCTTTCCAGATTTTGCAATTAACAGTGAAATATTGTATGATGCACATAAACCATCCATGTTTTGGTGTGCAGCTTTGCAAAACATGCTTGACATCGATGGCTGTTTGTGCAAACTGTCACTTAGTGTTTGAGAAAAAGATAACATTCTCTTCTGCTTTGTCACAATGTGGTGTTTTCAAATTCTCAATTAATCTGCTTGGTTTCACAGCTTCATTTGAAAATACACTTCCACATATTAGACACATTGGCAGCTGCTTGTTTGCTGGTGATGGTATAAATCCATGCCGTAAATATTTAGTACTGTATCGCCTGCATTAATTTTTCTCATTGCGCTGAGTCTGCCATTTTGTAATCAAGAATTTTAGATTTTACCACTGAACATCCATCTGTCTATAATATAGTTTACTGTGGACACACAAGAAATAAAGCCTGGCCTTGCATACTCAAACTTCCATTTGATCAGATTATTTTAACACATTGTGCTATTTTGTGAACTATATGTGGATTTCCTCCAACAATAAACTGTGTCATGACTTGTAGAATATTGTAGATAAACTGCCAATATTTGTTTCAAACCCAATGCATAGTCCCCATTTTTATCTTACTGCTCCACTTTTGCCTCTTGCTGCCCCCCTTATGCCCATTGTTCTCCTGCAGCCCCCCCTAGACCTAGCCATCGTTCCTGGAGGCCGGTACCTCCCACGTTGAGAATGCTGCTCTAGAGAAACCACCCAACTGCACATATGAAGTAAGAGATAATTACTCGTAATTCCTTGGAATTGAAACAGCAACAACAACAATAAAGGGCACAACTTCATTAGGATCCCACTTGCCATCATGAACATTGATACTGGCCAGTTTGCCGCTGCTTCGTAGATTTTTGTATGACATACTTTTTACAGATAATTTATGTTAGTTTACTAGAACTAATTTATGAAATTTTGGTAAACTGTTTCTTTCAAAAGATAATAGGTATTCATGCTCTGATGATTTCTATTATTTTCTGGTTATACATTAATTTTTAACCCTTAGAACAAGATATCGCAAAATTCCAGGATTTACACAAAATATAGCTTCCCCGAGATACCTATTTTTCAGTAATTCGATTTCACAAAATTGGGTGAATTTCTCATCATATGTTCTAACTATGAAGCTGAAATAACAGCACTAGAAGTTGCCTTGTACCACTAAAAGTCCAAAACATTGGATTTTTACAGATTCTATGTCTGCTCTTCAAGCACTAGAATGTGATGGACATTGTAAATCTGAGCTAGTTGAAATATATCATCATGCAAACCAGCTACCTACATCTTATGAAGTGGATTCCTGGCCACTAAAACACACCTGGAAATGACAAGGTAGACAGACTAGCAAAGAAGGGAGCACAGCAAGAATAACCATATACACAAACAACCATGTGAACAATTAAAATGATGTTGAAATCTGTGAACAAAAAAAATTGGATGAACAAATGGGCCTTGGGAAACACTGGGAGGGAAATCTATAAATATATGACCATCCCAAATCCTAAAGACAATATCAACCTTCTGGAAAGAAAAGACCAGAGTATCATCTTCAGACTTCGCACACATGTACAACTTAACAACCACCTGAACATAATACAACTACAACTAAGTTGAATGATGAAGAGGAAGATACTTCCATGCTTCAAAATTGGCATTGATGTACAGTATACATAAGTTTACATATATCAGTACTTTCTGCAGATTGTACGCAAATGTTTGGCGTAATAATGGCATTAACCTACAGACTAAGCTGAAAGTTTACAGAGCAGTGGTACTTCCAGTGCTGCTTTACGCTAGTGAAACATGGACTGTGTATAGACGTCATGTGACTACAAGGACTCATTAAAGGACTCACTGAAAACCTTTGAAATAGACCACGATACATGGGAAGAACTTGCACAAAATAGATCTACATGGCATTCTAAAATTTAAAAAAGCGCATCATCTTGTGAAAAGAAGAAAAATGCAGCAGCTCAACAGCGGAGAGCAGCTAGAAAGTCACGGATAGACCAAGATCCGTCTACAGTCGTTATTCCATGTCCAAACTGTCCAAGGACATTTACAGCTCGAATAGGGCTCATTAGCCATCTACGAACTCATAATCAAGGACATAACTAAAATTGAATTTTCAAAGGTGGATGTAACAAATCGTCATCATCACTTGTGATGGACGAACAACACAACACATAAGTTTGCATAAATCACAACATGAAGATCAATACATAAAAAACAGAAGTAATGCATATAGGCAGAGAAACTAATACAATCAACATAAAGATGAATGATCAATTACTGATACAACTGCCAGAATTTAAATATTTTGAGAGCAATGTTCCCTCTAAGACAAGAGTGTCTGTGAGCAAATATCTATCTCCGCAGGATTATACATTTTGAACACTTTTCTGGACAAACCTTGTTCCTAAATATAGCTCATCTTCTTCAGTATGTTCAATTTACACCAATTCTATTTTTTATTTTAGGGACTTTTACTCACATTTATATATGCAAGTCTTGTACGCCAAGTCCAAAATCTGTGAGCTAATGGATAAAAATTAGTGCACTAGCACCCTGTAGCACAGCTTAGCCGGAACATTGCTTGGGATAATTATTACTGATGACATAGAATAGACAGAGAGATTG
Source organism: Meghimatium bilineatum (assembly GCA_034231615.1). Classification (NCBI taxonomy): domain Eukaryota; kingdom Metazoa; phylum Mollusca; class Gastropoda; order Stylommatophora; family Philomycidae; genus Meghimatium; species Meghimatium bilineatum. The sequence goes on from CM067306.1 coordinate 35,138,527, forward strand.
AGACAAGAATTCAAAATTCCAACTACGCAGATTATGAACTTACACCAATTTTGAAACACACATCTATACCGATGGAATCCAACCGGAAAATCATAAATAATTCAATCTTCATACCAACATTGTGTTATCAATGTCAGACATGGACACTTTTAAAAATACAGAAGAGAAAGCTTATTATGGGTATAATGAGATGTCTAAGAAAAACAGCAAACAGAACAAGAAGAGATCATGTCAGGAATGAAGAGATTACAAGAACTGTTTGAACAACATCTGTAGTGAAATATATTGAAAACAGACACTGAAATGATTTGGCCACTTCATGAGAATGAGCACTTATTGGTCAATGGCAAGTGCATACAAAATGAAAATGGAAGCAACAAGATACAGAAGAAGACAAGAAGACAGTGGATCGAAGGAGTTACCAATATTCTGAGGCAATACAATATTAATGTATTTCAAGTGACCAAATGTGACATAGCCAGAAAAAATTGTGTTATTCAATCTTGTGACATCTTAAAGCAAAAGCAGAGAAAATACAATAGATATAATAGATATATACTGGTAAGTTTGCATCAGATCTCAAATGAAATGACCAAATTCTGGCAATCCTAGTCTGCATCTGTAGCACCATCAGCAACCTCACATGCACAGGATGGTTTTTGTTATTTTAAATGTACTAATGATGTTATTTGTTTGCTCAACAGTCCTAGCAAACTATTTCTACAAACTATTGCACACTTTCCTTTGGTGTTCTGGATGCAAGGATCTCTAACCAAGTAAGATTTAATTGCACAATTCCTTGTCTTGTATTGTTTAAAGTGTTATACATGTTTCAATATCATTGATGCTATTATCCAGTGTGATTGTACTGTATGTGTGAGATGTTTAGAATGTTGATGTATGCTTGTGTTTTAGATGTTAGATTTTGTGACTTGATATTGAGTGTAGCTCTTGGTTTGAGATGTTTAGAATGGCTTTTAGCTTTTGTTTGATGAGATGCTGATGGAGATGATGGATATATATATATATATATATATATATGTATTTAGTTAGTTAGTTAGTTAGTTAGTCGTTGGATCATCGTCATTGCACTCCGGACAAGTCCATAGGTGCTCAGATCTTTCCTTGAGTGTATCCGCTATTACACGTTGACTGACAGTCCCAGTACGTTGTTGAGTGACCATCATTCTTTTTCGCCCACGAAAACTCTCCTTTCTAGCGACACCACATTTCAAACCAAGTTCCTTTATTCTAATCATGGAACAACAGTCATCGTCACTTGTACAGTCATTTGTTCGTGCGATTTCACATAGGGCATTCAAAATGTCTTCCTGATCCATCGCTCCACCAACAGCCGTAGTAGCAGCGTGGGCGGCCAACCTATCTGCTCTTTCATTACCCCAGACTCCCGCGTGTCCCGGCACAAAAATAAAAGTCACTGTACGCACACAGGAATTATTCACTGCATCCAGCCACTGTTCTCGAACGTACCCCGTCTGAACTTTCACAATCATGTTCATGGAGTCACTGAGGATACAGGCATGCTCGCAGACAGTCTGTGAGCAGACCCATTGCAAAGCTTTGGTCACCGCCAGAATCTCCATTGTCATGCTGCTTGTCGTCTGAACGAATACACCACTTTCCTATCTGATAGTCTCCCCCCACCTTTGAGCCATGAAAGCCCAGGAACTCCTGATGTGTCTCTCAACCGACTCATCTGTATATATAACTATATCACCTTCCCTGGAATTCTCACATATATATGTATGTATGTATGTATGTATGTATGTATGTATGTATGTATGTATGTATGTATGTATGTATGTATGTATGTATGTATGTATGTATGTATGTGATGTGATGTGATGTGATGTGATGTGATGTGATGTGATGTGATGTGATGTGATGTGATGTGATGTGATGTGATGTACAGTATATATACATAAGATCATAGATTTAAACATCAACAGTTTTCGTCTTTGTTCATTTTTTAAATAATTTGTTTTTATTAATATTTTTTGGAACACATATTTAAATATTTACTTATTCACTATATTTACTTTTGTATTTGTGTTACCACGGCCCATACCTGATCATTAATTCATCTATGACTTTATGGTAATTATATTTCGTTTGACTTGTTATGGAGCTTAGTTAATGTTCTAGATAGCGAGAGTACTTTTCTTGTTGTGTCATGTGACATATTCCTTCCAGAACGTTGTCTTCCCAATGAACTCTCAGAACCCCTCTCTGTCTTTGGCGATGCAGCTTGCATTTTCTAGTGATGTATTCATGTAATCTTTAATGTCGTCAGTCCATCGTCTTCTTGGTCTGCCCTTTCTCCTCTTCCCTGGTACTATTCCCTTTATTATTTGTCTTTATAAACAGTTGTGTCTCTTTATATGACCAAACAGGCGTAGTTTTCTTTTTGTTATTGTGTTTAGTAACCAACACTCTGGAATTTTCAATGTGTTTATAATATCTGAGTTTCTGATTTTTTCCTTCCATAATATTCTAAGTATCCTTCTGTAGCATTTCAGCTCAAAGGCGTTGATCTTCTTTGTCGCTGTTTTACATAGAGGAAATTTGCGTGTTTAAATGCAAATTTTGTGATTCGCTATATTTCTTCGTGTTCTTGATTAGCTGTTCCAATTGCTTTATATCATTTGAAAGAAGCACAGTGTCGTCTGCGTAACGTAGTTCAGGGATTTCGAATTCACCGATGTTTAAAGCGTGGTAGTCAGCGTTGTGTATATCTTCTCTCACATTCCTCATTATACTTTCTGCATAGATGTTGAACAGGTATGGGGAGAGTGTGCATCCTTGCCTTACTCCACTCTGTACCTCAAACCACTCTGAGAGATCGCCCGTTATCTTCACTGCAGCCTTTTGATCTTTGTAAAGTTAAAAAAAAATGTTCTTGTTATTGATCATTTTTCTGTGATTTTGATTGTATGACTGGAATGTAGTTTGATATTTGTGTTTATGTTATATTTTCTTATATACATTTGTTCTAAGTGCTTCTTTTTCTTCAGGGTTCATTCTCAAATGAAATATTGGATAGAATCCAGAATGAGGCAATGCGAATCATTTTGGGGTGTACAAGAGATACGTCGGCACGAGCTATGCGATACTTACTGGATTGCCCAACTGCAGAGCAAAGAATACAGATCTGCAGGGTGCGGGACTACCTACAAATTACTGCTGATAAAGAATATCCTCTACACCCTGAAATTCTCAAAGTGAAATGCAGTCGACTTGAGGAAAGTCGTGGATGGGGCGCACAGAGGATATTATACAGAGTGTGTGCAGATTGGAGGATGTGCTACTTGGTGCAGAATGGAGTCGTGCGCACTTAGATTGTCTGACAGCCTTCAAAGTAATAATAACACTCAGTATCCGCTGAAGACGGATGTGTCGGGCCATTGGCGCAAATAAAACGGTGACACAACGCATTTCCATTCTCTGGACTGCATCCTGCTGGAGATCTAGTAGTACTGCTACAGGAGAGATCCAGCAGGAGTTTGAGAATGAACGCTGAAGAAGAAGAAGAAGACACTCAGTAGAGAATGCAGGGAATGGTGTCCGATAGTGGTGGAGTCAGAGGTACTCTCTCTAATCTGTGAAAATTCCAATGAAGGTGATATATATATATATATATACAGATGGGTCGGTTGAGAGACACATCAGAAGTGCCTGGGCCTTCATGGCTCAAAGGTGGGAGGGAACCATCAGAGAGGAAAGTGGTGCTTTCGCTCAGACCACAAGTAGCATGACAATGGAGGTTTTGGCAGTAACCAAAGCTTTGCAATGGGTCTGCTCGAAGACTATCTGTGAGCATGCCTGCATACTCAGTGACTCGATGAGCATGATTGTGAAAGTTCAGGTGGGATACATTTGGGAACAGTGGCTGGATGCAGTGAAGAATTCCTGTATGCGTAAAGTGACTTTCATTTTTGTGCCGGGACATGCGGGAGTCATGGGTAATGAGAGAGCAGATAGTTTGACCGCACTCGCTGCTACTACTGATGTTGGTGGATTGATGGATCGAACAGACATTTTGAACACCCTACGGGAAAAAGCTCGAGGAAATGACTGTATAAGTGACGATGACTCTTGTTCCATGACTAGAATAAAGGAATTTAGTTTGAAATGTGGTGTCACTAGAACGGAGCGGTTTCGTGGGCAAGAAAGAATGATGGTCAATCAACTTGCGTACTGGGACCGTCAATCAACGTTTAATGGCGGCTACACTCAAGGAAAGATCTGAGCACCTATGGACTTGTCTGGAGTGCAATGACGATGATCCAATGACTAACTAACTAACTAACTAACTAACTAACTAACTAACTAACTAACTAACTAACTAACTAACTAACTAACTAACTAACTAACTAACTAACTAACTAACTAACTAACTAACTAACTAACTAACTAACTAACTAACATATCACACTTCCACTGGATCTTTCTTGTAGCCTGACCATGGTCCTACTAGATTCTCAGCAGGATTTACATAGTCAAGATAATGGAATGCATTGTGTCACCATTATATTTGTACAGATGGCCCAACACATCCATCTGTGGCGGAGTTACATCATTAACTATATATAGGAAATATTTTTTAATCACTGTCATCTTCTAGGTTGACCCAGCCTAAGGAAATAGGTACCAGATCTTTTGAGAAAATAAAGGTGGTGGGTTTGATATTGATCACTTCATCCAAAAGTATGGCATTGGTCAATTGAAAATATGGGCCTAATACCATATGCACCAGTACACCTCAATGACATCGAAAATATGGGCTTAACACATTATTCCCCAATACACCACATGACATAGAAGGTATGGACCCAACACTGCATGCCCAAATACACCTCAATGACATAGAAAATATGGGTCTAACACTATATGCCCCAGTATGCCTCAATGACATAGAAAAATAAAACTTCTCCCTCGTTTTTTACACCATATATTATTGTTTACTGTGTTGTTCAGTTTAGATGATTTACTTATTGCTGGTGTCAACAAGGCTGTCCATCTGGTCATCTCCCACATAGAGACTGACCCAGGGGGTGAGGAGAACTTAAGTGATGCTGAGACAATTATCACAGTTCAGAAAATTTCAAGGTCAGTGTCTGTTGTACTGTTGTATATCAACATAATAATTGGTTTTATATAGTCTTGTAATAATTGTAGAAAATAGTCAGGCCACTACAGACTGTTGAGCTACCTTTACTGACTGGGGATATCAAACATAGATAAGTGTCCATGTGAATCCGGAATCCAAACCCAATACACATACTTCAGGACTGCCCAACATACAAAGAGCAGAGATAGCTCATCTGGCTAAAAGATGTAGATTTGAGGCAGCAGCTCTGACCTGAAGAAGACAGTGTACTTTTCCCTGATGAAAAATTTGACAATCCAGAATGAATATAGATGCTCAGTGCAGTAAATATATAGTATCTTTGAAATAGATTGAAATAGTATTCAAATTAAATTTTTTTTTCAAAATACCAAGAGCATTGAAAAAAGATGAATCTTCTAGTTTTATGAACATTAAACATGGAAAATGGTCATTATATGGTGTTTTTTTTTTTTACATATATAGATATCATAATAATATGTGAAACATATCCTGTACAGGACATTGCTGTTCAACTATTGTTGAATTTTGAGGCACCACTAGTACATCCAATGTAATATATGTATTAACATATGGTTGAGGAATCTGGAAAATAGCAAAAACACAGGAGAAGAAATTAAATTCCTTTGAAAATAAATAGAAAACTTTTAAATATTAGCCGGGAAGAATTTAAGTCAAACAAGCAAGTAAGAGGACACCAAACAGTAATATAGTTCTGCAACAATAAGAAGAAAACGATTGACTTATATCGGACATGTACTTAAAATGAATGTCACTACAAGAATTAAATCAGTAACATATTGCAAAATAAAAAGGGGAAACCAAGAGAGGCTTTTCACAGAACAACTATCAATCAAAGTGCGTAAGACTATAGGTCTCAACAACGTGCAATAATTACACACAGTAGCATCATATTGCTTGAAGTGGAGAGCACTGATTTCTTCCCTATGCACCATTTCAGCACTGAAGGAACATAGAATACATCAAATCATATTGTCAGTACAATGTGGATTGTCATCTTTCGAACAAGCTAATTCAACGAGTTGGGATTGTGAGGTGAGCTCACTATCAACTCTGCTACCAAGCAACTTGTACAGACATAATAGCATAGAAAAATTAGTAAAAGAGGGCATAGCTTCTGGTAATAGAAAAGGGCCACCCAAGATAGACAAGAGACATCACATATTGTTTAAAAATATCATTGTCTGCAGCAGGTCAACTGTTCTGGAATAAAAAGGAGTTCACAGAATCTATAACGGAAGCAGTGTACTGAAAAGAATATATGTAGTTGCTGTTGTTGTGCTGCTGCTTCAGTTGGCGGCAGCATGCATTGACATCAGCTCATAACTAATAGTAAATTCTTCTGTAGTATTCTCAAATTTCTGCATATTAACAGCATATAGTATGGAGAACAGAATTAATTGTGTTGTAGTTTACAGTTTGACAATGATATCTGCCCTTTTTGAACTGACATATTTGACTTGGTCACTTTGACCCTTATAAACAGTGATTCTCGATGTTTTCAGATGATGAGCACTGCCCACATTTAATCGCTAGTGCTCTCTAGAATTTTGTAACTTGCATGGCATGAGCACATGTCCTTACAATAGCACCAAGATGCTTGCGAACACCAGGTTTAGAATGAATGGTCTGTGGAATGGGATAGCCAACTTCACCCCCAAACCTTTTTAGTCACTTCATATGACATGCATGGCAGGTAACAGTATTGCTAATCTCTGCTCCCATTTTTGGCCCACACCAAATAGTTGATTCAAACAAAAAATATGTGCACCTCATGTAACTAATTGTGTGTGTCTCCACCATATCTTGTTCACAAGTGTTCTTGGATCATGTTCTAGTCTGCATAAACGATCATCATCTGCTAAAAAAACTGCTATATGGAGAACTTCAAACTGGCTCCCTCAAGGCAGGAGGACAGAAGCTTGTTGAAGACACTCTTAAGATATCACTGACTCACTTCAACATACATGGGATAGTCTTGATTATAACATCGTTGCAGAATCAAGAGTGGTGCAGCTGCAGAGAACCTCAGAGATGATGCAACACAACACAAAACGTGCTAGAAGAAAGCTAAGAGCAGCTCAATGTCCCATAGACTCCACCCGCACATGCTCAGAGTGTGGTATAAAATTCTAGGCACTCATAGAACTCATTAGTCATAGCCAGACACATTGCAGAAATCATCATCCCAGTTGAGCTTAATGGTTATCGTCAACTATGAAGGACGAAAAACATGTTCTAATAATCTGGCCACAATCGGTTGAAATAATAAGTATTAGTTTACATACTATAGGACTAATTAAAAAGTGATAAGAACATTTAAACATCCAGAGGGTTGATTCTTAAACATTATAATATGAAAGCTGAGATTTTTGGATCATATAAAGAAACATAACAGCATGGAAAAATTAATAATAGAAGGTATGGTTTCTGTAAGCAGGAGTAAGGGTCGTCCAAAACGATGATTGATAAGAGATATCTCACATTGTTTAAACATGTGGTGGCAGATCAACCCAATCAGAATCTTGAGTTCATAAGATTCCTAAAGAAGACTACTGGTACATTCTGGAAAAATATGGCACATGCTTAAATATAGCTTCATTCATTTTCCTTTTGCGCTGAAGTTAGTGCATAGGGCAGAGGTCAGATTCTCCAATTCTGTCTGTTTAAAGCTATTCTGTGCAGTTCTTGAATAGTATGGATATTAATTGTTTTACTTTCTCTAAGTATTGTTCTGAGTGTTTCTTTTGGTCTACCCCTGGCTCTTTATCCATTCAAGAGATTGTGGTGTGTTCTGTTGATATCTGCGCTTAGGACATGTCCGATGTAGGACCAACGGCATTTTCTGATAACTTCTGTTATGAAATTTTGATGTGTCTCTTCTCTGATTTTATCATTCGATTTGAATTCACTCCAATGGGTGTTAGTTATCCTACGAAGACATTTGTTCTCGAAACTCAGTAATTTCTTTTCTGAAGATAAAGGGCTTTTCCAGCTCTAGCATCCATATGATAACACTGGAATAACGCAGAAATTAAATAAGCGCATTTTCAAGCGTGATTGACTTTGATCTCCAGATATTAGACAGTCTGTTAAATGCACTATGATATAACTTACATTCTACAATATTTATATGATAATTCAAATTAATATTTTGTTGTGGTTATACTCCTTCAGGTTGTTTCCTCATGTGAATATTATCACTGAAGTCAACGAAGCTTCCAATATGAGATTCATGCATTTCAAGGCTAAAGACACATACATGTTGCAGATTCACAAATTAGAAAAGGTTATTGAGTTTATATATATATATATAAACAGATATTTGTACATGTGTACGTTCATTTTCAAACTTCCATCTGATATTTCTTACAGCAGAATAATGGTTTTTTTGTACTGTCCATATGGCTGAGGATATGGGTGTTTGGTAGACTTTGCGTACTGATGTCTCTAATATGAAGGGATGTTTGGCAGACTTTGTGTACTGATTTCTCTGATATGAAGGGATGTTTGGCAGACTTTGTGTACTGATTTCTCTGATATGAAGGGATGTTTGGCAGACTTTGTGTATTGATGTCTCTGATATGGCTGAGGATAGAGATGTGTAGCAGACTTTGTGTACTGATGTCTCTAATAGGAAGGGATGTTTGGTAAACTTTATGTACTGATGTCTCTAATATGAAGGAATGTTTGGCAGACTTTGTGTACTGATGTCTCTAATATGAAAGGATATTTGGTAGACATTGTATACTGATGTCTCTGATATGAAGGGATGTTTGGCAGATTTTGTGTACTGGTGTCTCTAATATAATATGGCTGAGGATAGGGATGTTTGGCAGACTTTCTGTACTTATGGCTCTAATATGAACCATTAAGACCTTTATGGGTTACACATTTTTATTATATTATTATTATTATTATTATTATCTTCTTCAGAGATTAATCTTTAAACTTCCTCTGAATCTTTTGTATAGCAGGACAATGGTCTTACTAGATTTCTGGCAGGATGTAGTCCAGAGATTGGAAATGTGTTGTGTCACCATTTTATTTGTGCCGGACACATCCGTCTTTGGTGGATTATTATTATTATTACTATTGTTGTTAGTATCATTACTAGTATTATTATTATAAACCAGTCTGAGTACTATTGTGTAGTCCTGCATAGATTGTGTAGTCCTGTATTTTGAACACAGAAAACTGATATTCTCATGATCAATTCTACTTGGGAAGAGGAATATGCCAACAACCTGAAAATTCTCTTTTCTGCCCTTGTCACTAATAAGTTCTTCATCAGTCAATCATTTCCATTTGCATGTAGCGTACTGTGCTCTAGGTGGAAATTGAAATTTCTACCTGTTATGTTTGAAATAGTTTCATTATGATTGAAATAGTTTCATTATGATTGAAATAGTTTCATTATGATTGAAATAGTTTCTTACATGATCAAGTGACATATTCTTTCCAGAACGTAGTCTTTCCTATGGATCTCTTGAATTCTCCGTGGTCTTGAGCAAGTTGCCCTGCATCTTTCAGTGACATGCGCAGGAATTCTTGAATGTCTTTTGTTCACCGGCGTCTTGGTCGGCCTTTGCCCCTGTTGCCTTCTATAATCCCCTCCAGTAACACTCTCCATGCTGTCGTGTCTCTTAATATGACCGAAAAAAACTAGCTTTTTCTTTAATATGGTGTTCAGAAGCCAACCTTCCTGGACGTTAATTGTTCTTAACACCTCCTGGTTTGTTTTCTTCGCTGTCCATGGTATTCTCAGAACTCTTCTATAACACTTTAATTCAAATGATGTTATTCTCTTGGCCACTGTTTTATTTAGTGTCCATGCTTCGCATAGTTTCTTTACGATTTAAAAATAATTTCTTTATAATTGAAATAATTTCTTTATGATTTAAATACTTTATTTATGATTTAAATACTTTATTTATGATTGAAATACTTTATTTATGATTGAAATAGTTACTTTGTGATTAAAATATATTCAACCATTTTTTTGTAGTTGTTTTGGTGAAATAGTGTGTTATGAACAATATGTTACACTCCCAGAGACTGAAAGAACAAGCTGTTACTCACCTACCATACATGTTCAGGCTACCATTTGCTGCTGGACAGGTCTTCAGTTCTGCCATGCTGGACAGACTACTTTATCAGGTAAAACCAATTCTTTGCAAACTCTTACTTTATTGCCATTTTTATTCCATATATATTTTCTTTCTGTCCATTCACCAAGAAAAGATTAATTGTTGTGCAATTTGCTCATCCCAAGTGCTACAGTGATCTGAAATAGGAGCAAAGAATAGCAGTGTTGTAATGTGGCATGAATGTTGTGCAAAACGACTATGGAGATTTTATGGTTGGGGTCAACTGTTCCATCCATAGAGGGTCAAAGTGAACAGACCATGTGAAATTAAGAGGAATGTGTGGGGCCAAAAAGACAGATACCACAGTTAAGCTGCAAGCGACGCAATGCATTCTGTACTGTGGGCTGTCGTGTGACGTATTCTTTCCAGAACGCTGTCTTCCCAATGAACTCTCTGAGCCCCCTTCTGTTTTGGGCGATGCTGCTTCCATTTTCCAACGATGTATTCATGTTATCTTTAATGTTGTCAGTCCAATGTTTTCTTGCTCTGCCCTTTCTCCTCTTCCCAGGTACTCTGCCCTCCATTATTTGTCTTTCTAAACAGTTGTGTCTCTTTATATGACCAAACAGGTGTAGTTTTCTTTTTGTTATTGTGTTTAGTAACCAACACTGGAATCTTCAATGTGTTTATAATATGAGAGTTTCTTTCTTTTTCCTCCCATGATATTCTAAGTATCTTTCTGTATCATTTCTTCTCAAAGGCATTGATCTTCTTTGCTGCTGTTTTACTTAGAGTCCATGTTTCACAGCCGTATGTTGCATACGGAAAAATAAAAGTTCTTAGTATTAGCAATTTCATTTCTATTGTGTTGTTTTTCCAAATGTTTTTCAACTGTGTTATTTTACAATATGCCATTGCAAATCTTTTCCTTATTTCTGCAGTCTCCTGCACTATTGATGTTTGCTCCTAAGTATTCAAATTTATCCACACATTCTATCTCTGTATTGTCTATTCTGATTTTTGGTTGTTGTGTTGTTATATCTGTTGACATGATTTTTGCTTTTTGCGTGTTTAAATGTAAGTTTTGTGATTCGCTATATTTTTGTGTGTTCTTGATTAGTTGTTCCAATCCTTTTATATCATTTGAAAGAAGTACAGCATAGAAAAATGGTTAGATTAATTCATTGGAAATTTCTTGGCACAATATTCCTGTAGGTTGCTATTATTTTTGGGAAGAACAGCCTCTAATCGAACACTGTAAAGAGAACACATTTGTTCTCGACGACCATATTGGTGGAAGTTCTACTGTGGGCTACATCCTGCTAATCTGTAGGAGTTTGAGAATGAGTGCAGAAGAAGATGCGGTTTGTAATTAATGTTATGATGTCTGTGAATTTTTTTTTTTACAACATCTTCTTCTGCGTTCGTTCTCAAACTCCTGCAGATAAGCAGGATGTAGTCCGGAGAATGGAATGCGTTGTGTCATGGTTTACAGCACTGCTGCGTTTTTTACAACAAATGGCTCCCTGAAGCAATCTAGAAATCAGGAACATAGTAACAGAACAGATCTGGAAAAGTAAATGCTGCTCGACTGCCAAAGTATGGACTGGATATCTAGTCGAGAAACATTGTGCTGATACAAGAGAGGTTTGAACAGAAGTGTTTGCTCTCATTTAATAATCAAGAATTTCTTGTGATTTCCGCCAGAGAATGTGAAGTATGTTGTGCTACCCGCTCATTGCGCCATTAGGCCTAATAATCCGATTTCGACATTATCAGGAGTGTGAGAATGTACTCTTTTAAAAAATGCAGCTCATACACATGATGATGATAATTGCATCATCTCTGTAGTTATTTTTATTGTTGTCCGTCCATCTCAAAAAATGATGTCCATTTTTTTTACAGTTTTAGAAATTCAATTAGAGTTATGTTCTTGTTTATGAGTTGTAGCTGGCTGATAAGCAATCTGCTGGCTCTAAAATGTCCTTGAACAGTTTGGCCATGGGATGACAATTTTGGATGGTGCAGCTCAATAAAACCTTTGTATCCTTTTGCCAGCCAAAGATGGATGTGTCTGGCATTATATATAATGAGCAAATAAAATGGTGACACAATACATTTCCATTCTCTGGACTAAATCCTGCTGGAAATCTAGTAAGACAATTGTCCTGCTACAAGAAAGATCCAGCGGGATTTTGAGAATGAACGATGAAGAAAAAGAAGTATCCCTTTGTGCAGTGAAGATGTTTTTTCCGAGCTTTATTACATAGACTCCACCACTCATTGGTGCAAAATATTTAGAGAAGAAACTTCCCACTGAGAGGAAGTAAACACCACATTGTATTAATGAAGTACTGTGGGGGCTTCCACATAAAGGAAAGTCTCACTATATACACGTCATCTACTAGGGGTTTGTGGCGTCTAGGTTGACCAAGTCTAAGGAAATAAGAAAGTAAAGGTTGTGGGCTTGATTCTGACCACTTCATCCCTAGCTTTGTTGTTGGTCGATGAAAAATATGAGCCTAAAACAGTGTTCCCCAATACACCTCAATTGTGTGAATAAGGGATAACTTTACTTTTTACTACTAGGAGTTTACTGTTGGATGATGGTTTATCTGTTGGTCCCATGGTGAGATCTTTAGACCTTCCATGTGCTGCATGCATTTATTTAAAATGTTTTTCTACTCAAAACCTGTAATTACACGTTTTTATCTAAGTAGATTAGAAAATTTACTTTACAGGGAACTGGGTACTGTTCATTAGTTCCCAGATTAGACTCATTGCCACTGTTCCTCATTTTCACTTTTCCTCATTTTCACTGTTCCTCATTTCCACTGTTCCTCGTCAACACGTTCCTTATTGCCACTGTTGCTGATATGGTACATAATTAGCTGAAAATGATGGGAAATGGTAATGATGTTTTGCTAAACACTAGAAACACACAGGATAACACACAGGATAACACACAGGATAACACACAGGATAACACACAAAAATCTAAAAATGCTAAAATCCTTTTTTGCTCTGTTATGAAATAATTTTAGTAGTTATGTTTAGTAGTTAGTTAGTTAGTTAGTCGTCGGATCATCATCACTGCAAACTGGACACATCCATAGTTGCTCCGATCTCTCCTTGAGTGTATCCGCCATCACACTTCTGCTGACAGTACCGGTCCTATGCTGGTTGACCATCATTCTTCTGCGCCCTCCAAAATGTTCACCTCTAGCAACACCGCATCTCAATCCCTGATCTTTAATCCTAGCCATTGAAAAGGAATCATCATCCACATTAGTCTCACTCTCGCGTGTTATATCTCTTAAGGAGTTCAAAACGTCAGCGCGATCCATTGCCCCATCGCCCTTTGCCACAATCGCACACGATGCCAGTTGATCCACTCTTTCATTGCCTCGAATGCCCACATGTCCCGGCACGAACATAAATGTAACCGCTTTCAAGCTCGCATTTCTCAAGGCCTCAATCCACTGTTCGCGAACGAGACCCACTTGTACCTTCTTAATCATACTCATAGAGTCACTCAAGATGCAGACCTGCGTTACTTTCTGTGTGCGTAGCCACTCAAATGCCTTGGTCACCGCCATAGTCTCCATGGTCATACTACTCGTAGTGACCGCAAAGGCACCACTTTCCTCCTTGATCGTTTTACCTGCGCACTGAGCTGTAAAGGCCCAAGCACTGCGAACATGCCTAATTACAGATCCATCAGTGTATATAATCACATCCCCCTCTTTGGTATTCTCACTGATTAAAGCCTGCACTTCTTTCTCCACAGCTGTGGGACACCATTCTCTGCATTCCCTGCTAAGTGATATTACTACTCTCAAACAAGTTTCGAAATCTGTGGGTAGACCTATCCATTCCGCACCAGCTGCCACATCCTGTAATCTGCACACGCTTTGTATTACATCCTCAGCACGTCCCATCCACTACCTTCCTCTCTTGAGTCTGCTGCCTTTAACTTTCTGTAAAGTAGTTATGTAAAACTCAAGATTGATTGGCTTTACAATGAATGCACAGACCATAGGGTTTTGGTTGTTGTTTGTTGATAGAGTGCATTAGAAAATTTCAGGCATTCATAGGACTTTTTAGGCATAGCTAGACACACTACAGACATCATAATCTTCATCATCCCATTTGAGCTTAATAGTCATTATCAATTGCAATGGATGAATAGTCTGATAGTTTGATAGTCTGTGTATTCTTTGTAAAGCTGATTGACCTTGTGTTTTACATAAGTACTAATATTATATAGTTTTACACCAGTCTCACATATTTTCGATACGATTATGGATAGGGATGTTCCTTACTCATTGTGTGTTATATTCTGTTCTTAATAAAGGTCTTTTGGTCAAAATATGGATTTTATCCTGTGTGTTTCCACTTATTAGCACAACTTCATTAGACTGTTTTAAAGTTTCACTTGTCAGATTACAGTTTTTCAGATTTTATTTTTATCTATTATTGATTTACTAAAATTTATAGTGATTTCTATACATGATCTCTTTTTTTGTGTGATGATGGTGAAACCAAAGTTGTCACAGGCTTTAGAAAATTAGCGTGGCCGTTTGTGAACACACATGTGGCAATCAGGGCCTGGACTTATAGTTCAGAGTGCAATTCATTAGGCTGCCGTCTTCTTTTCAGGCATGTTGTAGGAGGTGACTAAGGAAAGTTGGGGAATAGATTGATAGTCTGTCCCTTGCGAAAAAGCCATAGGTGTCACTGCATGTCTTGCTTCTATTTCTTATTGTTGTCTTCTATCAAATGGCCTCATGGATGATGAAAAGATGCAGGCCAGTGGACATTGCATCTTTTGTGGCAAACTCCTAGGTGGCAGGGATGTATCATACTATACGTGTCAACACTGCTGATGTGTCAACAAATCTTGACAGGAAAATGATGAAACAGTTAGCCAAGTGTGCATGCTACAGTTCTGGCAGGATGCAATGATCCTGGGATGCTACTGCACCAGAATGCTTCTCTTCTGGGACTGAAAGCGCATCCATAAATCCTTCCCCCCCCCCCCAACACAGCTTTGCATTTGAGACAACAAATATTATACTAACCCAGATTTTGCCTTCATTCCCCAAATAGAGGGGGGACATATGCATTTGCCAGAAAAGCTGTGGGCTGTCAAGAGCTACCTGCTCAAAGATAAAGGGTATATTTCATCATCATCTATTTAAAAATGTTTCATCTGATTAAATATTACCAATTCTCCACAGACATTTGTCAAAGGATATTTGATCAGCTTTGTCAGACTGTTGTTGGGCATTGATGCTGTCACAAACTCTGGACATTTGTCAAGTGTAAGACCACTTTTGTTTGATGCTACACTGAATCATAAAGTCATATTTCTTCTTCAGCGTTCATTCTCAAATTCTCACTGGATTTCTCTTGTAACAGGACAATGATCCTACAAGATTTCCAGTTGGATGTAGTCCAGAGAATGGAAATGCGTTGTGTTGCCGTTTTATTTGCGCCAATGGCCCAACACATCCGTCTTCGGCGGGATAAAGTCATATTTAATATTATCATAGTTGTTTTATTATTATTACTAGCAAGGGGATACACTTAATAAGAAGGGAGCTAGACAAGAACAGACATAAATGCTAACAACCATAATTATACTTCTATAACCATAATTATAAATAAAACCATCATTTTTTTTCTGTGCCTGAAATGTGTTATATCTGTTAGTAACATAGATATATCTTTCAGTAACATAGACATATTACATGTCAAGGTGTAAGAAACACATGGAAGTGAAAGACAAACCCCTACAAAATACATCACCCTCTAAATATATCAGCTAACCACATTATTTCACCTTAGAACAGGCCATAGTAGACTGTTGGGTCACCTTTACTGACTGAGAGAATCTCATACACGGATGAATGTCCATGTGGATCCAGAATCCAAGCTCCGAACACATACTTTAGTACTGCTCAACATACATAGAGCAGAGATGGTTGGTCTGGCCAGAAGATACAGATTTTAGGCAAAAACTATGGGGCAGAAACTCTGACCTGGAGAAGACAGTGAATTTCACCCTAGCAACAGGCTTAACAATCTAACATATCACAGATGTTGAACACAGAAAAAGAACATAGACATATATTGAGAGATCAACTACTATGCTTTGAACATCTTGTGAGAATGAAATAAACCAAACTGTCTACAAGTACATATAATAAAACATCAAGTTACTGAGCTAGAGGAAGACCAAGAGAGGAATGGACACATAACATCAAACACATTTTGAACAAACATGGATAAAGCACAACAGAGGCAACACACCTGGTCTTGTAATGAAAACTAAAGCTTCCACCCATACGTTGATGGCAAGTGTAGATCAGTGGTGTTGCGAGACCACCTGGAACTAGACAATAGACATATTTCCATTGCATGTATATGTGGCATACTGATTGAAGGGGTGTGCCTCTTGACTGGTGTCTTCTGTCTTCAGTATGTTTACTTGCTAGGACAGATTGGGGTCTTACTAAATTATAGGAGGGTCTGACAAGTCTTAGTTTTTAGTTTCTGTTTGCTGAACTAAGTTCATCACTGAAAAACTACTCTCAATGGGGAACAATATTTTGAAAATTTAAACAATTACCCAGTAGACTCAGCTGAACAGAAAGAGAATAATAATAATAATAATAAAACCCATAAACTTCCAAGGTCATAGGGGTGTCACATTGAGACATTTGGTGCAGAAAGATCACCACACTTCTCTATCCTATACCATTCTGATGAGTTTGGAAACTTCACATCCAGTCCAGTACTTAATACAATCCAGCCATGTTTTCTTCTGTCTACTTCATCTTCTTCCACACTCCACCGTACCTTGAAGAACATCTTTTGTCATTGAGGAATGTCTCATCACATGCCTGTACCACCAGAGTCTATGTAGGTTCACAATTAACAGTGGTTCTTGCTGGCTTGTATGTACATTATTTCTATCATACACAAACACATTGGTCTTATGTTCTCAGTAACAGATATCCAACACACATCTATAGTATTTGTTTTCAAATGCCTGGATTCTTCTCTTCTTCTTCTTCTTCAGCGTTCATTCTCAAATTCCCACTGGATTTCTCTTGTAACAGGACAATGATCCTACAAGATTTCCAGTTGGATGTAGTCCAGAGAATGGAAATGCGTTGTGTTGCCGTTTTATTTGCGCCAATGGCTCAACACATCCGTCTTCGGCGGGGGATTCTTCTCTTCTAAGTCTACAATTAGGGTCCAGGTCTCACAGTCATATAGAATTTTTGACAAAACTCTGATTTATATAAGGTAAATCTTTACACATGTGGTGATCCTGCATTTCCAAATTAACGCAGAGATTAATTAGTTTACAGAAATCTGTGTTTTACATGTGGTTAATCTTGTCATAGTGGCAATGGTCACTGTCATCTTTTTCTTAACTTCAGCTGTTGATTCACCATCACCCCTAATCTGGACTCCCAGATAAGTACATTGAAAATTCCTCAAGAAGGAGAATGGGAAACACTGAGAGAATAGTTATTAAAATCCCAAATATATGAAGCGTTTCTGCAAGGTATTGAAGATTAGAACCTATATGGCAAAACAGGGTGACTGACATGGAAGATAACATCTCCTTACTTGATTGACTCTCACTAATAGATATTTACGATGGTTTGACCATGTTATAAGAATATCAAAAAATTACATCCATGAAAGGAACTACTCTTCAGTCAGCTGCCACCTGGTGGAAAGTAAAGGGAAAACCAAAATAGATAGAATGACATTGACAAAACATCAGTGAATGGTCTTATAATGAATCTAAATTATTGGGAAGAGTTAGCTGGAGAACAGCACTACTTATAGGCATCTAATCATCTGAAAGGACCCTGTGGAAGATGTTGAATGACAAATGACATAGATGAAAGGCACATGTACCCCTAAAACCAAATTTGATGTGCATATACTGCTCTTATCAATGTGGATCAAAAATATTATAGGCTATCAAAAATGAAAAAAAAAACAAGTATCATTTACCCCCATAAGAAATAACATTCAGGCTGTACCATACTGTCATGATTGTGAGACTCAGTGTCAACAATGAATCTTACTTTGTTTTGGAACATTTAATTATGGAGGGAAAAGTTCCAGGAAAGAAAACGAGAAATAGACCAGCACTGCACAGGATATTGAAGATATTCTGAATTAAACTGGAAAAACTATTATGGAGAGAAAAGTTCCATGAAAGAGAACAAGGGATAGACCAGCACTGTACAGGATATCAAAGACATTCTGAACCTTACTGAAGACAGTATTATGCTGCATTATTGTATAATAGTTTTTGGAGGTTCATATTTATTTAAATTTGTTTTTTCATGCTATTTATGGCAAAAATTTACAAACATAACCAGCTGTAGAATTTTGTATTTGTAGTTACTTCTGATATGGTATTTATTTTTGTGGTTCACTTTATTCAATCAGGTGCGAATTCGGCGAGCAACCTTGTCCCAGTTTCCAACCTATGGTGATTTATATCAAGGCCTGTCATCTACAACAGGAGAAATTCCAATTGCTATTTTTAGAACAGAGAAACAGATTTCCCTATCTCCAGAAGCTGGCAATGTGAGAAACATATATGTATTATTGCTGTGAATACCATGGATGTGTTAGACTATTGGCACAAATTACATTGCAACACAATGCGTTTCCATTCTCTGGAGTACATTCTGCTGGAAATCTAATAGGACCATTATCCTGCTACAAGAGAGATAGTAACGCAAAATGAGGTAAACAGGTTACTAAAACACTTACCTGGCCTATTAATAAAAATATATTTAAAAAAGTATATATAAAAAAACATACAATAAAACTAAACAGGACAATTCTCCACGTATCAGCTCAAATTGAACCTTTTTCAAGAGACAAACAACAGAAAACGACAAAATAATTTCTGTATGTTTTTTTATATATACTTTTTTAAATATATTTTTATTAATAGGCCAGGTAAGTGTTTTAGTAACCTGTTTACCTCATTTTGCGTTACTATTTGTTCATTAGGTTACTGCGGCGCCATCCACTTTGTCGGACACCCTCTGACCATTTGGTTATTTATACAAGAGAGATCCAGCAGGAGTTTGAGAATTAACGTGGAAGAAGAAGTACTGTGAAAATAACAAGTGTGGAAATGTATATATATAGATATTAAAGACAATCTAATAATAGTAGATATTTTAGAATAAAAAGGTTATAAATAAGACTTGTTTCAACATTTCTGCCAAATGGACTTTATAAGAAGATACCAAATATGAAAGTGAAATGGAATTAGCTTAGCAAACATATCTAGATTATTATTATTATTATTATTATTATTATTATTATTATTATTAGATGATGCCACTGAACATGTCAAATCCATAGGTGCTGAGTCTCCCAAAGCAAATATCAAAGAGTATGCATACTGATGGTTCATGTGGCTCGTTGATTGAACACATCCCTCATTCTGCCCACCAGATGCCCAGTCTTACTCATGACACACTGAATACCAAATTCTTGATGCATCACCTATAGTAATTTATACATTCAACAGGTGGTCACTAAGCAATGCAAAATTCTCCTGTATCCATTCTCAGTTCACTTATTAATTATATGCAAGCAAATCTGCTTTCTCAGTTTGACCGATTATCCACAAGCCCATCTATTCTATCATTTCTCAGTTCTCGATTATATCTACTCTCCCCCCTGTGGTGGTTTACCTAGCTACCAGGAAGTGGGGTACCAGGGCTCATGCTTCAGGAAAATCAAGGAATGTCTCCATCACTTCTGAACAAGTGCAGTAGGCAACGTTAGTCAGCAGTTTCTGGTCAGCCACTGACTAGGCAACTGAGTGCTTATGGGAAACTGTGCTATGACGCTTGTTCATAATTTATATTACCTTTATTTATACTTAACAAAGTATGATAAAATAAATAGATTTAACGTAAAACACAGGTTTATATATCGTTTCAATGAGACACGATAGACTATAGCTAAAACTAGTAGGTAATGAATGAATCGCACACAAGAAATCATAAAAATTACAATACACAAATCACATTCAACGTTTCAACCAAAAGGTCTTTATCAAGACACAAACAAAACATCAAAAGACAACAATTTGTTGTGATAATTTTTTCTATTTCGTCATCTTTTGATGTTTTGTTTGTGTCTTGATAAAGACCTTTTGGTTGAAACGTTGAATGTGATTTGTGTATTGTAATTTTTATGATTTCTTGTGTGCGATTCATTCAAAACCCACTAGTTTTAGCTATAGTTTGTCGTGTCCCATTGAGACGATATATAAACCTGTGTTTTACTAAGTCTAATTGTTGTTACGTTTCACGCAGTTACCTTGTATTGATTGTCATATTGATAAAATAAATACTGATCAGGGCTGAGGGAAGAAAGAAACGTACCTGCTCACAGCTACAGGGATAATGTCATCATCATCATATCTCTCTGGATACTAATAATATGTTTTTTACTGCAGGGTAGCATCAATGGAGGACCTCCAGAGAACAATAATGTCAGACCTAAACGTCACTCTCTCATTCGTATGCCTCACATTGCGGAACATCCAAAAGAAATCCTGAAACCTTCCCGCACATCAGTTGCTGGCTTTGTGGAGAAAGATAAAAATAGCAACCGTCACTTGGAAGATATGGTCAGAGCAAGGATGGGAAGTCTTGGCTTGTCAAATGGGGATCTACCATGTAAGTGGTATATATATATATATATATATATATATATATATATATATATATATATATATATATATCCATTTATCAGTTATTGTTTTATATAAATCTATTGATTGAAATCCAATGGGGACATACCATGTATGTAGTCTATTGATTGACGTTCAATGGGGATCTACCTGTCTGTGGCATATAACTATTCATTAGTTATTGTTTTATTTGTTCTTCTTCTTCTTGTCATTAGCAGTTGAACATGTCAACATAGCAAGTAATTTGTCATGCAGACATGTTAAATAGGTGGGTTGCATGATATCATGGTTGCTGGTTCACCTCTCAACCTGATATTTCTGACTTCAATACCTGTACTTGTTTGGGCAGGTATGCATCTTTTGGTTTGATGCACCGGACTTCAGCATGGCTTCTTGGTCATTTTGCCACTATGAACAGCCAACTCCACTCCAAAACCTCCTTAATTACCTCCTGTGACATGCATGGTAGGTAACAATGTTGCTACTCTGTACTCCCCATTTGGACCTCTTTAACACACTGTTAGTCTGTTAGTTTAAGTCTAATGGTGATTCAAAATAATTTTTCTGATACTAATGTTCTCCCATGCCACAATGCAAGGTTTTCAAGCATCTTCTCACTTGGTCTTCCTCTACTCCTCTTACTCTTCAACTTGCTTTTTGTTACTACGTGTTCCATCTTCCTTCTTCTTATGATGTTTCCAAAAAATGCGGACTGTGTCTTTCTGATGCGGGTAAGAAGCCCTTTTTTGAATTAACTTCTTTCAAGATAACTTCATTGTGATTTTTATCTGTTCATGGTGTTCTTACCATTCTTCTATAAAACCACATCTCTGCTGCCTCAATATAATTTTTCACTGTTCTGCTGTGTGTCCAAGATTCTAAAGAGTTATAGGTTCTATATAACTTTTTACTCCCTTTCTCACCTTAATTGACAAAGATATGATGATGTTCCTCCTTCGCAAGCAAAAATGAGCATTACATGGGGAAAAAACCAATAACAAATATGATGAACACGAAGAAAAATACTAAAAACATTTGTTATTGTCTAATTAGGTTTGGTTTTGTGTATTTGACAAAGATATATTACATAAGATGGTATTCATCTTGTGAAATGTTGCCTTTGCCTGGGAAATTCTATATTTGTCTTCCTTAATACAGCTTTCATCTGATTTTATCAATGTACCTAAATGTTTGAATATGTTCACCTGCCAAAAACTGATGTATTTGGCCATTGGCACAAATAAAACAATGACACAACACATTTCCATTCTCTGGACTACATCCTGCTGGAATTCTAGTAGGACCATTGTCCTGTTACAAGAAAAATCCAGCGGGAGTTTGATAATGAACACTGAGAAGAAGAGTATGTTGACTTGCTTTAGACTGATCCCATCTACTTTGATGTTGCATTCTGTGTGACATTTATTCTTTGATATTACCATTACTTCAGTTATTCTGCTATTTAGACTAAGCCCTTTGTTTTGACTTTCTTGTGCAGTGATATTCATCATTTCTTGTTACTGTTTTTCATTTTCAGCTATCAAAACTGTATCATCAGCGTATCATATGTTGTTTATAATATTCCTTCCAACTGTTATTCCTGACATATCTTGTATGGATCTCATTATTATTTCACTATACTTTGATGAACAGATCAGGTGACAGCACACAACCTTGTTTAACCCCTTGTTTTATGTCTTGCCCCTGTTTGGTTATTGATTCATATGGCTGCTCTTTCTTATCAAAATATATTCCTTATTACTCTCAGATCTTTACTATTCATGTCTAAATTCTCCAATATTTTAATTATTTCTTCATGTTTAACCTTAACAAATGTCTTAGCATAATCAATAAATAATAAATATAGATATCTGTTAACTTCCATCGTTCTTTCTATTATTGTTCTCAAGATGTGTAAGATGTTTGTGTCTCTACCTTCTATGAATCCACATTGTTCATTTACAATTTCTGGTTTGATTTTACTTCATTTTCTTTTCATTACAATTTACATTATAATTTTTTTACATTGGCTCAATAAACTAATTGTACAATGTTCTCCGCAATCTATGGCACCAGGTTGCTTTAGTAGAACTATGAATGTAGAATGAAAGTAATCTTCAGTTATATATCCACTGCTGTAGATGTCATTCAACACTTTTGTTATCACTTCTATACCCAATTCACCCAACACATTAATGGTGATTATCTGGCCCTGGTGACTTTTTTATTTTTCTTCATATGCTGTATTAAAGTCTCTACTTCTGATTTTAATATTGATGGTCCCTAACTCTGATCATGTGTATTTGTTTCTGATCTGCTGCTGTCATCATACACTTCTTTTATATACTCTGCAAATCTGGTTATAATATTCTCTTTGTCCATTATTATTTTACCATCTTTTGTTTTCAAACAACTATTTGTTGACTGCTTTATAATTCCTGCTAGTTCACATATTTTATTGTGTATATACTGTGTGTCTTCTATTTGTTAAGTTCCTTGCAATTATCATTTAGTCAGGCTTCTTTCGCTGTCTTACATTTTTGTTTAATTTCTTTATGAATTCTTTTATATACATCTTCATTTTGTTTACATCTTCTTCTTGTGTCTATCAGCTGTAATATTTTCTCTGTTATCCATTTCTTCTTTACTGTCCTCTTTATTTTTGGTATTATTTCTTTTGATATATAATGAATTAATTTTTTTTGCATTTGCCATTATCTATACTGCTGATCTTTTCTACAGCATTGTATCTATTCTGTACAGCAGTGATGTATCTTTCATTCATTTCTTTATTTGATTCAAGCAGTGACAGGTCTAGCTTGGTATTTGTTGGAGCTCTCTAATTTCTTCAATTTTATTGTTAATTTGCTATTACTGGGACGTGATCACTTTTGCAATCTGCTCCAGGTCTTGTTTTCACAGATAGCAAGCTGTTTCGAAATTGCTTACATATTATTACATGGTCAATTTGAGTGTGATAGCTATTTCCTGGACTTCTTCATGTCCACAAACACATGTGGGGTGTTGCTGGAAGAAGGTGTTTCAAATGATCATGTTTTGTACCCTTGTGTACTCAAGTTTATCTCCTCTATCATTTCTCTCTCCAAGTCCATATCCACCAGTGACATCTTCATCTCTTTCCTCTTCAGCTTTGGCATTAAAACCTCCTAGTACCATAGTTACTTCCTGTTTATTTTGTTGTGCTAAAGACATATTAAGTTGTGTGTAATAAAAATTATAAATTTCTTCTTCTGTACTGTCTGCCATAGACTTGTATGATAATATCTACTATTTTACCATTTAGTCTGACTAGTAAAACCCTTTCTGATATTGTCTTGTCTGTGCTCTTCCTTTATCCAAGATTATACATACAACTTTCTCATGTTTATCATCCTTTCTGTCATCCTGAATAAATTATTCACAGCCGAAGATGGATGTGTTGGGCCATTGGCGCAAATAAAACAGCATTTCCATTCTCTGGACTATATTCAACTGGAAATCTTGTAGGACCATTGTCCTGTTACAAGATAAATCCAGCGGGAGTTTGAGAATGAACGCTGAAGAAGAAGAAGAAGAAATTATTCTATATTCGAGTATATTTGACAGAAGACAAAATTTTAAAAATGAGACAAGATGTGACAATGATTTTTTCACAGGTGACAGGCTGTTAGCCTTTCCCTCAATTTTCCTTATTTGCCTTTACAACAGGATTAGAAAGAAAATGACCCAATTCTTTGCAACCTGAACTAGAAGTCCAGGTGACCATGAGTAAGAGAAGTTTGAGGACGGAGAGAAGATGGAATATAAATAAAAGAGATAAAAAGTATCTACACCCATCATTTCATATTCATATAATCTGCTCTTACACCTGTGAATCAACAATCAGTAAAATCAGACATGATGGAGAGAATGTAACTTGAGGGTTTCATAATCCACATTTAACTTGTACAATATCCTCATTCCTGACAGCCTGTAAAGATACAAAATGCCATCATGCTGTTTCTTAGACCCTAATATATTCTTCTGCATATTTTCTGTCTGATAATGAGCATGAAAGTTTGTGTGATTTCTTGCAACCCAGCACATCCAATTTCTGCATGCTTTTATTTCAGGTATTATTTTATATTAAATATTTTGTTTGTCAGATATCATACAGAAGGCTGCAAGAACAATATCGTACGTGATTGTGAATCCTTCACCCACTCGAACATTGAAGAATGGAGACATGGTGTAAGTCCTCTATTTTGTTTGTTTGTAAAATAGAAACTCCTTTCTATAAATAGTTTTGTGCATAGACTATAGTACATTCACACCCTAGTAGGTGCCCAGTCCCTATTTAACAAGTTGAAATTGCCAATGACAGAACACTACTTACTTAAAATGTTGCATCAATTATTGCACTTCTTTAATGTTGTCATTACGATTTCTCCTTTCACCCTTGACTGTACCTTGCAAAAATAGTTCATGTCCAAACTAAACAAGTTTATGCTGTTTCACTACCACCAAAAAAGTTTGTTTACTTGGTACCGAATGAATCATCAAGGGCCATCTCTGCAGTGAAGGTTGACTTCAACAGACCTCCAACCTCCCTTGTCTTTTGTTGTGGGGGTGCACTTTGCTAGACTGTAATCTGTCCATCTTGTGATGTTACTCTCCCATTTGTATAATTGCCTACCTTTTGCTTGCTTCCTTTTGACTTTACCCTCAAGTAAGGTCTTCAATAAGGTGTCATGTATTTTAATGTATCTAAAATATTTTATTTGCCTGATCTTTATTTCTCTTAATAATTCTTTCTTCATATTAAAAAAAAATATAACGGGAATTGAACCAGTATATTCAATGGCACCAAATCACCTAGCAACTCTTGTACACGGGTTTTTCAGTACCTGACTAATCGCATCTCCAAAAAAGATGTGATTTTGTCAAGACATACAAACTGTGCACTCAAGTCACTGAGAGCGGACCAATCGAGACAATGACTAATACAACAACAATGAACATCTCGTACACGTCTTGAAGTCATTCCCATTCTCCTTTTAACTTCTGTTTCACCTCTGCCGTCATTTGTGACTATGTGTCCAAAATATTGATAATGTTTTACTTGTATTTTCTCTCCATGTATGTTTATGTTTAGCGCTTGTTCTTCTGTGACTTTGCTGATTATCGTGGTTTTTTTCTTTTTGGATACTTATATCCAGTCCATATTCTTTACTTGATTTATTGACTTGATCTATTAGTCTTTGTAGTTCATGTTCACTTTCTACTAAAAGAACAGTGTCATCTGAATATCTCAGGTTGTTTTTTTATTTTCCCATTGATCTTGAGCTGTCATTTCTTCTATATATTTAAAGATATTCTCTGTGTAGATATTAAATAGGCTTGGTGATAAAATGCATCCTTGTCTTACCCCTCTTCTTATTTCTATGTATGGTGAGTAGCTATTTTCACACCTTATTGATACAGTCTGTTCTCAATATATATTTCTAATCAGCCTGATGTCTTTTCTATGTCTATTTCTTAAAGACATTTGATTAATTTTTCATGCTGGACTCTGTCAAACGCATTGATGTAGTCTATGAAGCAAATATAGATATTTTTTTGAACTTCAATATATTTATCTATCACAAGTTGAATATTAAGTATAGCTTCTTAAGTATAGCTTCTCTGGTTTCTGTGTTTTTCCTAAAACTGAATTGTTCTGCACCGACCTCCATGTCTATCTTGTTTTTAATTCTTTCATGTATTATCTTGAGGAGTATTTTAGTTAAATGACTCATTAGACTTATTGTTCTATGTTCTGTACAGTCCACAGCCCTGGGCTTCTCTTAGGTAGTGGTATGAATATTGATGTTGTTAGGTCTCTAGGCGTGAGACCTGTTTCATATATGTCATTGCAAAGTTCTGTGATAATATCCGCAGCAAATTCATTTAGAGTCTGCTGTTATGTTGTCAGAGCCTGCATCCTTTCCACATTTTATTGCATTTTATACTTTTCCTTTCAGTATTGCTAGTCTATCATTGTTGTGTATTGTAGGTTTTTACTGTATGAATATATGTGTCTTATGTACATAACTGATTTTTAACAGATGTCTGTAGTACTGATATTTAAAAGCCTGAATCCTTCTTTCTGTGTCTACATTTAGTATCAAACTAACACATCAATAAAAAATTATTATTACTACTAGTCTGTATAGATTGATCTTTATTGCAAAACTGATCTTACTTTTACAAATTGTATTCAATCTTGTCATGGCAACCATCCCTATATTGAGTCTTATATTAATCTCGTTTATTGAGTTGTTGTCATTACATATTTTGGAACCAATATATTTGAAAAATTAACTTCTTCCAGTTTGTGACCATTTAACTTGATGTTCATGGGATTTTTTTTTATATTTAGTCATCAATTTCTTGCTTTTATCAATGCTAATTTTCATATTTCTGACTAACATCTGCCAACTTTGAGGAGAGCTCCGGGAGCTAGAAATTTGGAACATAGGATCAATATCATTGGCATAATGCAAGTTAAAAAGCGGTCTATCACCAATAGTTATTGATGTTTGATGATCGTGTACTGGCTCCTGAAATATATATTCCAAATAAGTTTCATCTACCTGGGCAGCCCTCTCTCATGAACCATAAACATCGATACTGAGGTAAACATTAGAAAGCGAAAGCTAGTGTCACATCTTGAAGACTGCGAAAAAATATTTGGGACAGAAGGGGAATAACAGCTACCACCAAACTCATAGTTTGCCAGGCAGCAGAAATATCATCATTTCTTTATGCCTGTGAAACATGGGCAGTATATGCCAGACACACTAGAAGTCTCAATGATTTCCACCTAAGCTGCCTTCATAAGATACTTAACATCCATTCGTGGGATAAAATACCAGACAGTGAAGTACTGATTAAATCTAAGTCTGTAAGCATACATGGTGAAAGATCAGACATGCTGGACACATGGTCTTCATGAATGATCATCATCTACCGAAGAGTTGTTATACGGAGAACTCCAGGCTGGCTCCCGCAAGGCTGGAAGACAGAAGAAGCACTTTAAGAAACTCTTACGACATTGACTCAATTAAAAATAGAAACAAATTCATAAAAAAATCCTGCACAAGACAGATCTGATTGGCATCATAGAATCAAGAGTGTTGCAGTAGCTTCAGAGAAGCTCAGACATCATGTTGCACAACAAAAATACACTAGAAGAAATGCAAGAGTTACTTAATGTCCCACAGACTCCTCCCACACATGTTCAGAGTGCTGCAGACAATTCCAGGCATGCATAGGACTCATTGGTCACAGTTGGGCACACTGCAGACATCATCATCATCTCAGTTGGGATGAATGGTCATCATTGACTGGGACGGACGACAACATGTTCCAAATGTAAAAAAAAATTGATATAACACACATCCACTGCAAAAATTAGATTATAACAAACATCCATGCAAATAATTGTTTTGTTAGAATTTATTGTTATCTTTATTTGATATAATTGCAGATATGTGATACAACCTAGTTCTATGCAAGCTGTGCCAAACAAATTGAATCGCAGAGGTGGGAATGTAAACAAGACATTGCTTCGTACTCGTCATATAAGTATCAATACTACCATCAGCACTTCAGACAGCATGTCCAATCATACAACAACTACAGATAGTTCAGGTAATGAGTATGCACCGAGTACAGATTCTGGACTGACCATTGGCAGTGACCAAAATCAGTCATCACCACCATTGCCTAATGGTAACACATCCAACATGCAGCAAGTTCATTGGCTGGACATAATTGATGAACCAATTGGACATACTGAGGATACTGATGATATGGACCTAGGACAAATGAGGCCTAGATGCAAGTCGGAATCCGATGCTGACAAGCGAAGTGGAGCTTATGCTCGAAGCAATGATTCAGTTGATGAAAGTCAAGCATAAAGCAATAGAATTGATACCAGACAGAACTGGGCAAACATTTGTTGAACCTACTTAGTCAAAGAAGAGTCTTGCATTTTTCAGGTTATCTTTGCATTCTAGGTCTAGTCTTTTGGTAGTGGGTAGCTTGGAGATTTGTGTGTTATAATGATATGTTCGTTAAGATGGTTATTTCTGAATTAAGTAAAAGAAAACAACTTCAGAAATATATTTCTTATAATATTTATACTATACATATTGTAACTTTTTTAAACAGCTTTTGTATATCTGTTTTATAATGAGGGCCATCAGGTATAACTTAAATATAATAAATTGATCTGTTCTTTACACCATGGATGGTCACATTTTAAAGAATTTTTTAATAGCAAGATTAAATGAATGGTCAACCTTTTTTAAGTAAAATAATTAGTGGTCAACTTTTTTAAAGCTACTGTCAGTAAGTCAGTGTGTTGGGCCATTGTCACAAATAAAACGACAACACAATACATTCTCCGTTCTCTGGGCATACACTGGAGATCTAGTGGAAAAAATACATTGTCACAAATTAAAATAACAACACAATGCCTTCTCCGTTCTCTGGACATACACTGGAGATGTAGTGGAAAAATAAAATAAGTGGTCAACTTTTTTGAAGTAAAATAATCAACTGCCAAAATTTTTCGAAAACAATATATATGGAAAAGTAAAAATTATACATGGTCAACTTTTTAAGCAGAATTAGAAGCGGGCAACTTTTTAAAAGTAAAATAATGGTCAACCTTTTTAAAATAAAATAATGATCGACTTTATTGAAGTAAAATAATGATCAACCTTTTTAAAGTTAAATAATGGTAAACTCACGCTTATTTTTGTCCCCGGACATGCAGGCATGTTGGGAAACGAACAGGCCGACAAATTAGTTAGTCTCACCACCACAACAGATGGTCAGCCTATGGACCGAGCAGACATACTCACTGCTCTTCATGAGTCCTCACGATCAGAGGATTTTGAGATGAATAAGCATGAGTCAATATCAAGAATGCAAGAATTGGGAGTGAGGATGGGCGTGGCCTGAAGAGAACACCTGACAAAGATTTCAAAAAGAGTAGTGAACCAACCAAGAATCGGAACTATCAGCCATTATACCCTGAGAGATTTACTGAAGCGGAGATCGGAGCACCTATGAACATGTCCGGTGTGTGAAGAAGATAATCGACATACCTAATACCTAATGGTCAACTATTTTGAAGTAAAATAATAAATGATCAATTTCTTTGGAAGAAAATGATAAGTGGTTAATTTTATAAAGTAAAATGATACGTTATCCATTTTTTAATGCAGAATTAGAAGTGATCAACTTTTTAAACACAAAATTAGAGGACTAGCCCAGGGTATGTGTAGTTTTCATAATATAGAAACTAATTAAAATATTGGTGGATGTCAATGAAATCAGCACATATGATGTCAGTAAAATTCTGTGCATCTCTGGTGTCAATATTCAGTGTATGTCTGATGTCAATAATATTCATTGTATGTCTGATGTCAACATTCAGTGTATGTCAGATTTAAATAACATTCAGTATATGTCAAATGTCAACAACATCCAGTGTATGTCAGATATCAACAGACATGCTCAGTTATTGATCAATATATATATCAATAGTTATATGCATGATTGGTTTTTACAGATATATACTTATTCATTGTTGTATTTGAAGATTGTACAAGGACAAGTCAATAAGTAAGTCACAAATTGCTGTAAAAAATATATAAAAATGATAACAACTTGGAAACCTATTATTTTTAAACCTACATTGTTCCTTTTATTTTTTTTAACATAATTTCCACCAACATTGATGCACTTATCACATTGTTTTATCAGTCCTCCCAAACCTGCTGCATAGAACTGTGTGCTCTGTTTTCTAAACCACATTTTTCACTTCACATTCAACTTCTGCATCATTTGTGAAATGTCTCCCACCAAGGTGGATTTTCAGTGGATCAAAAAGGTGGAATTCGCTAGGGACTAATTGGGGGTTTAATGTGGATGTTCCAGAAGCTCCCACCCTAGATGGTCAATTCTCTCCTGAGGTAAAATGAACCATATGTGGTCTAGCATTGCCATGAAGGAACAGTCTCCTCTAGGCAGCAGGCATGGACATTTTCTTCGAGTTGCATCTCGAAGCATCGGCAGAACTTCACATTATCATTCAGAATTCACATAGTCACCTTTCTTCTTGAAATTGGTTAGAAGCATCCCTTGACAATCTCAGAACACTGTCCTAACCTTTCCTGCTGATGCCAAAGCCTTGAATTTAATGACACAAGGTAAAGAAGAATGTTTCCATTGCAATGAAGCATGCTTTGATTTGGGTTGGTAGTGATGCACCCATGATTTGTTCCAAGTAATAATCCTGTTCAGCATGTCTTCTCCATCATATCTGTAGTGACAGAGATGCTGCAAGGACAGGCCTAATTAGTTCCTTTTTTTGTGTTTGTCCGTCATTTGTCTTAGTACTCACCTTGAGCACACTTTCTTAAATTTCAATCGATCATGCATTATGCTGTATGCTGAACTATGTGAGCACCCTATTACAGCTGCAACAGAGTTTATCGTTACCTGTCAATTCTAATCATCTCCTCCATCCGCTGCTTGGATGCATCTGTTGCAACCTGAACAGGATGGCCAGATTGGACTTCATCAACAATTTTAGAGTGTCTTTGAAAACATTTTTCTACTTTGTTATACACCGTATTACAGGACAAACATTTGTCAGAATAAACAGGAAACAATTCCTTATGAATATCCTTGCAAGCAGTCCTTGTGCCCCCAAAAATTCACAGCACAGCAGCATGCTATTCTTTGATTGTACAGTTGCCATTTTGTTAATGAATTGCACATATGACACCTAACATCACCTAACAAACGGGAACATAGTTCAATGTTGCTGTCATCTAATGTAACCTTTAGAACCACTTACCTTACTACATTTTCCTTTCATCCCACAGAACTGTGTGACTTAATTATTTACTTGCTCTCGTACATCATACAAATATCTATAGTAAGCAATTACAGAATAGTGTGATGGACAGAAGAGTGTCATGATTGTGCTTCCATCAGGACAGAAGGAATGATACAAGAGCTAATCCAGCATTACTTAAAACCACAAGATATAATCATTTACATAAATGGCTCGTCATAAAAGTGACAAACAGGTGTGGACTGGGTTTTTTTTTCGCTTGCTGAAAAATGACTGAAAATACAATTACCATTACAAACAGTATATATATATATATATATATATATATATATATATATATATATATATATATATATATATATATATATATCTCATAGAGTACTGCTTCTCGACCACCAGATCACGGCAACATGTCTATTGGCCACCAGAGCTGCTCATTGAATTGTTCAGCTATTTATGAGTATATATAATTTGTTTGGACCGGGTCCTGGTCTTATTAAAAAATATGTTGGACCGAGTCCTGGACCAGGTTCTGGTCTTATTAAAAAATATGTTGGAACGGGCCCTGGTTTTATTAAAAATTTTGTTTGGACCGGGCCCTGGTCTTATTAAAAATTATGTTTGGACCTGGCCCTGGTCTTATTAAATGTGTTAGAACGAGCCTTGGTCTTATTTAAAAAAATTGTGTTTGGACTGGGTGCTGGTCTTATACAAGTTTACTGTGCCCTGGTCTCACAAAGGTTCAGAAGAACTTCCTACATCAAGCAGAGGGAAATAGAAAGATGTATAAGAAAGGAATAGGTCACAGTTTATATGCATGATTATTATGTTGTATATGTGAGTCTATATGGCTTTGACAATCTAACCTTGATTTATAATTCAAAGATGGTAATATTAGGTTCATCTTTTCAGTCAATGTTGTATTATTGTTATATTTATGTTACTCAAGCAAGAAGGGATTCATAGTACCACTCATTGCATGTAACTTCATAGCGTCAAGTAATAATCTCCAGGGATATCAAATAATGAACTTATATAACAAATATTATATAATCCGGGATCAAATCCATGACCTCTTAAACACAGGGAAAATGACTTAACCACTAGGCCAGGAAGATCTCCTACCATAACAAAAACTTTGCTAAAATTGCTTGTAGCAGTGTCAAGCGAGAACATTGCTAAAATTGCATGTAGCAGTGTGAGAACTTTGCTAAAATTTCTTGTAGCAGTGTGAGAACTTTGCTAAAATTTCTTGTAGCAGTGTGAGAACATTGCTAAAATTTCTTGTAGCAGTGTGAGAACATTGCTAAAATTTCTTGTAGCAGTGTGAGAACATTGCTAAAATTTCCTGTGCAGTGTCAAGTGGGAACTTTGCTAAAATTGCTTGTAGCAGTGTCAAGAGAGAACTTTGCTAAAATTGCTTGTAGCAGTGTCAAGTGAGAATTTTTGCTAAAATTGCTTGTAGCAGTGTCAAGCGAGAACTTTGCTAAAATTTCTTGTAGCAGTGTAAGAACATTGCTAAAATTGCTTGTAGCAGTTTCAAGCAAGAAATTTGCTAAAATTGCTTTTAGCAGTGTCAAATGAGAACTTTTCTAAAATTGTTTGTATATAAAAGCAGTGGTAGACACATTTTTTTAAAATATTCACAACCCAATTGCATTAAATGAAATTACACCCCTCTTCCCAGACTTGAAATCAAACACAATAATATAAGTGCTTTTGAAATAAAATATGTATAATTTCTCAGAAAGGTAATCACTTTTCAGAAAGATATAACTTCTCAAAAGTGTATAACTTCTCAGAAATGTATAACTTCTAAGAAAGGTATAACTTCTCAGAAATGTATAACTTCTCAGAAAGGTATAACTTTTCAAAATGAACATTTTCATTTCTGTATATATTAATATTTATTAATATTATTTAGAGAAAGTAAAACAACCAATATTCATAATATTCTAGAACTGTACAGAATAGCTTTGAACAGACAGAATTGGAGAGATCTGACCTATGCCCTATGCGTTAACTTCAGCGCAAAAGGAAAATGAATGAATATATTAATGATCACAGAAGAAGATTTCTGTATAAAATAGTATAAAAATAGCTTAAACTTCATTTGAAACAAAAAAAGTGAATGAATTCTGACATTTTCACACTGTTATTTGTATTTTACATATCTTCCATTGCCTCCAAAATGTTGTTCTTTTCTCCTGTTCCCTGATCCCCAGTATTAGTATATGTATATATTTATAATTTTGTTATAAACATGATCAAAGAATGTGTTGTCTGAAAATGTTATCCATTGATCCATTATATGTTATCCATTGATCCATTATATGTTATCTATTGATCCATTGTATGTTATCTATTGATCTATTATATGTTATCCATTGATGTATTATATTTTGGATAATTAGCCAGTAGCCGTGAAAGTTGAAGAGCATGTAAGATGGGTAAGAGAAAAGAAAAAAAACAGTGAACTTGTCCCATGTGCTACAATAACTGCTGTAACTATCAGTAAGATCTCAACGTATCCCTATCCTTATAGTGTACATTCATCCATGATGAGCAATGAAGAGCACCCCATTTAAAATAAGTTAGCAAAACATTTAATTTATTTTTTATTTTACTATCAATTAACCACCGTTATTTCTCGTATGATTTGGGCTGGATGGACCACCTAGTTATTTTAAACCTCAGGTTTGTTTTAAAGTTGGAAAATCCTTGGTTTGATTGATATGATTAACATTTTGTTCTTCAGATTCTTGAAAACTGTCCTGTATATTTGTGTATTAATTGCTAACATTATATAATTTTTCTACATCTGTCTCATTCATGTATGACCTGCCAGGATGGATGTGTAAAATGTTGCCAACATTTTATAATCATTTAAAATACTATTTTTGTGTGAAAAGAACAAAAGACATGTCTTGACCACTTCTCACAATGATGGAACATGGGAAGCTTCAGTTCTCATTGTTGGATGAAGTCTGATACACATATAATCTACATTTACTGATGTTTTCAATATTATTTGCTTCCAAAGTGTTTGCTGTTACATGAATAACTAGTTCATTCCAATTTTTGTGCAACGTCTTATTCTACTCCTGATTAAAAAAATTGTTTTTGTGGATACTTATGCACAATTCACCCGTGAAGCATAACATTTAGTTATCTCCCTTTCATAAGAGGTGGTTCTCAAAGGGATATGATTTATGGTCTAGCTACATCTTTCTAAAGATACAAAATCTGCAGACTGTTGACACTAAGTGCACGCATCATGCCTGATCTGACTTATTCTATTATTTTTCTATATTTTTATTTTATTATTTTTCACTTAAAAGCATGCGATAAATGGATGTACTAGGTCTATATGGCACAAATCAAATGATAGCACATCATTATTTATGCTCTCCATAAAAAAAACACAAGTTTGTGTTGGTTACTTGAGAGAAAACATTGAAGAAGAGCTCTTTGAAAACTTCTTTTGAATACAAATGGGAGATGACAATACATTTAATGTGTGCAGTTTTATTGAACAGAACTACCAATTTAAAAAAAAAAAAAAGGAAGACATTTGTAAATGTATAAAGATCTGACTGTACAAGTTTTGTTGAATTTGTATCAACTATGAGTGATATATTTCAAATTTGTTTTCTGTGTTCATATTTCATAATATCCACCGAAGACGGATGTGCCGGGCTATTGGCGCAAATAAAACGGCGGCACAACGCATTTCCATTCTCTGGACTACATCCTGCTAGAAATCTAGTAGGACAATGGTCTTGCTACAAGGGAGATCCAGCAGGAGTTTGAGAATGAACGATGAAGAAGAAGAATTTCATAATTCAAATATATTGAGTAGTTAACTGTATTTATGTCTTTACAAACAGATTCTGACCAAGTTTACTCAGTTTTTATATACCCTTTCATAACTAGAATCTCAGATACACAGATAAATATCCATGTGGATCCAGTATCTAAGTCCCGAACACATACTTCAGGACTGTCCAACATAAAAAGAGCAGAAATGGCGAGTCTGGCCAGAGGATACTGATTTGGAGAAAAAGCTATGGGGCAGCCACTCTGACCTGGACAAAACAGTGGACTTTTCCCTAAAGACAGACCTGACAGTTTAACATGATCGCATATACTGAACGCAGAAGATGATAACCAGAATCTCATAGCAAAATGGTTTATTTCGACCCTCAGGAATAACAAACAATGAAGATCTTATTTCCTATGTGTGCAATGTGAAGGTCATCTCTATATCCTTTTTTCATACACACAAATCTTCAACTCTCAATGGTATGTAATTCTGAGATAAAGGCTTCTACTTACAGGGTGTCATCTATGTGTGTATGTAGAAGCAATGTTTAACTACACACATCCAATTCAATCAAAGCCTGCAACTAATTTCGAGTATCTCAAAAGACATAGAGAATTGACTTTATTGTACTCTGGTTTCTCCATCACTCTGTAATAGTGGCACGCTGCCTGTTGAGTACAACTCATAGCAAAGAACCCCATTGAGGTAAGTGATAATCACCAGGTATCACCTATGACATCAGGATTCTCTCATGAAATTAACTTCTAAACAAGACACAATGACCTGGGATTGAACCAACCTTTTGAACACCATACAAATAGCTCAACCACTATAGCACAGAGGTATATATGTTAACCTACTTTTGACAACACAACCCCCCCTAATGACTTTATGGTGTCAAACTATTTAGTAAATATGAGAATTCATGACTAACTTCAAATATGCAGCATGAAACCACGTTTTTATGAGCTGCTTTATAAAACACAACTATTTGAAGCCACTTCAGGTATATTGTTGTATTTCTTCTAGTAAAAATGGGAAACAACTGACAGCCACTTCAACTGGCATCTCATATTTTAAGAGTTAAAGCTGGGGTAAAAGAAAATTAAAACCAGTTTATTCTTATAAAAATGCACTGTACATTAATTACGAGAGCAAACTTGTTTTGCAAAGTCTCTTTGATTCTTTCTCACTGAATTGTCATTATTGTTAATCTTGAATTATTTCACCATGAAACATCCCAAAAAAGGAAACCATTCCACTATAAATGTTCTTACACTCATCATCTGAAGATATTAATTATTATCTATACGTATCTTTGCCTGTTGGCTATTCATATTCACCTGTACAATTTATAACACAATCTTTTAGGAATATTTCTTCTTTTATAAATAACATCTATAAATAACATCTATAAATAATATTTACAATATATGTTGGAAATTTAGCCTAACCATGCATAATTGTGTACATACATTGATTATATATATATATATATATAACTGTTACAGAGTTGTTCTGCTACAGTTCATGTTGACCCACCACCATTGTTGTTCTTGAAGCTTTCCTCCACATCTGATAAAGTCTGTTATATAGTTGATGTCAATTTAAACTTTGAGTCATTCATGAATAACAATTATGTACATTTAACACTTTGCTGACCAAATTTGACCTGGACCACAAATACAGAGGATGAAGATTTCATAGATACTGCGAGGATAAAGGTTTTGAGGGAGTTACAATTTCCCAACTCTTCTGTCAATTGGATTTTCATTAAACCCATAACACCTCAGGGTCATAGGGGCGCCACACTGAAAACATCAACACATAAATTCCACCATGCCTCTCTGTTCTCAGTTCCTTGTTAAAGTGTCTTAAACACTGGTTTAAGTGGAGAATTTTAAACTTTCAAGTCTTTAATAATATTCATTTCTGTGGGCAAAAGTTATTCTTGGTGGTGCCCCTCTCCTCTCTAAGTCTTCTTGTTTAAGCTTACATGAAGGTACTAGTTCTAGTCTACCTCTTCTCACTTTGTAAACAACACATTTGTTCTAGAATATTCATAGTTGCCTCCATTATGAATATCGTAAATTGAGAAATAAAACATTCATACACTATTATTCGTACACTATTAGGATGGATTTTATACATTTTGCAATTGAAATACACATCACATAAAAAGAATGACATGCCAAACCAACCCCTGTGTAGTGGTAATGGAAAGTTAGATTGTCACCTAAAAAATATAATCAAACTGACTAGCAACTAGTATCTTCTCCTATCCAGAGCTACGAGTTGGACAGCCATTCTGTTCCTTGTTTAAGTGTGGAGAATCTTTATCCTGTCAAGACTTTAATATCATCAATCCATACTTTCTTTTGCCCTCCTCTTCTTCCACCCTCATCTATTCTCCGCAGAATAGGTTTGAAAAAGGGATCATGTCTCATCATATGGTGAAACCACACAAGTTTGTGACATTTTGCAATTACGATGAGATGTTCTTGTTGTCCTGCAAGAGTATTTATTTTCTTTCTCAAGAATATGTTGGTTTTTTTTTCTGGTTAGCAAAGCGTTAAATATTTTCTAGAATTGCATTTTTGTAATTTATTTTGTTGTGTGAATCAAATTGTTGTAATTAAAAGATATTTGAACTAAACTGATCTATTATTTGTACTATATGAATTACTACGTAGACACTGGCAACGAATACTCCCAAGTCACATCCTTCCAGGTGAGTCTGTAAGGAGCTAGATTGATCAGCATCATGGAGTGTTGGCTGATTTTCTTCTTCTATGATCAGTTTCCTATGCTCAGAAATCTATACAGGCAGGAGAGCCACCTCCATGAATTAAGTCATCAGAAGGAGTTCCTAATGGTTGCCTCACATCTTCACCTTTAGTTCTGTCTCCTGGGGCCAGGTTTTAATCCTCAAGACATCAAAGAGTGGATATGTCTGCAGAATGTGTTCTTGAGTCTGGGGATCCTTTTTATATAGACATTGGTCATTTTGGAGAACCTTTTTTTTGCGAAGATGCACTTGTAGTCTACAGTATCATGTGCAGAACCTAAATTTGGTAGTTCTCTGGGAAGTTTTCAGCTTTAGGATGGGGCTTGTGGAAAGTTGCTACCTTTTATCTGATCCATGTATGTTTGTATTTTCTTTTGATGAGAGTATTTGTTTCAGTCTGTGATGGAATTGTACCAGGCCCTTATTCATAATTTTCCAGCCCTAGAGGACATCATTTTCTATTGGTCAGTGTTTATTTAGTCTGTATCTTCATGGGTATAGTCTGTAGTCTGTGTAAAGGTAGACATAGCTTATTTGAATAAATGTTAACTGACAGCAATGTTCCCTTTAACTTTTACTGTGCCACATACAAAAGTCCACACCCGACCCCTCACACACCAAATTCGTTTTTTTTGTCAATTGCGTAATGAGGATGGAAAATGAAACAGAAAAAATGTTCAATTACTCACTCGCACGCTCTTGTCTGACCAATGTATTCCTTGAAGAAATACCAATATCTATCATATTTATGATGCTATTTCATAACCAAACTAATGTGTTCTTAATATCATCTGTGAAACTAAAAAAAACACTTAGATGTCACTAACTTTCTCAATCCAATCTTTGATATTAGATCTACGAATATTTCTTTGACACACAACGTGATACATATTTAATGCACAGTCTTGACCATAGGTTCCCAAAGTTCGAATATTTCTTTGACACACAACGTGATACATATTTAATGCACAGTCTTGACCATAGGTTCCCAAAGTATACAGTACAGCCATCATCCCCCCCCCCAATGGAAACTTTAGTTGTCTGTTTGGGGGGGGGGGGGTGACATTCAGGTGGTCTAGGGATCAGTGTTCTTATAGAAGAAATTAATAATCATCATTATCATCAAGTGCCGTCTCCGCAACGAAGGTTGGCTGCAACGTATCTTCAATATCTCCTGTTTCGTGTCTTGGTGGTACACTCTGCTAGACTAACTTGTCCATCGTGTAATGTTACTCTCCCACTTGTATCTCTGCCTACCTCTTGCTCGCTTCCCTTTGACTTTACCCTCAAGTAAGGTCTTCAATAGGGTGTCATGTCTTTTAATGTGTCCAAAGTATTTTATTTGCCTGATCTTTATGTCTCTTAGTAGTTCTTTCTTCATATTAAGTGTCTTTATCACCTCTAAATTAATAATATAAATTAATAATACATATTTATAATAAATTATTTTCATGATTTAGCGATTGGATAATCATTACACATTTTAATTCATCTTATTCATCAATTTTCTATTTTTATTATTTAATAATTTGTAAATTAACCCTGTCTGACAGAAATATATATCAATTTTCTAATGTCAGTGAGAAAATAGAGTATGTATATATGTGTTTGTAATAGGTTATGTTTACAACAGCAAATATATTCATTATATTTCATTCCAAAATCTATATAAAATAGAACCTACCCGGTATATAAAAATACTTTTCAAATTGATGTGTACCAAAATAAACCATATTTTGTACAATTTAACATTGCAAGTAAAAATAATAATGTCAAGAAAGAAATAGAATTGTAAATTTTAGTTAACCTATTTTGTACCAAATTATATTGCTAACAAGAGGGGAAAAAGACAAAGCAAATATTATTTGAAACTTATTATACTGTTTTCTGTGGTTATGTTTTGTAAGATTTGATGTTTATATCTTGTGTTTATAACTGCGTTAATGATGAAGTACATATTGTCCACTAATTTTTCAATAATTTAAGGACATAAGCAGTAATTTATCATTAGTTGTTATTTACGTTGAAAATATAACACAACGCAAACTGTTTTAATGGGGAATAGAGGGGAGGGGGTTGTATGTTCAAAATGAATGTCTTGCAAAGTGGGGCATGGCCTGAAAAAGTTTCAGAACCTAATGTTGCAGGTGTCATTTCATAATGAAACTATTTATCTATCTATTGTTATTTCCACTTGTGCTGTTAATTGTGGGGAGAGGGTGGAGGGAATTCTGAGTTTTTTGTCTTTGGATATTTGAGTTGCATTGGCCATAGTAAGTCTGTGTCTATTTAATGTTTCTTTGATTGTCTCTGTCTATCTAGTTCTT
The DNA here is from genome assembly GCA_034231615.1 of Meghimatium bilineatum. NCBI lineage: Eukaryota > Metazoa > Mollusca > Gastropoda > Stylommatophora > Philomycidae > Meghimatium > Meghimatium bilineatum. The sequence continues at coordinate 35,179,399 of CM067306.1, forward strand.
GGTCTTCCTCGTGCCTTGCAGCCCGGTTGTATCAAGGTGGCCAAAAGAAGTGTGGTTGTATCAAGGTGGCTACAAGGACTCGTTAAAGAACTCACTGAAAGCCTTTGAAATAGACCACGATAAATTGGAAGAACTTGCACAAAATAGATCTACATGGAGTTCTAAAATAAAAAAGGGCGCATCATCTTGTGAAAAGAGGAGAAATGCAGCAGCTCAACAGCGGAGAGCAGCTAGAAAGTCACGGATAGACAAAGATCCGTCTACTGTCGTCATTCCATGTCTGAACTGTCCAAGGACATTTACAGCTCGAATAGGGCTCATTAGCCATCTACGAACTCATAATCAAGGACATAACTAAAATTGAATTTTCAAAAGTGGATGTGACAAGTGATTATCATCACCTGTGATGGACGAACAACACAAAAGCCCGGTCGTCTGCTGATGTATGCATGAAGGGCTGAATGCGCAGGTTCCATTCTCATGACGTGACCAAACCAACTGGTTTGCTGCCTCTCGATGTAATGTTGACTTGTTTCCTGATATCTTCATTTCTCCGGCAGTCTCTTCTTGTAACATTTATAGCTTTCCTCAAATATCTCATTTTGCAAACTGTGATCTTTTTTCATTAGTGTCTTTGTCAAGGGCTATGTTTGATATTGGTAACACAGAGTTACCTAGTATAAAAATTATGTTTATCAATTGTTGTTTTGTAGCCATGCAAATTTATGTGTGTTCAAGTATTGGTAACAGCTGGTAAGTTACAGCATTGGCTTTTTGGCACCTTGTTTCAATCGCTCTGTTGAGTTTGCCATCCTCTATAAATATGCTTCCCAGGTATTTAAACTCTGGGACTTGCTTTAGTTTTGTACTATTGACATATACATTTAACTGGCCTGGTGTTCTGCTTATCTTCATAGTCTGTTTTAGATGTGTTTAGTTTCATGTTGTGTTGTTCACAGGTTGTATGGAGCAAGTGTGTGTGCTGCTGTAATTTGTTTTCAGATTCGTATATTAAACACTGACATCTGCAAATAGCATTTCGCTGAGTGAGCTGTAATCTTCATTTGATGTTTCTGCAGGGGTGAATATGTTTCTTGAATCTGCTTCTTTAGTTCCATGTATGTTACGAACAGAAGTGGTGATAGTACAAGCCTTGTCTAACGCTTGTTTTTATTTCAAATTGGTCTGTTGTGATTATGCTCAGGCAGTTTTTGTATAAAGTTCTTATGTTGTCTAGTAATTGTCCATGTACTCCATAGTCATACAATGAAACTAACGTGTTCATAATATCATCTTCTTTGAAAATAAATGTAATTTCCAACAATTCCTCATCATCAGAAAAATAATCCATAAAAGTTTCACTAAAAATGGCTTCCCTTTCAACTATTTGTGATGATTGTTACAGGATAACTGAAATTTTGGAAATTACTTAATTTTTTTTTAACACAGCCTTAACCTGAAAGTTTAAGCTAGATTAATGCTTAGTAGTGTTGACACTTTTTCCCAGAAGAAAAAGCTGAATTTAACTTTCCATCATAGTTACAAAACTGTTTAGTGATGGTCGCAATTCTGCTAGCACTGCATTGGGCAGAGTACACCTAGAAGTATTTCTTTGCTCATATAGTGTGGTAAAGGTTAAGGTGCTCTGTAGCTCAGTTGATGAGAAACTGCGCTACAGTGGCTTAAAACTTTGCATACAAATTTGGTCTCAAATAAATTATTATAAGTCTTATTTAGGTTAGGATTGGCCATTGAATTATTAACCTTTTTCTTTTTTCTCAAACTCCCACCGGATCTTTCTTATGGGTAGACAGAGGTCCTACAAGATTTCTAGCAAGATGTAGTTCAGAGAATGGAAATGTGTTGTGTGACTGTTTTATTTGCGCCAATGGCTCGACATATTCAGTGACTGAATATGTTTCCAACTTCTGCATTGGTAATACGTTCAGCGTTTTTACCACTTCCTCTGAATGATGGACGTCTGTAATATATCACTAGTAGGCCAACTATAAAAGAATATGTGTAATTACTCACTGATCACCAAACTTAAAGTTAACCATGGTCATGGATGCTTCACCTTTTGTCACTATCTTACGTCTTATCATTACAGCCACATATGCCCACAATTATTAACCTATTTACTTATCTTTGAGCATAATATTTATCTTCTTATTTATTAGGAAAATTATACATAATTTTTATCCTGCTTCCTCTACGTTCATTTCCAATCTCCTGCAGATCGGTAGGGTGTAGTTCAGAGAACAGAATGCATTGTGTTACGGTTTACAGCTTAGTTGTGATATCTCCCACCTGACATATGCAACTTCAGCATGACTTCTAGGTCACTTGAATGGGATGGGATAGACTCTACCCAAAAACTTCCTTTGTCACCTCTTACGACATACTTGGCATGTAACAGTGCTGTCAGTCATTGCTCACCTTTCAGGCATGTTCAACACAGCGATCACTATTCTGATAAAGAATGAAAATTGTATATAATATTCTATATCTATCTTTGTGATGTGTTCTCTGCAGAGTCTTCAATGCCACTTTGTAAGCCTTTTGGTTCTGTGCAGGCAGCCTAGCCTTCACTCTGTAAGCCTTTCATTTCTGTGCAGGCTGTCCAGCCTCTTTCAGAAATTCATCATGTGTTTCTTGGCATTGAGCACATCTCAGTAGTTTGCTATTGCTTTCTGAACAGGTTCTGGTCACTTATCATTTACCGTCCAACTCTCATCTTTGAAGCTGTTGTCAAATAATATATTCTACTGCCTTCTCCACCAGCAGTTGTGTACAGATGGGAAGGGGGGGGGGAAATGTCCCCTTGCTGAGTAGCTGCATGTAGTTCAGCCAACTAATCAATGTAGTCACTTCCGGGGATAGAACTGCTGTACACAAGCAGACACGTGGAGTTAGACTGGAGGGGAGGAACCAAAAAAGAATCCAAACCTTCCCAAGAAGAAGTGACTGCTCTACTCCCTCCCCATTGAATATACCTTCCTCAATAAGAATGCACTATCAGAAATCTACATAAATGTAGTAAGTAGTTGATGATGTAGTAAGTAATGCTCAAAATACTCCTGAACAGAATAAAGCACAAATGTGAAGAATTAATTACAGAAGAACAAGCTGGCTTCAGAACAAACAGAAGCATTGTTTGTTTGTTTGTTAAGTAGGGGTTTATGCCTCATATGGTCGAGGCCCGCTTCTTTCAACCTTCAACCTAGGACTGGGGTCCATATTGGTTATATCGAGGCGGTTGGGGACCTGTGGTTTTTGTGGCTTGTCTGCCTGGTTGTTGCTAGGATGTGGCTCTGTTAGCCGGGTTCGCTGTTGGGCCTCTAGCTGCAGTCCTTGTATAGACTATGGTGTGACTCTGCCTGTCTCCGGTATTGATGAGACTATAAGGTGGTAGTCCTTAAAAGGACTTTGTGGTGGATTGGTTGGAGCTCTTTCTTCTGCTATTTGCTGTGTTGTTCCTTCGCTGTGTCAGTCTGGATTATAAAGTGGTAGTCCTTAAAAGGACTTTGTGTAGGATTGGTTGGAGCGCTTTCTTCTGCTATTTCCTGTGCTGTTCATTCGCTTAGTGGGTCTGGAACACATGTTGTCTGTAGTTGTCTAGGCTGACAATGGTTGTGCAGTATCGGCTGCTGATTGTACCTGTGGAGAAAGATTTAAAAAAAAAATAAAATATGAAATGAAGTTTATAGCCCTTATAAGGACTTTATATTTAACATCAGAATATTAACTGAAAAACAAATTCAGCACTTTTACAAAGACCTTGTACCATGTTTGGCATAATGGTCAGTGGCACATACTGAGACAATTTAATTTTGACATTGATTTAGACTAGATATTGTTTAATCACTAAACAAAAATGCAAGTAATGCTGTCTTATGAAACAATACAATTTGAGAGTTCTTTAAAACAAATATGGGAGTTCGACGAGGATGTATGTCTCTGGTACTTTTCAACATATTCCAAGAGCACATCATACAGGACACACTACATGATTACAACACATCTATATTAATTGGAGGTAGCCCTATGTGCAACTTATGTTTCGCTGATGATATTAATGTTATAGCTGGATCAGAACAAAAATTACAAGAGTAACAGCAAAGTTGAAAAAAATTACCAGCAAGTACGAAATTAAAATCAACAAAGAGAAGATCAAGATCTTGGTTAACAGCAGAGACAGAGAACATCAGACCAACATCGTGATGAATAGATATAAGTTCGAGGAGGTGAATATTTTCAATACTTCTGATCCAGCATATGCGCAATGGAAAATGCAAATCAGAGTTAAAATTAAGGCGGAGATAGCTTTGCTTCTATGTTAAGGCTAATATAGTCTATTTGGAACAACAACATCAGTATTAGAGTGAAATCAAACTGTGTAACTCACTAGTGCTTTCTTTTGTGATATATGGTTGTGAGAGTTGGACACTCAATGCGGACATTTACAGACTGTGGAGAGACGATTACAGGCTTTCAAATATAAATGTTACAGACAAATTTTACGAATTTTCTATAGAGAGCATACAACAAATGTGTACTTAGGAAATAAAATAGAGATGTATGCAAATTTACAAGAACCATTGCTTTCAATGGTGAAATAATGAAAACTAGCATGGTTTGGACAAATATGTCGAGATGATTCCTGGTAAAAAAAAATACTGCAAGGAACCATCAAAGATGGAAGAAGCAGAGAAGGGCAAATAAAGACATGGACAGACAACATCGAGGAATGGATAGGACACGATTTTTCCTCACTCATCCGCATCAGCAAAACTTAATTCCATCCATTCCTGACCTATAACCTGTTAGGGTCATAGCGATTTCTATCCTCAGTGATGCAGACAAGTGTGGAAAAATCTTGTCTGTCTAGTATTTTCTTTGGCCTCAGCTGTACCCTGCAAGATTGTTTTTGACAGGGAATCAGGTCGGTATACATGTCCAAACTGCGCAAGTTTTTTGTCATTTCACTGTTGAAAGTAGGGATTGTTGTGAACATGCAAGATTCTCTACTTGATTTCTTACATTCATATTTGTGTTATGCTCTTTATAGGAAATGTCCAAAATATGTCTATTACACCTGCATTCGAAGGCCTGTATCCGTCAAAACTTCATTATCCTATTTTCAATATTTGCCTGTTGGATTATATTTTTTCTGCAGTTCTAACCTATGTTATTATTATCTAACCCCAACAGTTGAATTCTATACAAAAATTAACATAAAAGGCCAAAGATAAAAATGAAAGTGAATAAGTAAATATATGTTAGAAATACCTACCTACTACTAATAAAAAGATGATTATAAGCAATTATAAGAATGAGAACTATTGATGTTTCAATCTAAAATCTTTGTCTGAATGTACATGTAAAAAAGAAAATGAACAGTCACCTGATACTGAAAAAAAAACATCCTTTAAAAATTGTAATTACATTTTAAAAAAATGATCTTTGTAATGGACAATGATAAATATGTTTTTAAATTAATATTTTCTTTGTATTATTCCATTCTTGGTCATGTGAGGATCTTATATTGAAACTTCAACCGTTTTCTTCCTTATTTGAGTATAAATGTTTTTATCATTTTTAAAATTAATAGTTATAGGTAATTGTAACACATAGGCCATCTGTTCGGAAAAAAACCGAAACTCTGTTTTGCCCCATGTGCCATCTTACCCCTGGCTACCCCCCTATATACTTATTTGCAATTATAACTTTGATATTTGTGTGTTACTATGGGCCATACTCTTCTTCTTCATCGTTCTTCAGTCAGATATCAGGTTAAAGCGATAACAGCTTCAATAAATTGTATGATTCGCTTCAGGTCATCCATGGAACCCCCTCAAGTCTGGAAGTAGTTTATCTCAGTAGACCATACTTTCTCCCTCTCTTCTTGGTAGAGTTAACAGGCATGAAGAATCAGGCCATACTTGATTGAAAGATCTTCTCTGAAGTTTTGGTCATTGGATACAAAGATTCCGCAGAAGTTGGATGTGTTGGACATTGATGCAAATAAAATGGCATCATAATGCATTTCCATTCTTTTGATTAGATCCTGCTGGAAATCTAGTAGGACAATGAACCTGCTACAATAGAGATCCAGTGGGAGTTTGAGAATTAACACTGAATAAGAGTATACAAAGATAAAAATTTTGGATGAAGTTTAACTTGATTTCTTTTCACATATTTTTACATAGAAAATATTTGTGTCATGCACAATTAAGTTACTATTTTTTTAATTATGATTATTGATATGTAGTCCTATATGTTTAATGATTGTTTTCAATTGAATATTTGAAATTTGTTGCTCAATCAAATAATTCTGAAATCAAAGCTCTTTTTTGTTTTGGTCCTACATGTTTTAAGTTCTTGTTTTTATAGTAAAATAGTAGAGAATCTCACAGGTTTACAAGAATCACTACTTTCAATATTGCAATGACAAAAACTTGCACAGTTTGGACATGTATACCGACCTGATTCCCTATAAAAAACAATCTTGCATGGTACAGTTGATGATAGAGGCCAAAGAAAATAATGGACTGTTGATATGACTGGTCTGTGATGTAGTTATGATTTGTTTTGACTAGATTATAAACGCAAACTAAACAAGTCCATAGGTGCTCTGATCCCTGTCTCAATAAATCCATCAGAGTGTAGCAGCCAACAGTTCAAGTTCGATGCTGATTTATCAGTCTTTTGATATATCTATTATGTCTTCATGAGCTGTTCCTATCTTTACACTAATCTAATTTAGTCTTAAGAGCGACCATGATTGACACTTTTGAGAAGTTTCTCAGTGGACAAGGTCTCTTAATATTTTACTGTCCAACTTCAATGATCATCAAAACCCCATTATGATACTTTAGAAACATGACTACTACAGCGAGTGTACTTAAAAATAGCTCGCTAGGGATAGTATGTTATCCCAAAATGGCAGCACCCATGAAATACAGTCTACACAAGTTGTTTATGAGTATTAATCATGAATAAAAAAGATTATTCGAAGGTGAGATTTTGTGATATATAATGTAAATCCATGCCTAGCATTATAGTAAGTAGTATCTCGCTCTGGAAATAACTCTAAGGTTGTCAAATTCATTCAGAAAATGCAAACATTCATTATGACATATAAAAAGTTTCAAATCTCTCTCACATGAGTTTGATAGATATTTAAAGACAGTGATGTTGATTTCCAAAAAAATTACTGATCACCCTTAGTAATGGAAGATAAGTATGCCCTGGATTGCTGGTCAGCACAGTGTTAACACATTAAGTATGTCAGATTTATCCATTTATGTATCTATCGACACTGGCTTTGCTCACCAGCGTATTGGCTCGTTCATTACCTTCAACTCCTGGCACGAATATAAAGGTAATCATTCTGTTAATAGATTGTGTTAATAACTCCACTCATTGAAGGTGGAAGACTCCATCTTCAACACTGCGGAACATGTTTATTGAGTCACTAAGTATGCATGCATGAGAATAGTCCTCTGATGTCAGCCATGACAGTGTATCCATCACGGTCTTTATCTCCATCATCCTAAACTGCTTGTGGTTGTGCTGGATTCTTTGAGTTTTCTCAGAGGACCACGCAGAAAAAGCCCAAGCATAGCATTAATGATGAATGCCTGCCTGATCTATCAATGTAGATTATTTCATCATTTTCTGAAGTGTTATCATCAATGAGAACCTTCATTTCTGCATCCACCATAACCAGATTTTTTCCTTTGCAACTACTATTGAGTGTGATGACTACAGAAAAGGTACTTCCCAGGATAAATGCTAGTAGTCTGTGATGTGAAACTAATATCTGTCAGTTGTGTGTGTGTGCCTGCGTGCGTGTGTGTGGTATTGGATAATTGATCTGACTTGTGGTGTGCACATATTGGCAGTTGGTGACTGATGGTGGCTATACGATAATGTCTGGTCTGTGCTGTACAAATAGTAGCTGGCAGTTGGTGGCTATTAGATAATGTCTGGTCTGTGCTGTACAAGTAGTAGCTGGCAGTTGGTGGTTATTAGATAATGTGTGGTCTGTTCTGTACAAGTAGTAGCTGGCAGTTGGTAGTTATTAGATAATGTCTGGTCTGTGCTGTACAAGTAGTAGCTGGCAGTTGGTGGTTATTAGATAATGTCTGGTCTGTGCTGTACAAGTAGTAGCTGGCAGTTGGTGGTTATTAGATAATGTCTGGTCTGTGCTGTACAAGTAGTAACTGGCAGTTGGTGGCTATTAGATAAAGTTTGGTATGTGATGTACAAGTAGTAACTGCCAGTTGGTGGGTATTACATATTATCTGGTTTGTGGTGTACAAGTAGTAACTGATGGTGGTTATTCAATAATGTCTGGTTTGTTGTGTACAAGTAGTTACTGATGATGGTAACTGACCTTTGTGATGATGTAATTGGAAACTGACTTTGTTGCCATTCAGGTTAAATAAAAAAACAATATTTTCCATTCAGTGTGATGGATATATTGGTGACAAACAAGGATTCAGTCTACTGTATTTACTCTAGATGTCTGTATGTGAATAATCGAGCCAAGATCCTGGCACACTCAAAAGTGCTCAGTCTCTTTCAGCAGATGACAAAGAAAATTCATATCAACACAGATTTTTATGATTCCAGTATAAGTACACTGATCTGCAACATATTTATTTTTGTCTAATAGAAAATTTATGTTGTGCTGTGTTCATGAAGTCGCAAGTATGAATTTGTGTATGATATCTCACTTCCTAGTGCATTTTTGGAGGTTCCCGAGGAAAAGAATCGGGAGAACTTCATTTTCTTCTTCTTCTTTCGTTCACTTGAAACATGTCTATATCTGTAATTCTGTCTCCTTAATAAAACAATAAAACACACTGTCTTTTGTAGTTCATACAGTGTCCCATAGAGTTTTGATTCCAGTGTTGTTTCCTCTGGCCAATATGTCTGCCTCAGCATTTCATGCTCAGAACACTCTTGAAGTATATGTTTGGCACTCTGTGCTGCCTGTCCACATGTACACATGGCTGTGTTGCCAATCTTGAACTTTGTATACATGTGACTGCGAAGTCGGTTGTGTCCTGTTCTGAGACGTAGAATTATAACTTGTTCTGGTCTGTTCATAATATGATAGTCATCTTGTGTTGGTGTTTGTGGCTTTCTTATTGACTTGATCATCTGTTTTTTCTGATGGTAGGTGATTGGTATATCTGGTTGGTCTTCGGCAGCACCTTCCTTAGCCAGTTGGTCTGCTTTTTCATTTCCTGGTATTCCACAGTGAGAGGGTATCCACTGCATGGTTACCCTATACTGGTAAGACAATTCGCTAAGTAGTTTTTTCAAGTCTGTTAGTTTTTCAGACTGGAGAGCTTGAAGCACTGACCTTGCATCTGTCAGGAATACCACAGGCTGTAGGCCAGAGTTGGAGTTCAGCAGTTTTTTAGCTGCCACACTAATTGCCTGGATTTCTGCATCATAATTATTGCAGAATTTTCCTGTCGGTGTTCTGATTGTATCTCTAGGTTTGAGTGGATATTCTATATATACACCTGCACCTCCATTCCTCACGGCATTCTGTGCTGACCCATCTGTGTATACTCTGACCCATATATCTTGTGGATATTCCTCATCCAGGAAACTGAGGGTGACTGTCCTTCGCTGCACACTGTTCTGTTCGTCCTCGCTTAGTATTCCTTTCACATGGGTCTGAATGTATATTGGCATTCCGTGCCTTTACTCCACGGGGTTTGTTCTGGTACAGGCCTTAAGGGGCTGTCAACTTCAAGTAGGTCTATAAGTTGTCTGCAGAGTCGTTTAGCTTGATGGATAAAGCTGCTTCTTTTCAGTCGTCCCATTGCTAGATTTTGGAATCTTTCCTTCATTGGATGACTTGGCATACACTGAAACTTTTCTGCCTGAATTAGTACTTTTGTGTCTCTGCGTTCGCCAAGTGTTTGCATTCTTCCCATTTTCTGCATCTCTGCTATGGGTGTTGATTTCATTGCTCCCAACATTATTCTAAGTGCCTGGTTTTGCACTTTATCTAGATCTTGTAATGTGGTGTTTGATGCAGGACACCACGCAGCTGAACCATATTCCAGGTGTGGTCTTATGCCTTGCTGGTAAACTTTACTGGGTATATTCCCACTGGCTCCCCATGTGGTTCCACTTAGTTTTCTCAGGATAGCTAACTTCCTCCTGGCTTTTGTTGTTGCTTTGTTTATGTGCTGCTTCCATGTCAGCTTATCATCAAAAGTAACTCCGAGGTATGTGGGTTGTGGAGAACTTCATGAAAAAAAGAAGACAGAGATGTTCAGATAACACTTGTTATGAAAAAAAGGAAATAATAATCAAAGTATTGTGAACATATTAATAGACACACCAGTTACCTTGTTGAAGACCTTTTTGAGGGTAAAGTCAAGAGGCGGAGAGAAAGAGTTAGGTAGAGATACAAGTGGGATGGAGATATCATGAGATGGACAGGTTACAGTTGAGCAGAGTGCACCACCAAAGCAAGAGACAGAGGATATTGAAGGTCGGTAGCAACCAACCTTCATTACGGAGATGGCACTTGATGATGATGATGGGGAATTATCATTTAAAGCATATAGTATTCTATACTGAGCTAAACTCTTGGTATATATAAATAACCAAATGGTCAGAGGGTGTCCGACAAAGTGGATGGTGCCGCAGTAACCTAATGAACAGTCAGAGGGTGTCCGACAAAGTGGATGGTGCCGCAGTAACCTAATGAACAAATAGTCAGAGGGTGTCCGACAAAGTGGATGGTGCCGCAGTAACCTAATGAACAAATAGTCAAGCAAAATGAATTAAACAGGTTACTAAAACACTTACCTTGCCTATTAATAAAAATATATTAAAAAAAGTATATATAAAAAACATACAATAAAACTAAACAGGACAATTCTCCACGTATCGGCTCAAATTGAACCTTTTTCAAGAGACAAACAACAGAAAACAACAAAATAAAAAACAAAATAGATGACTAGATTACATCAAGCCCCGTCTCCATAGCTCAGGGATGGCAACGCATCTAGTATAAGAGAAAATGCGTGCATTCATTATAAACAAACCGAAAGTGGGAAATTAGAGGCACTATAGATGTAGTTGGGATGTTTATAATGAGTGCAAGAATAATAAAAGAAAAAGATAAGAAAAATACCCCTTTTGTCACTTTATCAGACAAGCAGGTTTTACGAACATTGTCACAACATGCAAGACTGAAGGGAACAGAGACAGATGGGGACGTGAGAAAATATTCGTGTGACAACCTAGCAAGGCTTGGAAACAACAATCCTGATAACAATACTGTGAACAGAGAACCATGGTCACCTACGCCAACCAGAATGGCATATGATAATGATAGATGAGTAATGATGAGGTTGTGGGGTGAGTGGGTTTGGGGAAGGAAGGATACAAGAAGAATCATCATTTGAAAACGCATGGAATGAATGTGAAACCAAATATAGACATAAACATATATATAAAACCAAACCTAAACATACATAGAAATGTATACACACACCAGAGTTAAGAAATAAATATATAACAAAATGGACACAGATGTGTGAAGGATACCCACACAAAATGCACAGGCATGTAAATGTATCCACACATAGGAAAGGGCTCATACCAGAAAAGGCATACATATTGACACAGAATGGAGATACGCGCATTAACATAAACAAGCGCTCACATAAATATATATATATATACATAAATATGAACATGCATCCACATAAACACTTTCTCACATAAATAAAAACAATAACATGAACATTCGTACACATAGAAACATATACATATATTAATGTAAATATAAACGTTCGTTCACATAAAGATAATGCTATAACAACTGCATATGTATACATACAAATGTGTGGCCCAAAGTAATTGTGTGGATACATAGAACCATGTAAAACAAAATGCATATACAAATAACTATACATGTATGGGCACCCATCGAAGAGACAACTGCAATAACAACGAGGAAATCAAAATCTAAATATGTAAATGATTTAACAATAACAAAATGGTAGAGTACAAAATAATCACATATTGACATACACAAACGAAAGAAGACATAAAGGAATTATATAGAAGTACGGCAAACACAAAAATAATTACTCACGAAAGTGTACAAAGACAAATAATTACAAGAATCAGTGCAATACGGGAGTAGAGGGTATAAAGAAAAGGTGGGTAACTCAAACAAAACGGTGATTAATGTTCATTCCGTGTGGTTGCAAGACTCCCATATGACAAATGACAAATGAGATACAAATATTGAAATTACAATAACTCAAAAACTAGAGCTAATAAACATTTTCTGATGTCATATTCGTTTTTCTCAACCCATTTTCAGTAGGAATTGACTAATTTTATACTTGTAAAAAAAAAAAAACTTTTTTTTGTTGCGCAGTGTAATTACTTGTATCAACAATTAAATGAAGGAAGTTGATATGGTTTGGACATGCCACACCTGACCAACTTACTGTGTAAAACAATCTTGCTGGGTAGGAGGATGAAATAATCTGTGGCAGACAGAAAATCATGGATTGACATGAATGAATGGACAGGAATTATACACTGCTGAAGGATGATGTGTTGAGCCATTGATGCAAAAAAATAAATGGTGGCACAACACATTCCTATTCTCCGAACTACATCCTGTTGGAAATCTAGTAGGACCATTGTCATGCTACTAGAAATATCCAGTGGGAGTTTAAGAATGAATGTTGAAGAAGAATTCATCTGCACCACAGAAGACAATTTTATCTCTGAGTAGATGCATCCTCCGAAGCACTGCTACAACCCAAGAGAGTTCATGGATATTACTACCACTACTCTCTTCATTCATCAAAACATTCACTAATCCGACTAATAAAGGCTGGGTGATCGAGAGCTAAGGTTTTCCCAAAAGTGTTTGAGAGGCATTCAGCCTCTGAAAATTTTTTTTATCATCTCCATGTGAGCACATAGCTACACACAGCTCACCGTAGCAGTACTTTTACTTTTTTTGGAGCATGAGTCTTATTTATGGTGTTTTTTGCCAACATATACAGTGGAATCCCTCTGTTGTTTTCTTTTATAACAAATTTCCCTATATAGCAACACTTTTCAAAATCCCCAATTATATTGATTCTATATTGTTTGTACTGTATATAGCAAATTTCTGTTATTACATACATATTTTTTATGTCCAGATCCGACCGTGTGTTGCCAGGGCCTGAAAGGGGAGCAAAGAATAGCAACACTGTTTACCTTCCATGCATGTTGTAAAATGCGACTAAGGAGGTTATGGGATGGAGTTGGCTGTCCCATCCCATATAGGGTCAGAAACTGTCCCATCCCATATATGGTCAGTGACCCAAAGCTATGCTGAAGTCGGATGTGTCAGGCCGAAATGCACAGATATCGCAGCAATGCTGTAAACCATGGCACAACGCATTCCGTTCTCTGGACTACATCCTGCTAATCAGCAGGAGTTTGAGAACGAACGCAGAAGAAGAAGTCCGGATCAAGTTGTAACAGGATTCCACTGTAAATAAAATTGGGGTTTTTGAAAAGTGTTGCTACATAGGAAATGTGTTATAAAAGAATGCGCAACAGAGGGATTTCATTGTACCAGAGAAGCACCAATCTGAAAATGAAAGTAAAACTTTACCATCTGATACAACAAAAGTGACAAATGCAAACTTCTCCCTTGGGGGTATCATAATCAATTTAATCAATCAAATTCATTTTCAAGAAAATTAATACAACTGTTATCAAGAGCAATCAAATTTGTACATGAACACTGAAAATATAGATAATTTGACAAACAATGCATCAATTGTACAGACACCAAAAATATACATGATAATTGGACAAGCAATGCATCACTAGTACAGACACCAAAAATATACATGATAATTGAACAAACAATGTATCAATTGTACAGACAACAAAAATATACATGATAATTGGACAAAAAATGCATAGAGTGTACATGGACAGACTTCTAAATATGATTATACACTGATTACAAAAATATGTACATACCTAAGCAAAAACTGTTACATACATCACTTGGCCTAGTTAATCATTTAATGTGTCACATCATGCATCACTTGATTCAGTTCATCATTTAGTGTCATAACATCAATCACTTGACCCAGTTAATCATTTAACATGGCACAATATCCATCACTTGATAGGTCAAGTTAATCATTTAATGTGTCACATAAACTAAGTGGCATCACTTGCCCTAGTTAATCATTCAACGTATCACAACATGCATCACTTGCCCTAGTTAATCATTCAATGTATCACAACATGCATCACTTGCCCTAGTTAATCATTCAATGTATCACAACATGCATCACTTGCCCTAGTTAATCATTTATTGTAACAACATCCATCACTTTATTTAGTTAAACATTTAATATGTCACATACATCCCTTGACCTACTTAATCATTTATTGTATCACAACATAAATCCCTTCATCTAGTTAATCATTTGTATAACACACATCACTTGGCCTACTTAATCATTTTTAGAACACAATACACAACGCTTGGCCTAATTAATCATTTTTATAATATACAGCATGCATCACTTGACCTAGTTAATCATTTGTTCTGGTGGAGGACGTATAGGTATCTTACCCAGTTCAAATGCCTTGGCTGTGAACGCCTCCTTTTCGTGCTCTGTCAAGTCTGCAAGTGGTGTATAATGTCCTTGGATGCCCGATGTAGATGTACTTGAGACACCACCGAATACAGAACCTTGACTGTGTCCAGTCATATCTCCACTACCTTGACTTTGACCTGGAGTCATACTGCCAAACATTTTCTGGGCAGAAGGAGTGCTTCCGGGAACAGATTTGCCAAACAATGTAGCAGACTGTTGACCATGGCTAATAGATCCTCCAAATAAGGTTGTCTGTGGACTGTTCCCAGATGAAAATGGAGTGTTAGGAGTTTGTCCAAGACTGGAAGGTTTACCAAATAATCCTTGAGATGGATTTGCTGTTGGGGTACCAAATATACTTGACTGAGAATTTGCTGTGGAATTTGTAACTTTTCCAAATAAACTTGTTGGCTGATTTACTGCTGAATTTGTTACATTTCCAAATAAACTTGGCTGATTTACTGCTGAATTTGTAACATTTCCAAATATGCCAGATGGCTGGACTGTTGATGTATTTGCAGCATTTCCAAATAAATTTGCAGGCTGATTTGTTGTTGAGTTTCCAAATAAATTAGTTCCCTGGACGGTTGTCTGACCAAACAGACTTGAGGTATTAGATGGGTTATTGTGATTTGCAAGCCCAAATTGATCAGGTGACTGAGGTGGGTTTCCAAAGAAACTTCCTGTTCCAGCTGGCTTACCAAAAAGTGATGATCCTGCACTTCCAAATGAATTAGAGTTCTCTATCCCAGAATTAAACTGACCTCCAAAAGTTGATCCAGGTGTAGATTTACCAAAGAGTCCAGAACTGGCTTCACTAGCCCCAGCATGTGTTCCAAATGAATCTGAAGATGGAGAAGCTTGCTTCTGCCCAAAGAGATTCTGGGTTGGCTGTATTGAACCAAACACTGAAGAATTTGTAGGACCCGACCTGATTTAGAATAAATTAAAGAAAGCTGGTAATGTGGATTTATGTATGATC
The DNA here is from genome assembly GCA_034231615.1 of Meghimatium bilineatum. NCBI lineage: Eukaryota > Metazoa > Mollusca > Gastropoda > Stylommatophora > Philomycidae > Meghimatium > Meghimatium bilineatum. The sequence goes on from CM067306.1 coordinate 35,195,077, forward strand.
TCAAAGTAAATCTAAAATGGTATTGAGGATAAAAGTGAGACTATACTATGTTTCACCAGCTTTGCCCTCAAACAAATGTAATTATTTGATCTTACATATTAATGCCATTTTTTGCATATGATGTTATATTTGGTTAGACCTAACAAACACAACAAATATTTGTGCACCATATTCACTTTTTATGAAAGAATGAAATATTTTGATCTTTGTCAGTATACTAATTATTGTGTACAGAGAAAAGAAATTTTACCACTTCAGACATTACACCGAATACAACCTTAAACACCATCTGTCGTGTTCAACAGTACAAAACAGTGCAATTTCAAGCATAAATTATGCAAATTGTATTATAAACCAATCATGTGTAATGAGGTCTTATAATTGACTATAAACATCTTAAAAATGTGTGTGAGACATGTTGATAAGTAGACTTATGATATATATCGCAAACAAACACAAATTGAAACTAATGGCGGCATTGTAATGAAAAATGTAATACAAATGGTCTATACCAGTGTTTCCCAACCTTTATTTTACTATGCCCCACCTAAGTCTTTCTAAAATTCTGATGCCTCCTTATGTAACATATACATATTTGTTTAGAAATTCAAAAAATTTAATATTTCCCCGCCCCAACACTGGTCTATACCATTTCAAAGTTACACACAAAATTTCAATTATATATTTATTATATAGTTGAGTTATGTATTAGCAGAGATACATCATTTTGAAGTTGGGCAAAGCAAGTGAAATGTGCTATAGGAAGATATTTCTGTATGTTTACATTCTATACTGAAACACCAACTTTAACAGTTCTATGACAGATGAATACCAATGCAGACCTTCCCATCATTTGAACAGATCAATTCAATTGTCATCTCTACAACTGAATCTTCTGACCAGATGTGTGAAGCAGCTCCTTGGCAGCCCATGCCAGTTTATCAAATAACTTATCAAAGCTATAATAGACTTCCATAGAGTTATGATAGACTTCCATAGAGTTATAATAGACTTCCATAGAGTTATGATAGACTTCCATAGAGTTATGATAGACTTCCATAGAGTTATGATAGACTTCCATAGAGTTATGATAGACTTCCATAGAGTTATGATAGACTTCCATAGAGTTATAATAGACTTCCATAGAGCTACGATACTTCCTTTGAGCAATTATAGACTTTGATAGACTTCAAAATAAAACTCGCTGTGATACTGTTGATGGTCATTTAATAGCGCACAACAGTATGTGCTGAAAATGGGGAGGGGGGGTGTAGGTAGGTAACCTTGCATTCCATTCATCTGTACTATACACACAATGCTCTCTGTGCTTGTTAAAACCCTGGTGTCTGGAAAACACAATCTATTCTTATTTTAAAAAAGGAAGGGGTTCACTGAAAGCCTAGGCCATACTGTGGCTCTCAACACTATGGGCCTCCTAGCTGAATTCATTTGGACCCCATTCGTTATGTTTTTGATTATTGTTGGACTTTTTAATTTGTCGCTATTTACATACTTGGAGTCACATGCCAAAAAATAGCCACGGCCAATCAATAGATTTCATGAAAATCACAGACTAGTTCATGTTTACATTTTAGTGAACAGGTATCCTATACTGCCGACAGTCGTGACCATACTGACCTTAAATAAGAGAAACATGAAATTATGGAGAAAGTACATGTAATTGGCGGCGAGACTGAATCTGTGTATCTTTTTCGTAAGAAACAACTGATACTTGGAGGAGAGGTGAATAAAAGAACAGTTTTATAGTCACACCATTCTTTTAATTGACACGCAGTCATTCTGTCATGGAAAAACAATTCACAAGGGAAACAATAATTGAAAGGGACATAAAGTATAAAGTATGTTAACAATTGTCATAACCGTATATAATTAATTTCAGTTATAACACACATATTCTGTCCGAACCGACCAAGTTGTTATAATGGGATTCCATTGTATTAGAAATAAAAATTACTAATACAGTAGAATCCCTCTGTTGCTCATCCTTTTATAACATACTCCTCAATTGAACAACACTGTTTCAAAATCCTGAAATCTATTTATTCTTTATTGTACTATATATATCAATCAATAAACCCGTAACCCTTCAGGGTCGTAGGGGTACCACATTGGATGCTTCAGCACACAGAGTCCTCCAGCGAATTCTATCTTCAGCAATGCGGATGAGTGTGGCAATATCTTGTCCTGTCCATTCCTTGATGTTGTCTGTCCATGCCTTTATTTGTCCTCCTCTGCTTCTTCCATCCTCGACAGTTGCCTGCAGTATTGTTTTTGACAAGGAATCATGCCTGCATACTTGTCCGAACCATGCTAGTTTTCATCGTTTCACTATTGAAAGTAATGGTTCCTGAACACATCTCTACACTATATATATAAATGTGTATAAATGTGTTTTTCTATCCCCTTATCTTGTTAACATCTATGCAGAGAATATAATGCAAAATGTAAGAGAAGAACTAGAGGAAAATGAGTTTCATCCAATAAATATCGGTGGATACAAGATTCCAGAAATAAGATATGCAGATGACACAGTCCTCCTTACTACACATCTTGAGGGACTGAAACAACTAATCACAACAACAAAGAAATACAGCGAGATCCAAAATCTATATTTAAACGCACAGAAAATAAAAATTATGACAAGACAAAACAGAGATCAAACCAATAATCAACATAGACAATATAGAACTAGAATGTTTAAACAAATTTGAATATATGTAAAATAGTAATAATGACACTAAATTAACCGTTTTAAGATCATGCGTTTCCCCAGTGGCAACATATGGATGCGAGACTAGGACTTTAAACAAGACAATATCCAAAAGAATAAATTCATTGAAATGAAGTGCTACAGAAAGATCCTACGAATATCATGGACAGACAAAAAGAAGAACATTGAAATTTTAAAATTACTGAAACTAAACGAAGGGTGGCTTCTAAATACCATCATAAGAAGGAAGCTACAGTATTTTGGACACTTAAAGCGACATTATGGTATCGAAAGGCTGATTCTAGAGGGCAGAGTGCCGGGAAGGAGAAGAAGAGAAGACCTGGCCACTAATCCTTGTATAGTACATGAATTTTTGTTGTTACATGTATATTTTGTTGGTCCGGACCATGTTGTTATAATGGGATTTAACTGTACCACTTTTAAAAATAATATTCCAATTAAACAATGAATAAGTAAGTGTACATACTGTGCCTTTTTACTGGCTTCATCAATGAATGACATCTGAAATAACAAGATGTAATAATGTGATATAAAAGATATGTAGATGATTATAATGATGAGGATAAAGATGATAGAGCCCTGATAAAGCACGAGTTTTGTCTCTCTCTCTTGTTCAGAAGGTAGAGATTACATTCTGCTCAAGATCAGTGTCTCTCTAGCATTATGTTTTATGGAAAGTTTTCCCCAAAGAATTAGCAAATCCTGTATGGCTGTTTTACTCAATGTGACTGTAGGATGTGGACTTTTGTCATGATTTTCTTGCAATTTCGAGGAATGCAGCTGATAGAATGATATGTAAAACACAAGGTCAACCAACCTTACAATGAATGCATAGACTATCAGACTATAAGGTATGTATATGAAAAAATACAGATAAAACAGTATGAGGGGTGGTAGAAAAGATTTTACTTTAGTATGAAGGAATCAGGACAATTATCTGAAAATTGGTGTGAACTTTAGTCCTTCTCTATGTATTCACCACTCAAAGTGATGCACTTCTCTCATCTCTTCTTCACCTTCCTAAAGTCTTGAGTGTAGAACACCTCCCCCTGGGCCTGGAACCATGTCTCCACTTCAGTAATAGTCCTGGATATCAGAAAATTGACGTTCGCGAAGAGAATTCTTCATGTTTGGAAACAGGAAGAAGTCACTAGGTGCTAAATCAGGTAAGTAAAGTGGAAGAGGCATGATTTCATACCTGCACTGCTGGGCAAAGACAATGGAGTCATGAGCTGCAGGAGCCGGTGCAATGTCCTAAGTAGACAAATGCCTATGGACAGCATCCTGCATCTTTCTCACTTAATTTCTTCTTGCAATTTCTTGAAAAGGCTTTGGTAGTACGTTGAGTTCATAGTATGACCATGTAGAAGGCAATTGGTATTACCTTGCGACAGCCCCAAAGGATGGTGAGCATAAATTTTCCAGTAGAGGGAACTGCCTTTGCCCTCTTTGGTGGTGGTAAACTGGAATGTTTCCAATGTTTGCTCTTATTTTTTGTCCCTGAGTCACAGAGATGCACCCAACATACATCCAAAGTAACCAATCTATGGAAAAAATCATTATTGTCACTATTGCAAATATTCATCAAATTTTTTAATGTTTTGGCTTGACGCCCCTTTTGGATTGGCATGAGAAGATGAGGAACCCACCCGGCTAACACCTTTGACATGTGAAACTGCTCATGCAAAATCTTCAACATGGTCCCATGACTTAGTCTCAACTCAGTCATGATTTCCTTGATGATAATGCGTCTGTCTGAGAGGACTATGGTCTCCACTCTTGCAATGTTGCTTGCATCATCTATAATGGACATCCAGCCGCTCCTTGGCTCATCTTAAACGCTGGCATTTCCTGTTTAAAAGTGATTTTTCCTATGCTTCAAAGTATCACACGAAGGGCAGACATCCTTATAAACGGCAAACACCTCATCATGAATTTGTTTTACAGATTTACTCTGCAAGTACAGAAATTTGAGTACGCAATGAAACTCCGTTTTATTCATGTCACAGTTGCATACACAGCTGAACTAGTTTCCTGCCAATTCTTCTGTTACGCGGTGCACCACGTGAGTCATGAGCAGGAATTGGCAACCAATAGTGTGTCTTTAAAATGATACACAGCAATCCAGCATGTATTTACGATTTCTTAGTAAAGTGCAAAACTTTTTGACCATCCCTCATATATAAGACACTTTCAATGTTTCAACCTTAACGTCTCTTTCAATCAAACACAAAACAAAAATCAGTAAAAGAAATGGCACTATCCCAAAAGCATTAGATGGTGGACATTTAACAGCAGAGACATCCAAGGTAACAATGATGTACGTATACGCAAGCATTGTCATAGAGACAAAATTAAAATATGAAGAATGAGAACAAAACAAAACAACTATGCCTGAAAACAACATGAACAACAACAAATCAACGGCTCCATTAACCACATCAAAATATACAAATGATCAGGATTAAGACCAAATGGCTTAAGGGTACCAAACTGCATTTAATAGCAATTTTCAAAGACGTACATAGCTCTATCGCCTGTGGTGCAAGATCTTAATGTAGTGACCTGAATATCACAGGCACCACGATGATCAGCGCCATTGAAATGTATAGCAACAGGAGCAGGTGACCAGTAGAAATTCATTGTAATGCTTATCAACCTTGTGTTGCACATAAGTACTAGTGTCATATAGCTGTCTCACTTATTATTGATTGCAATGGAATGGTTAATTACTTCCTGAAATAGATCTTCCCCACATCGAAGATTACAGTGCATGTTAATCAACTCTACACTTAATCTCTATCATCATCTATTCCAACATGCATGGTAGCCAACAATTTATATTATTGTATGATTCATGACATCTGGCCAATGACTTGTTTTGTTTTGTTGCACTATATTGAAAATCACTGTTAATTCTAACATCTGATAAAATCAACCCCCTTAAGTAGATGAAATCTTTGTCTTACTTTAGTTGTTGATTGTACTTCCATGTCTTGCAATTGCTATGATTTTTTTCTATG